>OY756210.1:111368312-112586229 GCA_963576795.1 Metopia argyrocephala
TGATCTTTTTAAGAAATCGTTTGAAATACGCTTTGAACGGTGCTGAAGTCACCAAAATTGTTATGCAGCGTTTGATTAAGGTTGATGGTAAGGTACGCACTGACCCCACCTACCCAGCTGGCTTCATGGGTAAGTTTATTATAATATATTATTTAGAGACCGTTTAATGATAAGTTATGCTGTTTTTTTTTCAGATGTCATCAGCATTGAAAAGACTGGTGAAAACTTCCGTTTGGTCTATGATGTTAAGGGTCGTTTCACCATCCACCGCATCTCTCCCGAAGAAGCTCTTGTAAGTATATTATTATTTGTAATACATATTTTAAATAATGCGAAAGGCAAGTTAATTGGAATTAAATTATTGCGGTTCGAAATTGAGTAAACAAGTAATAGAAATTTTACTGCAATGTCGGATCAATTTTGAAATGAAAAAAAAAGCAAGCTGAGAACCATTAGGTACCATCTGTGCTACCACTTGTTCCATGTACATTAATGAAAAATTTTGTGTATACCTAGTTTGTCCGTTTGACTAAAATTCTTAAAAAAAATCATCTTTTAGAAGATTAGGCAATTGTGGACGATTTCCACAATATGCTAAAAACACAAAGCATATTTTTGTTTGTGTTTTTTCATATGATAGTGCGATCATTTGGAGTCGTTCGATTTACACAACCAAGGCAATTAATTTCTACAAAGGTATTTTGTTGATGGCGGTATAATATGTTGCCATTTGAGAAAACTAATCATTATATAAACATTTTTATATAAAATATTACGATTCATTTTAAGTAATTTGTTAATTTAGTTTAAAGAGAAAGAAATTCCGTTTACAAATTTTCCCGATTTTTATCAGATTAAATGCATAGCGTTTAGATCTTTAGTTTAATGGGCTTTCCAACATCACATTTGATGATTCCTAATTCATTATAGTGTGAATATAATAAACGAGCCTAAAGCAATTTTTGTTACGACGGTCATTGCCTTATCATTACTCAGATACCGCAATAACATTTTTACGTTCAATTACACTTCAAAATTCAGATTTTTTCTTTGGAAATCTTAAGTTGTAATATTTAAGACATAGAATTCTATTGGGATTTAGAAGATTATAATGATAACATTTCAAATAATGGAACATAAACAGTCTGGAACTGGCTTCATCGAAGTCTGTGCTAAACGATTTTACTCTACGTTGGCATAGATCAAAAGCGAGCCAAAAGCAATTTTTGTTACGACGGTCATTGCTTTATCATTACCCAGATACCGCAATAACATTTTTACGTTCAATTACACTTCAAAATTCAGATTGTTTCTTTGGAAATCTTAAAAGTTTGAATATGTACAAAATCAAATCCTTTTGGTCAAGATGATAATTTTTCAAATACTGCAACATAAAAGTACAGTTTGGAACTTGGCTTCATCGAAGTCTGTGCTAAATGATTTAACTCTACATTTGCATAGATCAAAAGCGAGCCTAAAGCAATTTTTGTTACGACGGTCATTGCCTTATCATTACCCAGATACCGCAATAACTTTTTACGTTCAATTACACTTCAAAATTGAGATTTTTTTCTTTGGAAATCTTAAAAGTTGGAATATATACAAAATCAAATTCTATTCGTCAAGGTGATAATTTTTCAAATACAAATGCAGCGTAAAAGCACAGTTTGGGAAGTTGGCTTCATCGAAGTCTGTGCTAAATGATTTAACTCTACATTTGCATAGATCAAAAGCGAGCCTAAAGCAATTTTTGTTACGACGGTCATTGCCTTATCATTACCCAGATACCGCAATAACTTTTTACGTTCAATTACAATTAAAAATTTAAAATTTTTTCTTTGGAAATCTTAAAAGTTGGAATATATACAAAATCAAATTCTATTGGGATTTATAACATCATGATGACAATTTTTCGAGGTCAAAAATAAGCCCATTGCCCAATTTATGATATTAATTTCTTATGATAGTAAATCATATAAATTCTTTTATAGATAATTTATAATAACCATAATCTTTATTTTCTTCTAATTACAGTATAAATTATGCAAAGTTCGCAAAACTCAATTGGGTGCCAAGGGTGTACCATTTATTGTTACCCACGACGGTCGTACCATCCGTTACCCTGATCCTTTGATCAAGGCTAACGATACCGTCCAGGTAGATATTGCCACTGGCAAAATCACAGATTACATCAAATTCGATTCCGGTAAGTTAATTCGTCTGATGTTTTATTTATTTATATATTTTTTTTAAATAAATTTTCAATTTTGGATTTATCGAAGTCTATGCATAATGATTTAGACCCCGATTATGATTTACAACACCTATGTGTTATACCATATACTTTGACTATCGTTTACAACACTTATTTGTATATGTTGTAGCCAATACAACACAACCTTTAGGTGCTGTGAACGATAATAGGGGCCTAAGAAACCAACTCACATTGTGACATGATCATTGCATTGTCTTTTTAATGATAAAACAATAAAATTTTTTATCTACAACATTTCTTAGTTTAATACTGAATTCATTTTTATTTGCCTAGTCCATAAGCATTTTATTAATATTTGTTTTTTTTTAATTTTAGGTAACTTGTGCATGATTACTGGCGGTAGAAATTTGGGTCGTGTCGGTACCGTTGTCAACCGTGAAAGACATCCTGGCTCCTTTGATATTGTGCATGTTAAGGATACTCAAGGTCATGTATTCGCTACCCGTTTGACCAATGTCTTCATCATTGGCAAAGGCAACAAGCCTTACATTAGTTTGCCTAAGGGCAAGGGTGTTAAATTGAGCATTTCTGAAGAACGTGACAAGCGTTTGGCTGCTAAGGCTCATTAAATCTAAGATGTGTTTTTTATTTTATAAAAAATGCAAACAAATAATTCATAAAAAAAGTTTTTTTTTCTAAGAAATTAATGGAAACAAATTAAAAATACACAAAAACAATTAAAAAAAATTATATTAAAAGTGTGTTTTTCCTTCAACAGTTTTTATTTGTAAGACAATTATGAAAACTTAAAATGAAAAATATTTGTAACATTTTTGTTAGAAACCGTTTTTTCTATATTTTTTAAGCTGCCTTATGGTGTGGAAATTATTTTAAATATTTTTTTCTCTATCTATTTTTCTGGTTCTGCTCTTCTGGGAAATTGGCAGTTCATCTTATATTAGAAGTCATGTACTGAGGATTTGTGTTACCAAATATGCTTTTTAATACAATGCAAGTGCATTAATTAATAGTGGCCCAATTTAGGCTACTACTTCATGATGATTTTGAGTGTTTTTCTGTTGTAATGAGGTATTTGATTTTGAAAGACGAGTGGAACCAAGCTCTATCAAAAAAGTTATTTCTTTCTGTATAAAAAAAAAAATTTTGCCTAGAGAACTTTTCAGCACATTATTATTGCAATTGCTTTAAAAATTGAAAACATTCACGATTTTAGCGTTATAGGGTATTATGTAGGCAGATGTTATTTTCTGTATTTTTTTTTTCTATCTGTATTTACCACATTACAGGTAGCAATTGTTATATTCTCCGTTTTTTCTTAAAATTTGATCATTTTTACGTATACGCCCCATAGAAGAATTTATTTACCTTTTTTACGTGAGCATACGGCAATTTAATCTTGTAAACTCATTTCCCTTTTAAATTTAAATATTTTTTTAAATTACTACCCGGCCGTTACAACAAAAGCTCGTTTTATATGATATGGAAGTATGTATGTGTACGTCCGTCATGGCAATACTATGCAAAAGTAATATGGCAACACTTTCGTTTCCTCATTTCTTTTTAGTTGCATTTTCGCTTATACATACGATCGGTCGCCAGTTAATTTTGTCAATTGATTTCTGCGGTTTAAATTACATATTATTTTACGAAAAGTGAATAAATTGTGTTATTAAATGTTAAATTCTTCAGATGAAATAAAATTTCAGTGAAAAGTGTTTAAAATAATCATTTAATAAGGTTACAAAAGTAGTCAGGCCATAATGTATGTGCGTGTGTGTTTCTTTTTTCTTGATTAGTTTTTCAACAAAAAAAAAAAAAAGCTCGTAGAAGAGTTTTAAGAAAAAAATTATAAGAGAGAAATATAAGTCAAAGTACTCAAGATAAATAAGATGTGCTTTAGTTTCCTTTGCAATATTAAAATGTGCGTGTGTGTGTGTTCTATTATTTTAAAATGATTTCTTATAACATATATGGATGGGCCTGTGTATTTAGAGCAGTGATGTCCACTACTACATAAACACACTTGCGCTTGTGTATGAAGCAGAGAAAAGACTCTGCTTACTTCTACCAGAAATGGGAATGTTCCAATTACTTTCTGTTTATAACTTCATAAATATTTCTTCATAATTCTCAGTAAAGTACGTAATCGATTGTCCAATAGACATGTGACCGATCTATTAAGAATAAAGGAGTACCGAGGTCACATAAATTTGGAGGAAATAATGAATAATTATTTCAGTTAAATAAAAATGATACAAAAAATATGCACTATCCAACCCTGCACTATGTTGGAGAGAAGCTAAAATATTAAAAGAGCAAGAGTAACAATATTTCTTTTTATTATGTACGTGTTTGACTTCGACGCAAGCAGAATTTGTTTTCCTATCACGCGTGATAGGGAAAGAGAATTGTGGACATCACTGATTTAGAGGTAAGTTGCGTTTTTTTTATTTCTTTGCTTTTACGGTGATTATTAAAATTTGTTGACGTTTTTTGGTTGTGTTTTTTTGTTTTGGTTACATTCTCAGAATCAAAAGAATAGAAAATTATTTTAATATTAAATTATAAGCTTGCAATATTCCATATCGGTTGCACAGGGAACCGTTTTACACTTTAAATTTTATAAGCCATTTGCATAAGTCTGCAATTTTAGTAGGATCCAATGTAATGAATAAACCTTTTTGTCTGAATACACTAATGCCCAGTTTTAAACTTTATATTTATATACATATGAAATCAGTTAATTTTTATTTAAACCTAAAGGCTGTCTCAGATAAAACTTTGTTGCTTTGCGTGACGTTTAAAACTTGGACTAAAAAGTATGACACAATAAAAACTTGTTACGAACGTAATCTCGCTGTGACCAAACTTATTAAGTCCGTTTCTTTACTCTACATTGGGCGCCCGCGGGATCCCAATTTAACCAAAAAGCGTTCCCGTACACAAAATTTGGGTAAATGAGAGAAGTTTTGAGAGAGTAAGATTCTTCTTCTTCATGCACGAAATAGCCCGTACTTTTTCTTCGGGCTAGTTTGTGCAAGTAAACAAATAATCAGCTGTTTAAAAAATAATAGAAAAATAAAAGGTTCAGAAAACTAAAAAAAATTTCAAAAGTTGAATTAAAAAATATTTATAAACCTGCAGTGAAAGGCTTATAGTATAATTTAATTCAATATTTATATAAAAAAGTATTTTTTTGTCTTAGTTAACATGTATAAATCGAATTACCCTGTCAGCAATTGGAAGATTGCTTGCTCATAAATCACCAAAATGAGTCTTTTAAGACTCCCTTAGGTGATCAAAAACTGATTAAATGTGCGGAATCATAAAATAATCGTGCAGACGTTCGAAATACGACTGCTTTTATAATTATTTTGCGTCGTATTTTATTGTTTTCTTCTGCATTTCGTTATAATGGGATTTGTTTTATTTGAAAGAATAAGAGTTATGCAATTATTGTGATGTCGTGGTATAGTGGTAAGACGCTCGCACAGAAATTCAAACGACCGGAGTTCAATCCCACCAAAGGGCAAAAATTATAAAATAAAATTTAAGGTATTTCTAAATTGTAATTTAAAAAAATAAGAAGAAGTTCATCTTCAAGATATCGCTCCTTACATTCCAGTCTATTCCACCAGAAACTTGTCTCATCAATAAAAAGGCGCATAATATACATATAAAAAAAAGAATTAATTCAGTTGAGCTTGATGAATTTATTTTTTTTGTTTTTTTTACATTTTTAAACAAAATACAATATTTTTATTATTGTAAAGATAATAAAAAGATAAGTAAAACTCGTTTAGTGTACGGAGTCACAAATGACTCGTTCAGGGGACTCATAAATGACTCGTTCAGGGGAGTCGCGGCAAGGGTACATTTTTCTCCCGACAAAACATTCACTTTCGACTCATAAATGAGCTCATAAGTGACTATTTTAATCGCCCAGAGGAGTCAAAAAAGACTCATAATTGACCAAAAATGCTGACTGGGTATTGTCGTTTGTTTTGTCGAAAGTACATGTTCAATATGCGTGTATGTGTGTGTGACATAAAGTTGTGTTTTTCATATTTTTATGTGAATGAGTAAAATACTTGCTTTTTTGCGTTCCCGTATTTTTGGGTAAATTTGTTCCTTATTGAGAGAAATTATTGTTTACTCTCTATTTACCGAACTTTACCCAAAAAGTAAAGAAACACACATTATGTAGAACTGCATTACTATTAAGCGACCCTGTATTACCACAAAAACATATAATCATAATGACAACAGTATTACCATGCAGTTCTATATAAAATATAACTTTTATCAATGAAAATATTAATTTTTTAATTTCTAATTATTTTTCGTCATTAGTGTTAGGAATAATCTTTAAAATGATATATCATTCATTAAATTTGATGCGGTGGTATGGGAGATATTTGCAACCGACAAAAAAAGTGCTTTAGAAATAATATATATGATGATGATAATTTTCCCCGAAAAATGTTATTCTCTTATTAGAAAGATAAATCTCATTTTTATTTATTTTATAAAGAAACAAGTTTAATATTAGAAAACACTATAATACAATAAATTAATAATTCGAACGAGAGCTTTTACCTTTTCTTAAAAACTAGTGAATCACGCTTCACAATATTCTGCGGCCATAAATGTACCATTTTTTGTCTTTAAAAATAATAATTCTTGAAAAAGGGTTGGATATTTACTTAACAACTCCAACATAATCTCCATGTTAATGATTTTATTAGTTATTCCCTCCGATTTTACTTCTAACTGTATTTGGGGATGTAGAAAATTTAAACACAAAGAAGTGACCACATGCATGCATAAGAAATTAATGGAAACAAATTAAAAATACACAAAAAAAAAAATTAAAAAAATTATATTAAAAGTGTGTTTTTTTTTCCTTCAACAGTTTTTATTTGTAAGACAATTATAAAAACTTAAAATGAAAAATATTTGTAACATTTTTGTAAGAAACCGTTATTTTCTATATTTTTTAAGCTGCCTTATGGTGAGGAAATTATTTTAAATATTTTTTTCTCTATCTATTTTTCTGGTTCTGCTCCTCGGCAGTTCATCTTATATTAGAAGTCATGTACTGAGAATTTGTGTTACCAAATATGCTTTTTAATACAATGCAAGTGCATTAATTAATAGTGGCCCAATTTAGGCTACTACTTCATGATGATTTGGAGTGTTTTTCTGTTGTAATGAGGTATTTGATTTTGAAAGACGAGTGGAACCAAGCTCTATCAAAAAAGTTATTTCTTTTTGTTATAATGAGCATTTAAATTTACCAAACAAGAAAAAATTTTCCCTAGAGAACTTTTCAGCACATTATTATTGCAATTGCAATAATTGAAAACAATCACGATTTTAGCGTTATAGAGTATTATGTAGGCAGATGTTATTTTCTGTATTTTTTTTTCTATCTGTATTTACCACATTACAGGTAGCAATTGTTATATTCTTCGCTTTTTCTTAATATTGGATCATTTTTACTTATACGCCCCATAGAAGAACTTATTTACCTTTTTTATGTGTAAAAATACGGCAATTTAGTCTTGTAAACTTAAATTTAAATTTAAATATTTTTTTAAATTACTGTCTGGCCGTTACAATAAAAGCTCATTTTATATGATATGGAAATATGTGTACGTCCGTCATGGCAATACTATGCTAAAGTAATATGGCAACACTTTCGTTTCCTCATTTCTTTTTAGTTGCATTTTCGCTTATACATACGATCGGTCGCCAGTAAATTTTGTCAATTGATTTCTTCGGTTTAAATTACATATTATTTTACGAAAAGTGAATAAATTGTGTTATTAAATGTTTAATTCTTCAGATGAAATAAAATTTCAGTGAAAAGTGTTTAAAATAATCATTTAGGAGGGTTATAAAAGTAGTCAGGCCATAATGTATGTGCGTGTGTGTTTCTTTTTTCTTGATTATCGTTCTTCAACAAAAAGAAAAAAAAAGCTCGTAGAAGAGGTTTAAGAAAAAAAAAAAAATTATAAGAGAGAAATGAGTCAAAGTACTCAAGTTAAATAAGATGTGCCTTAGTTTCCTTTGCAATATTAAAATGTGCATGTGTGTGTGTTTGTGTGTGTGTGTTCTATTATATTAAAATGATTTATTATAACATATATGGATGGGCCTGTGTATTTAGTGGTAAGTTGCGTTTTTTTTATTTTCTTTGCTTTTACGGTGATTATTAAAATTTGTTGACGTTTTTTGGTCAAGTGTTTTTTTTGTTTTGGTTACTTTCTCAGAATCAAAAGAATAGAAAATTATTTTAATATCAGTTTATAAGCTTGCAACATTCCATATCGGTTGCACAGGGAACCGTTTTACACTTTTAATTTTATAAGCCATTTGCATAAGTCTGCAATTTTAGTAGGATCCAATGTAATGAATAAACCTTTTTGTCTGAATACACTAATGCCCAGATTTAAACTTTATATTTATATACATATGAAATCAGTTAATTTTTATTTAAACCTAAAGGCTGTCTCAGATAAAACTTTGTTGCTTTGCGTGACGTTTAAAACTTACACAGAAAAGCGTAAAGCAAAATGTGTATGACATAATAAAAACTTTAACAATAGCGTTGTTTGTTTATCTATTTTTTTAAACACTCAATAACTCCCAATATAAATTTACTTCAATCCGGTATGTGATGAAAAACGATTTCGATCGAAATTCAAATCGTTTGTATTTTTAAAGTAATATAATATGTACTTATCTGTTTCAAATATTTTAAAATTTTAATAATCAAGGATGTAGTGGCAATAGTCAGTAAGGTAGTGAGTAAAAATGAATTCCAAATTTGCCACTTGAAATTTCATTCGATTTCAATTTCGATCGAAATCGTTTTTCATCACTTACCTGTATAGTTTTAAAACAAATCTTTAACACAAAACTAAACAAAAAACATTTAAAACTATTTAAAGAAAAATTAACAGCAGATTGTCAAAGCGCGCAAAAAGATGAAAGTTGGCCAACGTTTCACTTTGCGTTGCGTTAACCTTTAACTACTGAGGTGAAATATTTTGCCATAATTATTGACGTGGGGTAAATTTTACCACCATTTCTTTTACCAAAAAAATTATCAAAAAAAAATTTTTTTTTTTAATAATTTATTTTTAAAAGAACAGGAAAATACATTTTTATATAAATAGGATTATAAAAATAAAAAAAAAATCAATGATTTAGTATAACAAAACAGGAACTCAACAGCGCTCAACCGAAGAAAATATATTAAAAAATCTAAGGAGGGGGTAAAATTTACCACCGCCTCAGTAGTTAAAGGTTAAAAGTACTTTATATGACAAGTGGCATATAAACATGTACTACATTTTATCTTAAATGTCAAAGCGAATCTGTAACGCAACGAGAAGTAAATGGTGAAATTATATAAGAGGTGGTGCTAATGTAACATCAGAGTTTGTTTTTGTTGACGGTTAGCTAGTGTCAAAATATATTAGGTCTGTTTGGATACATTTTCAGTAAAAATTTACGGATAGTAATACAATTTACTGTGAAAAAATATCTAAATAAGTAAACAGTTGGAAAGAGATTAAGAATTAGCATTAAAAGCTAAGCTTTTATATTCATATAAACCAATAAGTAAACGTATAAATTAAGTTGAAATTAAGGTATGGGATAGAAGAAAGCTGTGAGTTATTTCTTCTACAAGAACTTTGTGGATAATTGAAGTTGATAAGTATCGGAACATATCGTCGATGGAATTAAAGAACGCTGTAACTGACAAAACCTTAAATGTTCACCAGAGCCAAAAAACCTGTATGAAAGTAGAACAAAGACACTGGTATTTTTCATTTCGCAGACGGCGTAAGTGAATTTATTTTCATCGTAGAAATGTGGGACTGAGACCAATCGATGCGTATTTTTTTTCTGATAAAAATGATGCAAAAAACGTATTTTAGATTTTTTGTCATTTACAGCGTTCTTTAATGCTTGCGACGATATCAAGTTAAAAACTGGGCCTGAATGTATCTTTCTAGGAATGTTCTGCGGCAAAACCAATTAAGTATTTGTTATAATCACTTTAATTAGTTTAGTATTTAATCATACAAACTTTAGGTATCGTACTGGTCAACAGTCAGCAACCCAAAGAACAATCCGTCTATTTAGTAATCAATACACACGTGTACGATGTGGTAGATGGATTTTTTTAATTGAAGTGTCTGCAGATTCATCTTCTATTAGCTCCCAAGAACATAATAACAGAGCATCTTCATATTAAAAAAATTTTTTTTTTAAATTGTCTTGTTTTTGAAACTTAGAAATATCGCCATTTTATGACTTATAATCGTCAAATCGTCATCTGGATATTTTTAGGATAAAAATCCACAAAATGCAGAGAAATCGTCAATTCTGGCAATAGTGCACACACCAGAATATTAAATTATTTTTTGATTATTAAACCAGGGGCCTTATTCTGTAATTCTCTTAAGCTAAAATGCTAAATGCAGGCTGGGCTTTATAATATACTAGCTGAACCCGGTGTGCTTCGCTACCCCCTCGTTATATAATAAAATTAACGGCGCTGACGTGGTTCATAGTTATATGGCGACGTTAACAGATTTAAGAGCAATATACATACTACCAAATAAAAAAAAAAATCCGTTGGAAGGAACAAATTTGTACAGAGAACAAAAAGTTTAAAACTTTCAAATACAGTTAAGCGTGAAAGGGGGCGTGGCGTAAGAAATGTTTATTTATACCTCGCCTGTAGTATATAATGTGTATAAAATTTGAAGTAAATCTGTTAAAAACTATATGGGAGCAATTACATAATTTTAAAAAAGTGGGCGTGGTCGAAAAAAAAGTACCCTATTAATCATGCCGGAGTCCCAGTTAAATGCTGTGAAAATTTCAGGAAGATCGGTCTAGAGGTTTGGTCTCCTATAAGGTACAAACAAACAAACAAACAAACAAACAAACAAACAAACAAACAAACAAACAAACAAATAAACAAACACACATTCAATTTTATATATTTAGATATAAAATTAAAAAGTGTAGAGGTAATAGGCATGAAGCTTTTAAATTACAATAAGCGTTCAAGAATTCTATTCGTAGTCAAAAAGTCCTTAATCAAGTTTATTAATTTTTAACGATAGAGTTTTAGCTTAAGAGAGTTACAGAATAAGGCCTCAATATGCATGCATTTGTATTGCAAGAATTTAATAGGGTTGACTGAAGCGTTTTTCAAAAATTTTTTCAGAATGAGGATTTCAGAAATTTTCTTATTTTTATTCTTCTTCTAGAAAAAATAAAAACAGAAATTTTGAAAGAAGCAACACCTTTAGTGTTTGTTGTTGTAAGAAAATAATAATTCACATTTTAAAACTAATTTCGTTTTTATTTCGTTTCGCTTTTCGTTTTAACAAATCTTAACTTAAGAAATATTTACAAAAATCAAGCAAAAAATTACAAAAAGGCCATGATGAAGAAAAAATAAAATTATTTGTTTTTAAAAAATATATATACATACATACATATATATTATATAAAAAGAAATGATAATGTATGACACTTTCATTTATCACATAACAAATTATTATTTCTCTTCGTTTTATTACATTTTTTTTAATTACAAATTACATGCATGTACTCATATGTACCTACAGATGTTATACAATTTATGAAATTTTTAATTTATATTCTGAATGTTATAGAAGAAAACCTTAGGGAAATAGTAAGTGTGTATGAAAATATTTAAAAACAATAGAATATGATTTTTAATGAATAGATATATACATACAATACATAAATAATATAACAAAATGTGCTAGTGGTGAACTTGAGGACCCATCCAATAGATAAAAAAGAGAGGGTAACTCTTTCCTACCAATATTGTAATTCGTTTTTATAATTATCCATCTAAGCATGATGTTGTTGTTTTGAATGAGAAAGAAGCTTAAGTGTCCATTTATGAGATTTACGTTCAGTGTTCGTTCGTTCGGTAAGCTTGAATATGAGATGTGAGAAGAATAAAATGAAAATTATGAAGCTTAACTGATGCAAACAGTGGCAGGCAGTAAGTAATTGCGGTTTATTTAAGGAGAAGTATGGCATCTTTCATGGCAAGCTGAGCAATTTCATTGTCTCCTTATATATATAAGTTTTTTTTTTATTTTTTTTTCAATATCGCTAAAGAAAATATAATTGAGAATTTAAAGATGACTACTTAACTGAAAACAAAAAAAAAAAAAAATAGTAATAAATGGCTTAATGATATTAAATGGAAATTTGTATAGTAATAAAATGTCAAAATACGACAAAGGCAATAAGGCTGCTGGTTATCACAATACTAACTTTATGATTTTTTACTGGCAGTACGTTTAGTTAAAGTCTTAACGGTATCTCGACTATTTATAACTTCAGCATGAAAACCAGTCTCCCAGTCAGCATAATATTTAACAGTGCGCACATTACCATCTGGTTCGACCAGTGAGTATTCGCCGCGGACTACATCACCATCACGTTCCTCACGTTGATGTTTTATATCACCAGTTGTCGGATCGTTGACACCATATTCGAAAGCATAACGTGGATGATCATTCTTAAAATATATAAAAAAAAATTTATTACTTAAATTAATTTGAAAAAAAAATTGTGGTAGATAATATTTTAGTTCTATATCTATAGCGTAATATGGTAGATTAATGAAGTTCCATCTACAATAAGAAAACACGCCTTTTGAAAGAGTTGCTGAACAGATTCTTGAAATCCCAGCAACAATAGCCTGGAAGATGCTTCTCTTCATACCCTTTTAGAACTGGACAGTCATATTATTGGTACAGTACTCCATGGATAATTACCTCGACAAAAATTTCAAAATTGTTGGGAAATTATGCGTGTAAGTCATTTAAACGAGGCAATTAAACGCGTACGCTTAATTGCCTGTATGCACTGCCGTCAATACATGTGAAAAGCAAGTAACTTTATACTTATACCGGGTTATCCATTTCGTGGTTTCAAAAGTATGGGACTGGAATTCGACATTTCTCAAACTAAGTTGTTAAACCAATTTTTTTCTTTTCAGTTGAAAGTCTGACATTGACGAAAATGGATCGCTTAACTATCACACAACGCATAAAAATTATCAAAACTTACTACAAAAATGGTGATTCTGCCACAGCCACATATCGTGCTTTAAGAGGAGATTATGGTTTACATAATAGTCCTACTACGCAAACAATTGGCAAAATTGTGAAGTAATTTGAAGAGACTGGAGCGGTTACAAATATTGTAAAGCCTGTGCATCATCGTTTCGCTCGTTCCGCTGAAATTATCGCTGCTGTAAGTGAAAGTGTTGCTGAAGACCGGAATGTGTCGATTTCTCGTCGTTTTCAGGATTTAGGACTGTCTTACGGCACATTATATAAAGTCCAGCTCACGCAACAACTGAAGCCAGCTGACTATTCACGTAGATAGATACGTGGAATGAGTGCTTGAACAACAGGCGGTGGACGGCAATTTTTTGAACAAAATTTTCTTCAACGATGAAGCACATTTCTCACTCGATGGGTATGTAAATAAACAAAATTTTCGTATTTGGTGTTCTGAGAATCCTCAAGTAATTGAAAAGAGGCCATTACATCCAGAAACAGTCACTGTTTGGTACGCTCTTTGGTCCGAAGGTGTGATTGGACCTTACTTCTTCGAAAACGACGATGGAACAACTGTCACCGTCAATTCGGAGCGTTACGATCATATGATAACCGACTTTTTTTTGCCTGCTATTGAAGAATACGACTTGGAGAATATGTGGTTTCAACAAGACAGTGTCACATGCCACACAACTCGAGCGAATATGGCTTTATTGCAAGAGATATTTCTTGGCCGCGTAATTTCTCGTCGTAGCGATATCAACTGGCCACCAAGATCGTGCGATTTGACACCATTAGACTTTTTTGTCTACGCGAAAGACCGTGTTTATGCAGATAAACCTGCAACTCTTGAGTACTTAAAAACCAATATTCGTCAAGTTATGGCTGAGATACCGCCCAATATGTGTCAAAAAGTGGTCAAAAATTACCTCAAAAGAATCAATGCTTGCAAAACTTCGCGTGGAGGTCATTTAAATGAAGTAGTGTTTCACACATAATGTCAACGTTCAAACTTTATAATAAAAAATAAATATCAAGAAAAAAATATTTCATATGAGTTTAATTTACGTTTAATTTTGAAACCGCAAAATGGATAACCCTTTTCATAAACTTGGTAGACTTTAATTGCAAGACTGTAGCAAAAAAGTAGTTTGAAAGTAAATTTAAGGAACATTTTATGCCTATATAAATATGGTTGAAATAAGCTACACTTTTTAAAAAATAATTATTTTGGGTAATTAAATTTACAGCCCTTTCCAATTTGGTGGGTGCAAATTTAATTTATCAGACAAGCCTTCAGCCAATAATGAACGAAGATATTGAATATACATTCCAGCTTAAGAAATAGTAACAATATAATATGCTAGGATTGTATAAGACGAGGAGAGATGAGGAACTAAGGCAGAAGAATGCATCAGCTATGTAATGCACGATGGACCAGAGAAAATAAATCTGTCTTCCATCCATTGCATATACACAAGATTAAAGCTGAAAGTCGTCAATCTTATTCAGTTCGAATAAATCAACTATCAACTCAGCCTTAAACACCGAAAAAGACCCATTAGAAAATATTATTTAAAAAAAAATTGTATGAAATCAACCCTGTGTATGAAATACCGGCAATACTACAAGTACGCTTCTGAGTTAAAATAAATCCTCTTGATAAAGAAAATTTTGGAAAATACAAATATTATTCAATTTAAGATATTTAATCGTACTTACAAAGTATTCCAAATGTTTCTCCGTCATGATTTTTATTTTAGCGGGCTTAATAATCGGTGCACTCTTTAAGTAGGCAGCAGGTGATAAGGAGTGTGAGCTAAGAGCTGGTACAGTGGGTGCATAACGATAGAAACCAGCACCTAAAGGACCTATTCCACCAATACCATGATCATAGCCACTTAAAGGACCCAGATGACTTAAAGAGCCATGAGCCAAATTGCCATGAACTGAATGTCCCAAAGCTACACCTTTTAGATTATGTGCTGAGCCAGATAAACCATGACTGCCTGGCGAAATGCCCAAAAGGCCGTGAATACCTAAAGCTGGTGAAATACCGCCATGACCCAAAGCTATAGCACCATAATAACTACCTGAAAATAAAAAAGAAACACATTAAAATAATTTTGTATGATCGCTGTTTTTAACTGGAACACCAACCTCCGCCTAAACCATGTTTTGCTGCTTCTATGCCATGTCCATGTAAATTCAATAAGCTAAGACCTTGCTTAGATATATGCTGTTGAGATATAGCCCCGCTACCAGTAGTATAAATTGCACCATGGCCACCGTAACCAGCATGACCTGACGATATATGCAGAGCTGGTGCAGCTAAAGGCTTAGCTACTAAATGGCCAGCTGCTAATCCACCGCTCTTAACTAAAGACGGTTGAGAAGCATAATGATGAGAAATGGAACCACCATGGCTACTTGTTGTATAACCAGAACTTAACGAAGAGTATTTACCAAATCCGGAGGTCAAGTGCGCTGAACCATCTACCACAATAGGAGCACTTAGTGTAGCAGGTTTGGTTAGAGTTATACCCTGTAATGGTTTTGAAACATATTGATGTGATATGGCCCCTCCGCCACCTAAATGGCCACTCGCTGTGTGTAATGATGAAGTTTGTATGTTTGCGTAACCAGTTCCATGTGCAACTGCTGGTAATACCGCTATTTTAGCGGGTGCTGTTAAGTGCACTGCTTGATAAGGTTGAGTGTTATAGGCTGCATCAATAGAAGATAATTTCGAACCATAGCTTAAGCTACCATAACTAGACGCCTTGGCTATCGCAGGGCCAGCTACAACACCACTTACAACAGGTTTGGAAACATACTGATGAGATATAGCTCCGTGAGTAACTTTTGCTAATGCTGGTGCAGCTAATTGAACAGGTTTTGCAACATATTGCTGGGCTGCGGCTCCACTAGAACCGTATCTGGTAATACTGGAGCTGGTAAAAAGTGGATTCACATTTGTTGTATGCAAAGAACCATATGAATGAACTGCCGGTCCAGTGGCATACTGGGCATAGCCAGAACCTATGAGAGCTGGTTTAGAAACATATTGATGAGATATAGCTCCGGAACTATGAGTTCCGCTGGAAATTGTTGTTAATTTAGTGCCGATTGCTGGTGCGGCAGCATAATGAGTTACAGCTGGAGCTGTATAAGTCGCTACTTTGGCTACGGCTGGAGCGTTAATAATAGATCCAACAATTTGTGGCTTTGAAACATATTGATGAGATATCGCACCACCACCGGATGAATATGTTGCCACTTTAGCTACGGCAGGCTGAGCAGCATAATGAGTTAATGCAGGAGCTACAACAGTTGCCACCTTGGCCACAACAGGTGCTGGTTTTGAGACGTATTGATGAGAAACAGCACCAGCTGATGAATAATGAGTTGCAGATCCTCCCGAGTAAGAGGCTACAACTGGAGCAGTTGCCACCTTGGCCACAACAGGAGCAACATAAGCACTGACATGAGCTGCTGGTTTAGAAACATATTGATGCGAAATAGCTCCTCCCGATGATGAGGAGGAATATGTGGTGGCTATTTTGTCTGCAGCTGGTGCAGATATATAATGACTTACGGCTGGTGTGGTTAATGTTGCAATTTTAGCTACAGCAGGAGCAGCGTAAGCAGCTACATGAGCTGCTGGCTTCGAGACATACTGATGAGATACAGCACCACCACCACTTGAACTAAAGTGAGCAGAGCTTTCACCGCCATAACTGGCGACTTTAGCTATTGCTGCCGGTGCAGTGTACGTGGCAACTTTAGCGACTGCTGGAGCAGCATAGCCTGTAATATGTGAAGTTGGTTTCGAAACATATTGATGAGAAACGGCACCACCACCACCACTTGAACTAAAGTGAGCAGAGCTTTCACCGCTATAACTGGCGACTTTAGCGATTGCTGCCGGTGCAGTGTACGTGGCAACTCTAGCAACAGCTGGAGCAGCATAGCCTGTAATATGTGAAGTTGGTTTTGAAACATATTGATGAGAAACGGCACCACCACCACCACTTGAACTAAAGTGAGCAGAGCTTTCACCGCCATAACTGGCGACTTTAGCGATTGCTGCCGGTGCCGTGTACGTGGCAACTTTAGCAACAGCTGGAGCAGCATAGCCTGTAATATGTGCAGTTGGTTTTGAAACATATTGATGAGAAACGGCACCACCACCACCACTTGAACTAAAGTGAGCAGAGCTTTCACCGCCATAACTGGCGACTTTAGCGATTGCTGCCGGTGCCGTGTACGTGGCAACTTTAGCAACAGCTGGAGCAGCATAGCCTGTAATATGTGCAGTTGGTTTTGAAACGTATTGATGAGAAATGGCACCACCACCACCACTTGAACTATAGTGAGCAGAGCTTTCACCGCTATAACTGGCGACTTTAGCGATTGCTGCCGGTGCAGCGTACGTGGCAACTTTAGCGACTGCTGGGGCAGCATAGCCTGTAATATGTGCAGTTGGTTTTGAAACGTATTGATGAGAAACGGCACCACCACCACTTGAACTAAAGTGAGCAGAGCTTTCACCGTTATAACTGGCGACTTTAGCAACAGCTGGAGCAGCATAGCCTGTAATATGTGCAGTTGGTTTTGAAACATATTGATGAGAAACGGCACCACCACCACCACTTGAACTAAAGTGAGCAGAGCTTTCACTGCCATAACTGGCGACTTTGGCGATTGCTGCCGGTGCCGTGTATGTGGCAACTTCAGCAACAGCTGGAGCTGCATAGCCTGTAATATGTGAAGTTGGTTTTGAAACATATTGATGAGAAACGGCACCACCACCACCACTAGAACTATAGTGAGAAGAACTATCACCGGCATAACTGGCGACTTTAGCGATTGCTGCCGGTGCCGTGTACGTGGCAACTTTAGCAACAGCTGGAGCAGCATAGCCTGTAATATGCGAAGTTGGTTTTGAAACATATTGATGAGAAACGGCACCACCACCACCACTTGAACTAAAGTGAGCAGAGCTTTCACTGCCATAACTGGCGACTTTGGCGATTGCTGCCGGTGCCGTGTACGTGGCAACTTTAGCAACAGCTGGAGCAGCATAGCCTGTAATATGTGAAGTTGGTTTTGAAACATATTGATGAGAAATGGCACCACCACCACCACCACTTGAACTATAGTGAGCAGAGCTTTCACCGCTATAACTGGCGACTTTGGCGATTGCTGCTGGTGCAGTGTACGTGGCAACTTTAGCAACAGCTGGAGCAGCATAGCCTGTAATATGTGAAGTTGGTTTTGAAACATATTGATGAGAAATGGCACCACCACCACCACCACTTGAACTATAGTGAGCAGAGCTTTCACCGCTATAACTGGCGACTTTAGCGATTGCTGCTGGTGCAGTGTACGTGGCAACTTTAGCGACTGCTGGGGCAGCATAGCCTGTAATATGTGCAGTTGGTTTTGAAACGTATTGATGAGAAACGGCACCACCACCACCACTTGAACTATAGTGAGCAGAGCTTTCACCGCTATAACTGGCGACTTTAGCGATTGCTGCTGGTGCAGTGTACGTGGCAACTTTAGCAACAGCTGGAGCAGCATAGCCTGTAATATGCGAAGTTGGTTTTGAAACGTATTGATGAGAAATGGCACCACCACCACCACTTGAACTATAGTGAGCAGAGCTTTCACCGCTATAACTGGCGACTTTAGCGATTGCTGCCGGTGCAGTGTACGTGGCAACTTTAGCGACTGCTGGGGCAGCATAGCCTGTAATATGTGCAGTTGGTTTTGAAACGTATTGATGAGAAACGGCACCACCACCACCACTTGAACTATAGTGAGCAGAGCTTTCACCGCTATAACTGGAGACTTTAGCGATTGCTGCCGGTGCAGTGTACGTGGCAACTTTAGCGACTGCTGGGGCAGCATAGCCTGTAATATGTGCAGTTGGTTTTGAAACGTATTGATGGGAAATGGCACCACCACCACCACTTGAACTATAGTGAGCAGAGCTTTCACCGCCATAACTGGCGACTTTAGCGATTGCTGCTGGTGCAGTGTACGTGGCAACTTTAGCGACTGCTGGGGCAGCATAGCCTGTAATATGTGCTGTTGGTTTTGAAACGTATTGATGAGAAATGGCACCACCACCACCACTTGAACTATAGTGAGCAGAACTTTCACCGGCATAACTGGCGACTTTAGCGATTGCTGCCGGTGCCGTGTACGTGGCAACTTTAGTGACTGCTGGGGCAACATACCCGGTACTGTAGCCTGTTGGTTTTGAAACATATTGATGAGAAACGGCACCTCCACCACCGGATGCAGCAAAATGTGACGCACTTTCAGAATAACTGGCTACTTTGGCAACTGCAGGAGCCACATAGGCAGCTTGCGATGGAACATTTATATGACTGCTTCCCGTCGAATAAGTGGCAACCTTCACTGGCGAAGAAATGTACTGAGATGCTATCGGAGCTGCATATGTGGCCACTTTTGCTGGTGCCGAAACATACTGAATAGTAGTGGCTGGTTTTGAAACATATTGATGTGAAACTCCTCCAGCTAGAGACTTCGTATAACCTGATGTCTCTATACTGGGCAAGTAACCTTTAGAAATGGTTGGCGCGTAAATGGCTGGTGCTGGAGCTATAGCCTTGGAAAAGAGAGGCTCCACCGGAAATGAAGCCAATTTACTTGTAGAAGCTACTGAACCTAGTTTCGCTATAGTTGGTGGGCCATATGATATCTTTGGAGCATAACTTATTGAACTCGCAAACGGATGAGCTGCTCCACTTGAATATATTGATTCCAAACTTCCAGATTTAGAATAACCACCCGAGGTATATGTATAACTAGGTGATGTGAATGATGCAATTTTTGTAGTAACAGCAGGAGCGTTAAAAGCTATTTTAGACAAATCAGCACCGCCTGTTGAGGTGTATGTTGCGCTCTTTGTTACACCCGGTGTAGAATGACTGTAAGTATAACCAGAACTTTGATAGGTTGCTGGTGGTGGTGGTAAATAGGTATTAGCGATTTTTTTCGTACTAATGGCTGGTGTTACTAAATTCTTGAACTCTATACCTGAAGGTACTACAGCGGCAAACTTAGATGCAGGTGACTTATCAGCATACGTTATAGAACCACCTTTGGCATAAGTAACTGCTGGTTCATAGCTTGCGGTTTTAACTGGGCCACCGGCATGAGAGTAGCTTGCACTATTTGCTGATGACTCATATTTAGATGATGATGAACCCACTGCAGAATATTCACCTGCACCAGGTGAAATGGAAAATTTTACTTCCGGTGGATTGTAACCGTACGCAGCATTTAGGGCATGTATACAATCTGGTAATGATTTTGCTGTTAATTCTGCCCATACTGTACCAATAAGGCACAGAAAAGCAAAAAACAACTGAAATTTCAAAATAAGAAGAAGAAAGAAAATTTCAAGGTCATAGAAAAGATTACGTATCAGGTGTACGAAATTTTAGTTTAAACTTTTTTTTTATTTTTTTTTTTTTTTTGAGAAATGCTTTTATTTTTATATGCACATTTTTATATGTTTATTAGAATACCTTAAAAACAGTAATAACGGGTTTTATTAACCCAGTCAGAAATACTTTTTGGTTTATTTTACGAGTACCTTGAACATTTCATAGCACAATTGTGCTGAGTGATCTTAAACGTATTCTTATGCACTGCAAGAAATTTCATACAAAATACAACGTGCATCGAGGAGAAGATTTAATAGAATTAAAATATATTAATTACTTAATTAATACGGAAACTCGAATTCTTATCCATGTAAGATGGCTGATAATTTTTGTAATTAATTTTGTTTCATCATATGTGCCCATAATTATGAAAGTCAAAATTTTAAAAGAATTAGTTTATTAGTTATTTCATACCACATTATTTTAAACTAAATTTATTCAATGTAATTTTTAGGAAATTGTCAAAAATGAACCATTAGATAGTGGTTGTAATTTCAACATTATATGAAATTCATTTAGTGTTAATTATGAAAGTGGTCTAAGTCAAAAATTAGACCACAAATTTTTGGTATCGGGCCATTCCTTTCTACCGAATGACCGTGATTTTGGGTTCATAGAAATGAAAATGAAAAACAAATTACTTATACAACCCTGAGCATTATTATGAATTGATAGAAAAGTGCAGAAGAAGAGATAAATTTTCGATAAAGCGAATTTCGCAGCCGGATTTTATTTCAACGATATCACAATCAATAACAAGAAGAGTAAAAAATATCGCAGGTGAGTCTGTCTCTTGGCTACAAATTCAATGGATGAGATTCTTAAAAAATGAACCTTATAAAATGTTTTATACTACTTCTTTAGATGATTCTAAATGTCATGTTTTGGATCTTTTTTCCATAAGAGGAAGACCAAAAACATACGGAAATATTAAATTACTTCTATTATACACCATCATTAGACCAGTATCGGAAAAAAACATAAAGATATTTTGAGTTTACATCCTTCCAGTTTTTCAGGAACGTTTTAAGAATCTTAAATATTGATAAAAATGGATTATTGTTGAAAAATAATTAATAAATGTTCAGTCAAATTACTGTTTTAAATAAAACTCAAAGTTCTTTATTGCTTTGAGTCATTTATAGGACATTCAGTTAATTTTGAAAATGGTCTAAGTCAATTCAAACTTTAAAAACAATATTATCGTATGAAATTCACACAAAATTTCATATTCGTAATAAATTTCCATTAATTAAGACTATTAAAATTATAAATTAAAATATGGCATAATGTAAAAATATTTTTTAATTTATTCAAATGCAATTCATTAAATATCTCGAAACAAGAAATATATGACTTAGACCACTTTCATAATTATGGGCACAAGTATTATACAATATTTCTGAAAAGCATTTTGCCAAACGCAATATTTACAAATATTCCGTTTAAGCAAATATTTAAACTTAACCTGTTATTGCTCTTGATTATTACCATTTTTTGCACAGAATACATAATAAATATACTTTAAATGCATTAGATCGTATAAGAAATTTTTTATGTCATATTATCAGTGTTTGTTAAATATCTGGTTTAAGTAAATCCATCTTAATTTTGTAATCTACGATTGTATGACAAGCATTAAAAATACAAAAATGTAAATTTAGAAACGAAACTGTCAAAACAATATTTGCTGAAATTCTGAGGATTGGATCTAGATTAGAGCGCCAGGTAGTTCATATAAAGAAAAATCTCAGTACAGTTTATTCAAAAAGATATTACAGCTCTATTTAAAC
This sequence comes from Metopia argyrocephala, assembly GCA_963576795.1. Lineage (NCBI taxonomy): Eukaryota > Metazoa > Arthropoda > Insecta > Diptera > Sarcophagidae > Metopia > Metopia argyrocephala. The sequence goes on from OY756210.1 coordinate 111,390,982, forward strand.
GATATCAATTAGAATTATGATTTAATATTTTGACGTAGTAAGGGCAGACAACCTGAAAACACTGAAACTTTATTTTCATTGTAAAAAAATTTTTTTTTTAAATTGGGTAAAAAAATAATAAGAAAACAATAACAAAAATGTTTACAATTTTTCCCTTACAGGCTTGAGAAGCTTATTCATGGCAATAAGTTACTCTCAGAGCTTTTGCCAGAAGACTACCCAAAGAAATATTTTTCTTTCTATCAAGACGTCAAACTAGGTTTTGAACTCGGAGCTCTCGTCTTAGTAAGTCAACACACTACATACTAGACTACGACGACCCCTAATAGACTGACATAATTAGAAATTTCGATACATATTCTTTGATAACGAGTTAAAAAATTCCCTTGTTTTTTTGAGTAAAACACCCTTAAAAACTGTATTTTGAAAAATTTTTAAATTACCCGTATTCGCTAATTATGTTGGATTGCTGACGCTGCACAGTGTAGGATTTTGCTATTCTAGCTGGACAACAGCCTTTTTTTCTAGGTGCAATTTAAGTAAATATTTTTATCAAATGTGAAAGAGCACTGGTTATAAAATAAGAAGATGCAAAAAAGTATGCCTAACTTGTCAATAATAACAATATAACGGCACATAGTGTGACAGCCACATAGTAACAGCGGCAAAAAATGGTTTTTATCGTGTCGTCCAATTTGGATGAAATTTTCACAGTATATTAACATGTTATATGAGTAACAACTCCCTGAAATTTCAGCCTCATAACTTCATTACTTTTTGGTTTAGAGCAAGTCAAAGTTGAGGTATGCCAACGCGCTTGAAATGTGTTACTTTAATATGTAATATTCAAAAGCTTATTATTAAAAAAATACATAATAAATATAACTCTAAAGTATTTTTTTAATTAACTTAGTTGTTGTAGAATGAGTCGACGAAAAAATAAATTTAAAAAGAAAAACACAAAAAAAAATTTCTTAACAACAGAATTGTGGTGTAATAATTTTCAATGGACTAGGAAATATAGAGCAGCCCCTCGCCCTAGGTGCAGACTTATATCAAATGAAAGATTGAAGTCTCAGCTTACATTTAAAGTAAAGAACATATAGCAAAAGTTTGCAAAAGTACAAAACACAAAACATACAAAAAACTGCAAAAAATACACATTCTGTGGCTATACGTACTTATGTTAGCATGCAATACATAGCATGTTTACAACTTTTTACTTTAATTTTTAAAATTATTTACAACTATTTACTTATTGTTTATTATTATTTTATTTACATTAAAATATAAATTCATTTGATTGATAATTAGAATACTATGATGATATTAAAAAATTATTGATAGAATGAAAAAACAATTTTTTTCTTTTTTATTGCATTTCAATGGGAGGTGGGCGTAATACTGGGCGTGTTATTGTAATTTTTGCATGAAACATTTTAAATTATATAAATAACAGTAATATCAAATTTGACGGTTGTACCTAAATTATTTTAGAAAATATGGCACTTTTTATGTTGAGGTTGTATGGGTGGTGGGGGTAAAAGTGGGCCAAAGTTCAAAATTTTTTGCCGATAATGTTTGTAACAATATAACTTTCAAGTATACCAAAATTGAAAGTTATACCTAAAGTATTACGGACAATATTGCATTTTACAAATTTCGATTGTATGGGAGGTAGGCGTAAAAGTAGGCGGATTTTCTTAATTTTTTTTTAAAAAACTGGAAATTATCTCAAAAATAATCTGTGCAAAATTTCAGAGCTCTACAATGACTCCTTGTATTTAATGCCAAATAATTAAAAGCACATACTTGAAATTGATCATTTTTAAAAGCGTGTAACTTTTTACTGGAGTGGAATTTTTTAATGATTCTTTTTTTGTTTTGAAGATCAACTTGTTCGCTATAAAAATAGTGAGAATTTATTATTATATTTATTATTTATTATTTCTTTTAATGCTATTTTTTAAACTATTACTCTCTTCGTTAAGTTAAGAAAATCGATAAATTTTTTCTTCATCACCGAATAAATTTTAAACGAACCTCTGAAGTACCTTCTTTAAGGTACAAATAAAATTATTTGCCGACATCTGCCGCGATGAAATTTTTAATATATGGCTAAAAATACCCGAAAATGAAATTAAACATTTATTGTTATTTCTAACTTTTTATTATTTATTTTAAATATTTGGATGCATACTCGCAGCTTTTTTTACTTTTCGATCATCCAAAGCGAATACTTAATATCATATATAAATTTTTGCAGTTGTATGGGACGTGGGCGTGGCCGTGGTCCAATTTCGCTCTTTTTTTAGCAGTGGTACATATTGTACCAAAATGCTTAATTCTAGCTTTATTTTTTTCCAAGATATTTAATTTTGTCTCCCTAGAATGGCTAAATCTTACACTGTGCGTTGTATCAACTTAATTTATATAATTTATACATTTAATTTATACATTTGTTTAACAGTTCTTTTATAAATAAAATGTCACTGGGAAATATTTGCTTTTTTCCATTTTAAATGAAAGTTTTCAGCAAATTTTTTTCTGTCTTTTTATACAAGAAAGTATTTATGAGAACGAATATTACAACAACTGATAACGATTTTCTTGCTTCTGTCAAAATCGAAATAACTGAATTTGATTTTTTTTCTTATGATTGACTTTTTATTTTCTAAACAAAGATTCCCATCGAGAATATTTCCCATGTAAATTAAAAGAAAAGGATTTGTAGATTTAATATTAAGTTAATATATAGGCATTTCCATGGCAGTAAATTATTAATCAGGTCATGTATTCAATACGTGTTTCGAATGCACTTTTTTTTCTTTTTTCAAATATATTTATCCTTTAAATAGAACATAATTAATTCTAAAAATGTACAGATGTCACATTCGCTATATGGAAAAGCCCATATTCCGTTTTAATATTTTTATTTCCGAACAGTTAACAAACAAATAATATTAAAAACAAATTCAAGTTTGAAGATTTCTTTAGTATGTATCCTTTATAACATTTCTTTTTAATTTCAATTTATAGTTCTCTTTTTTAAATTATCTTTTTCTGTGGTTTTAACTGATTCTCTTTAAATTTATTGTTTTATTGTCCTTTTAAAATTTTTTTATGGCAAGGACTCACCTTCATTTCAAAATTATGTTTAATTTTTCACACTTTAGTTTGTTTATTTTTATTAATTTGTAAAATTAAGTTAAATAATCACTTCATAACACCAACACACAATATATATTTAAATGTCCTTAAGTTGAATTGATGATATACAAAAAAAAAAAAAAAATATATATATTTTAATAATCCATATGAAGCATGTGTATGTATATATGATGATGGTATATCCTTGAGTTCTTGTAATTGTATTTTGTATAAACCGTTAATTATTTAACAGCGTTTTGCGAGTTAAAAAAAAATTATTAAATTTTATCTAGAGCTCCGGTGGTGTAGAGCACCGCGAGATACTGATGGCCAGCAAGGCCCTATAAACGTTTATATACGGTCAAACGGACGCGTACGAAATACTGCTTGAAATGTTCACTTTTGACAAACTGATCAAAGTTTTGTGCGAACACGCATTAAGATTTTTTTGAGCAAATAATTGCTGCAGCAGTTGTTGCTGCAAACTTGATGCTGCTGCCAGTGTTCAGCCTAAAAATATTAGAAATGTTGACGACAAAATTTTGTTTTCAAGTCTCAGCTTAATGTTCTCTTTATTGCAATTTTGAATAAATATTTTTGTTTTAGTTTTTTTATTTTTTTGAAAATCACAAAAAAAAAAAAAGACAGAAAACATATGAGCAAAAGCAAAAATCAGATCATGTTTTTAAACTAAAAACTTTAAAAAAAAAAAAAAAATTAAAATAATAATCTCTAAAAAAATGAAATAGAGATTAAAAATACAACAATAACAAAAACAAAACTTGTTGCAAAAGTTATAGAATTGTAATGTTTGTAATCTTAAGGCCTAAAAAAGGTGTCTGCATACTCAAAAAGCAATAGCAATAACAGCATAATACTGCAAAGCTTACTCTACTTGCTTTGCACAAAATATGCACTATGGGCTCTGACGGCCGAAAAATTAAAAAAAATATATATTTAGACAATTGCCATTCACACTCTATTTTTAATAAAAACCTACACATGTTGATCTATACAACATAGTCACAAGCGTCACATGAAGCAATTGTCATGCCATGCCATGACGTTCAAACATGTTCGGCAATGATATACTAAGACTAATACTATGTTCACACCTAACCTGTTTGACATCTCAATCGTGTTTAGGCCTTAAACACGTCGATTTGAAGATGTTTTACCATATATTGACGTGTTTTGTTAAACATCTTCAATGAGATGTTTTAAATTTAAACACTTCGTTAAACACGTAAATTGAAGGGTTGCATTTTACCGTAGTGTAATAAATAAATAAAAATTAAAAAAGTAACAATAATAATAACAACAGAATTAGTTGTTTTTACGCGGTTTTCTTTTATGCACCCTTTGCTCACCCTTAAATAAATCATTAATATTGAGAGTTCCGTAATTTTATTCTTTAAATTTTTCGTATACATACATAACATACATAACTGGCCTTTACAACTCTGTGTCAGGATTACGGCCTAACTTCTCGCAGCACTCATGTTGTGTGTGTAAATTTTTATCCATGAGTACCGGGACCTACAGTTTAATGTCGACTGCGAACGACAGACTTGAGAAGCTTGTTCATGGCTATTAATTACTCTCAGAGCTTTTGCCAGAAGACTGTTGAGAGGTAGTCTCCGAAAGAAATATACTTTCATATTTCTTTTTTTTTAAGATGTCGAACCCAGGGCTCATGTCTTAGTAAGACAACACACTAACCACTAGACCTCGGCGACTACGTATATATATTTTCAATTTTCTCAAACTTGTTGTTGGGCTGCGTGGTATAGTGGTTAGAGGACTAGCACAACAACTCAAATGGCCCAGGTTCAAATCCCAGCAAAAGTGAAAAATGAAAAAGTTAGTTTGCGGTTTTTCCAAATTTATAATTTAAAAATAAGAGGTTCCCCCTGCAAGAATACCATCTACAAAGTAACATTCACATTATTTCACCTTAACCAATGCCAACAAAAAACGAACGATTAAAAAAAGTAATTAAACTTAAAATTGGTTAAAAGAAAATTTATTTAACAAAACCTAAGTCAAAACTGAAAACGAAAATATTAAAAAAAAAAATATTAATTTTTTTTAAAACTCACTTTTTTATTTAAAAACGCTTTTTATTTAAAAATAATAATTTAAATAATTTTTCTTAAGACAAATCGTAACAGTTTTATATTTTTTAACAGTTTGACTATTATTATTTTGATATAAACCTCCAAAACCATTATTTAGGTAAATAATAAATGAGGACAGATATAGAAAGCTGAGAAAATTTCCTTTAAAATAAGGCCTCTTCCAGCGTTACAGGTCAACCATTCACCAATTGCAATGAATATTTCCAAAAAAATAGCATTATTTTCGGATGACCTGAACACCAAAAATCTCTTAAAAAACCGGAAGCTCGATTTTGATTTTAGAACTATGGTTTCTTTCAGAAAAGTTCTTAGAATTTCCCGTAGATTACGATTTTGCTATACGCTTAGAAGGCAAAAAAATTGACCCACCCAAGTGAACATAGTTAAGTAAAATATGTTGGAGTCAAAGCTATGCATTGTTTTTATACTAATTTTGTACACTTCAACATGGAAAATTAACGTGTCAACATATGCATCATATGTACTTAATGATGAGTTTGCTTATTTGCTTGAATTATTATACCGATAAAATAAACAAACAACAGTTATATAAATACTTAAATATATTTTGTAACACTGAGTGACGTGGCGAATATCTATACAACAGTATGAAAAACATTCATGGACATGGCATTCAACACAGGGACCTACAATTGCTTAGCTGTTTTGTAATAACACGCTAAAACATTATGATGACTTTGAATGACATGTCACGACACTATGTTTGAGACAACATGACATATCATAGCATGTTTTTTTTCTTAATGACGTTTTTACACAATATTTTATTAAAATAAAACGTTATTGTGAATAAATTTTCACTTAAAATTTCTTCTACTTATTTTCAAAAGATTTGCATCAGTAATTGTATCAAATTGTATTTGGCTTTGTGTACTATTTTCTAGAAATTTTCCAAAATTATTTGTTTCATACAAATAATTACACCTTAAAACAGTTGCGTCCAATACATATTCTTTAATTTTTGCTTTAAAATATTATTTCTCTTTTTTCAAGATGATTTCAGTATGATATTTTTAGTATACGCAAATATTTTTATATCAAAAATGAGTTCAAATTCGTCTTCCAGAATGCTTTCTAATTCTTCAATTAATGATTAAATCCTTTCCTACAAAGTATCTACCGAGTCAAAATTGGAACTTAATTTAAAATAATTTTGTAAGGTATCGATGGAACTGCGTTACATTTATTATCTAATTACTTAATAAACCATAAGCAATATGTTGCAATAGGAGATTGTAAAGGTAAAATAGGCCAAGTTTAATATGAAGTGCCTCAAGAAAGTATTTTAGGCCTATTACTGTTCACCATTTATCTAAATGATATAAAAAATCTTTTTTTTATCTGGTAAACTGTATATGAATGCGGATGATATATGTGTCTTTTATCCTTTCAAATATGAGCTAGTCTTAAAAACATATCTGGAGAAGGATGCGGCTTTGATTGGAGAATTTATTTAACTATATAAGGTTGTGTTGAATTCTGAAAAAACAAAGCTGCTAAGATTACGTCCATATTTGATAGATAACAGTAGTTTTAGCATTTTTGCTGGTGGAAAGGATATTTTTGAAAGCGGTTCAGTTTTTTCTGAGACCAATATTCTAGAGCATAGATGGGCATTTTTCAGTACCAGCACTTTTTCAGTATATTCTTTTTTTACTCTTTAGTGGATAAAAATATCAGTATACAGTAAATTTTACTGTTTACTGAAAAGAGAAATCAGTATACAGTAAAAAGTACTGCTTACTGAAAAAATAAATCAGTATTCAGTAAATTTAACTAATTACTAAAAAAAGAAATCAATATTCAGTAAAAAGTACTGATTTGTGTAAAAAATGCAGTAATCATTAAATGACTGATAGTAGATACTGTGTATTTTAAAAATGATATGTACGCATTGCTCACTTACATGAATAGTGGCATAACTGAAAAACTGCATTTCGAGAAAAATGTAAAAAAATCGAAGTTAAAATACTTATCTCTATTGATACAAAAAAAAAATGAAAGAGGCTTTGTTGTTGTTGAGTTATTTTTTAAATAGGATAGTTTTGACTCTAGACTGTTGCGTATCTTAACTTGGTATTTATTTGCAGAACAATTTTTCATAGAATTTACATGCAGACAGAATCTTAAAAGCAAAACTGTATCTGCTCTAGTATTGCTTTAAAAATTTAAAAGCAAGTTTACGAAGCAAACCAAGCTTAGATTATATCAATCTTGTTGTATATGCTAGTAAAAAAAGTACTGCATTGTGAACGTTACCAAGAACTGAATATAAATCTTTGAAGGCTATTTCTAATATGCCGTTTATACATATATCCTACAATAAGGATATTTCAAAGACAATTCTATCAATCTACGGACTATATAAGCTTTAGTTACTTACTCATGCTTTTAAGTTAACTCAATACCAGGAAAAATATGAATCTTATGACAGCAAGATGTCGGTTAGAAACGACGAAGCAACGCATTGAATATATGGGTAGTATGTAATTTAATAATCTCCCTCAAGATATTAAAAATATACAAAGAATTTTATTTTTGAAGAAAATAATAAAGTAATATTTGCTTCATGACTTAGAAACTCTTTAACTTTAACTCTGTAACGAGAAAAAAAGGACATTTATAAGTTTAATAAAAATTATTATCGTCTTAGTAAGCCAACACACTAGCCACTAGACCACGGCGACTACGACGCTCGTTACTATCGATATTTCTCTAACGAGCTATCGAAAATATCGAACGTCATGACTGTTGATAATTTGCCAGTTCTAGTCGCCGTGTTGTTGTAATGCCAAAATATTTTTCTTTCCATGAAAATGTGCTTTTTTTTCTGATATTTTGTGATTTTAGTCAGTCTGCTGTAGCCTATGTGTTAAATGCTTGAGATTTGTTGCTTAAGTCTTTTGTTTTATGAAAAAGTTTGTGTCTTAAATTTTCCTTTAGCTTTGAAATATGTACTGGTAATAGATTAATCTGTTGTTAGTGTTATATTACAAACAATTTTATACTTTTTTAGGCTATAGTGCAAACACAGCAGCATCCACCAAATTCAACGACATATACAAAATCGTGTGTTGTCTATGATCATAGGCAATCACGAATACTTATGCGTAACAGTTTAATAATAAACAAAAAAATAATAATAATAAAAATATTAGTTTTAGTTGGTTATATTGATCGTTATATTTTTACTTTTATTTTTGCTTTTAAGCTTTTCTTTTTATTTTTTGGAAGCATATTACACTGTTTTACAGGCTTAAAGTGCCCCACCTTCGTTGCGTTGCCGTCATCGTCATCAGTCGCTATATAAAAAAAAATCGAGATTGAGAAAAAATACAGTCAGTCTTAAAACAGTGTGTCAATGTAGTTTTAATGCATTTTTTTAGCCTTTATGTGCGTTTAGAAAAAAAAACAAAAAAAAAAAAAAAACAAAAAACGACAGAGATCACTTTTGTTTGTTGTTTATTGTGTTAAATTTTAATAGAAATTATTTTGTTTAAGTCGTTTTTTTTTTCATCTCTGAATTGCTTAGTTGGCGGTATGTAAATTTGTCTTATACGATTAAGAACACTGTGAATAAAGTCTTTTGAAAGAAAAAAAAAAAACAATAAATAAATAAATCATAACGTGATGAAGAAAATTTAGAAAACACTTAAGTATATATTCCTTTTAACTTTTCAGTTTATAAAATAATTAAATAAATAGTTTTGTGTTGTATTTGTTAAAATTTGCAGGTATTTTACTTATATTATATGTAAGCAATTTTTTCCGGTGTATTAATTGTAAACAACTGTAGGCTGTTATGAGTACAAATTCTAAAATGCATTTACTTTAACTATGCGTGCTGGCTGTTACCATTTTTTTAAAATTTTAAAATATTTACAAAAAAAAGTACTCTAATGCTCCATTTGAATTGTTGTTTTATTAGTTGTTTTTTTTATTTTAAAATCTTTTCAAGCAAATGTATGGGTTAGTAAGGTGCTAATAGACTGTATGTTATAATCAAAATAATTACACCCGAAAAATTTAAGCATTTTGGTTTGTAACAAATGATCTATGGTGTTTTTAATTTCTTTCATTTCATCAGTTCTGGAGAGAATCATTTCGAGACGACATGATAACTCTTCGGAACAGTATGCTAATTCAGAAGTATCTCAAGACACTATTATTTCTCTTACTCTGTTATATAATTTTTTAAAACATTAAATTTTTTAAGACAGTTCACATTATAGAATAGCGTGCGTCCCGTAGACCTTGACTGACAGTTATAAAAAAGTTGTGGTTCATCCTGATAGTTTTACAAGAGCCATACTTTGATATTTTATACTCTCCAAGATACAGTGCTCTTTCCTTCCCAAAGATCAACAGAGATTTAGTTTTCTCCACAAATAGAAAAGTCTAAAGCACTCAGTTCATTACACAAGTGATAATATTACTCTGTTGTTTTTCCCCCCATCTCTAGCGCGCATTTATTTATGTTGCTCACTTTGGAAGCACCATATTGTTCAAGCAAAGATACATATCGAGTTTATACTTCAATTTAAGAAATACTCTGAAAGTTAGCTATACTAACGCATTGGCTTTGCATTGGCGCAAGTCGGAAGAACTATTTATGATTCAGGGGTCTTTAAATAAACTATTGAGTGAAAAAAATGGAAAATTCTACAAAAAAAAAAACTACAAAAAGATTACTTATTTCAATTTTAAGAAATAAAACGAAAAGATAAAAACATGTTTCCAATTTCGCTAGAAGTCAGTTAATCAATGGTGTCATAGAATCCAATGTTGTTGGTATTGACTTTCTTAACTACAAAAAAAAATTACTTTGGGAGCATGAAATCCAATATAATCGGTTTACATTCGAACCAGAGCTATTGTTGGTTTTAAAAATTTTTAATTTCATTATTATTAAAAAATAAAGATATCCAGAATTTGCAAAGGGTTTTACCAAGCGCGTTAAGTCTACAGTTGATTCTCCTTGGGAGCAATTGGTTGAATCGCTCAAAAGCTTAGGTCAATCGAACCGATTAAAACACATCTTTAATAGAACCCTTCAACAGAAAACCACAACGAAACTGCTGTTGATCACTCAAGGATGAAGGTATAACACTGGCCTTTGAATGATCAATTCACAGCAATTTGATTCATTCCAAAGGCGTTTAATAATAATATAAGAAAAATATATATGTACCGTTCTTTTCAAAAAATTCCAATACAATGCACAGCATTTAGTAGGGGTTTACTCCCGAGTATTGGTCTCAAAATAAAAATAAAACTATTAGTTTATTTATTTTTATTTTAAGAAATGAATAAAGATTCATGAATTTTTAAAAACCTCTTTTTTCCGGAAAAAAACTTAAAACTATTTTTCATGGACGTTAAAAAACATACAAAAGCCAATAAATCTGGCAATATGACAGCCATGGTGGCATCTCAATGCGCAATTGTAAATAACATACGTGACGTCAAAAATAAGAATTGTATTGTCTGAACGCCGAAGATAGTTCAAAGAAGAATAAACCAAAATCTTAATAATAGGAATCTCTACGTGTAAACACAGAGTATCTTTTTTGCTTAAACAAAAAAGCTGCACCCTTTTTGGTGTGTATAACTAACAACGTTTTTCCAGTGTATGTATACATATTTCTATATAAGTATGTTTATACACGAGTATCTAATGTAAAAAGGTATACATAGGTTAGGTAAATAAAGTGCTTTAAGACTCACATAAAATATATATTTTTTTTTAAATAACGAATTATAGGCTTTATTTGTAATTTACACACTTCTCTTTTTCTCTTCATCTTATTTAATTGAATTCAATGCGAATTTTTTATATTCTGTATGTGTGTGAAGATAAATATGCAAAGTTAAATATGGTTTTTCCAAGTCAAATCCCCAAAATCTCCAATTCCCAATACCGGAATCCTAAATTCTTGGACTGTATATGCCATATATGAAGTTTTGAGAAAAACGCGTTTGAAGTTTCATAACGCATTATCACTATGAGCACACCTTCAGTTGGGAGATGCGGTTTGGTATGGTAGTTAGCTTCAGTCTTGTGCCAACTGTATAACGAGTGTTATCAATATCTCAAAAGTTGTTTCGAAATTTTGGTTCATTTGTAATTTTGTTACTGAGCTGATGTTAATTCGAAGTAATTTTTATAAAAATGGATACTTCTGACAGTTTTGAAAGACTATTATGGGGATGATAAGATCGATATGACAATATGAAGGCTTACGAAAAAAAAATAATTTAAAACAAAAAAGTTAATAAAAGGAAAATTTTACTGTTTTTCTCAATTTAGTCGACTTTCCCAAGTTCGTTTTGTACATTTTTATAGGGTAAATAAATTTTTATTAGAAATCTAACACATTTCAGCTTATTCTACACCCTTTTAAGTACCAGAATCCACTCTTAAGCCCAAACCCGTTTTGTGATACACTAGGTTCCTTTTCTCGGAGAAGGTCTCATATAGTGGTATTCCTAGCAATGATTTCGTTTGGTCAAAAAATAAATTTGCTTAAAATTGAATTTTTGATAATTAATAAGAAAAATCACAAACTCAATTTAGTAATATGTACCGGCTATATCACGGCATAGCACAGGTCTTAGACTGTATATTCCATATAGTCACATTTCTAGCGATGGCATCGTTTGACCATTTATACCCAAAATCCTCCATAGAATCATTTTGCCTCATTATATAATAAATTCTTAAAAAGAAAAGAAAAATTCCTATATATTTTTTTTAATTATTGATTTATTTGGCTGTTATTTTCTACCAGCCTTATGTATAATAAGGCTAAGTGGCTAAGTTTGTCAATCCAATACGTGGAAATTCTTACTAAAAGGTACAAGGTATTTCATTTTTTGGGTTATCTGACTAGTTATCATATAGAGGATATGGAAAGTTTTAATAATATCAGTCTATAGCGGGTGATAACCTTGTCAGTTTTTTTCCCATATACTAACGAGTTCCTAATTTTTCATTATACATATGGCCGTACATAACTATGTGTTGGCTTACTAAGACGAGAGCGACTGGTTTAAATCTCAGCTCTGATTATTTATTTCGGCGACTACCTTTCAGCAGTCTTTTGGCAAAAGCTCTGCGAGTAATTGATTGCCATGAAAAAGCTTCTCAAATCTGTCGTTCGAAGTCGACTTTAAACTGTAGGTCCCGGTACTAATGGATAAAAATTAACACACACAACATGAGTGCTGCGAGAAGCTAGGCCGTAATCCTAACACAGGGTTGTAATGGCCAATTATGTCTGTATGTGTGTAACTCTCTACTTCCAACAGATTTTAAGTTACTCGTTACTTTAAAACAAATTTAATTTTGAGTTAAATACGTTTTAAATAAGGAGTTAGGAAAAAAAAAATATTAAACTGGGCAAACAATATATTTTCACACACATTATTCTGTTTGTTAATGATAAAAAGTCAATAAAATTTGTTTAGCATTTGATTTTGTTTTAATTTTTTAAGTTTTCATGAAAATATAAATATATTTGATGTCGATTTACATCATCTGGTTCAGAAATTTTATATGTTTTTTGTTTCTTTTTGGCTTGATAAAGAAATAGTGCGTTTAGTTGCGTGTAGTTTAAGTATTTAAAAAAATAAAATAATTCAATTCGTATTTATTTAACATTTTTTAGTTCAATATACATACATATACATATAGTACATGCATATATATCTTTTTGTTCAATATGTTGTTAAGTGTCCTATTCAAATACAAGTTATGTTATAGTTAGTGGGCCTATATGTATATAAGTATGTATGTACTTATATGTTCATATATATTACGCACAGTTTAAATGTAAAAGAACTTGTATTTGTAACTCGTACATTTTAAATATTTTTATGCATGTTTCTTTGAGATTTTACAATCACATGCGTTTTTTTTAATGGAAAATAAAAGCATGAAAATAATATTTTAATGTTTGGTCCACTCCATTCCTTTAAAAGCCTTGACAAAATTTCAAACAATAGGTCAATTTTATTTTATTTGCGAAATAAAAAAGCGGCATTAATGGATTATAGCATGGTTCGGTACTTCTCTTTAATGCTCATTTATATAAGAAAAAAAATTACTATTTTTTTTTCTAACGTGGTTTAATAAATGTTAAAACATTTTGTCAGTTATTGTTTCCCTAAACAGACAATAATATTATTTTTGTTTTTGTAGTTTAATTTCTTCAAAGTAACAGGTATTGTTAACTTAAGTGGTTATTTTCGTGCTTATTTACACTACTGAGTATAATATCAGCGGAAATATTCTAAAGGTGGAATTGGTCTTTACGTTCTGTTACGTTGCGAACCATCTGTTTCTATTTTGTACATGAAAAATATGGATCACACGATTGCCGCAATTTACCAATTATGGGTATATTTTATGTGCTAATCATGTGATTTCACAAGTTATTGCCAAATACATCAATTGAGGACAATATTGTGCTGATTTGCCACAATCAAATGCAACTCTGGTTTGGCAATCGTGTCAAAAGATGTCAAAAATGCACCAATATTTATTATGTTCTCATGCGTCAATCAAAAGAAAATAATTTGCGCCAATAGTTTTTTTTTTCTTTTAGACCAATACTCAGGGCTAAACTCCTGCTAAATGCAGTGCATTGTATTGGAATTTTTGGAAAGAATAGTACTTATACGCATATTTTTTCTTATATTATTATTAAGTGCCTTAGGAATGAATCAAATTGCTGTGAATTGATAATTCAAAGGCCAGTGTTATACTTTCAACCTTGAATGAACAACTACAATTGCCTCATCGTTGCATGTTGATTGTGTGGTGATTGCCTTCGCTAGGTAGGTTTAGCTGTTATCTGCTAGTTCCCAATATGTGGCGCTTTTCTCCTGATCATTTGTTTTTTTGTTGACATTGGTTAAGGTGGAATAGAGTGGAATATCGGAGAGTGGTTTCTTTGTAGATGGTCTTCTTGGAGCGGTTGGTGGAAGGGGGGAGACCTCTTATTTTTAAATTATAATTTTTGGAACCTGGGCCGTTTGAATTTCTGTGCGAGCGCTTTAACAACTATACCACGACCCCCCAGTACTTATTTTTGTTTTGTGTTTGCATTTATTTCAATATTAGTACTATAGGTCTAAATGCCGATTTCAATGTAAAATATTTTAAATTCTTTTTGACAGACTCTACTTTTTATCGATAACATCCGTAAATATTTTGACAATTCTGTATTGGTATAACCATAATAACCCTGTAGTCAGCCTAAGAGACATATAGTTGGTCTCTTTGTCAGTACACTTTCCCTAGCGATAATTGCACTAGTTAAAATGTCACCTGCTTCCCTTTTAAGCGCGAGAAGAGATACGTTAGAGATAACCGTACTAGTGTATTTCTGGTGACATTGTCAACGAACGCGTCAATAGTTTTTTCTATTGCGCTGTGCAGCGATTTCTGTTTTCAATTGTTTCTTTTTATTGCATCACGTTTTTTTGTACGAGAAACAAGTGTTTTGGAAAAATATTGTTTTGTGTTTAATTAAATATTAAAATTTGTGTAAACTAAATAAAGAAAAGTGCTTTAAATTGTTTTTTATAAAAAAATTAGTAAAAGGAATTATAAAAGACTTGTTAAAAAACAAAGAATCTTATTCAAAAATAGAAGTTTGCAAGGTGAGCAGGAAAACTGTGATATTGAAAATGTGGAAGAAAAGTTGACAACGTTCTGGAAAACTATGACGAGGTAGTATTGAACATAAACAGTGACGATATTCCACTGTTGAAAAGCCTTAAATTCAAACCGAATCAATACATACTGAAACCAAAATTTTTAAGTTTATAATCAAAATCCATTTTAAAGTCTGTTTTAATTTTTTGTAGCAGGGCTGATAAAAATCCCATTTTAAAATTTAAAAAAAGTAGTAAAATTGTAGACCAAGGCCCTTAAAATGTACTAGCAAAAGAACTAGCTCATCAATAGTGCTAAAGTCTACTGGTAGATTTTCAATGACAAGCCTATGTTATTTGTCAATAGGCGATTACATTTATTGGTCTACATTTGGTCACTAGTACCGGTGACAATGTCACTAGTAAATCACTACAATTTGACTATAGAAATTCCCTGCAGGGAAGTTAGTCTAGCTGTATCAAAACAATAACTGCTGTTTACTTTAGTTCTTCCTTATTTATTTTGCTGTTATTGGATTTGAAACAAGAAACAATAGATTTTCTTTAAAGAGACTGCTTTAAAAATCTAAATTGCAGCTACATATTAAAACTTTGGATATCTATAGTGTTCCTCTATAATAATAGTTTTGAAACTCTGGTGACACTTCCCCATTAAAACTAATTGTTTTTTTTTTGTAAAAATATGCAAAAATACCTTTTTCTGTACTCGGTTTGATCAAATTTCTTTATGGACCTCAAAAGATTTTAAAAGTCAATGCATCACTGAAAAAAAACGTGATAAAAAATACTGCTTAACTATGTTTGGCAATAATGTAGTGAAGAGTCTATTAAACAAATTTTGAAAACATTTTATGTACAAAAAATAATTTCTTCTTGCACTTTTCTGCAAAAATGAGAAGAAAATTATTTCTTTTTTCAGCATACTTACAGGGACTAGGCCGTAACCCTGACACAGGGTTGTATAAACGTATAAACTATTAATTATTTTACTTCTCCCATTAAGCAAAACATTTAATATTATTATCGTTATGGTCTAGTGGTTAGTGTGTAGGCTTACTAAGACGATAGTGCCGGGTTCAAATCTCAGCAACGACATCTTGAAAAAAAAAATATGAAAAAAATATTTCTTTCGGCGACTACCTCTCAGCAGTCTTCTGGTATAAGCTCTGGGAGTAATTGATTGCCATGAACAAGCTTTTCAAGTCTGTCGTTCGGAGTCGACATTAAACTGTAGGTCCCGGTACTCATGGATAGAAATTTACACACACAACATGAGTGCTGCGAGAAGCTAGGCCGTAATCCTGACACAGGGTTGTAAAGGTCAGTTATGTATGTTATGTATGTAATCTACTTTAACAAAATAACTAATGTGAACAGGCTCTTGGTACACGAAAAGCGTAATTTTCGGAATAACGGTTGAGTGGTTAAAAAAATTAAACTTTTGACTAAATTTGGGAAATGTTTAAATGGATTAAAAATTTGTACAAAATTAAGTGTTTGGTGACAATTTTTTACACCAGTCACTAGTCTCAGAATTTTGACATATTTGTGCATTTGCTTAACATTAATTCTAGTGTACGTAAAAATTTCGCAATAATTTAAAAAGATCAAATCACAATCAAAGAGAAAAAAAATTATTTAAGAATCAGCTACCGTTTCTATAAAAAATCATAATAATCTTTATATGCGCATATAATGCTCTTAATTTGCAAAAGATCATAATGTATAGCAAATAAAGATTAAATTAAAATATATTTTTTACTTCATCAAAAATGAGAAATTATAGTGGAAATCTTTAGTAAATACGTACGAATAGGTAAAGCCAGTTCAGGAGGTCTGTACGTAGTATGTAAGATTGTGTTGTTTACAGTTATGCATCATTTTTTTCTCTTTTTTTTTATCAATTTGTGCTATGCTGCATGCCACCACACATTTAGGCCTTTTTGCTTATAGGCAAACTAGCAATCAGGCAGCCTAACTCGCTAAACTGTCCGTCTTTCAATCTGCAAAGTAGAAACAGTGCAAAAGTGTTCAAAAAATATTTTCGACCATTATAATATGAGTAGTACGAGTATTAGTGAAACTACACAAAACTCTATATAAAATTAAAATAATCCAAAAAGTACTTACGTAATAAAAGATGTAGTTTTGTTGTTGGTGTTGGCTTGTTATTGCCACAAATATTTTTTTTTTTTTTAAATTTTGAATTGGTTGCACACGCATGAGCGCATGTGACAACAAAAAATCTAAAAAAAAGGAAATTAAAAGCAAAAAAAAAAAAATAAAAAATTCAAATTTATTACGTTTACAGTACGCAAAATCAAATTGACTGTATTGTGGATAAAATCGTGAAATGAAATAGAAATAGCCAATAGATAGACAGTTATACTAACAAAATGTAATATGCACTCATACCTAAATATCGTTATTATTATTATATTTTATTTTTTTCTATTAAACTAAAACGAGTCTTAAGAAGTGGGTTAAAAATTAGTTTTAAAAAACAAAAATTCAATACATTTGGCTTTTGAATTGAGCTCTTTTCTTTTCAGTTTCTATGCTATTTCATCCATTTGATATTTATTTGTAAATGTCTGTTTGCAAAAAGAAAAAAAAAAACATATAAAAATACTGTATTATTGCATTGAAATTCGCCAACAATATGCAAATGCTTAGTAAGCAAAGAGCCTTAAACCCTAACCCTAAACATATAGCACAAAATAAGAAAAATCAAATTTCAAATGCGTACCTATTTAAAGGGGGCTTAGACTGTCCAACAAGTCATATGATTTGTAATATTTTTGTCTAGAATTGTAGCAGTGCGACAGAGTAAAATATTCATCACTTAGAGAGAATACTTATCCAATAGTAACAATTCTTTAGCTCTCACTGTTTCCTGAAAAATTTTACAGAATTAAAGAATTTTCATAGGACTAGAGAAATGTTTGTTTTGTTTTCTGAACGATTAAGGAGGTCAAAAATTTTCGATTCTGATAAATATAAGATGACGTACAGATCTTTTAACACAATAGGTAAACTTTTTAGCAGAACAAAGGATAGTCTTGAAAAATGAGACAGATCAAATTTAGTATACAAAATAACTTGTAACGGTAATGACAAAGAATATTGTAATGGTGTATATGTAGGTACGACAAAGAATAAATTCAAGACGAGAATGGCAGGTCATAAATCTGATCACAAGTACAGGAGTATTAATTCTCAAAAAACGGCTCTATCTTCTCACTATCCTAACTTTGAAAATGTTTCAATATTGAACACGGAAATCAATTCTAAGAAACGTTTAATATTAGAAATGTTTCAAATTATTAGTGTGCCTACAACACAGAGGATTAATTTTAAAACAGACACAGAGGGTTTAGCCCAAACATACAGACATTTAATATACAAAACATAATAATTATATATATTCATTATTACACTTATTGTTAATTTCTTTTTTATATGGTTACTGCGGTTTTATCATTGTTATTTTATCGTTCGTATTTGTAATTTTGTTTTTAAATAATTACATATTAATTTTATTAAAATTCAGGGATGTGATGAAAGGCGATCTCTTTCGAGATTGAAATCATTTTAATTTATTATATTTTTTTTTTCGAAGTCATATAGAACTTTTCTGTTTTTAAATATATTAAAATGATAATAATGAAGGATGTAATGACAATAGTCATTAACGTTATGAGTAGGGCAACCAAAAATATGCATTAGCATCTTTTTTTTCTGAATGTTATTGACAAAACAACTAAAATATTAATTCATTTTAGGAGAAACTACGACTTTTAACCCCTATTTGTTACGGCATATTTTTGCATATTTCGTCATAAATACATACTTTTGCATTTTTCAAATTTTTTTATATTTTGTGGCATATTTTACAAATTTTTACATATGTTAGAAGAATTTACATATTAAGCTCAACGCAAGAATTTATGCTAGGAAACCTTTGCTTTCAAATTTGCATCAATTACTTCCGTTGATGTCGAAAGAAGTTTCTCGATGCACAAGAGCGTTTTACGACAAATCTTTATGTTTTAAAATTTGAGCGATATGATTGTATTTATTACAACAATAATTTAAATTAATTTTTTACTCTTTTATTTTGTATTTTTGTCAGTCTGAATTTTTTGACATTTTAATTTTTTGTTAATTTTTGAATTAAAATAAATAAATATATCGCTCATTTGCGAGAAGAGCGGCACAACTAAAAAAACGATTCTGAGATAATGCATTTAAACATTTTAATTTATCCAAACTGATGGGAAAAGTACAAGACACTTTTGGCCGTCACTCAGTGAAAAAAAATGTAAAAATACAATTTGTAGATATATTTTAAATAACAGTTCATCTCATATATCTGCATTAATAAAAAACACATTTTTGAGTTATGTCATTTTTCTCGCAAATGAGCGATATGTAAATATAAAGGAAATTTATTTTACCCGGTTGGTGGCTGATTGTTACTCTTCAGGTTTTCTAAATTTTGAAAAAAAATATACGTAATTTTACATCAACATATTTATGTATTATGAGTTTTATAGAGCATATTTTTAACGCTTAAAAATGTCTTTTTAATGGATATTTTAGGCGCTTAAAACTAATTTTATAGAGCATGTTTTTGGTTACCCTAGTTATGAGTATAATATATTATATATATATATAAATATATATATATATAAATTTTTTCGATTATGGTTTCAATCAAGGTCGATTTTCATCACATACCAGATAATGTAACTTTTATTTTTATTATTTTTGTATAATATACACACATATCGTTCCTACTTGTTATTATTCTTATTAATGTTGTTTGTTGGTTAATTATTATATTAATTTTGTTTTTAATGTTCATTATGTTTTTATTTGAAAATATATATGACATAATTTTTTATGTATTTTTTTTTTTTCTAATTTTGTGATTGTTTAGTCACATACAAATATATATTCCTGATGATGCTACGCAAGGAAGTAGCGAAATATCGTAAAATAAATAAAATAAATACCTATTCGACCTTAAGCTCAAATAATTTATTAGAAAACCCCTGTGGAGAATATTGTCCAAAAAATGTTATCACCCTAATGTACATACTTATATAACTTTAGTCAGTTTAAAAGCGTTTTAAAAGTTTTTCAGAATCATAGAGCCTTTTTATTCTGGACAAAGTATCATTAAGGAGGAAGTTGTCAAACACAATCTTGCACAGATTACAATACCCTTTTAAAGGTTTTATGTTCAATCGATCTTCCATTATTACAACTAGAGTTTCTTTGGCTTTGTTCTTCATTACAATGAGCAATGGGATAAAGATCAATAGAACATCGAGCGTAACAGCTGTGGGACAAGTTTTTTATGACTTTGGTACACCAAAGTAAACCAGTCTATTGTTTTTTTTTTTTTTGATAAAAACAAAATTTAGAAAAAAGTGTTCATTTATAATAAAACATACACGAGGTTAAAATACTTTACTTTACTTTGGCCACTATAACATTGCGCAATATATTTATTATAAATAAATGAATGAATTCAATAAATCATGAAAATATTGCAAAAGTTTATTTAGAAAACATTTATTAATTAGTGTTAAATCATCTGCATGCAAAAATAATGTTATTTTGTATTGGACTCAATTATTTAAGGCAAACAAAGTACTGAATATGTTTGCACTCGTAATAAGAGGTAAAAATTGTAATAATTTTTAAGAAATTTAATGTTATTTTTCGTACAAAATTCATTTATACATTCTAAATTAAAACTACAAAAACAAAAAAAAAAAAAAAAATTGCTAAAAATTAAAAAATCTGCTAAACATATGTATATATGCAACAACATGTTGCATGTCTAGAAAATATTATATATCCACAAATAGATATATATGTATGTACAATGTACATGCAAGTACTTGTACTACAAAATATGAAATTATGTAGAGTACTTTAGTATTTGATTTCATTATTTATTTATAAAAATTTGTGTTTTGTTTTTTCGAATTGTATGTGTCGGTGTTATCAGCGCATGTTATTAAAAATTATATTTTATTAAACTATGGCTACAGCAACAAGCCACAGCAACTGCAAATGCAACAGTCACAGACAATATTTCTTACTCGAAAAAAAAAATTATTTATTTATTTTTTTTTGGCTATACACGCACAGTTTGAAGCACTAATAAATAAAAACGTACATAATTAGGAATAAAACTTGCGTTTTTCTTATAACAAAACTTCTTAAACAAATTTTAAAAGAACAACAATCCAGTTGTTGTCATTTGTAAAACAGCTGCCACAACTATTTATAACACAATCTTAATGAAAATTAATAAAGTTTCAGATATTGATTATAAAAAAATAAGAAAAATTATGTTTCAGTTGTTGAAAAAAAAAATTAAAAATTGAAAACGGTAGCCAAAACGACAACAAACGTAAGTTTAATAAAATCACTGAAAAAAAAAATAATTTTATTAAGGCATTAAAAATATTCAATACCACAGTTATGGAACTAAATATGAATATCTGTATATATTAATTAAAGGTTTTATTTATACTAATCTACTATTAAATAAGTTTTAACATTAATTAGTACAAACAGAGCGAGCTCGACTAGCGCAACAACTCGGTTTTCTCATAGCCTTTATCACTGTTACTATAGCTGAAAACGTGTCTCAATAACAATATATCTCTCTGGTTTTATCAAAGCGATCGTAAAACAAATTCAGGTTAGGAAAAGTTAAATCGATTCTGAGAGTGAGGGATAAAAATAGATGACCCGTATCGCGGCGTTTGTTTATATTAGTTCGAATTTTTTAATTTTTTTATCGACCTTCGAACTTTGCACTCAAATGCCGATTTTGAGCATATTGTTTATATGGTTTTTTGGCTAATGCATGGCTTCGAATTTGGTACTCAAAATGCTTGCATATTGGGAGCATTGGTAGACGCATTGTAACCACCCGTGTCTCGGACACCGTGTGGCATGTCTATGGGCGATACGCACGTAAAACAACTGGATATTATTATATGGTGTTTTGGCTATAATTCGTCGACTAATTGATATTTTTTAAATCTGTAAAAGCCGATTTTTAAAAATATTTATTTAGAACATTTTTGTGGTGCTTATAAAGCAAAATTTTTTAAAAATTATTTTTTTTTCATGTTTTTTTAAAAAATATTTTTCACAAATCTAAACATAAAAATGCATCCCTAATGTAATGAAAAAAAAAATTGACATGTCGTACGACTTGTATTACCGTCTAAACCCGACTTTACCGGTTAGTGATGTCGATAAATACCTTTTACTGTTTCTTCAATATAATATGCTATCTGCCTTACAAGTTACGTGTGTTTTTTACATTGAAACGCAGATTGAATTAATTATATATATTTTTTTATTAATTCCAATACTGTTGAAGTGGGAAACTATAGGGATGGAGAACTGGATGGATATATCTTTTAAGCCGATGGTTTGAGCATATAAAATATGAATATCAGTTTCTGTGGATAGTATTTTATATGCTCAAATGAACAAAATCCCAGTTGTAAAATTTCGAAATAAAGCAAAGAAATAAAACCAAGAAAAGAATTAGGATTTTAGATATACCTTTAGGATTTTATTGAATATATATTTTGAATAACTTAACTTACTAAAAGAGTATTTGTATAGTACGATGAGAAAGCAAACTTAAGATACCAATTGACTGCAAAACGGAAGCAATACGTGGCCTTTTTTTAACTCAACTTGACAATTGCATTCAGCAAATATGCATTCATTATTCAGAGTTTTGAGCTTTCATATATAATAAAATAGACTTAACGAAACTTAGCAAAGCACTGGATTTTAATGTTAAATTTTGATTTGACATTAACAAATACTCAAGGGTAAACCTCTACTCATGCTGTGCATTGTATTGGAATTTGAGGATACATAGATAGATTTATAAAATTTTTTTATTATGCGCCTTTTTGCTAATGCGACAAGTTGCTGTGAATTTGACCACTCAAAGGTCAATATTATACCTGCACCCTTGAATGATCAATAGCAATTGTCCCATCTGTAGATGGATGTTGATTGTGAGTGGTGAGCGTCTTTACTAACTAGGTTAATTGTTATCTTATACTCCTGGTCATTCGTTTAAGAAAATCAATTACTAGACCAAGATAGCAACGATATGAAGATAATTTTTTTATAGGTATTTTTTAATAAAAAATTTGTTTATGAAAAATATGCCGTAAGAAATAAATACATTCAAGACCATAGTCTATCGAGTACACACTGTCAAAAATATGCAAAAATGCACGTGTGTTTATAAAAATGATTGTTTTAGAACAGGCCTGTGTAAAAGTTAAAATGTTCTTGTGTTGGTGAGAAAATGAGACCCTGCAGGCAATTCAGTTAACTTTCAATTAATTTAAAACTAACTATGTATTTCTCAAGTAGTGACGGCTGACACTTGGATTACTTTTATATGAAAACAACTAACTATTTCAATTATTGCGAAGTCCTAGGAAGTAGTCAATTGTCCGACTCTGCATTACTTTCAATTAACTTTAAATTTAGTTACCTAGCCGTTAACTTAAAGTTAACTTTTTGTAGCTAGCTATAAACACTTTGATTTTGGTAAGTTCTGGATTATAATGTAGTTAGCTTATAGTCAGCCTATATATTAATCTAATATATAAAATTCTCGTGTAGCGGTGTTTGTTGCCAAACTCCTACGAAATGGTTCGACCGATTTTCATGAAATTTTGTGTGAATATCGGGTAGGTCTGAGAATAGGTCAACATCTATTTTTCATACCCCTAAATGTTAAGGTGACCCGACCCAAGGGAAAATTTATGCCTCACCTAAATAACATACCGACTTCGATGAAATTTTAAATTAGATAGATCTCCGTACCGTAGAGCGTATATGGTTTTCGTTTTTTTTTAAGTAGAGGGGGCGGTACAAGGGCTATTTCTCTTTATCCCCAACTAAGAAACTGATTTTGATTAATTTTTGTTGGTGTCTTTACACAACTTTAGATTAGTAAATGTTAATTTTCACATCTATTTTTCATACCCCTAAATGTTAAGGTACCCGCCCAAGGTGAATTTAATGACTCACCTAAGTAACGTACCGATGTCGATGAAATTTTAAACCAGATATGCATATCTGCGCACGGTAGAACAAATATGGTTTACGTGTTTTTCTTAAGAAGTACTCAGAGCGAGCGATACAGGGGATATATCTCCGTATCCACAACTATCAAACTGAAGTACCGAAAATGGCGGATAATCATTTATTATAATTATTAGTAACGCAGACATTGATTGCTCATATCAAGGTTGACTTTTGCAGCTCGGTGAAGAGTATCAAATATATTTGAACTAAAAAAATGTTTCCTATAGCAAATTTACAAATATGACAAAACAACGTTTGTCGGGTTAATTAGTTACTATATAAAATATTTATAAATTCTACTCTACTATAAAAAAACAATTATGTATTTTTCTTTTAATAAAAGTTTTTCTTTTTCATTTAATTTATTAACAATTTTATGAAAATAATGAAAACAACAACAACTTTTAAATTATATTCTTAAATTTTCTAGATAAATAAGGTATTGGGGATTACTCAATGCATTTATAATAAAAAAATATTTCGTCCTGCGCGAGTTTATGTACTCTATCCGCCATTTTATATATCTCGAGTTAATGATGCAACTTAAGGTTTTTGGCTAATTATCTCCGAAACTGGACGAGATATCCAAAGACGGATTGCAGACTTGAAAAAATTGGGGTTCAAAACCTAAAGTGGCATCATTAACTCGAGATATATAAGATATATGAAATGGGGGATAGGGCACATAAACTCCCGCACGACGATATGCAAACATTTTTCTTTTTTTGATAAAATTTGTTACAAATTATAACAAAAAGTAGGAGATGACTGAAAAACTTTGTTGTACTTACTTATATATTATAAACTAAAAAAATCTATTGATATTTAACGATATATCGAGAATATAGTTTAATTTATTATCAAACAATTTTATTAAAATTTCAGTAAATTGTAACAGTATGGCAAGTTTTTCTATTTTTTATTTTTTTTGTGGAATTTCGGGAGAAAACGCCCCTCAATTAAATGAGTTGACATGTTAAATTTCAATAAAAAACACTTGATTTTTTAATTTAATGATTTTTCAAAAAAAAAAAAAATTTTTTTTGACAAAAAGGCGTGCATGACAAAAGACAAGGTTTTATTCTTGCTGTCTTTTTTTCTTCTGCAGGGAAATATTGAATGTATTTGTACGTAAATATGTGTATATGCTATGTACAGATCCATACATACATACATACATATGTGAAATGATTAAGTGTTTGAATATGGTGTCTGTAATATGTGGGATTTTAAATGGCAACTAAATGGATGATGAGAAGTGAAATAAAACAAGGCGAGGAGCAGCCATAATTGTAAAGAAAAATTAGGTTCTTAATGGTTTTGATTTTTAAGATTCAAAAAGAAAAAAAAAAAACAAATTAAATACATACTAATTTTAAAAATGAAAATTTTAATTCTTTTTTTGTTTTAAGTATATTAAAATCTAAATTTTTTTTAAATTTATTTTGTTAAGCTAATCAATTCAAATTTAAGACTTTTTGGGGTTAAATGTAATTAAAAATATGAATAAAAAACAAAAATATTACATTTTATACTATAAAAAAAAAATATAAAACAAATCTTTAGTGCATAAAATGAAATGCATGAAATGTTTATTTATAAATTTGAGAGTGGTGGCTGTTTAAAACATATTTGTCATACGCTTGAATGGCGTTCAGCAATTTGAAGGAGAACAACATGCGTGTGGAACATTTTGATTTCGATTCTATTGGTCATTGCTGCTCGATTTCTAGATAACTTAAGTAAGACTGGTCTGTGTGACATTATTTTAAGTCAACACGTTCCTTGTTGCAAACTTCATACATACATATATAGTTTTTTTTTTAATATATTTTTTTTATAAGATATTGTAGAAACATTTGTCTTTATTTCATATGCTAGTTTATAAATATTAGTTAGATAATGCTTTTATGACTACTTCTTAAATCTAAATAAATTATGTATGAACTTAACAATAATGCCGCCATCATACTGTTTTTGAAACCAATAATTCATTGTTTTTTGGAAAACTAAAAAAAAAAACAAAAAAAAAACCAATTTTTTTCTTTCTTAAAATAAATTACGAAAAAATGCTTTTAGATGAAGTAAATAAAGAAATAGAATAAATGAAAAATACAAGATTATTTAGCTGGTGGTCTTAAATGTTATTCGTATATTGTTTTATAAATTTAAAATATGGAACAGTGGCTACTGAACTACTACTGTAGTCGCCGTGGTCTAGTGGTTAGTGTGTTGGCTTACTAAGACGATAGTGCCGGGTTCAAATCTCAGCACCGACATCTTGAAAAAAGAAATATAAAAAAAAATATTTCTTTCGGCGACTACCTCTCAGCAGTCTTCTGGCAAAAGCTCTGAGAGTAATTAATTGCCATGAAAGAGCTTCTAAAGTCTGTCGTTCGGAGTCGACATTAAACTGTAGGTCCCGGTACTCATGGATAGAAATTTACACACACAACATGAGTGCTGCGAGAAGCTAGGCCGTAATCCTGACACAGGGTTGTAAAGGCCAGTTATGTATGTATGTATGTATGGCTACTGAACAAATGAACAGCAACAAAATTTCCTGCTTCAGTCAACGTTATTATACAATTATTGGCTTAAAACTTGTTTGTTTTCAAAATAAAGCAAGTTTATATAGATCGAATATCTGATGATTTGATTTTTATAGTATTAGTTCAAGTTCTCTACACTTAAGGCCGTTATTACAACTAGCCGACAGTTAAAGTTAGGATGTTATCAAATAAATTACTTTTTGAACTTACAAGTACATACATACATACATAATTGGCCATTACAACCCTGTGTCAGAATTACTGCCTAGCTTCTCGCAGCACTCATGTTGTGTGTGTTAATTGTTTCCCATGAGTACCGGGACCTACAGTTTAAAGTCGACTCCGAACGATAGATTTGAGAAGCTTTAACGTAAAAGTGGCCGTTAAAGAAGATTGTCTTATGCCCAATTTACATACATAATTAGCCATCACAAACCAGTTTCAGGATTACGGCCTAGCTTCTCACAGCACTCATGTTGTGTGTGTCAATTTTTATCCATGAGTACCGGGACCTGTCAGAACGACAGATTTGAGAAGCTTGTTCATTAGGAATACAACTTTCTTAAAATTTTTTAAAATATCAAAATGGCCCTATCCATACCATATAGTGCATAAAAAAATAATAAGAACTGTATCTTTAGATTTCCGATATCGTTAAAAAAGGTTCCGCGTCAAATGCAATTAAGTTCGGGAAGTTGGCGTGATGATATGCAATATTTATATGAACTGAAACAGACTTTTAAATACTATATGGAGCACAATAATTTTCAATTTATAAACTTTAAAACTATACCACCTATTAGTAATACTAGATCGTATTCTAGAGCAATTCTTGCGATTCCAGATTACATACTAATTCCAAAATATCGTAACAAATTATATGCAATATGCGAATTTTTATGTGGCCCTTGGTTTTCATACCATTGTTACAATAAAAATGACTTCGAAGCTTTAAATAAATCACTATGAGGCTTTACTATTGCTCAGAAATGCTTTCTAAGACATTGGGTGAAAGATGAATCAAGAA
This sequence comes from Metopia argyrocephala, assembly GCA_963576795.1. Lineage (NCBI taxonomy): Eukaryota > Metazoa > Arthropoda > Insecta > Diptera > Sarcophagidae > Metopia > Metopia argyrocephala. Next base: position 111,418,728 of record OY756210.1, read on the forward strand.
TTCTAAAAACACAACGCAACAACATTTGTGCGGAACGCGCCATCAAAGTCGTACATTATATTTTTCCCCAGTACAAATCAACACGAACTCTTAATTTTAAGTTAATTTCACTTAACAAAGATAGTTTTTAGATTTTGATTTTGATTATATCGTTATATTAAATGCAAACAGACCTAACTACAAATTTTGTTTTTTTACAGGAGAAGCGTAAAAATTTTAAAATCTAAAATTTTATAAATCCTGAAAATCATATAATTTTCAGAATCGAGATATTAGGATTGGCATCCCTATATACAACAAATGAGTTTGTATGTAAGGTTTTCATATAAATATCTATGTAGTTTTGCCTTCTAGCATTTAGAAGTACGTGCACTTGTAGTTAGGTCCGTTTGAATTCCTTTAATAAAATCGCCATTTTTGATCGTAGGAATCTAAAATTTTGCACGAACATGTATTTTGATAAAACGAACCACAATTAATAAAAAACTCAATTTCGAAATTTTGTGTAGTTACGTCCGTTTGCATTTAATATGACGATATATATAATTACATTAAGAAATGTAAATACAATAGTTAAATAATTATAAAATAAAAAATAAAAAAAAAAAATAAAAAATATTAAAAGAATAAAAAAAAAACTTAAAGGGCTTTCAGAAATCGGCTTCGACGCGGAACGTTTTTGTTACGAAATGACCTGAGGAAATATTTTTCGGTTTCAGCACAACATCGGCTACAGCGTGGTGATAGGGCCTTATTTTGGTTGTATGGCAATTGTCACGAATCTTTTGCCTATTAGTGACCTCTTTTGCTAGCTCAGACTCACGGGTGATCCTTTGACCCATGTCACGGTTTCGTGCAACAATAAAAAAAATTAATAAATATTTCCATAAAAAAAAATTAATATGGGCAGGTGATATGCTGGGAGAAAAAAAAAACATCCATCATACGATCATAACATCAACAAAAAAAAAATCTGCAATAGAAAAATATTTTTGAACCCCCAGATGGTAATATCCTGAGAAGATGTTGTGTCCCAGTTTCGTCGCTGCCCACCCAACCTGATGCTCTCACTATACTCTCCATCAACACATTCACATCTGGCACGTACCATTTTCGATCCTTATCATCGATATAGAAATCCTTTTAAATTCATGGCAATCAGTTATTTTTAGAGATTTTGCCAGAAGACTGTTAATGGGGGTCGTCGACCGAAATATTTTTTATATATTTCTTTTTTTTTTAACGTCTTATTTAAATTTCGTTTATATTTAAATGCAATTTTAAGTTTTTGAGGGCAAAGTTAAATTAAACTGAAAACGTCGTGCGGGAGTTTATATGCTCTATCCGCCATTTCATATTTTTTATATTGTATCTCGAGTTAATGATGGCACTTTAGGTTTTCGACCCCAAATTTTTCAAGTCTGCAATCCGTTTTCGGATATCCCATCCAGTTTCGTAGATAAATAGCTGCTTAAGTAGGTAGCTGCTATCTACTACTGTTTTTTATTGAGACGAATACTCAGGAGGGGTTAACCCCTGCTGAAAGTACAGTATATTTTATTTCTTATATTACTATTAAGCGACTTAGGAATGACACAAATTGCTGTGAATTTATCATTCAAAGGCAAGTGTTACCTTCACCTTTGAATGATCAACAGCAATTGCCCCATCGTTACATGTTGATTGTGTGTGGTGAGTGCCTTCGCTAAGTAGGTTTAGCTGTTATCTCTGCTACTTCCGAATAGGTGGCGCTTTTCTCTGGTTATACGGTTTTTGTTATCAGTGGTTAAGGTGGAATAGAGTGGAATGTCTGGGAACGGTTTCTGGTTTCTGGGAGCGTTTTCTCCTGATTATTCGTTTTGGTTCCAACGCAAAGGTTGTTAAAATAGAATGTCAGGGGCCGGCTTTTTATGGAAGGACTTTTATTTTTCCAATTAAAACCTTGATAACGGCAAAGTATTTGTTCTTAATATTCTCCTTTGCTGGAATTTAAACCTGTATTGTAAGCTAGCGCTCTAACCATGATTTTAAATCATACAAAAATTATATTCTGAACTGTATGTAAGACTGACAAACAAACATCCTCAACCTAACGAGGTTGCCGAAGGAGATACCGTCTTTGCGCAGTCAGAGATCTCAGTCTCAGAAGATAGAGTCGCTTTGTCTCCTAGTGGTTGATAGGAAAATGTAAAAACTCCTTATATGAACCACTGTATACCATTAATTATTATGTATAGGCTCATACCTAAGCGTGCTTTTAATATGAATTGAAAATAATTTTATAGACTTGCAAAAAAAAAAGCAAAATACAAAATCATTTCATGATTCAATTTTTCCAACAACTGCTGAATTTTTATATTATTTTTGACTGCAAGTTTTTTTTTCCATACTCCTATATGTAATTGGACTCATGTGGTACCATACCATTCTTTCTAATCAAATTGTTACAATTAAACGCAATTTTATATTGTTGCTGCTGTTGGTGTTGTTGTTTTTGTTGTGAAATATATGCAATACAATTTATTTGGTGTGTGATTGTTGTCATTTTTGTTAAATTTAATGCTTTAATCTGGTAAATGTTGCATTTTTCAAAATTTTTTTTAACTTTGGGTGTGTTGCCCATTTTAAAGGTTCATTCAATTTGTTTATTCTAATTGGTGGCGGTAATTGTGTTGTTTTTGCTTTGTCTGCAACAATTATCATTTTAGGCTTTAATTTAAAATTTTTCGTTTCTATTTTTGTTTTTTTTTTTATTTTAAACGGATCTAAAACGTAGAGAAAAACCATTTTTCCATATTCATGCGTACAATTTAGTATTTTTGTTTTTATTTCTATTTATTTTTTTTCATTTGATAATTGTTGTTGTAGCTTAATTTCAATTTTCATATTTAGTTTTGTTGTGTTTCAATAGAAACCAGACAGTTGCAAGTGAATATTATAAAAAGAAAACAGAGCATTTAATGGCACTGAACTACTGCAGCAGCGTTTAGTAATATCAGCTGCATTAGCAGCGACAGCTCTAATTCAATTCACTGCGGTCAGTTGCTGTGTAAATTAATGACTGTGCGTGTGTGTGCATGTAAGAGAGTGAGTGCAATGTTTACAAATACACTGCCGAAAATATTGCAGTACGTTATCCATTTCAGTCCATTGTAATGCAGACAGGAACCATGGCATTTTAAAACAAGTACCTAGTAATTGCTTTGCCGAAGACCATGCTACGTAACATAAGTACTTGGCAATTAAAAAAAAAACAAACTTCATAGCTTAAACTATTCCGTACAGTATTAACAAAAACCAGTTTTAAACCTAGGGGGGGTGTGCCTGGTATAGTGGTTAGAGCGCTCGCATAAAAACTCAAACAGCCCAAGTTCAAATCACAGCAAAGGTGAAAAATTGAAAAAGTTAGTTTGCGGTTTTCTCAAAATTATAATTTAAAAATAAGAGGTCCCCCCCTCCAAGAAGACCCTGACATTCCACACATTTCACTTTATTCCACCTTAACCTTTGACAACGAAAAACGAATGATCAGGAGAAAAGCGCCACCTATTGGGAAGTAGCAGAGAACAGCTGCAAGACCTACTCAGCGAAGGCACTCACCACAATCAACATGTAACGATGGGGCAATTGCTGTTGATCATTCAAGGATGAAGGTATAACACTGGCCTTTGAATGATCAATTCACAGCAATTTGTCTCATTCCTAAGGCGCTTGATAAAATATATCGTCGATGGAATTAAAGAACGCTGTAACTGACAACACCTTAAATGTTTACCATAGCCAAAAAACCTGTATGAAAGTGGGAACAAAGACACTGGTATTTTTCAAAACGCAGATGGCGTAAGTGAATTTATTTTTATCGTAGAAATCTGGGACTGGGACCGATCGACGTGTATTTTTTTTCTGATAAAAATTATGCAAAAAACGTATTTTCGATTTTTTGTCAGTTCTTTAATTCTTGCGACGATATGTTCTCTTGTCATAATGTACTGTCCCTTCCACGAAAATTCCAATACAGTACACAGCATTTAGTAGGGGTTTTCCCCTTAGTATTGGTTTCAATAAAAAAAAGAACAAAACTAGCAACTCAGTGCATTACATGGGGTACTAATTAACACATAATAGTTACGAAGTTAACCCTAGGTGTATACTACTATATACATAAATTAGTTTTGAGATTGCTCTTATCCAATGCATAGCTGGATTACGTAGTCCTAGCCTAGGACATTGCAATGTGAAATGGTACACGTTTATTTCATACATTTGGGTTATGTTTGAACTAGTCCTAGTCTTTTATGTACTACTTCTTACACGCATGCAAGGAGTAACCGCATTTCCTACCGGGTATATAAATGTGCAATAAAACGAACTTATACTTATAAATGGCATTACAAAAAGTCATAACCCTAAGGGGGAGATATGAGATTCCTGTTGCAATTTTAAAATTTGTTTGTTTTTGACAATTTTTTCGATAAAGAAACAATACATTTGCCCAGCTAAAGGTCTTGCGGCCCCTGAAAAAGTTCGCCACCGACATGTAAAGAAGAAGAGAAACTCCAAATTGTAATACTCGTACAGGTATTTAATATTCCAAATATTTTTTCATTCATTAATATTCTAAGTTTCATAGGTTGGCTAAGTTTTTTACTTTTGGTTTTTGATCAGAATTTTACTTTTAAGCTAGAGAGATGAACAGATAAAAAGTAATCAATCCATCCTTGTCACAATACTGTATATAAAATATGCATGACTTACAAACATCCATATGTATGCGTATATATATGGATGTGTAGGTAAGTATGTTATGTTGTTAAAACCTTTAATACAATCAGTAATAAACAGTGTTTTTTTTTAAATTTTGTTGCTGCCAAAGCTTTTATCTGACATGAGTTTTTTATTCTGTAATCGAAATGTTGAAAATTTAATTTTTATTTATTTATTTATTTTTATTTTTTGCTTTTAGCGTTGGAGTTGATTATATTGTGACGTGTGGGAGACAAAACAGCAACAACAACAACAACAAATTAATAAAAATATATATATAGTATACATATATACATATGTGTATATACTCGTACAGGTATGTATAAATTGAATCACCAATAAACAATGTTGTTGTTATTGTTCAAATACAAGCCTATACATCACTATTTTTATTTGAGGCAGTATTGTAATGAATGGCAGTTTTTGTTTCTAAAATGTTGCACGCAATAAAATTTATGTTTTAACAATAAAAATACAACAACAGCAAAAGCAACAACAGTAAAATAACTGATAAATTAAGGTGACAATTTGCTAAAATTAAAAAAAAAAAATAAATTCTATTTTATTTAATTTGTTGTTTCTGTAAGAAAAAATAATAAAAAAACATATGTTTTATATGTATGTTTGAGCAAATAAAGAAAACAACATAAATAAAATATCGGTCCATTAAATTGGATTTTATTTGTTTGGTAAATTAAATTTTTGTATTTGTAAAATTCTGAAAGAAACATCAAATCAATGTCATGCAAAACAAAACTACAATCTTTAATTTCAAAATGTCTGTGATGCCAATAAAGAGCGACAATATATTGCCTTACAACAAATCTGCTCTAATTTTACACTGCTGTTCAATTGTAGTCGCCGTGCTCTAGTGATTAGTCGATAAGACGGTAGCGCTGGGTTCAAATCTCAGCTCTGACATCTTGAAAAAAAGAAATATGAAAAAATTATTTCTTTCTCATTTATTGCCACGAAAAGGCTTCTCAAATCTGTCGTTCGGAGTCGACTTTAAACTGTAGGTACAGGTACTCATGGATACAAAGTAACGCACATAACATGAGTGCTGCGAGAAACTAGGCCGTAACACTGACACAGGGTTGTAATGGCCAATTATGTGTAGGTCCCGATTCTCATGAATTATAATTGAACATGGGCACTGTGAGAAGGTAGGCCATAATTCTAAAAAAGAGTTGCAATTGCCAACTTTATATGTATGTATGTCGTTCCACTGAAGGTTTTAACAATTGACCCCAAAGATCGTTTGATTTGTGCGCATTAGATTTTTACTAGTCGGGTTTTTTTAAGTTATAAATACATATATGCTTTCAAAGCCAACATCAACCCTGTCATCAGCTATGCTTATAAAGAGTGGTTAATTTTTAAGGGCAGATGTTGACTTTCAATAAAACACAAATTATTCAGCAATTATTGTCATTTGTTTTTATTACGATAATTTGGTATGGTTCAATTATGTAAGGAACAAATATGTATCGGCCAAATGGCCTTCGCGGCACCTCCATCTGATGGTTTAAATTTTCAATGACGCTGAGGCATAATTGAGGTTCTATGCCTTTAGCTCATGAATAGTTGCTGGCTTATTTTACGTACACATTTTCTTTCAAATAACCCCAAAGAAAGAAGTCCAATGGTGTAAAATCACATGATCTTGCTATCACTAGATCATTTTTTTTTGGTGAGAGGGGAAATGCATTTACGCACTTAGGTGGTGTTTGCCACCCGTCGTGCCGGACTCCACACAGTTTTTGCGTGCCTACCGGCTAAAACCCTTCTCTATATCACCAGGCTCCATCCTGGGACCGTCAGCTTATGACATTACTTCAGGATGGACTGACGATTCCCCTCACAAAAAAGGCAATCCTTCTCCATGCGGCGAGGTTTCCTAACATGATTCCCGTGATGGTATTGGGAGCCAAGATGCCAAGATCCCTCTCCAGTGCACGCCTCTCCGACATCCATTTCTCACACTCAAAAAATGTGTGGAAAGCGGAGTCGGATTGTGCTCCATAGTAGACGCCTATGGGACTCACAGCCTTTCCTATTTTAAACAGGAAAGACCGAAAATGCCCATGGCCCGTCAGCAACTGCGTGAGATAGTAATCTACCTCACCGTGCTGACGATTTAGCAAAGCATCCATTTGAGGGATAAGGCCGTAAGTCCACCTTCCGCGGGTCTCAGTATCCCACCGTGACTGCCAGTCACTAATACGCAATAGGTATGCTGGGAGCCTGAAATCTCTTTCCATTGCGTAATCACTTGATCATTAGATAACACGGCCATTGAAGCGGCATCATCCTGTTGAAACCACATATCGTTCACATCCATTTCTTCCAATTCGGGCTATAAAAAGTTTGATATAATGAGCACGACGACGAGTTGAGGTGGACGTCTCTTCAGCCACACTATCACGAACAGCAGCAATATTTTCTGCAGTATGAGCTGCACGAGCAGGCCATGGGGTTTTCAAATCTCCTACGGACCGGGTTTGCTCAAATTTTTGTATGATTTTTCCGATTGTACGGACATTTGGACGATTAAATTGACCGAAAAAATCACGAAGTGCACGATATGTATTTTGATTTGAACGTCCATTTGCATAATTAAGGCCTCGTTATTTAAACATAAACGTAAACGTTGCGGAACAGCTGTTCAGTTTTGCTTATCAAGCCTATGTGTAAATGATTACTCATACGTAAATGTAACGTTGCGTTGCGGGCAAATCCAATAAATTTAAAATTTTTCTTCGTTTTTACGTATCAGCTGTTTAAAAATTGTAAACGAATTCTAAACCAGTAACTACCCTTCGCTGAACTCGGCCGCAACGTTCACGTATCCGCAACGTTTACGTATCCGCAACGTTTACGTGTGAGTAACGAGGCCTTAAGCCTGAATAACTTTAACGCGTTAGTTAGTCTGAAATTGAGAAATGTCAAATGAAATGCAGAAAAACACGCGACGTTTAGGTGTGGTTCACATTCAACATCGGCCCTTAAAATTTAACCACCCATTATGCCAGAATTTTTGATAAATAGGACCAGAAGCTGCGGTGATGGTGTTGTATTTCGTACATAATGAAAGGGAAAAGCTCTTCAAACGAATTTACAATTCTGATCATGTCTCACAGACTATTTGCTTAACTTATAGTGTTCTAAATAGGCTTCGAATAGGAATTCTAAATAGAAAAGCTAATAAAGTTTTTAAATTTAAATTTTTGCATGAACGCCTTTTTTTGTAATCGCCTTCTCTTACAATAGAGTGCAAAAAAAAAATCAGGGTATGCATGCTTAATGGTAATAATTTACCAGAGTAGGCAAACAAACAAAACATTTCGCAAACGTTACCACAGAGTCATAAACTTTTCAAATTTTTTTTAATGGTATTGTACATGAGCAAAACCAAAACAAATACTTTCTAAATGAGAAAGAGCGCAAACGAGACAATTAGCTCTTCGCTCTTGTGCTTGCTTTGTTATTCCGTTACATTCGTATAATTGCTCTTTTTTCTCTTCTTCTTTTTTTATCAATCATTTTTTGTTGTACCTACGCACATTTGAGTTAGTGTATTTGTAGTGCTCAAAACAAAAACAATATACAAAATTAAATGGGACAATCGTTCTCACTGTTTCTGTTTTGTTTTTGTTTTACTCATTGTAAAGAACAAAACAAAATGAGATCAAACGTTCAGTTTTGTTTATTTTCCTACTCTGTAATTTACAACTTTTTTTTGATTTAAATTTTTAATTAGTACAGAATTAACTGAGAGCTTCAGAATATTGCCGATTATTAGTGTATATGTATTAGTGACATTTGTTACAAATTAGCAACTTGGCGATCAAGTGATCAAAAAAAAAAAAAAAGTTGATCTTGTTTTGCTAAATTTAAAATGCCTTTTTTTCGTTTTTCTAAAATTCTAGTTCTCGTTTTTTAATTTTCTTTAAAAAACGTAAAGCAATTAGATTGGTTTTAAACTATTTTTTTTAATAAAACTTTTTAATATTTTTATTTTTTCAAAGGTAACCCAGTTTTTAGTATTCTTTAGATTAAAAATAAAATTGATTAAAAAAAAATGTTTTATTTTTACATTGAATATTCCATTCATATACAAGTAAAGATTCAAATTTTTTTTTTCATCAAATTAAATAATTAATTATGCAAATTTATGCATTAATCTGCATTTTTTAATTTGTTTATGACGCATATTTTTCTTATTCTTATTTACGAGTATTGTTTATATTGTTGTGTTGCATTACTTGGTACCATATTTTCCCAGATTTTATGTGCACTGTGTGGCAAGTTAAGGTTTGTTTTTCTTTTGACATTGAAGGCCTCTACCTTTTTTTCTGCTAACAATAACACAAGGCTGATTGCTATTATGCTGTCACCAGTCCAGTCATACAGCCATTCAGTATAATTTTTGCTGGCCTTTGGCAAACCTTCTACTTCCAATATAATGTTAACCATGGCTTTGATATGCCGCATTAAATTAAATTACCATTTATTTCGACCTTGATCAGTGTTGCATATGAATTTGATTAAAATTATGATTTATAGAATCATCAATGTATGAAGACAGTTAAGTAATTAAAATCTTAGACTGCAATTTAAAAATGAGAAATACGTTTCTTGACAAAGCGGGAACTATGATGATAAAAAAAGATTTTCAGTTACACAAATATTTAGGTATTCACTGTAATTAAAACTTGTGCGAAATAAAACTCATAGGTAGACATAAAACAATTTGAGCCGAATTTAGCTCAATACGGTAGTAGACAGTGGGCAAGCCGTAACACTTTGTTCTAAAATGTTTATCTTGAAAATTGCCTTTGTACACTAAGAGTAGAGAAACAAAAAATATAATATTTATGTCTTAAAACTGAAAACCCATTAAGCTAAATACACCAATACCCCGGTTTGCGACGCAAACTGAAGCAGAATTTTCAATTGTTTACGTATTTGATTTTCGTTTAATCAATACAGGTTTTAAACATTTAGATTAGAAAAAAAATTTTGTTCTAAAGTTATTTGCTTTCTTTTTTGGGTCATTTTTTTTAACTTTTAGACTGAACTTCACTCCACGAAATATAATTCGAAACTAATAACTACGCTTAACATGTAAACAACGCACACCTGCAAATTTGCTTTCTAATAAACGGGAAATCCCCTTTTTCTGCTTTAGCTTTGTAAAAACATTTTCATATCAACGACGCAAATCTAAGCATTTACGACGCAAACTGAAACAAAAACGACGCAATAATAATAATTCTGCTTGTTATATAGGGTGTCCCAGAACTCAATATCAAGATGAAACGGGGTGACATTACTGATTGCAACCATCATGAGAAAAGAAAAAAAAAATCTATCCCATGCAGGTTATGAGCCTTTAAGAAAAATCTAGAAATTAGTTCAAACTGTATTATTGTTCATTTATTATTGTTCATTTAAACTTTGGAATCGTAACCCTAAATAGCATTTCTGGAACCACAGTCAAAAATAATGCCGCAATTGTTCCAAATTTTCTAGAACTAAATTTATTAAATTTGTTAAATTATAAATTTAAAATTTTCAAAATTGTTCGACTTTGAAAGGCCTCCTTTTAAAAAAAATCCTACCTACTAAGTGACTCGACAAATGGCATTAAAAGTTCACGCATTTAATCAGGATTGTAAAATGGTACAATACTTGTTACTTTCATACTAAAAAACGAGTAAAAAAATAAAAACCTCAAGTCGCCCGATTTTTGCTAACCCATTTCACTCAGTTCAAATGCTTATTATTCGGTTTTTATTAAGTTTCGGCTTGACGTTGAGTTCTGACTGTTTAATAGACATGAGTTTGACATGACGTTGTTTTAAATAATAATATGTATTTTTTGTGCATTTCTGAGAGATTTTTCGCTAAATTTTTACAATTCATGGTTTCGGCAATGGGTCATCTTCAATGTCTTCTTTCTTACAGACCAACTTAAGTTATAGCGAAAAGCGGAAACTATCTCCCGAAAATTCTCATGATCATACAAAATGTATGAGACTAATGCAAAAAGTGCGGCGCACACGCTTGACTTGGAAAATTCAATTTTGACAGTGCAGAATAGTGCTGTCAAATTGTGCTACTTTTCATTACTCGATAGTATTGAGTATTTTAATTTGGGTACCCAATACTACTCAATACTTTTAACGGATTTTATTTTTAAGAGAAAACAATTTCATAAAGTTTTGTGTTTTTAAACAAAAACTTGTTTGGCCGTTAAAATTTAAATTTTCTATACAACTTCGAAGAAAAAATGCAACTCTTAAAGTATTGAGTAGTTACTTTTAAGTATTGGTATCGATACTCGATACTCAATACTTTGCCAGCACTAGTGCAGAACAACTGTTTTTGTTTTTTCTTTTATAACTTTATCTGCCATTTTGTTAAATAATGATATTTTATCTACTTTCAAGTTAATTTTGTGATTTTATTTCTCTTTATTATGTATTTGTATTATTTATTTATAAGTTGAATTATTTTTGTCGAATAAATATTTAAAATGGGGAAATTATCTGGGGAATACTGTATACTTACCAGGTTTATAACTTTTCTTATGTACAAGGTATGGAGGCTTTTTGTTAAACTATGGTTCCATTTAATTTTTTGATTTTTTTTCTTTATTTTATATAAATTCTTGTGCCCAGGTTCACAGTGTTCAGTTAGCTAACTAAAGTGGTTTAGTTAACGATATACGAGTAGCATCTGCAGCCTTTGTTCAAATCTAGTTTAACCTTTATTTATTCTTAGTTAAGTTACTTAGCTAATAATAAAGCAAAAACTTTTAATAATATAGCATTAGTTAAACTCCTTTAGCTAGCTAACCTAACACTGTAAATCTGGACATTATAATTAAAAAAAAAATTTTTTTATAACTAAATTTTAAATAATACACAAATAAATTATTAAACAAAAGATTCTAACAGCATACAATTAATCGAGAGTTTTTTTATCACTCTTGCAACTCTTAAAGTCTACGAAATGGACGAAATCCACCTTCCGCCGAATTAATGGCATAATTTCGTGCATACATGGGTGTTAAATGTTTTTTATCACGTTTTATCATCGACTGTATTAAACTAGCCGAGGCAGCTGATTGAACTTCATCAAACTCGGCTAAGGTAATAGCACCCGCTTTTAGTGTTTCATATTTACGGGGTTTCTTCGATTTGCTACGTTGAAAGTAAGACGAATAGTCACGTCGCGGTTTATTATTTAAATATTTGTTAGGCAAGGAGGCATAATGCTTGAGGCCGGGGGTAGTCTGTAAAACTGTTTTTTTATTGTTGTGAAAAGGTATGGCATTTATGTAGGGATCTGGTTGGGCGCCAGTGGAAGTAGGACGATGCGTATTAAGAGGTTTGGAGGCTATGAAATCTGTATTAAGACTACTGATACTGTGGCTACTATGACTATTACCTTTATTATGTTTATGCTGATATTTCTGTTCATAATATTGAGGCTGGTGCAAAGCATAATCCTCTGGTTGTTGATAATAGCCCGGACTGAGACCATAATTTTGATGGGCTGAATAATCTGCACTATTTTTTACTACTGCCTTCCATTCATTTTCTTCGTTATCATAGGGTGCAAAGATGCCACCGGAAGGCTGAAAATCACTTTCTTGTTTCGTTTCCTTTTGTTCTTTGACTGCATACTTCTGATAATATTCTTCGCGGGCCTCCTTCAAACGTTCACGCATACCTGGCTCCAATTCCATAGGCACTTGACGTATACGCGCATGAGGTTTAAATTCTATTAAACTGGGTATTTTGGGATGGGAGTGTGTTAGGTCTTCTATTGGTTTCTTAATAGGCTTTATATCTGAACTTAACACTATATGTTCCTGATCTTTGCTATAATGATTGATTTTTGACTGGGAAGTATCATCATTTTTACTCTCTAAGCCATGAGGAGTTTCTGTAATCGGATGTGAACTGGCTCCCACAGTTTTTACAACAGCATTAAATCCTGACTTAGCATCTGCTGTATAGGTTACAGTACGTATAGAACCATCTGGTTCCAATACACTATAATGGCCTTTTACACCATCACCTTCACGGGATTCCCATTGGGATTTCACATCACCAGTGTGTAAATCTTTAACGCCATAACTGAAAGCATATTCTGGGTGTTCCTAAAATTTTGAAAAATAAAAAAGGAAAACATAAACAAAGAAAAAACTGTTAAAAATTTTATTTTTTAAAATATTGTTGTTGTTTTTGATGTTATTGTGCCTTAAAATAAAAATAGAACCTGTTCACACTGTTCCAAATGTTTAAAGTACTCATGGAACTTTTTAATGTATTTGTTCCCATTATTCAGAGCTATTTCATTAAAAAAAACTTAATCCCCATACTCATAAAAAATTTAAAAAGATTTTTATGGAAAATTTGACTTAAAACTTATTTTAAATTTGTTTTATTTTATTAAAAGTAGACCACTAGATCAAATCTGCCCCAATTGGGTGTCTGAAACTGAAAGCAATGAATCTACGTTTTTTTCGTAAACACACTTGGGTAGGGTTGATTTTATTTAAACCTAAATAGCAAGAAGTGGTATAGGTATCTATTTACCACATACAACGCTTAAACAGTGCAGCTGTTACTCTAGTGGCTCTTATTACAGAATATTTTTTATTCATTTAATATCAATACATAGAAAGCCCATAGGGCCAATTATACATGTATTGTAGGATTAATATCTATGTTGTATAATAGAAAAATAATACCTTAAGTAAATACAATATAATTAATATAAATATATATGCACATATCGTTTTAATGGCTCCCCAGCAGTAATTATATATCTGTGGACATTTGACAAAACGTCTTCTCTCTAAATCAACAACTTTTCAGTAGAGCAAAAAAACGGTTAAAAAGGCTAATAGGAGTTATTGCTTAGAAAAATAAAGAAATTTTGAACTTGGATATTATGCACAAACACTTAACGAACCATATGCGACCTTTCTTTCCCTCTAGAAGCAATAATTTTCTTTAAAACGACAAAAATATAATTTCCACCATACAAGTCGTTTTGTCAAAATTTTTTTGAATAAATTTGAAAATTATTTTAATCGCTTAAGTCAAGACAAGTTGTTTTGTTAAAATGGAAAATGAAAAAAAGGTTGAAAGAAGTTGATCTGGAAAATATATTTCGGTTTTATAAAAAAAAGTACTTCTTTTTTCCCTACAATATGCAAATAATTAAAAAATAACAATAAATTTTAAATAAATTTTTTTATAGGTATTCAATTTTTCAAATTATTCTTAATTCTCTGAATGAAGTCGTTTTGTCAAATTGAAATTGGGGGAAAGTCTGAAAGAAGTCGATTAGTCAACTGCATATCTTGCGTTCCAAAGGCCGTAAAAATACGCGGATTAAAGCAAAAGAAGGACAAGGAAATTCTATATATACTATAAAAATCTTGGAAAATTTTCTTATTTCGAGAGAAGACGTTTTTTCAAAATTCCACAGATATATATACAGCACAAGAAAGAGAATAAAAATAATATAAGTAGGAATTTAATTTCTTTCTCAATAAAAAATATTATTAATAAATTCAAAGAGTTTTTTCCTATAAGTTGAACAAGAGTATGAAAACCGCTTTAGATTATTTGGTAAATGATTCCAGGCACGACGTACTCTTATTATAAATGACCGATCGGAAATTGTAAGACGTCTAAGAGGGACATAGATTTGAATATTGCGTATCGAGCCAATAAAAGAAAAAGAATTTACAAGGATTTCAGGTTATCCATTTTTCATGATTTTATAGAAGTGTAAAAGGATGCGCAGGTCTAAGTATTTTTGAAAACTGCATCTTAGGAATCTCGGGACTAATTAGGAGACAAGATCACAATTTTCAATAATATTTCTCACTATTCTGTATAAATTATGTACCATAGTACCAGAGAAAACTTCAAGGCAATAGTTTATTAGAGGCATAATAAGGGAGTTTGCTAACCGATTTCTGATATGACAAGGTGTGTAGGATAGCTGGCGCCTTACTCCTGATCATTCGTTTCTGGTGGAATATACTGGAAATGTTACGGAGCGGTTTCTTCATGATGGACTTCTTGGAGGGGGGAGGGGAGAATCTCTTATATTTTTTTAAATTATAAAATAGAAAAATTATAATTTTAAAAATCGAATTTTTGTCACCAAAATAATGTCTTCACAGAGTGTAAGATGGCGCTATGGGCGTGGCCGATTTTAATAAAAAAAAATGCTTTTATAGGAAAAGTTTTATGCAAAAATATCCATTTTGATTGCAATAGGCGTGGCTGATTTTCATTAAACTCTTCTATTTTCTTAGTTTTTCAATATAATACTTCGGGCCAATTTTCAAGGTTCTAGGTCCACTCCTTGTATTTTTTGCACAAAATTATTTGAAGCCTTACCTGTGTGCGTCATCCCAAGACAGTGTTTCTATTGGTCCAACCTAGATCTGAGTTGCACAAAGTTAAACCCACAACAGGGCTATGGACCAATAAACTCCACCGTGGTTCATCAGAAGTTTCATTGCTTAAAATCCTAGAATAACCCAGGAATACTAGTAAAGCACTACCTCATTCACCGCGCTAAACCGCTGCAGATGGAATATTTAGGATTTTGGAGCAAATATTTTATATTTTTACAAATTGATATTTTTTTAACCAGTGTAAAGGCTTTTATTACGCAATTATTTTAATCTCTTTGAATTGTGGCTGCACAATTTAGAATAGAAACAAATTAAGAAAAAATAAAAAATAATATGTTCTTACAACTTCGATATTATCTTGTGTACGCACTTTGCTCTCTCGCAGCTTGAAATTTGTACCACACCTTGTTGCATAAACAATAATATCGCGCTACTCTTATAGCTGCAAACGATGCCGTTTTAAAAAGTGAGACTTTTAAAATAAAACAAAAAAATTAGGCCAAGGCAATCTTCCAAAATGGACATTTTAATTAAATCAATGGGAAAATATTTTTCTTTAAATAAAAATGTTATTTGTTTTTTTTATTTTTATTTAATCTATATTTGTTTCTAAAATTTATGCTGTTTTGTTGGTTGACTGGTTGTTGATTTGATGGTGGATTGTATTGTTTTAGATTCAACAGCAAACATGTCAAAAAATCATGTATTTGGATAAATTTCTATTGACGGAAAATTAGGAGAGGTTTGTATTTCAATGATTTATGCCTATCTATAGTGGTGGTTGGACTAAAAGTCGACAGTTAAACTTTTTTCTTTAGACTCGCATATGAAATTTATACATTTAATAGGATTAAAAGCTTATTTTTATAACTGAACTCTCATAACGTAACAACCTGTTGTTAAAAAAAAAAATAAAATAAATTTGAATGGCAATTAATTGCAAAAATTATAACATTTTTACATCCTTTTTTTTAAATATTTTAACAGATGACCTTATTTTAGTATTTGACACTTTAATTAATCACACTGATTACTGACATTTAAAGTCTTATCTATTGTCAAACGATCAATTAATACGCAATCATTATTCATGCAAATTTAAGGTTTGAAAACTTTTTTAAGATTTTTAAATTTAGAAAAAAATTAAAATAATTTTTTCTCTTTTTTTTAATATTGTTAGTTGTTAATAATTAATCTTTTTTTGGTATGTCTAATTTTTACTTTTAAAAGATTTATTAAATTATTCTAATGAACTGCCACCTGTGCAGCTCCCACAGAAAAATATCAAATTACTGGGGCCAGTATACTGGTAAATGCCAGCAGAAAAAAAATTGTAATTTTTTAAGTGTGAAATTATCTCAAATGGAAAAAAATAACAAAAAAAAAAAAAAAAAAGATAAAAGAAACTGCAAAAACTAGATTAATAACAAATAGGCCTCTTGATACCATTTATATGTATATTTGTATTAAAATTTTCATGTTTGTTATGCAAAAAAAAAAAAAAGGCTGAACACAATAAAGGTGAAAAAGTCGTATTAAAAAATAAATGAAAAATTAAATACAAGCAATAATTAATTAATAAATGTTTTATTTAAACTGCTACGTGTAATATGTACGAGGGTGGGCACTCTTAACACTAGATTTACCGCACCAGTCAAAAGGACTGGTTTTGATTTATTTACCACAAATATTGACTTTGTGTGAATATTTTTTCCCAAAACTAGTATATGATTTTTATAACGACAACAAAATATAATTAATTTGATAACTTGTTTTGATTTTGTGTCCACAGATTAAAAATAAATTTTTATTTTTTATACTTATACCGGTACCAGTCATTTTGACTGGTGTGTTTTTCCATATCATCAATCGATTTTTGTTTAGATTTAGCATACACTACAACCTTTCTTCGTGTTCCCAACGAGAAATATTATTGAAGAGGAGGTCAGCAGTGCCTTCTTACTATTGATAGACCACCATATATTAGACTATATAAGAACTTGCACCTAATCAGAAGCTTCTAGAGTTTTGGGGAAAAAGTGGACACTTTCACAAGAAAAATTGAAGTCCTCATTGGAATTCTGTATACACGTGTTGCATACGAAGCAAAAAGTTTAAAACTATCGTATGTGTGGATCAAAAAATGGGCTCCTGAATTGTTTTCCAAAAGTGTGAGTAGGCATGGGTTTACAGAAATTTTACGGTTCATTCGGTTCGATAAAAGAAATGAAACAAGTCAACGCTTACAAAATGATAAATTTGCGTTAGTGTCGACTGTTTGGGATAAATTTATTGCCAACAGTCAAAACTGTTTCAAACCGGGACCATATATAACAGTCGATGAGTAATTGTTTCCTACGAAGGCCAGATGTAGGTTCACACAGTATACGCCACACAGACCAGATAAGTTTGGGATCAAATTCTGGCTGGCGTCCGATGTTGAAACAAAGTACGTAGTAAATGGTTTTCCTTATCTGGGAAAGGATGAGACACGAGATTTGTTAACACCTCTCAGCGAATATGTAGTAATCAGACTAATGCAGCCGTATACATGTCTTTCTTTACCCTCCAAATTATTAGAAAAAATACTATGCTGGTGGGTACAGTACGTTGTAACAAACGGGAACTGCCAAAAATGTGTAAAGACAAGAAAGATGGTATGGCTCGTTTTTCAATATTACTATATGCAACAAATGAATGTACTCTAATAGTTTATAAGAGTAAGCCCAACAAAAAAGTCGTTTTATTGAGTCTAAGCACAATGGCGTCAAAATTGATACAGACAACAGCTGAAGAGCTTACTTTTGACTTTCAGTCTTCAACCCAAGATATAGCAAGTGAAGCTGATCGTCCAACATCCAATATTCCAAAAAAAACCCCATCCAATACGTAAATGGTGCCAAATCGGGTTCTGTAATAACAATAAGACAACGATAAATTGCGATGTCTGCAAAAAATATGTGTGCGGAAAATGCACAGAAAAAAAGTTTCTATTTGTAAAAAATGTGAAAATCCATAATTATTTTGAATAATAACTAAAATACAGCTCCTGACTTCTTATTTATTTTATATTTTATTAGTTCTGTTTATTAATTTATTATTTTTAATAGCAGATACAAATTCTACACATTGAAAACACTTATTTTTTAATTCCAGTCAAAATGACTGGTGTTGGTATAAATAGGTATAAAAATTTGTTGGTAAATCTAGTGTTAAGAGTAATTATATAAACCAAGTCATTGGTTAAAATAAAAATATAATTTTCATTTGGTAGCAGCCGAAGTCGTTAACGCTTTCAGTCTTACTTAAGTACCCCTTAGAAAAAAAAAGAAAAATAGTAAATTTTGGTGAAATTTATGCCAATTTTTAAGCGGGTTAGTTCCTAATTGCCTTAAAAATTAACGATAGGATTAAGTGTCATCATAGATTGAAGGTTTTGAAATGCCCCTAAATTAAAAAAATTTTCTTTGAACGTCAGTTAGTTTTATTTTTTTTGAGACCAATATTCAGGGGTAAAACCCTACTAAATGCTGTGCACTGTAGAGTATTTTTTTGAAAAGGACAGTCCATATACATACACATATTTTCTCTTTTATTATTATTAATTAAACGCTTTAGGAATGAGAGAAATTGCTGTGAATTGATCATTTAAAGGCCAGTGTTATAATACCTGCACCCTTGACTGATCAACAGCAATTGCCTCATCATTGCATATTGATTGTATGGTGAGTGCCTTCGCTAAGTAGATCTAGAGAGTTTTAGCTGTTATCTGCTACTTCCCAGTAGGTGGCGTTTTTCTACTGATCTTTCGTTTTTTGTTGACATTGGCTAAGATAGAATAGAGTGGAATGTCGGGGAGCGGTTTCTTTGTAGATGGTCTTCTTGGAGGGGGGGGGACCTCTTATTTTGAACTTATAATTTTAAAAAAACTGCAAACAAACTTTTTCATTTTTCACCTTTGCTGGGATTTGAACCTGGGCCACTAGAGTTATTGTGCGAACAAAATGTTGCAAACTTGTGCTTAGAGAGGACTGTCATATTTAACTTCAACAATTTGTTCGTAAATAAAATTTTCACAATAAACTCTGTTAATTCAATTACACTGAGAAAAATACACAGTTTGGTGCGGCTTAGATGATGGTTCATTTCTACAAAAAAAAAGCGGAAGCCTACGTTACAGTTAATGCAGATCGTTAACGCACTACTATCTATGTTTTTTAGCTAAAAAATATTGATGCCTTCAATCAAGACGATAAATAATTTCAGCACGATGACGTTACGTCCAATACTGCTACCATCAGCATTACATACATACATACATACATACATAAATAATTGGCCATTACAACCCTGTTCTAGGGTTAAGGCCTAGCGTCTTGCAGAACCCATGTTGTGTGTGTGACAATTTTTATCCATTAGTACCGGGAGCTACACAGTTTAAAGTCGACTCCGAAAGATATACTTTATAAGCTTGTTGATGTCAATCAGTTACTCTCAGAGTTATTACTAGGGCAACCAAAAATATGCTCTATAAAATTAGTTTTAAGCGCTTAAAATATGCATTGAAAAAACACTTTTAAGCGTTAAAAATATGCTCTATAAAACTCATAATACATATACATATGTTGATATAAAATTACGTATATTTTTTTTTTCAAAAATTTGAAAATATGAAAAGTAACAATTATGTAGATACCAACCTTTATATTTAGCAGAGTTGGGTTTATTGCATTAGATTTAATTTTCCACTAAATTTAGTGGTAGTGGAAAAAATAGTGCATTATCGCCTATAATATTTAGTGGTAGTGGAAATTTAGTGCATTAAATAAAACCATTTTAGTGGTAGTGGAAATTTAATGCATTAAAAAAAAACAAATTTAGTGGTAGTGGAAATTTATTGCATTAAATAAAAAAAATTTAGTGGTAGTGGAAATTTATTGCATTAAATAAAAAAAATTAGTGGTAGTGGAAATTTATTGCATTAAAAAAAACAAATTTAGTGGTAGTGGAAATTTATTGCATTAAATAAAAAAAATTTAGTGGTAGTGGAAATTTAATGCATTAAAAAAAACAAATTTAGTGGTAGTGGAAATTTATTGCATTAAATAAAAAAAATTTAGTGGTAGTGGAAATTTATTGCATTAAAAAAAACAAATTTAGTGGTAGTGGAAATTTATTGCATTAAAAAAAACAAATTTAGTGGTAGTGGAAATTTATTGCATTAAATAAAAAAAATTTAGTGGTAGTGGAAATTTATTGCATTAAAAAAAACAAATTTAGTGGTAGTGGAAATTTATTGCATTAAAAAAAACAAATTTAGTGGTAATGGAAATTTAGTGCATTAAATAAAATAAATTTAGTGGTAGTGGAAATTTAGTGCATTAAATAAAATAAATTTAGTGGTAGTGGAAATTTAGTGCATTGAATAAAACAAATTTAGTGGTAGTGCAAATTTAGTGCACTAAATGAATCGATTTTAGTGGTAATGGAAATTTAGTGCACTACTTCTGAATGATTAGCGGCTGGCAATATTAGCAGTCCGCGCCATTAAAATCTTACCTATGGTGAACTGAATAATATATTACATTTGAAAGTACTAAAATTCTTATTAAAACAATATCAACAATTATTTACTTTATACAGGCGGACTCAGTAAATTAAGAAAATAACATTCACAACAATTTATTTTGACATTGACTTAAGCTATGTATGCATATAATAATATTATATCCATATATGAAGGTATATTAAAACGATAGTGGAACTGAGGTAGTGGAACTAAATTTCCATTCCACTATAGTGCCAATGGAGTTATATTCCATTACCACTAATTATTCAAAATTAGTGCACTAAATTTCCACTACCACTAAAATCGATATATTTAATGCAATAAATTTCCATTGCCACTAAAATTTTTATATTTAATGCAATAAATTTCCACTACCACTAATTTTTTTTTATTTAATGCAATAAATTTCCACTACCACTAAATTTTTTTTATTTAATGCAATAAATTTCCACTACCACTAAATTTGTTTTTTTTAATGCATTAAATTTCCACTACCACTAAATTTTTTTTATTTAATGCAATAAATTTCCACTACCACTAAATTTTTTTTATTTAATGCAATAAATTTCCACTACCACTAAATTTGTTTTTTTTAATGCATTAAATTTCCACTACCACTAAATTTTTTTTATTTAATGCAATAAATTTCCACTACCACTAAATTTGTTTTTTTTAATGCATTAAATTTCCACTACCACTAAATTTTTTTTATTTAATGCAATAAATTTCCACTACCACTAAATTTATTTTATTTAATGCACTAAATTTCCACTACCACTAAATTTGTTTTTTTTAATGCAATAAATTTCCACTACCACTAAAATGGTTTTATTTAGTGGTTAACTATTTCTATCTGCATTTAGTGGTGGCTGCAATATTGCTGCATTAATACTAAGTGGTTTAGTGGTAGTGGAAACGATAATGCATTATAAATTCAATGCAATAAACCCAACTCTGATATTTAGAAATATGAAACGAAATGTAATTTAAAACAGATCTAAAAATTGTATTTTTATTTTAAATTAATTTAAATTACTATTGCAATAAATAACAATCATATCGCTCAAATTTTGAAACATGAAGCTTTGTCGTAAAACGCTCTTGTACTTCAAGATATTTCTTTCGATATCAACGGTGCAAATTTGAAAGCCAACATTTCCTAGCATAATTTCTTGCGTTGAGCTCAATATGTTTTTGACTTCTGAGGTGTTGTTTTATGGTAAATATTTTCTTTGCTGGCACTGGCTTATTGCAAACTTTACAAAATTGGTTTTAAAATCTCGATATTGGCTAACATTTATTTAGTCTGTTTGACACAGATTGCTTGATTTTCTGCATATTCTTACGAAAATTTAATTAATTTAAAAACTAACTTTTAATTTAATTTCTTATGCCATGCAATTATTGCAATTTTTCCCCAATAGGTACAACGTTGAAAAACACTTAACTTTTAATATAGAATTCATTATTAAGTAATTTTTTTTTAGACGCTAATTCCCCTAAATGTTAAATTTTTATGCTTTGTATTTGATTTGTGTTTTGCTTTCTAGTAGGTAATAATTATTTTGAAAAAATAAAATTTCGTCTAACATATGTAAAAATTTTTAAAATATGCCGTACAATTCTGAAAAAAATTGAAAAAATGCAAAAATATGCATTTATGACGAAATATGCAAAAATATGCCGTAACAAATAGGGGTTAAACGTCGTAGATTTTCCTTAAATGAATTAATATTTTGCTTGTTTTCTCGGTAACATTCAGAAAAAGAAAATGCTAATGCATATTTTTGGTTGCCCTAGTTATTACCAAGCGAGTGCTAAGAGGTAGCCGCCGAAAGAAATATTTTTTAATATGTTTGAAAAAAATTTTTTTTAAGATGTCATAGCCGGATTTGAACCCGGAGCTCTTGTCTTAGTAAGTCAACACACTAACCATTAGACTACGTCGATAACTGTAATTAGTGCTACAAAATTGAGAGATACCAATTACCTATAATTAAAAAAAAGATTTTATATTTTCCTCCTTTTCATTGTATTCCACAATCCTATGGTAGTATCAGTATCTTGGGAATACAAAATAGTTCGTGTAAATATAAGAAAACATCAAATCATTTTAATAATTTGCATGCTTTTTTAATTCGTATTTTTTCTATAGCAAATCTACGAGTACTTAATTGGTTGATCTGCAAATATGGGTGTGTAACAGTTATAAGAAAAAAAAAACAAAAATGTTAATTGCCAACATTAATTTGAAAGCTTCCAAATACGTATCAGAAAAAGAATAACAAAAACAAAATAGTAAATTGTAATATCATTACAAACCATTAAAATCCGTACATAAAAAGTCATGCACAAAAAAAAAAAAAAATAAATAAAAATGAAATAGAAAACTAATAACGAGCAAATGAATAAATTACCTCAATAAAGAGTACGAGTATGTATATTTAAAATAATGTAATTAATTTTAATTAACATGTAATTAAACATGATGTGGTTATATTTATTATTGTATTGATATATTTGTAATACAAGTCGGCCATTTTAGTGTAAAAGAAATTTATACGCAGAAGATAGGTAGACTTTAAAAATAACATAAAACACTACAGCATGCAGGGGTTTTCGATGTCTAAAAAATTGTTTTTAATAAAAAGATTTGTGGTTTTCAAGAGTCAATATTGTTACAAATTCCAATAAAATAAGAAAGTATACTCAATAGTAAGTTATTACGAGTAAATGACAAAATATACGTACGGCTTTCAATATTTAAGAAGTTTTCGAAAACAATAAAATTTTTTTTATTTCATCAGAGGAATGAAATGGGAAATAGAAATTCCGACACATAATTTTATTCACCCCTATCTTCAAAAACATGGGAGAAATTTGTTCCCTTTAAATTTTTAATTCCCATGAAGGGAATTTTGCTATCATGAATTTTATTTGAACTTTTGTTCTGTTGTCAAGATTTTGTGAATGCCATATAAAGAAGAAGAATATAAATTTTAAAAGCTTTTGTAAAGATGAAATACAATTTAATTAAATTTAAGATTTACTTTAAAATATAAATGAAAATTGATTTCTCGATGAAATTAAATATTTTTATTTGGTAATAGTCTGGTGGAAAAAGACTGAGGAGTCTACCACCATAAGGAAACCGGACAAGATATAACGGCTTGACTGCCAACAGTGGCTTTAGAGGCTCTGGATAAATTAACATCACTGCATATTTATGTGATGAGGGTTTCTACGTGTTCGGCGGCAAGAATATATGTGAGGACACCTCGAAATGAGTCGAGGAACCTGGCCATTCCTCACAAGATGGTAAGGAATCCAATTTCGGTCTTGTATGTCATGCCTTCGGAACTGTGCTTTGGCAAGAAATTCAGGGTTGAGGTACAGGACCGGTGATCTTGGTCTACTGGATATTTGGTTCGAAGTGAGTTCGACCTGAACTGGTACACCGATGATTCCAAGATGGACAGTGGAGTAGGAGCTGTCGTCTATAGACCCAATCGAAACCTTTCAATTCCACTAGGGAAGTTGTCGAGTGTTTTTCAGGTTGAGTTTCTTTTTTGGATCCACGTCATAACCGTATGCTCTGAGATTAATCTGAATATTGGGCAAGGGTAAGACGATTAATATAGTCCCGGCTAGTCAGAGTGCCTTAAAGGCACTTGACTCTCATCGTATGACATCTAGGCTTGTCAAATATTGCTACGACACGTTGAAAAGATTATCGCTTATACTCAGGGTGCAGCTGTTCTGGATACCTGGACACTGTGGAATAAGCGGAAACGAGAAAACAGATGCATTGGCTGAGAGGGGGTCTGCGACGCTTTATATTGGTTCGGAGCCCTGCTGTGCAGCAGCGCTTTCTACTATTCACAATTGGTGAGTGGGAAATTGGCAAATGTTTGGAACACTGGAACGCCCAATCGGGTCTGAGGAACACCAAGGCTGCGATTCATGCGAATGGCGATCAAAGACGTGGATATTTGTAGACTATGCTCACAAGCATCAGAGACAGCAGAGCACATATTATGTGAATGTGCGGCTCTAATTAGATTTAGATGGATGTGTCTAGGGAGACATATGGTCAGTTTAATCGTAAAATCGCGGTTGGGTACATGAACACCAACACCGACAGTTTAAGTTTAAGGAACATAGAATACGTCATCCGTTATAGATTGACTTTTTCAACAGATATTAACGTATTAACGGATGATGTTGGCACAATGAAGACTTCCTTGACGGATCCTTCATTGTCTTGAATGTTTAAAATTAAATTGTTTTTTCATGATTTTTCTATGTTTTTGCTTTGTTTGCTGCAAAATCTATTTTAAAACCAAAAAAAAAAAAAAATAATAATACACGTAAACTTTGCCACATGTAGCAATAATACCATATTTAAGAAAAACATAAATAAATGATTTTTAACCTTTAATTGACCATAATTGGTTAAAATAATAAAACCATTTTAAATTAAAATCAATATCTACTCTCTAAAAATGGTAGCAGCAATTTCTTATGGCCAACTACATAAATATTGGTTGCAGTTGCTGCTTTAGCAAAAGAAGAAAAAAAATGTTGAACATTATTTGGTTTTTGCTTATATCGAATGCATTTATAAAAACCAAAATTGTTAAGCTTTTAATGTGGTATGCCACTTAAAAACAAAGTTGGTTGAAATATTTATTGTTTTATAACAAAAACTGTCCTAAAAGTTGTTTGATTTTTGAAATCACGTTTATTTAATGAACCACTTATTCATGATTTAAAAAAGAAACTGACTTTAAGAGGAAAGAAAAAAAAAAAACATTTAAAAATTGCACACCATTTAAGGTTTTCCATTATAGACTTCTTTTTTTTAGGTCTTTAAGCAACAAGATCAAGGATTTTGATTGTTTTCTATGCAGCAAGACCCTAAATGGGTGTAGTTGGTATTGATATGGTATTGGAAGTTAGTTCTTTATAAAAATAATATTCATTATCAAGGGCGTATTATAAAAAAATTGATTATTTATGGGAATTGAAAAGAGTTATAGTTTTGAATACCACCTTTGGGAAAAAGTCTCCTGACGAGTCTCTTAAGCAGAGACGAAATAGCCATAGACTAAAAAAATATTGAAATCATTTTTAAAAATGTTGAAATTAAATTTTTTCACTGATAAAACAGTGATATATTGCAACATAGCCATTACAAGTTTAAAGAATATTTGTTTATTAATTTTATTTTTAATTATTTTTTTATGATAAAAAAATCAAAGTAATTAAACAAGAATTAATCATAACGTTTAGAGACACAACTGTGTCTCAATATTTTTTAATTTCTTAATTATGATTTCATGGCAAAAAAATTAAAAAAAAAATACGTTTTTAAATATCAATTTAAAACTTGCTAATGTTGGTAATTAAAAAAAATAATATAAAAACTATAAAAATAAAAGAAATAAATTGTTAACGAGATTATAAAATCGAACAGTTAGAATTAATTTTTATTTTTTTTAAAGTCTTTTGATAAATTGAATGTATGTTTAATTTATAGTGATTTTTTTTAATTGTCAAACAAAAATTGCAAACAATTTACTTTGCATGGCTATATAAGAAGTATTTGGTAATAAACAAAGGTTAAGGTAGTGAAAGTGCAGTAGATTCGACTCTCCCAGCCCATTAGAAGCACTTACTACAGTGGTTAGTTAGGTTAAGTTGAAGAGTAGAAGGGCCATTAGTTGCAGGAGTATAAAGAACTAAAACATATGGTCATAAGTTCACACAGGCTACTTAGTATTTATACGAGTTCTACTTATAAACACTAACTTATCAGTGAATTTAAATTTACCGAAACAAACTCCAGTTTAACGCAGTAGGAGTAATCTCCTCAGTAGTTTGCTTCTAACATATGGCCCTAAGAAGAACTGTGTTGCTGAATGGGGAATTTTCTTCTGAAAAATTAAGCGTCTTTTATGATGAAAGATTTGTATATTAAGGAAGTCTGCTAGCTACTTGCTTGCAAGAAATACTCCAACTGACCTCTTTAGTATTTACAAGACCATTATCCTTATCAGTCACGGTAGGCTATTCAACTCTATCGATTCAGACGTGCGTTCCACTGTTCTATTGGTACAACTACGGAGAGTGTTCTGATGAAATACAACCATTAATTCCGAAAAATTGCATTTTCTTACGAACAACTCGTACCTCTCACTGAGCAAATCCTTTTGTAGTAGATTGCAATCATTACTAATTTGATTATTTTCCTCAAAATAAATCAATAAATTACGATTATTTTCAATTTTTTATGACTACTAAATGATTACGATTAGAAATAATCAGGATTAATAGCGATTACAAAAAATAATCCAAAATAATTGAAAAAACTTGTTTTTTAACAAACATATGGGATGGTATTCATTGCATAAATTAATTTTTAATAAATTTTTAATATTAAAATTAGTTGTTGGACTCAAGTGGCATAGAGTATTGAAAATGATAACAACAATAGTTTATTCCATATATATATGTACATATATATGGTAAATCTCTTTGTAAATCTGTTTGTTTGTCGGTCAATCATGCTTAAATGATTGAACTGATTTTTTGACACTTGGAACATGGATTGCTTTAACCACCGAAAGTGTAATAGAGTATGTTTTTTTTTTGATTATTAGACATGGGCGTGGTACCTCCTATACAAACTAAACAGCAATTTTTGTATAACTTGAGAAAGGTTGAAGCTAAAGTCAGTCAACCATACCTAAATGATTGATCCGATTTTTTGACACTTGAAACAGAGATTGTTTTAACTATCGAAGGTGTAATAGACTACGTTTTTTTTAAATATTGGACATGGGCGTGGTATCTCCTATGCAAACTAAACAGCAATTTTTATATAACTTGAGAAAGGTTGAAGCTAAAGTCAGTCAATCATACCTAAATGATTGATCCGATTTTGTTGACAATTGGAACATAGATTCCTTTAACCATCGAAAGTGTAATAGAGTATAGTTTTTATTTTAATATTGGACATGGTACTTTCCATACAAACTAAACAGCAATTTTTTTTATATCTTGAGAACGATTGAAGCTAAAGCCAGTCAATCATGCCTAAATGATTGATCTGATTTTTCTAACACTTGGAACATAGATTGCTTTAACCACCGAGAGTGTAATATAATATGTTTTTATTTTAAAATTGGACACGGTACCTTCCATACAAACTGAATAGCATTTTTTTATATCTTGAGAACGGTTAAAGCTAAAGCTTTTATACTTAATCTGAATGACTTCATGGTTAAGGCAAATCATCAGTCAGAAAGTGAGCATAATCAAATAAGTGGGCCTGGTAGCTTACATACAAACTAATTACTGATTTTTGTATATCTTAAAGCTAAAGTTTCTAAATTAGGTCTGAACAACTTGATGATCAAGGAAAATCATCAGTCAGTAAGTGGGAGGAATGGGACAACTTGATATGGTACTTTCCATACAAGTTAGATATTGATTTCTTTATATCTTAAGAAGTGTTGAAGCTAAAGTTTCTGTATTTGGTGTGATTGATTTCGAAATCAATAAAAATTATCGGTACGAAAGAGGGTGGAAAAGTACGCAGGGTAACTTCTTTATATCTCGAAAACGGTTACAGCTAAACTTTTTTTTTAAGACGAATACTCAGGGGTGAACCCCTACTCATGCCGTGCATTGTATTGGAATTTTGAAGATAGAAAGATTTTTTTTCATAGATACGTACATATATACGTATAAATTATGCGCCTTTTTGTTTGATGAGGTAAGTTGACCACTCAAGGGCCAGTGTTAAACCTTAACTTTTGAATGATCGACAGCAATTGCCCCATCTGTCTGTGGATGTTGAATGTGAGTGGCGAGTGTATTCAGTAGGTTAGCTGTTATCTTCCCAGATGGAGGCGCTGTACTCCTGATCATTTGATACTGATGGAATATAGTGGAAATGTCAGGGAGCTGTTTCTTGAAGATGGACTTTTTGGAGGGTGGGTGGGAAACCTCTTATTTTTAATTTATAATTTAGAAAAACACCAAATTTTATTTTCTAATTTTTGTCCTTCGTTGGGATTGAATATCGGTAGTTTGAATTACTGTGCGAGCGCTCTAACCATTATACCACAAATCTCCCTTTCTGAATTCAGTTTGAAATACTTCGTAGTCAATAAAAATCATCAATCGAAAAATGTGGACAAATGGTATTAATAGGTGTAGCGAAGCAAACCGAGTTTAGGCTAGTAATTCATATTGTATATGAAAGGTGTAAATGAATTATTTTTTTTGTATTATAAAATTAACACCAACATTTACATGCTATTGTTGACTCAACCGTTTATACTCTATAATATGAGTATATACGAGTATGTACACGATTTTATGATATAATGGAATAATATTTGTCTTTTAGTGCTGTTGTTGTTTTTGTTTTATGTATTTAACTGGGCAAAACTCTATAAATAAATGTGTCTTTAGTGTTGTGTCAAATACATGTTAACAGACATAATAGGATCAAGACATTGACATAATGTGGGATTGAAATGTCTTGATGGTAGTTTGTACAGGCAACAGTCAGCCAATATGTAAAAGTGATTGAAACAATTAAAAGCATATTTAGAATATTTATACTGGTAAATATAACGGATAAAGCAAGTACATAGTATATTTAAAGGCCTTTTAAAAGGGCCTTGAAGAATTAACAACCTGAAAATTTATAGCGTTAATGTGGTCTTAAGAAATCTCTATTCAATGACATTTTTCTCTTAAAATTTCTATACAATTTCTACTCAATTAGTGATAAATGCTACAGATACAGAAAGCAATGACTTATTCCAGCGTGGCCAAATTTAAAAAAAAACCACCAAAATCGAGAAAAACATTTATTGATTATGTTCTTATTTAAAAAAAATTGAGCACGAATTTTTTCTTTTATGTTATATTATTCAAGTACGTTAAAAGGCTTATTAAATAATAAGAACAAAATTTATAACCATAACTTCCAAACTTTTAGTTCTATATCAGTGCTGGTCAATGAGGATATTGAATAATAAAACATGTTTTTTCATTGAGGCCAGTAAACTTATTAATTGTCAGAAAAAGCTTTTAAGGGTTAGCAAAAATCGGGTTACATGAGGCTTTTATTTTTTTACTCGTTTTTTTAGTACGAAACTAACAAGTATTGCACTTGACCATCCTGATTAAATGCGCAAACTTTTAATGGCACTTGCATAGGCATTTAAGTACATTTTTCTTTAACGGGGGCCTTTCAAAGTCGATAAATTTTAAAAATTTTAAATTTGTAGTTTAACAAATAGCCTTAATTCTAGAAAACTTGGGCCAATTGCATCATTATATTTCACTGCGATTCTAGAAATGTTATTTAGAGTTACGGTTCCAAAGTATAATTGAACAAAAATAATAAAAATTAACCACAATAACGGAAAAATGGTTACAGTGTCACCAAATATTTAGATTTATCTTAAATGCCCACAACTTTCAAACTGCATCGGATAGATTTTTTTCTGACTTTTCTAATGATTGTTACAAGCAATCCTGTCACCCCGTTTCGGCTTGAGATTGAGTTTTGGGAGAAGGGCAAGTTTTGGCTTAGGTTTGTTACCGCATCACGCTTAAACGCGTGAACCTTTTTCAACCAAAACTATGAAAAGTGTACGTACTATATGGTTTAAATCGAAATCGCATGTGTGTTATAAGTAGGGCAACCAAAAATATGCTCTATAAAATTTGTTTTAAGCGCCTAAAACATGCATTGAAAAAACACTTTTAAGCGTTAAAAATATGCTCTATAAAACTCACAATACATATACATATGTCGATGTAAAATTACGTATATTTTTTTCAAAATTTTAAAACCTGAAAAGTAACAAGCCACCAACCAGATAAAATAAAATTACTTTATATTTACATATGGCTAATTTGCGAGAAGAGTGACATAACTCACAAAAACACATTTTTTGAGTTAATAATGGAGAAATATGAAACGAACGAACTGTAGTTTAAAACATATCTAAAAATTGTATTTGTATCTCGTTTTTGCAGTGAGTGGCGACCAAAAGTGTCTTGTACTTTTCCCATCCGTTTGGCTAAATTAAAATGTTTAAATGCATTATCTCAGAATCGCAAATGAGCGATATATTTATTTTATTTCCAAAATAAACAAAAAATTTCAAAAAATTCAGACTGACAAAAATACAAAATAAAAGACGAAAAAATAATTTAAATTATTGTTGCAATAAATAACAATCATATCGCTCAAAGTTTGGACCTGAAGCTTTGTCGTAAAATGCTCTTGAATGTCGAGAAACTTCTTTCGAAGTCAACGGTGCAAATTTGAAAGCAAACCTTTCCTAGCATAATTTCTTGCGTTGAGCTCAATATGTTTTTGACTTCCAATATGTTGTTTTATTGTAAATATTTTCTTTGCTGACACTGGCTTATTGCAAACTTTACAAAACAGAATATTACTATTAGTTTTAAAATCTCGATATTGGCTAACATTTATTTAGTCTGTTTGACACAGATTGCTTGATTTTCTGCATATTCTTACGAAAATTTAATTAATTTAAAAACTTACTTTTAATTTAAGTTTTTATATCATGCAATTATTAAAATGTTTCTCCAATAGGTACAACGTTGAAAAATATGTAACTTTTGACTTAGAATTCATTATTAAGCAATTTTTTTAAACGCTAATTCCCCTAAATGTTAAATTTTTATGCTTTGGATTTAATTTATCTTTTACTTTCTAGTAGGTAGTTATAATTTTGAATTCAATTCAATTCAATTCGTCTAACATATGTAAAAATTTGTAAAATATGCCATAAAATTCTGAAAAAAATTGAAATATGCAAAAATATGCCGTAACAAATAGGGTTAACCCCTCGTAGTTTTTCCTAAAATTAATTAATATTTTGTTTGTTTTGTCAGTAACTTTCAGAAAAAAAAAATGCTAATGCATATTTTTGGTTGCCCTAGTTATAAGTAATCCCCAAATTGTCATTGACTTTTAAATATCTTGAGAACGATTTCAGGTAAAGTTTCCAAATCATCACTTGAAAATTGAACGGAATTGGAATTGATAACTTCCCATACAAACAAAATTTAAATTTTTGCCTATCTGAAGAACGATTAAAGGTAAAGTTTCTGAATTTTATCGGGATGACTTTACATACAAACACACATAACTGGGCCTTACAATCCTATTTCAGTGTTACCGCCTAGCTTCTCGCAGCACCTATGTTGTGTGTGTTCATTTTTATTCATGATTGACTTCAGAAGCTTGTTCAAGGCAATCAGTTACTGTCAGAGCTTTTGCCAGAAGACTGCTAAGAGGTAGTCGCCGAAAGAAATATTTTTTCTTATATCTTTTTTTTAAGATGTCAGAGCTGGCGTTTAAACCTGGAGCTCTTGTCTTAGTAAGACGACACAAAAACCACTAGACCACGGCGACTACAATCAATAAAAATTTAACAGGTGGGCGTGGTACTTCCCATTAAAACTATATATTGATTTTTGTATACCTTGAGAACTGAATTTAGTTTAGCGAGTTTTTTTTTCATAGATGCTTATATATTCTGCGCCTTTTTTTGTTGATGAAACAAGTTGCTGTCAATTTGTCCATTCAAGAGCCAGTGTTATACCTTCACCCTCGAATGCCTCATCTGTCGGTGGATGTTTGAATGTGAATGGTGAGCGTCTTCAGTGGATTAGCTGTTATCTTCCCAGAAGATGTCGCTGTACTCCTGATCATGGTTTCTGGTGGAATGGATTAGAAATGTCAGGGAGCGGTTTCTTGCAGATGGTCTACCTGGAGGGGGGGGGGGGGGAACCTCTTTATTTTTTAAATTTAATTTTTAATTTAAATTGTAATTTTAGAAAACCGCAAATTTTTATTTTTATAATTTTGTCCTTCGCTGGGATTGAACCTTGGTCGTGTGATTTTCTGTGCGAGCGCTCTACCACATTGTCACGACCCCTGAGTTATGGAGTCTTGAAGACTCCATTACAAAATGTGGTTAATTCCTTAAGTAGAACTGGGTCCGCTAGTATATACATACATGCATGATGCTCCTCTCATCCTCATTACTCCGAGTTCCTCATAAAGAAATTAAAAACACAGTTATTGGTATCTTGTAGCTCTTCTTATACTTTTTTCTTTAAAAGAACCAGCAATATAAGCAGGAATAAAGATTCAATGATTCTTATGCTTTAGTGTTAAAATTAACATCTCTTAGAGGCCTTACCAACTTTAAGGCCTTGTGATTACTTCGGTTCTTAATTAGAACACGTTTATTATTCAAACTGTCATAAACTCACAAAAACAAACATTGAACATTCATTAGAATTCATTTATATTCTGAATGGTATGACATTTAAGTAACGGTTAAAATATTTACATAACGGTAAATTCTATACACAAATATGCAGATAAAGATAAAACATTCTTAAAGCAGAGCAAAACAAACTTTGCCACTTTGTAAATTATTTTATAATAAAAATGTTTGCAAAATTCATTTTTCATATAAAAGCCAGGTTAGTGTTATTGGGCCATTTGTTGACCATCCCTTATTATTGTAAATTTTATTGTTGTATATACTTATACAGGCAATTTTAAAAAAAAATTTCACGTACTTGTCAGATTTGATTGAAAACGTAAACGTTTCACTTTATTTTTCTAAAACATTAAAAATTAAAATCAATATTTAGACTGTTGGCATGTTAATTTGCAATTTAAAGTATTTCTTTAAAGTGATAAATTAATTAAAAAAATATTTAAATTGTATTTGTTTTTTTAGTTTTATGTTTAATTTGCTTAAAACTAAAATACTTACAAATTGTGGTGCGTATTCCATCATTTCAGTTTCCTCTGTCTCCTCAACTTCATCTTCATTAACATGTATTGGTTGTAAATTAACTGCTTTAGCGTAAATGGCAAAAGTTAGTGAAATTATTAGCAGACTATTTAACCACTTACGCGGTATCTGTTGATAATTCAGGAGGGCAATAAAGAAAAAAAAAATACAAAAATTAAAAAATTATTTAAAATCTTTCATAAATTGTTGCCAAGCAAATTACGAGTATGCTTGTAAGCGATTTGTGATTTTCCAGCATTAATTTAGCTTCGGGACAAAACTGTGGAAATATGCAATAACTGAGTGAGTGTGAATGCAAAACGACAGTGTGTTTGACAGTGAGTAAAAGAGTTTATCGGTTTTGTATTTGAGAATTTCATAAAATGTTGTACGTTATCGTATTAAAAAAATTTTAAACTTAAATACCATAAATAGTTACATGAATAAAGTATGTAAATTGAATACTTTTCCTTTAGCTCTCAAATACATTTGTTAGGAAATATGCTATAGTAGGTCTTAGAGGTGCATAAATTCTATTAAAAAAATACCAAAATCATAAATCGATAGCTGCAGAATTATAAATTAGATTTGTTATGCTTTTGTTTTACTCGAAGGCTACCAGGGTTCAGCCATATCTTAATCTACATATGTATGAGTGCTCAATCTTGAGAGAAAAAAAAATCAACAACAGGCTATGAACAAAGTCGGCTGGAACAATTTTGCTGAAGCTCTATGTTTCTTATAGGAAGTGTGGTACTAGACGAGAGCTTCGAGTTCAAACTCCAGCTCTGACATTTTGAAAAAAAAAAAAGAAATATGAAAAAATTATTTCTTTCGGCGCCTACCTCTCAGCAGTCCTCTGGCAAAAGCTCTGGGAGTAACTGATAGCCATGAATAAGCTTCTCAATTTTTGTCGTTCGGAGTCGACTTTAAACTGTCCGGATCCGGGACTCCTGGATAAAAATTGACGCCCACAACATGGGTGCTGCAAGAAGCTAGGCCGTAATCCTGAGACAAGATTGTTGTAGCCAATTATGTTTTTTTTGTATGTATGTGTGTATTTAGCGGTTTTTATCAAACAAAGTAAGTAAACATTACTGTTCCTTGGACCTCGTTGACGCTTTTATTTAAGTTACTCATTGCAGCGTTAATGATAAACAGAAATTAATGTTGCGCTTTACGCTTTAATTTAGGTTGGTCTGTAGTATGTATAGATATAAGCCATTAAGTTATTAAGGCATCGAGTTTATTTGTATCTATTTATTAACAAGCAAAAAGAGCGGGAATACTTGGACATGGGTTGAAATATTCTGAGCCCATGGAGAAACTCGCCAGCATTTTTCGAGGGGTGGTTTATGTCATTGAAAAATACCTGGACAAATGGTGCAAAGGTCCATCCGAGCACTTGGCTTCTATGAATTTTACTTGAAGTTTGTATGGGACTGTCTACTACAACTAAACCGGCTGGACAAGAATAATAAACACAGCTTATACTGGGTCCCGGGTCATGTGGATATTCAGAGAAATAAAATGTAGGATAAATTTGAAAGGTAGAAAGCATCCATGATAGGGCTTGAACCTTTTTGTGAAATGGGAATGGAATTTGACAAAGCATACTAAGCTAAAGAGATGAAAATACGAGGCGAATACTCTTCTTAGACGACACTGATTTTAGACTCTTCAAACTTCCACTTGGCACTAGATTCTCTGGGAATAACCTTCTGACAGGGCACTGGACAGCACTTAATAGGCATTAAAATGAAATACAAACCGAATTAAGTAGTTTGTGCAGGTTGATGCAAACGAGTCATCAGCGCACATACTGGGCACTGCAGCATTACTTAAAAGTAGAAAGACTCACTCTGATAATTATCAAACATGGGATGCGGAATTGTCACGGTTGAAAACGGTCAACGTTTTAAAATTCGGGGGGGGGGGTTTTGCAGGGTAGAGTGATGGAGTGGTTAAAGCGCTCGCTTACAACACCAAGCAGTCCAGGCTCGAGTCCCAGTACTGGAGAAAATTAAGAACAAAAAATTTGTGTACGGCATTTCGGAGTTTTAATGAAAAAAAATCCCTCCTTAAGAAAGTTGCCCCCTGACATTCCACCATATCCTTCTAAGAATTATCAAACGAATGATCACAAGAAACGCCACCTATTAGGAAGTAATAGGCAGAACCAAGCAAGGACTAAAGAAAAAACTTACCATTCAACTTAGTAA
Source organism: Metopia argyrocephala (assembly GCA_963576795.1). NCBI lineage: Eukaryota > Metazoa > Arthropoda > Insecta > Diptera > Sarcophagidae > Metopia > Metopia argyrocephala. The sequence continues at coordinate 111,454,632 of OY756210.1, forward strand.
AGATCCTTACCACTTCAAAACAAAGTACTAACATCAACAGATGGGGGGAAATTGCTGTTGATCATTTTTAAGGTGAAGGTATAACACTGGCCTTTGATTGATTAACTGACAGCAACTTGTTCCATTGACATAAGGCACTTAAATATGAACTTTATTTTCAAACATCAAGCTGAGTATTGGTCTTAGCAAAAAAAAAAAAAATACCAGAAATTTGGGGGAGATTCGATCTTCAGATCGACGTAGTTTTATGACCTCCTATATGAATGAATAAATTTATTAAAAAACGCTAAAAACCGCCAACTGAAGAAATGTTGCAGACGAAAATGGTCGGTTTTCCAAATAAATTTGCTGCTTAGACATCACAAAAACTCCAGATTTAGCGAAAAAAAACACTGTTTGGGCAACACTGGTCCCAATGCTCATGCATAAAAATTTACTCACACAACATGGGTGCTGTGAGGGTTGTACTGGCCAAAGAACAGCAGACTTCAGAAGCTTGTTAATGGCAATAGGGTTAGGTTACTCTTACAGCTTTTGCCAGAAGACTGCTGAGAGGTAGTCGCCGAACGAAATATTTTTTTCATATTTCTTTTTTTTTCAAGATGCCAGAGCTGGGGTTTGAACTCGGAGCTCTTGCCTAGTAAGCCAACATACTAACTAGACTACGACGACTACTACGGTTTATTTCTGTGCATAAGAAAAAAACACTTCCTCATGTAGGGTATTTTAATACTATATTTTTTTTTTCTAAAAAAAGAGAGCGACCAAATTTTAATCCAAATATACATATAAAGTATTCAGCAGTTGTCTTAGTAAGAAATTAATATATGATTTTGCCATACTCTTTGCATTTTTATTTGAAGCCAAAAATATAAATTTAAAACTTTGTCATACACTTTAAGCTCTAGCAATACAGTGGCTATCCTGTAGAGTGGAAATATTGCTTTAAATGAAATTTTAACTCTTGAGTTATACAATTTTGTTTTGCTTGTAGCCTACCATTTAAGAAAACAAGTTGTTAATTAGTGGATGGTTGTTAATCCAAAATTAATTGCTACCACTGTATATGTCTTTTTAACGGACTAATTGTACAAATTGAGTATATGTAGTAATAACGTACAATTTACAAACGTCGTTAATGCTGTTTAAGTTGTAATGCAATTAATTTGTTTTGAGATGTTTTCGTGGATAACAGGCTACAATTTGGAAACCAAAAACAAAAACGAAATATACTCGTACATATAAAAATTTTGGAAAAAAATAAAACTATTTCAAACTCAAGCAAACGAGTTTAAATTGAAATTGTTTAGCATTAAACATTACAAGAACTCATCACATGTAATATATTCGTATATGATGATTTCAATAACATGATGATTCTTGATAACATTTTCTAATGGTTTTATAAGGGTTTTTGATAGTAATTTCTTGCTCTTGTATTAATAACTCTTTTTTTAAACGTGATAATTATGTATGAGTAGGGTATTATTAAGTCGTTTTATATGTAATATTCTTTAATATCAACTGGTAACAAGTTTTTTCGTTGTATAACTTTTTTCTCCAATAATAATGCATGTCAATTAAATTCAGTAGCATAATATTTGTAAGGTACTGTATGTGCATACTGTATGAGAAATATGTTTAGAAATCAATCATTTACTAAAAATGGGTTTTTAATGATTGTGAGGCATGATTATAGGCTATAGAAATTTGTATTAAGTGCTCTACGTCATATGTAATAACTAGGGCAACCAAAAATATGCTCTATAAAATTAGTTTTAAGCGCCTAAAATATGCATTGAAAAAACAGTTTTAAGCGTTAAAAATATGCTCTATAAAACTCATAATACATAAATATGTTGATGGAAAATTACGTATATTTTTTCAAAAATTTTAAAACGTCAAGAGTAACAATTAGCCACCAACCAGATAAAATAATATTCCTTTATATTTATATATCGCTCATTTGCGAGAAGAGAGAAATAATTGCTTGATTTTCTACATATTATTACGAAAATTTAATTTATTTAAAAATCAACTTTTAATTTAAGTTTTTATGCCATGCAATTATGGAAAATTTTTCCCAAAAGGAACAACATTGAAAAAATCGTAACTTTTAATTGAGAATTCTTTATTAAGCAATTTTTTTAAACGCTAATTCCCATAAATGTAGGTAAAATTTGTACGCTTTTTATTTAATTTGTTTTTTGCTTTGACGTTTTTAAAAATTGACATTAACTATTGGACAATAGTTTTAAAAGGAGCTTCGTCAATTTTCCCAATTTTAGTTTTAAGCGTTTTCATGAGAACCCTTATTATTTAATAGATTATACCTAAGTAATGTGTCAGTATGTGGTCATTATTTTGAAAAAATAAAATTTGGTAATACACATAAATTCTTCTAACATATGTAAAAATTTGTAAAATATGCCATACAAACATGAAAAAATTTGAAAAATGCAAAATTATGCATTTATGACGAAATATGCAAAAATATGCGGTAACAAATAGGGGTTAAACGTCGTAGTTTTTCCTATAATGAATAAATATTTTGCTTATTTTGTCAATAACATATACAAAAAAAAATGCTAATGCATATTTTTGGTTGCCCTAGTAATAACACTTCCTATTCTCTTTTTAATTTTACCTTTAGACTCATCATTATTTCTTAACATACTTTGTTAAGGCACGTAGACAAAACCGATCTTATGCTCATAAGAACTTGATGTAAAACCTTGTAAATAAAGTGCAGGTGGCGAGAAAGGTAGCATGAAACCAAGTCCCAAAACAAAACATAAACAAGCCCCCTCATAATGAAATCACACACCAAATTTGAAAATCGAATACTAAGTACAGCCCTAATTAAATGAAAATAAGTAGCAAAACAAAATGAAGTAAGGCCCAGAATCACACGACTGCACAGTGTAAAATTGTCTTTTACATAGTAAATGATCGCCATAATGACGGGGTACTCTATGCATCCGGCGGAAGGCCTGCAATATACAAGAGCGTTCTATATAAAACCAATTTTACGCAGTGCATCAGTGTGATATAACAGAGAACATATAAAAACTTTTTATAATTAAACAATTCTATACAACCCATAAACACCGAAAATAATATTTAGGAAAACATTTTTTGGGTTAGTGTTTCTAATGCAATGAAAACCAAAAAAAAAAAAAAAAGAATAAATACAACCCTAAAAGGATAAATATCTCCTTGAAATCATTGTGTTTGTATTAGGACATTTTGTGGGACAGCTACGAAATGCTCTGTCATTAATTATGGAAAAGCCAACATTTGAACTAGAAACTTTGTTCTGTGATTCGAATTTTTTTAGACCAATACTCAGGGGTAAACCCCTACTCAAGATGTGTATTGTGCTGGAATACTGATGGCAACAGAAACTTAAGTTTGAGGTGGGGATCTTTCTCCCGTTCATCAATATTTCGCTTAATATAGGACATAAATTCTGTTTTTACGTGAGAGTAGGCTATGCGTATTTTACAGGCTATCGGAGCATTGCAGGCTATATAGAAATTTGGCGAACTACTGAAGCATAATGTTACAAGTCCTCAGAATATTTGTATCAATACAGATGGCCAGATTTCTATGAAATCCTTGGAAGGTAAATGAGTGCCACTCAAAGGTATTGGTATGGTTACATAAGCGTCAATTAGTATCATATAATGCTGTTTCGAAAAAATGCCACATCACTCGCAATCACGGTCAGAATGTCCGTGAATTGTTGTAGCTTAACATCAGGCATGTTTGAATACCGGAACACAGCTGCATTTTAAGTAATTGCATAGCGAATGGGATATTAAATAGGATACTACGACACACATACATACATAATTGGCCATTACAACCCTGTGTCAGGGTTACGGCCTAGCTTCTCGCAGCACTCATGCTGTGTGTGTTAATTTTTATTCATGAGTACAGGGACCCACAGTTTAAATTCGACTCCGAATGACAGATTTGAGAAGCTTTTTCATGGCAATTAATTACTCCCAGAGCTTTTGCCAGAAGACTGCTAAGAGATAGTCGCCGAAAGTTTTATTTTTTTCATATTTCTTTTTCTAAGATGTCAGAGCTGAGATTTGAACCCTAGGCTCAATAATACCTGCTAAAAAAATTATATCTCTTATCCGATACATTTTAAAATTTAATTTAAATTTAATTTAATTGAGAGTTTTGGTTAACTGTGCTGTAGATCATCTTTATTCTGTATTGACCGACTATAACTTTTTTCGATTTTAATTATTTCTATGTCTTTGTACATTTTTCGATTATATGGAATTTTTTTTTTTAAATTTAACACATGTTTTACAAGTTTATGAGTAAAAAAAATATATTTTTCCAGTAGTTTATTTTTAGCGGCAAAAAAAAAAAAAAATACTTAAATTTTTTTAACGCTCTTTTACTAATAATTGGGATTATTTATAATATTTTTCAGTAGCTTTAATTGTTTTTGGGAAAATAAATTTTATGTTTTCTTTTTTTTAGATATTTATGTAATTGTGGCATTAAAAGTATGTATTATCGGCTTATAAATAAAGTCCATTTAAAGTAAAAACAATTTTACTGCATATGCTAGCAGTTTGTTTAATCAGCAAATAAATGTATATTTAAATGTTTTTAGAGCATTACTTTATGGCAACGAAATCATTTAGTAGAGATATGAACCAAAATTGTTTTAAAATTTTAAAATACTTTTTATGACATTTTATTTGGTTTAAATTTATTCTTAATAATTAATTGTATCTACTCGTACATATAGATGCTGTATATATTCTGATTATATACAAACAACAAAAAGCATTTAATATTCACCAGAGCCAAAAAACTTGTATTAAAATAGTAAGAAGACACTGGTATTTTTCATAACGCAGACGGCGCGCCTACCAGTACTTCACTTGGTCGGCCACGTTAATCGATTGAGAAGTGCTGTGATCGCGCCAAACGATACAAATGGGATGAAGTACGTGCTATGTTTACTCAAGAAGTATTTGATTTTACTTCTAGTATTTCAAAAACCAACCACAAAATTTGTACATTAAAAATTTTGGGGATGTTCACAAAGCTTGAACTTACAAAAGAAAAATACGAGTATCTAATGCATTGGTTAGAAAATGAAGGGTACAAAATACTCGTACCATACAAAGAACTCACAAAAGAAAAAACTAACAGTTACCCTCAAGGTATTTCTATTACTGAAAGTTCAGGCAGTGTACCGTGTGCAAAATCTGTTGGCTCATACTGCTAAAAGAGTCCTAGAGACCAAGTTAGTAAAGAAAATAAATGAACTTGAAAGCGGAAATCTAACAATGTACTATAAATGGGGATGTGATGGTGCATCTAGTCAAAGCGAATACCAACAGAGGTTTTCAGATGATCAAATTTCTGACTCTCATTTATATATGACATCAGTTGTACCACTTAAATTATCATTAAGTGATGACATAAATAAATTAGTATGGAACAACAATAAACCTTCTTCCACACAGTATTGTAGAACACTAGAGTTTGCATATGTTAAGGAGACACCTCAAGTTATACGAGAAGAAAAGAGAAGAGTCAATGACGAGATATCTCAACTAAGTAAAAGAATTTGAGTTAGCAGTAAATAATCGTAACTTTAATTCAAAACATGAATTATATTTTACAATGATTGACGACAAGACAGCACAATCAGTTACAGGAACACCAGCAGCATCTACTTGTTTTATTTGTGGAGCCACAACATTCAAGATGAATAAAATCGAAGAAGTTCAAGCTATGCCTGTAAATGAACAAGCACTGCAATTTGGTATGTCACCACTTCATGCGCGTATTAAACTGATGGAGTGTCTTTTGCATGTAGCTTATATATAATATTGAATTTAAAAGTGGTAGAGTCGACTCAAATACTCGTCCGATAAAAGAAGCCCGAAAAAGTTTCATAAAGCGTGAACTTAAAGAGAAAATTGGAATACAGGTTGATACTGTTAAGCAAGGCTCTGGTACGACAAACTCAGGAAATACGTCACGAAGATTCTTTGCTAATCCTGCTTTAATTTCCGAAATCACGGGTCTAGATGAAAACATAATCAAGAGGTTTTCAATAATTCTCGAAGCTATAACCATCACCGAGGTAGTAGATCAAAAAAAAATTTGGTGATTTTTGTCTGGAGACGGCAAAAGAGTTTGTTGCAGTGTACGAGTGGTACAATATGCCACCTACACTTCACAAAATTCTGATTCAAAGAAAAGATATAATTGAAAAGTGTATTTTTCCTGTAGGCTTACTATTCGAAGAGGCTCAAGAAAATCGTAACAAAGACTATAAAAAATATCGACTTAGACACTCCAGAAAATGCAGTCGAATTGTCACGAACGAAGATATTATGCACCGAATGATGGTAACATCAGATGCCATGATCTCACATTTGACTTCTTCATTTTGCCAGAAAAAGCATACTGTTATAAGCGACGAAGTTAAGGCTCTTTTAGAATAATAATTTGAAAATAATTAATAATTTTTAGAATAATAATTAAAAAAATCATTTAAATTTTTTTGTTAGTTATGGCTTTTTACATTGTAGGTAACGATATACATTTCTCTAACTTTCTTTATTTTGATTACTCTTGTGTATTACTATTCAAATAAAACTAAAATTGTGATAAAATCACTATATTTTCTGACAAACATATTGTTTTCCTCACCTCCATACAAAAATCCCCAGTGTGCGGCTTAAGTGGATTTCTTTTCATCATAATAATCTGGGACCGGGACCAATCGACGCGTATTTTTTTCTGATAAAAATGATACAAAAAAAACGTATTTTCGATTTTTTGTCGGTTACAGTGTTCTTTAATTCTTGCGACGATATGATTAGGAGAAAGCACCACCTACTGGGAAGTAACATCCCAGCAGAAATTAGTGCTTACCAATAAGCTATTTTGAAAGGGAGAAATTGTGGACAATCACTTACACATGCGCATCAATAATGCATGAATTTTACATGAAATGAGCCGTTAAAATGCAATAGAAATGCACATTTATTACAACCAGTAAGCAAAAAGTATAAAAAATCAAAAATAATACCTTATCCTATAGCATCTTTGGAAGCTTTAAGGCATGAATAAACAATATAATGCTTCCATTATAGCTTACAATTTTATGTATTGCTTCCAAATTTTAAAAATTTTCAGCTGGGAGACAGAACTAGCATTCAACTTAGCAAAGATCCTCACCAATTCACAACAGAAAACGAATTAATATCAACAGATGGGGCAATTGCTGTTGATCATATTAAGGGTGAAGGTAAAGCACTGGCCTTTAAGTGATCAACTGCTAGTAACCTATGCCATTGGCATAAGTCGCTTAAATGGAACTATAAGAACTATGTCTTCAAGCATTCGTTCATACATCTCACAGTATGACTAGGGGTGGATGGTCTTAACAAAAAAAAAAAAAAAAAAATAACAGAAAGTGATCAAAGAAATAAGCTCTAAAACATTTTCAAATGAATTTTAGAACATTTACGTAATTAATATTTTTCTCAAGATAAAGAAAAAAAATCCTATTTATTTTTGGATTATAAACATAACTTATCTTTGTATAAATATTAATCATTGATGCAGAATATCACAAATCTTGTGTAGGCTAATATACGTATAAACTCAAACCATTAGAGTAGTGTTTCTTCTCGAGAATTTTTTCTCTAGAAATTCTCGAAAAAATTACAAAATTATTAAGTTACAATTCTCGAGAAATTTAAATATTTCTCGAAAAATATGCAAAAATTATAATTCAGTGAATTTTTTGAATTAAGTTTTGTTACTTTGGGAAATCTTAAACCTTTAATAATTTGCCGTTCTGTTCAATGAAATCGCTGTTTAGATACAACGATATTGCTCCGATTTTAATATAAAACAAAATTCACACACACACCAATTTGCATGAAAAATAAAATATATGAATATGGTTGTACACCTTTACTATACTAACAAAGATTCAGACAATTTAGGGATGGTTCCAGTCGTTGGTAGTTGCCCTGCTGAAAAAGCATTTGAATTAGTAAAAAAAAATTAATATCGTTTAATATGACATTTAATGACGATATACTTAGTAGCTACAATAAGTGATGGTGCTACTGTAATGCAGAAATTTGTAAGAATATCTTCTCAATTTCACCAACTTTGTTACAATTACGGGTTGCATTTGGCTGTTCTGAAAGTGTTTTAAACCAAGAAGAGGCATCCTGATAACTTTGCTTGTATCGAGGAACTGGAATATGGACGTATCTGAAAACCAGATTTAGAAAATAAAAATAATAACTCTGATTATGATCCTGATATAGAAGTTGTGGAAGAAAACCCAAATCGAAATATCTATTAAATCCATTCGAAAAATATCAAAAATGTTTAAATGCTATATTACAAAAGTATGTAGTAGAAGAGGAGAAAAAGGAGATAATGGTAATCTTAGACTGTTCTACTAGATGGAATACAATGCATTACTGATTGTATTAAATTTGGGTAGTTTGTGGAATGATGACTATGTAGAGGTTATTAAAATAACATTTGCAACATTAAAACCACTCCGGATTACAATTGAAACTCTTAGCCGAGAAGATTCTACACTATTATCTGCTGAAGGAGCTCTCAGGTTTTCGTTTAAAACTTTGGAAAAATTAAACACTAATTTAAGTCGAGACCTCCTTAACGCAGTTAGGGAGGAAATGTTTAAAAGGAGGGATTATACTTTAGTATCTCTTATTAGGCTCCCACAGAATCCTGATTGTATGTCACATAAAGAAAATGATAGATAAATTTTCTAAATATATTATCTAGAATTTTTGAAACTAAAACCAGTGATAACGATAATACTGAAGAAACTGGTGAAACTGAAAATATTGAAGAATGCCCAGATCGAAAAGAAGAAGCAAGTCTACAGCAACAAATAAATTTTGCAATTACAAAAAGTTTAAAAGAATATGAAAGTCCGAATGCTGGCAAATTTCAACCATTAACAAAATAATTTTAAATATTTGAAGCAAATGGGAGGAGAACCCCAAATTTGCAGAATCTTTTGGATGCACTTGTGACCATTAAACCAACTTCTACGCAAAATGAGTGGAACTTTTCTATTGCAACAGATCATGTTACTAAAAAAAGAACAAGGATGGGAGATTCAACTTTGAATGCTTTGTGTTTCTTAAAACATTATTTTAAATCACAAAACCGATTAAATTTATTATATTTTTATAAACCTTTTTATATACATATGTACATACATACATATATATTTTTGTAAAACTTGAAGAATTTATTTTTACGTTACTATTTTTTATAATAAATATATGAAATATATTGCTTTGGGGACAAGCAAAAATATTTTTTTTTACTATTTTTTATTTTGTTGTATAATAAAAATATGAATTTCAGTTTAGTAGCTATTTTCTCAAGAAATCTCGAGAAAAAAAATATGTGTTTTATTTTCTCGAGAAATTAAAAAGGGTGAGAAATGTTAAACACTACATTAGAGTAACTGCTCAGTGAAGAGCACTTATTACTATGCTAAAAAGAAATTAGCTTTTCATAGCATAATAAAGCCCTAATCCTAAATCCAAAAAGCACGATACAAATTTCTGTGCCTACAAGCACAGCAGTAGACTAAGATACGAATTGATATCACAAAATTTCATAGTGATTACACAATAGGTTAACGAACTTTATTTGTTGCAATTTAATTTAATATACCCGATATCCTTTTATATTTTCATTTAAAAATTAAATTTTTATTAAGGAAAAAAACAATAAAACAAAAAAAATAAAACTTTCACTTTTTAGTGAAAGTGATATATGCTCACAGATTACTGTCATACACTCACTCTTTATTGTGGTATTTTTGGAATCACTTTCGCTTTTTTCAACACTCGTAAACATACATGCACATCCAGCATTCAAATCCATAAATTTATTTATAATTTTTTTTTGTTTTATTTCTAAAGAAAAATAAAAAGGAAGAAATACCAGCACTTACATCAACAGGCATTATAAAAAAACGTTTATTTTTTTTTTCTTTCTTAAATAAAGGAACACAACTTATACACAATTTTTTTTCCGTTACAATGATTTACTGGTAACTTAACAATGATTGTCACAGTGTAACGCTCAGAAGATTATGACAACGTTTGTGTGTTTTTTTTCCTTTAAATTATAAAACTATATACTTATATATATTAAATAGAAAACACGATTTAAGCGCACTTTGTGGAGACACACGAATGTCAATGTCAAGGACAAATTTACAATTAAGCATGCATTGTGTTGCATGCAACGTATTTATACATTTAGACGCCATGCAAACAAACCAACAAAAAGCAAAAAAAAAAAAAGATAAACAATTTTAAAGATCAAGAAGAAAAACTAGTCAAAACATGTTGTGTTGTTTGTTGACTTTTATGAATAACGTTGAAAAAAATTTTATCATCATCTTTAATTTTTGTTTTTTGTTTCTTTTTTGTATTGCGGTTGTGGCAACCGGCATATTGTTGCAGAGACAACAACATCAGCTTATTGCCTTGATAAAGTAATTTTTTTTTCTTTTTTTGGTGAAGACACTTTAACTTCATAAGTGTATGCCTACTTTTCAAGTTATATGGGGTTTTTGTGTTACACTGTTCAAGTTTTCCATATGATTTTCCAAATTTAAACAACAACAACACATACATCTGTGACGCAGATGCTGTCATTTGAAAGTGCGGCCAACTTATTTGACAATAAAAGCACTTATTTCAGTTAATTGATTAACGAAATTATAATTTTTTGTTCAACATTAACAAACAAACAAAAAAATATAAAAAGGGATTATGTGGAGTCAGTCTAGCTTGGGATTGCCAGACGGGCTTAATTGTCAGGAAAATCTTTATTTGATATTATGGAAAACTTTACTAAGACATGAAAATATATTATGTTTTTCGGCGACTACCTCTCAGCAGTCTTCTGGCAAAAGCTCTGTTGCTATGACCAAGCTTCTCAAGTTTGTCGTTCGGAGTAGACGTTGAACTGTAGGTCCTGATTCCCCCCGAGGATACATTTATGGCTGCTGGCGAGTGTCACGTCAGTAGCCTGTTTTCCCCGGGGAATATTGGGTTCGACCTAGCCCTGAGTGGTCTGGCGCTCAATATAGGCAGAGAATGCCATTAATGGTTGGTGCATGGCCTTTATGCCACGCGTACTTAGTGCGCGTGGCAGGCATTTCTGGTGTTCTCACGGACTGACCAGAGATGCCTTAATCTGGTAATACCGGCGTCAGGAGCCCCCGGTACAGAGAACTCTCAGTCATTCGGGAAGTAAGGTCCGGCCTGATGATTGGTGAGGTCCTCCTTCGGGAGGTACACGTAGTGGTTGTAGAAGTACCTAGATAGATACCCCTCAGCAAAGGGGGTATCATTACCCAGACAGTGGTGGTATCAAATTGCCAACTCGATGCTATGGGCCCTCTTTTGAGCGCCATGTCCCCATGCATGAACGGGGGACCGGCATCGAGTGGCGGTAGTTGGGCGCATTGAACTCAACTACCGCTCCGGCAACGGGCGGCGTGTGGTATGCCTACGGACGGTGCGCACGTTAAACTCCTACATAGTTGTATGTCCTGATATCCAGGAGACCATCTAATCTAATCTTTTTAATAAAACTTGTAGCAAGTGAGGAGAAATTTGTTGCAAGTATAGAGGTTACTTCCTTATTCAGTTTAGAATAAAAGCCGTGGAATTGTAAGTCTATTGAATCTTAATATTGGTAATCTGTCCGGGCTTAAAATATATTCTTTAAGTAGAAATAAACAACTATTTAAAACCAGTTTCTAAAAACAGCATTTAATTGCGAGTCATGGCAAGTAGGTAAAACATTTTCTTAATAAGGAAAAAATCGGAAAAGTTTCTCAGGATTATCATATCGTTTATATTCCCAAACATAAAGATTTTAAGCAAGAGTGAAATTTCATTAAATTTAAAAACATTTTACAAATAATTTTCGTGCGATATCGAATGGAGTAATTTTTTCCCAGGTTTCTAAAATCTTCAACTTAATCTCGGTAGACGAAATTGTAATTTTCTCTGCAGACAATTTATTTTGCAAAAGTTTCTATATCCACTCCAAGGTATGTATAGCTATTAACAGTTTCTAAGTTGTTTTTTTTTTTTTTTTTTTTTTGAGACTAATACTCAGGGGTAAACCCCTACTGAATGCTGTGCATTGTATTGGAATTTTTGGAAAGGACAGTAGTACATATATTATTATTAATTATTATATTATTGTTAAGCGCCTTAGGAATGAGACAAATTGCTGAGAATTGATCATTCCAAGGCCAGTGTTATACCTTCACCCTTGAATGATCAACAGCAATTGCCTCATCGTTGCATGTTGATTGTGTGTTGAGTGTGCCTTCGCTAAGTAGGTTTAGCTGTTATCTGCTACTTCCCAATAGGTGGCGCTTTTTTTCTTGATCATTCGTTTTACGTTGACACTGGTTAAGGTGGAATAGAGTGGAATGTCGGAGAGCGGTTTCTTTGTAGATGGTCTTCCTGGAGGAGGGGGGGGGGAACCTCTTATTTTTAAATTATAATTTTGTAAAAACCGCAAACTAACTTTCTCATTTTTCACCTCTTCTGGGATTTGAACCTTGGTCCTTTGAGTTTTTGTGCGAGCGCTCTAACCACTCTAACGCACCCCATAATGCCATTGTAGGTCAGCGGAAACTCTTGCATCATTGCGAAATATAACAATTTTAGTTTTATATCTGTATCTATATATATTATATACTTAATATATGAAATGTATTGCTTTGGGGATAAGCATGTCTCTATAGCCATTTCGTCTCTGCTTAAGAGACTCGTCAAGAGACTTTTCCCCAAAGGTGGTAAAATAAATATATTATATACCTTTAAACTCCATGTTAAGCAGTATCTATGAAAAGTATTTATCATTTCTTGCAAACCATATGCTAAATGATAAAAGCTCTTAGCATTCTGTGAATAATCGCAGGGTCTATCCATTTGCCTTTTTAAAAGCGCTCTGATGGCATCATGTGTTGAAGCGCTTGAAAAATCCTAATTTAAAACTGTTTACTAAACTCTAAATAATTGGTGAAGCTATATGTAAGCTCTTTTAGGTTATGGAGATCGGATACTGGTAGGATAGTGGGTTTACCATCGGAATACTACTACCTCAAGTATCACTTGAGTATAGTGCTGTCAAATTCTGCTACTTTTCATTATTCAATATTATTGAGTACTTTCATTTGGGTACTCAATACTACTCAATATTTTTAACGGATTTTATTTTTAAGACACAAGAATTGTATTTTTAGACAGAATTTTGTTTTGGCCGTTAAAATTTAAATTTTCCATTTAACTTCGAAGAAAAAATGCAACTCTTAAAGTAATGAGTAGTTGCTTGTAAGTATTGAGTACCCAAAAATTATTACAAATACTCGACACTCGGTACCCATTACTCAATACTTTGCCAGCACTACTTGAGTAGACTACGTCTCCTGAAAGAGACTGGGTGCAGGCTAGGTCTTGAGGAGGAAGAGACGGCAGAGTATATTCTGTGTAGCTGCGAAGTACTGAGTAGAACTAGACTACAGATCCTCGGCGGGGATCAGATTAATAGGGTGGGGATCAGATCTAGTTCAATCAGTCGTTGGTCGAGCACGGCTTTAAGCCTGCTCATTTATATTATGAGTAACGATTGGGCTGGATGATGCTGGTGGGCGAAATGGTTGCCCTGGCATCCTCGCCGATCAGACAGGATCTGACATTGAGCAGTGGTGATCATCAGGGTCATCATACATGAGTGGAGTAAAGCACAAAAGATCCTTTGGGTCGCACTGTCTGCTTGGTTACTCCTTGATAGTAATAATAAATAAAATCAATATGTAAGCTCTTTATTGGAGTAAGAGTGCGGGAGTTTAAGTGCTCTATCCGCCATTTTATATATCTCGAATTAATAATGACACCAATTTTGACACCAACATTTTTAAAATCTGCAATCCGTTTTCGGCTATTTATCTCCGAAACTGGACGAAATATCCGAAAACGGATTACAGACTTAAAAAACTTGGCATCGAAAACCTAAAGTGGCTTCATCAACTCAAGATATATAAAAAATATAAATGGCGGATAGAGCATATAATCTCCCGCACGACGATATATGTACACATAAATACTTTATATAAGTAAATATTTTTTTAATAATAATTGTTTTCTTTTTCTTTTTAGGTAAGTTTGAGATAAATTTTAAAAATTCAATTTTGCACAGTATTATGTAAGTATGTAAGTGTATCCTTTGTTTCATAATTTAACAATGATTTGCATGCGAGATTTACTCCTTATGAAAATATTTAAACTGAGACAATAAATTGCTACTGAAAATAAGTTGGAGTGTTGTGTAAACTGAAAACAAGTAAAATTAAATTAGTATGAAATTTAAAATTTTTATTATTTCGAAATGTGATAAAGTTTTAATATATTTTTATTCATTATCTTTGTGGTCGTTGTTATAACTTCCTTGATTCTCAAAACTTTAAAATACTTGGAACAATTAACCCTACTTTGAGTGTTTTTCATATAAAAAGACGAACGTCTGAAACTATAAGTCTTGTATGAACAGGCTAGCTGTAAGTCGTATATATCTTTAAAAAATAGTCGATTTCAAATTTATTCGATTTCGCTGTACAGAACATACCCGAATAAGTGTTTGTATTGCAATTTAAATATATTCCTATCCCTTATCTTTCTAACCTAAACTAAGAAAAGTTTCAAATTTTTTTTTTTAATATTCAACTGTTTCTTAAAACTTCTTGAACATCTCAAATGTAAACTGAATTATTATCAATATTTTTTAAATACTAGCGCTACTCTCATTACCTTTCTCTCCACTTTTATGACTGAAATAGTTTTAAGATTACAGTAAAAACATTAAAAACAATTTTCGACATTGGGTAACTCTCTCATAATCTATATAATTTACCCAAATTTTTATGTACGGGAACGTTTTTCAGTAAAATTGGAATCCCACGAGCGCTCAATATATAGTAAAGGAACAAACCCGTGATATGCAAATATATTTTCGATAAAGTGGACGCATGTCAAGAGTCAGAGTTGATTTTAATTGTGCAACGCGTCGATTTTTTTATTTTTATTTAAGACCAATACTCAGGGGTAAACCCCTACTTGTACAGTGTATTGTATTGGAATTTGAAGATACATACACAAATAGATTTTTATTTAATTGTTGTTATTATGCGCCTTCTTTTGTTGATGGGAGAAGTTGGAGTTAATTTGACTACTCAAAGGGCCAGTGTTATACTCTATCTATTGGTGGATGTTAAATGTGAGTGGCGCTGTACTCCTGATCATTCGTTTTTGGTGAAATAGACTGGAAATGCCAGAGAGCAGTTTCTTGAAGATGGACTTATTGGAGAAAGGGGGTAACCTCTTATTTTTAAATTATAATTTTAGAAAAACCGCAAATTTTATTTTACAATTATTGTCCTTCACTGAAATTGAACTTTGTTCGTTTGAGTTTCTGTGTAAGCGCTCTAACCACAAAACAAAACCGTCGATGAGGGGATTTCTTTCTTTTAAAATGGAACAGTTTTCTAATTGGCGTTAAATATTACTTTTAATACTTAATTGATTTCGCATTGCTTACAATCACAGTCTGAAAACGTCTTAAAACACTTTCAATGAATTTTTTTCAAAATTCTGGATTGATATTATGCAACTCTTTTGTCTGCGACTTAATTCAGTGCGCCTATTTAATGTACAGGGTGTCCACCGGGAAGGTATACTACTTTGTTTGTTTATAATTTTTGATTAAATGGGGGGCCTAGGTTCAAATTCCAGCAAAGGTAAAAAAAAATTAAAAAGGTAGTTTGCAGTTTTTACAAAATTATATTTTAAAACTAAGAGGGCCCCCATCGCCCTCTCTAAGAAGTACATCTACAAAGAAACCACACCTTGGTATTCCACTTTATTCGACCTTAACCACTGACAACAAAAAACGAATGATCAGGAGAAAAGCACCACCTATTGGGAAGTAGCAGAGATAACAGCTAAACCTACTTAGCGAAGGCACTCACCACACACAATCAACATGCAAAGGTGAGGCAATTGCTGTTGATCATTCAAAAGTGAATGTATAACACTAGCCTTTGAATGAGAAATTTGTCTCATTCCTAAGGCGCCTTATAGTACCTTCTAAAAAAAAAATAAAAAAATTCCAATACAATGTACAGCATCAGTAGGGGTTTACCCCTGAGTATTGGTCTCAATAATAAAAAAAAATTAAAGGAAATGGATTGATAAATGTTTTATCTATCTATCTAGCCTCACAAATGTGAGCCCTCTTGAGCACATTTTTCATTACATTCTCACACATTTCAAGCGGTATTTCATTAATTTCATCAGGAATATTTTGTTTAAGTTGCTCCAGCATTTCTGGTTTGTTTGCATAAATCTTGCTTCCTCACAAAAAGAAGTCCGGAGAAGTCAAATCAGGAGACCGCGGAGGTCAATCAAAATCATCATTCCTGGAAATAACTTGTAATTCCATTGTAATTATGGCTGTACGCGATGTGGCACCGTCTTGTTGAAACAACATATTAGTCACGCCCAAAGTATGCAGCATTAAAAGGTTTTCAATCATATCACGATAGCTCTCCCCATTGACAGTTAACGTCGTTTTCAGTTTCAAAAAAGTAAGGTTTAATGATTCCTCCTGACCAAATTGCGCAAATAGATGCAAAGGTGAATGAATGTCAATTTAGCATTTTGAAAACATATTTCTGTTCACAAAATGTACTTTACTATCACGCTGATTCCGACATTCAACCCAAATCCAAACAGAACAACAACTGTGTTTGACTCTTTTTTTTTTTTTTTTGGTTACATTTTCTGTTTAGCAAAGCAGCTTCATCTGTAGCAGGTTGTAAGATTTGCTAATAAGTTTGCTACTGTTGTCACCTCAGAAATAGCACCACTATGCGATGGTATAGTGGTAATATGGGATCTGTGCTATTTTCTTTCTTTGCTAATGATGCAGATTGGTTGGTTTGGTAATTATCACAGTTTTTTCTTTGGGGGTGACGTTAACTAATTATCCCTAATGATGTTCTTTTTTGCTAAAGTTGCCGGCTAATGTTATTTCGGCAATTTTTTTTATCAACGAACAATAAACCTCAATATTGCAAAATTATTACTGGCTAATCTAATAGTGCTGTCCTCAGTCTAGTGCTGACTGTACACTTAGCAGCCGGTATATGCAGTTTCTGCCTGGTGCAGGGATAACCGTCATGTGTGAGTGGCGGCATTTCTGGCATTCACAAGGACGGACCAGAGATGCCTTACTCTGGTACTACGAACGTCAGGAGGCCCTCGGTTTGCCTGTGCTCCCCTGTCATTCGGGGAGTGAGGCGAATGGGCCTAATGGTTTGGGTGCGGCCCTTCGGGGAGTATACGTAGTGGCAGTGGTATATGCTGGGTAGTAGTTTTAACCTCCTCAATAAGGTGGGTTGCTACTATCCAGGAAATGGTGGTGACAAAATTAGAAATTAGAAGGTACCGTCTTTGGGTGGGGGTGGTCGGACGCTTGCATTCGACTACCGCCCAGACAACTGTCAGCGTATGATATGTCTATGGACGGTGCGCATGTAAAATCACCCTTTCGTTGTCCATTATGCCGGTGCAGACTATAGGTGAAGGCAGTTTTAGCTTTTTTTAATAGATAACTATTTCATAAGTGTAAGCGAGTTCACCATTTAAAAATCGCTAAGTGGTCATTACTAAACATGATGCGCTCTCCAATTAATTTTTTTTTGTATCTTTCAAAAGTTTTTGTTTTACATTTTGTCTTCGTAACAATCTTGTTTTTGCCAATTGTTAGTAAATCTTGTTCAATGCCCATTGAACTCCTATTTACGAGTATGTACACACCCGTATATGATGGGGACTGGTGTAACCGGGTTATTAATATGTTGTATCAACCTGTTAACAGCATGACAAGACAGAAAGAAAGATTTTTAAATGGTTATACTGGTCAAATACAAATTCTATAGCCAACTTTAATTATAATTTTAGCCTATAAATTCAATGAAATTATGACTCTATTATGTTAACAAGTTGATGATTATTACCATGCTGGTCATCATGATTTATTTGTAAATGTCACAATGACTTCAAAAACTAATTGTTTTCCATAAAAATCCGCGATTTCCTTTAAAAGGTATCGAAAACATTTACAAAAAAGGGGAAGATGAACAAGTTGTTAAACTTCGCAGCCTGAACTATGGGTTTTAGATTGTGAAACTGCTTCAAGCGCAGTTAAAATTTCATTGTACAGACTGAGTGGCGAAAATTCAAACTGTTTTTCTTTTATTTAAATTTGGCTTGATTTTCTTTGTACCTTTTTTTTTAGTTGGTGTTTGAGTTATAAATAAAATGAATGAATACGTTTGCTTGTTTGCGTGGTATGTACTTTTTGTAAAGAAAGTAAAAGTTGTTACTTTATGGTGTTGCATGTGTGCTCTGTTGCTTTAATTTGGTTGTTATTTTTATAAAATCTTTTGTTGCTCATCAAGTTGTCAAAAACGACTTTTTTGTGGTTTATTTGTTTGAATATTTGGCGGTAGTTGTTTCTTTTGCAATTTATTATAAATACCATTACAATGTTAATAAATAAATTGATTTCGAGTCGTTAATTTTTTATTCAGTTAAGTAGCATGTTTTTCGACAAAAAATATAAAAATGTTGTTTTTTTTTGAGTCAATGAATTTAAATTATTTTAGTTTTCAGTTTTTTTTGGCAAAAAATAAAAGTCCAAACTTTCCTTCCAGCATGCAACATCCAATCAATGCCAAACAAATTCGAATGATATAACAGTTGTCACAATAAATTTGTTTAATATTCATAAATAAAGCCATAAACAGTCAAATTAAGATTATGTTTAATCGATTATACGATCTGACATCATGGTCTGTCTATATTGCCTTTCGGCTCTTACCACCAATAATAGTAACTTTAGACTTTGAGTCCACGCCACACACTGTAACGAGGGCGGCCAAAAATAAAAAAAAACTAAATACTGAATAAAAAGAAAAGCACTATCTGATGTTATTAGTAGCATTCTGAATTGATTAAATCAAAAATAATTTTTAAAAAATATTGACTTTTAAAAAAGATATGATGATTTAAAGTTGAAGGTTGTAGTTAAGTATGCCATTATTTGGAAAAATGATAGAAAAGTATACAAACTTCAAAGAATTGGTTTTAAAAAGGGTTTTGATATAGTAGTAAAATTTAGTTCAAAATATAATTGTAACACAGGTATGTTATTAAACCAATACTTTTTTTTTACAACTTTTAACTCATATGCGATTTACCGTTACAAAGAAAGCAAACAAAAAGAAACAGATCAATTATTGTGAATATTACAACTTTAGTGGACAATTAAAAAAAAATACCAAAAAATACTTTTTCCATATTTTAATATAATACTTCTACAAGTAAGTACATTTAAAAAAAATTGGTTTCATTTCCAACTTAGTCCAACTTTGATTTATATTTACAATTTTTAATGCCAAGACGTATTAAAATTCGTGCTTTTTTTGATAACTGGCTTAGGCACAAAAAATTTAGTGATGCAAAATCTGCAACAATAAGTTATGTAGAAAATAATTCTGAAATAAAATTAAGTGAAAAAAAGATAAAAGAAATTCATTTCATATTATTTAAAATAGAAACTAAATGAAAAATAGAGTTATTATATTAAGAAAAAGTTTGAAGAAAAAAATGGTACATGGCTGGATTCATATTTCTTTGCAAGTGATGAAGACTTAGACCTTGTAAGTATTATAAATACACGATTAAATTAAACTAGGAAAATAAGTCGTGAATCCACTAATAAAGAACCAAAAATATCTATTTTAAGACAGGATGATAATAATAATAATAACTTTTTTGATATAAACAGTTTAAATTTAAGCGAAAACGAAGTAAGTGATAGCGAATATGATAGTTTAAGTGATTAATACTTACAGTTAAGTTAAAATAAGCTTGTTTAAGCTTTATTAAAAGAAAAAAGGAATAAAGAAATTTGCTTTTTGTCTATTTTTGTTAAAGTAAGTTTCAGAGATTTTATCTTTATTTTAAATTTACTTATTACCAAAGTTATGGAGCCTCAATTGACTTTATTCGTTTGAATAAATTCAAAACTAAGGAAAACTGTCTAAAAAAAGAATAAAAAAATATAATTTCGCATGTGGAATATCTTCTATATTATGTAAGTAGATATAATACCGGAAGACAATTGTAATTCAAAGAAATCAAGCAAATTTTAAAAGAGATGTAAATTTTTCACCTGAAGGATATTTAACATAATTTAAAATCCTTGTTGCAATTTCAGAAAAAATCTGCATATACATTTTTAGGTGTATGACATTTGTAAATTTGTAAACTATTTTCATTATATGAATGTATAGAACAACAGTTATTGTAAGTACACCACATCTAGGCGGTGGGCGTGTCCTTCGCCTGATTATCCTAAAAATTTGTATTTTTCCTAATTTAGATATTGTACGAAAATGTACGAAATTTAAAAACTCTACGATAACTCCTTCTATTTTTGGCCGCTCGTTATATGAAATGGGTACACTGTGCGCCATATGCACAATGTGTAAATTAGTTTTATGCTTTCACACCGTCAAGACGGAAAAACAACAGCCAATCAGATCTCAGTAACGACTATGGTCGCATCTTACTTATCAAAGAAACAACGGTTGGTCAAAGTAAAAATGTGGGAGTCTTTCAAGGTGTTTACCAAAAATGCAAAGTTCGAAGTATACATATGTTTTGGACTCAACTACTTTAGAACATCAAGGTGGTGGGGGAGGGGGGGTGCGTGGTATGTATGTGGTTAGAGCGTTTGACCAAAAACTCAAACTGCCCAAGTTCAAATCCCAGCAAACATGAACAATGAAAAAGTTATTTTGCGGTTTTTTCAAAATTATAATATAAAATTAAGAGAGTCCCCCCCACACCAAGAAGACCATCTACAAAGGCACCGCTCCCCGACATTCCACTCTATTCCACCTTAACCAATGTCAACAAAAAACGAATGATCAGGAGAAAAGCGCCACCTATTGGGAAGTAGCAGACAACAGCTAAACCTACTTAGCGAAGGCACTCACCACACAATCAATATGCAACCACAAGGCAATTGCTGATGATCATTTAATGGTGAAGATCTTTGAATGATCAATTCACAGCAATTTGTTTCATTTCTAAGGCGCTTAATAATCTAAGAAAACCAAATATATGTTCTGTTGTCATAAGAGACTTAGGATACGAAATAGAGTACTTTTGGACTTTTAAAGGGCCTACGGCAGCTATTTTGTTACAAGAAAATTTATATATTTTCCATAACAGACTGCTTCAACTGAAAATTTTAATACAAATTTATAAAAGAAAACTGTGTCTTGATGTCCTTTTTTTATTTAAGACCAATACTCAGGGGTAAACCTCTACTAAATGCAGTGTATTGTATTGGAATATTGTATATATACATAGATATAGATAGATAGATGTTAAGCGCCTTATGTTAATGGGACAAATTGCTGTCAATTTGATTACTCAAAGGCCAGTGTTATAACTTCACCTGTTGAATGTGATTGGTGAGCATATTTTTTATGTAGGTTAGCTGTTATCTTCCTAGAAGGTTGCGCTGTACTTCTGATCATTCTTTTTTTGGTGGAATATACTGGCAATGTCAGGGAGAGGTTTTGGGAAGATGGACTTCTTGTAGGGAGGGGGGAGGGGGGACCTCTTATTTTTTAAATTAAAATTTTTGAAAAACCGCAATTTTTAATTTTATAATTTTTTGTCTTTCGCTGGTATTTGAACTGCGGTCGTTTGAGTTTTTGTGCACGCGCTCTAACGGCTACACCACAGTAATCGTTCGTTTATAAATGTTGGGTATGGCTCTTAAACAGTTTGTGTGCGGTTAATACAACAATTTAGTGCATCAGGTTTTAATGGTAAGCCGTTCTAACCTTAGAATTAATGCAGGAATTAATTTTTCTTTCATCTGCTCTGCCCTGCCAGCGAGGCAGTTTGTCAATTTCCTTATTTGTGCATTCCAATGAAAGTTCCTATGCCTTTGGCTGAATTGCAAACAAGAAAAATAACTTTTATTTCACTTTATTTGATTTTTTTTTTATTATTTTTCTATTTTTATAAAAAATTATTATTTATTTTTTTTTTAATTTTTCTTTTCTCACTGTACAATATTTGTGTTATATTTTGATTCTTATAAGTTAACAGCTAACAAGTAACATTAATGATTAGTAATATCAGATCGTTTTTGTCCTGGAACAAGCAATGGTTAGTTTAAGAGAAGACATCAGTACAAGGGCAATCAATGGCAGTAGTTTTACAACTGTTTTACGTTCACATAACTTGAGGCATGACCATGATGACCGTGATCATAACCATAACCAGCACCATATTGGCCATATTCCAAACCATTACCATAACCGTAACCACCCGAATAACCCTTAGCATAGATTTGTGGATGATGGGCATGACCGATTTTCTTGACTATGGCATTGAAACCATTATGATCATCAGCTGAGTATTCAACAACACGTGTAGTACCATCAGATTCCTTTAACGAATAGCCGCCTGTGTGTGTGGCAATAAAAAAAAATAGTTGTTATGTTAAGATTTACTTGCTTACAAAGTATATTAATTTACCCTTTACAAGACCACCATCTCTGTGTTCCCATTGATTTTTAATGTCTCCGGTTTTTAAATCCTTAACGCCATAATCGAATTGATATTTTGGGTATTTGTGATGATGGTCATATTTGTCATACTGACCATAACCATAACCATGACCAAGTCCTAAGCCCTGTTGTAAATAGCCGCCTTGTACACCAATACCACCGCCAAGATAGCCACCATCATGTATTCCACCCACATATTTTATGTGATGTATAGGCGCATCATGTTTTGTTACCACCGTATAACTGCTGCCACCTCCTAAGCCGCCATGGGCGTAACCAGCTAAAGCCACACAGCTGGCAGCCAAAAGTACAACACAAATACTGAAAACACGCATTTTTAATTCTTTATCCTTTAATAATATAAAAAGAAAAACAAATAATCCAATTGAGTTTGTTTTTAGATTTTCGTTAAAGTCGAATACTCAAACCGAACTGATAACATTTTGTTATAATTACCGACTATTTATACTGAAAAAAGAAATCTGTATTAAAAATTTCAAGAACCTTTTCGGTTCATTAAAAATGAAACTTTTTTATGCAATTGCGTGTTCTTGTTTATTGAACATTGAAAAAACACAAAAAGGTTGTGTAATTAATTAATTTGGCAACAAAAACCAAATTGTTATTATAAATTCATAATTCTTTTAATAAATTAAATAATAATAAACCATAAAATAACAATTAAAAGTAATTACGTTTACATTAACGCTCCCTTTAAAACCAAAGCCAAGATTAAAGCAGACTTGCAGTACAAGAATTGAAGAAGGTAATGGTCGATTACCAAGTGCTTACAATTGGTTTAATAGCGTTAAGCTCACATGAATTCAATGAAACATACTGTACAACACAGATGTTAAACTGTCAAGAGCTTTAAGTTTTGAGGATATACACAAAGCACCCACATAACAAAAACTCGAAGATCTTTGAAAGTGAAATGTTGTTAAAGATTCCATTGTCAAAAATAAACAGCTTCCCCTTGCTTAAAAGATGTTCACATTGAAAACCTGTCCATTTTCTTATAATGTGCTCTACTAATAACCGCCTTTAGTATCAGATTTGAACCAATAGATAGACATTCAAAGATACTAATACCCTTAAACTGGGCAGAGCAGTTTTTTTTTTTTCGAAAAGAGATTATTTAAGATTCTTTTGTTAGGGATCAGGACCTTTTTGAACTGACGATAATATTTTTCTATTCAATTTCTAAAATTTTTTTTTTGTAAGCTCACAGAACAATAGCACTATAACCTTTTTTTTTAAACTATAATACACTATATGGCTAGGGGTCATCCTCTGGTACGAGAACTGGTCTTGCGAAAAAAGGTTATGTTATATTCAGAGTGGACAAACATACAAAACATTTCGCAAACGTTTCCATAAAGATATAAACTTTAAAATTTTTTTTTAATCGTATTGTACATGAGCAAAACCAAAACAAATACTTGATAAAGGAGAAAGAGCGCAAACAAAACAATTCGCTTTTCGCTCTTGTGCTTGCTTTGTTATTCCGTTACATTCGTATAATTTGCTCTTTTTTCTCTTCTTCTTTTCTTTTTCTTTTCATTCATTTTTTCTCTGACTACGCACAATTGAGGTTAGTGTATTTGTAGTGCTCACAAACAAAAACAATATACAAAAATAAATGGGACAATCGTTCTCACTGTTTTGTTGTTAACTCATTGTAAAGAACAAAACAAAATGAGATCAAACGTTTCGTTTTGTTTATTTTCCTACTCTGGTTATATTGTTATTTTAATGAAATTTCAATCAAGCGTTATTGCTATTAATAATGGCCTATTAGTTTTTATTTTATTTTGTTCATTAAGGTCAGCACTCAGGGGACAGCCCCTATTGATGCAGTACATTGTGCTGGTCTGGGAAAATATGTTATGGGAGGACGGAAAGAGGGAGTAGTGCTTGTGGACATTTGATTTAAACTTGCTAACATCGAAATTGACAGGAAAAACGTTTACGGGAAGATTGTTCCACAAACGAACGGTGCCGCCAAAAAACGAATTCTCCATCAACCACAAAAGGATGTGCTCTGAGAGAGGTACGCGTAGTCCGCAAGAATAAGCGATCACCCGGAAACAAATCCCTTATTTCATCAGAGCATCTCCCATGGTAGTATCGATAGAACAATGATTGCGCCGATGCTTCAACGAATCGATAGAGTTGGATACCCTACCGTTGCTGATGAGCCCTTCTCCCTCTCCTGTACACGGTCGAGTAGCCCCAAAATAGACTTCGAGGCACCGGCCCATACATGAGAGTTGTATTCCAACATATGTCGATTGAAGGTCTTGTAGATATTGAGAAGGTCATATGGAGTGAAGTATTTCTTCGACTGTTTTAAAAACCGAGGCAATTGAATGCTTCTTTCGCCACTTGAAATATGTGATCATTCCAACGGACATCACAACTAATTCTCATGCCCAGAACATCAAGAGCGTCCGCCTCCTCGATATTTACATTACCCATAGTCACAGATGAAAAGATTCTATAATCACCACCACGCCTATATGTGATAAAACAACATTGGGTCTTACGCGCATTAAATTCGACCCTGTTTGCGCGACCCGCTTTCGGAGATTATCTTTAGGTCATGTGCGAGTGTGTCATTCATATTCTGCCTTTTCACCCCAATCTCCAAAAGGCTCGACCTACGGTCAAATGAATATGAATGGCAAATGTTGCTGTCATCTGCGAAGGAACAGATAGGATTCGAGGTTGAAAGAAAAAGATCGTTGAGGAAAATAAGGTATAGTGAAGGAGACAGAGCAGAGATTTGCGGTACTCCCGAATTTAACGTGAACTCGTTGGAAGCGACACCATCTATAACCACACTAATAGCGCGGACCCTAAGAAAGCTTGTTATGAAATGATGGAAATGATTACCAGCAACAAAAGCAGTACGTTTAGAAGTAAGAGCCTCGTGCCAGACTCTATCAAATGCCTTTTAGATACCTAGTGCAACAACTTTGCTTTCACCAAAGCGTTTTATTATGTTCTTCCTAGTCGATAGTTTGTTTAGCCAATCTACTAGTCTTTTAATGAACGCCCACAGATCTTAAATCTTAGTGGTGGATATGCCCCTTATTGAGATCCAATGTGGTTCTAAATAAAAAACATTGAAATCTATAAAAAAACAGCACATTCATACTCGTATACTATGGATTTCGCTGTTTTAGATGCCTAATCTTTGGAGTCTTACATGTGAGATTTGGCATCTTCTGTAAATAACTCGTACGAAAAACAGTCAGGAGTCCTGCCAAATTTGTCGTTATTAGATCAGCGCTTAAGCCCCAAACTCTGCTTAAATTGACAAATGTATTGGTAGTTTTGTTGCCACTAATTAAATAGTGCCTAGGGAGTAAATTTTCGTTTTCTCCTATTTTCATAGAATTTCTGATTCGTATTTGGCGAAAGTAGGAAAACAAATTTTCAATGTTTTCATATGTTTAAAAAGAATACTTATGGACTGAAACAAAATTATGTCAAAAACATTTTAGACAGAATTTATTCCCAAAAAAAAATGGAGAAGGCATCAATTGAGAATCAAAAAGAATTTTGAATATTCTACCTAGAGGATCATAAACAGGAAAATATCAACATCTTGCAATGTTTGAAACCTACTGGGAAAAAGAATATAAAATTACAGTCAGAGGCGTTTTCGTTTTCCCTCTTTGGCTGCATAGTGTTCCATTTAAAGCATTTGAGATCAAATCAAATGTTTATGAAACTTAGCATAGCAGTAGCTTTAAATACTAATTTTAGTTTTAATTCTTTATCTTAAATTCAAGGCACTTGTCCTTTGAAAACTTAATACTTTTTGTCCAAAGTCGTTGAAAATTATTGTTTGGAAGTTGCAAATCTAGTTTCTCTTTTAAATTTCTTGCACTGTATAAAACTATTGGTTTGGCTCGTCTTGTAATAACTATTAAATGATTAAACAGAATACGACGGCAACTGCAGGCAAAAACGTCTCTCAGAGAAAACATGCCCAAAATTAAAACGACGGTCGCAGCTTCACAAACTGTCATTCATTGTTTTTACATTTCTTGCATGTCAAGCTATTAAAAATTAAGTTTATGAGAGTTTTTGCAAAGAATTGAACTTATATTTTATAATTTAATCATCTATACGCACTTTTTCAATTATTTTTTCTAAAATATTATTCATTTTATTTAACAAATTTCAACATGTTTTAATTTATTTAAACTCTTAAATATTTTTTCGATTTTCTTTTGTTCCTATTTTTCTTTGCGCCAACAACAAAAACCAATGAGTTTGTTTACAAAATGTATGAAACTTAATAAAAGTGTGGTAATATTGTTGAGAGAATTTATTTCTAAAAATGAGAGCATTAGAAAAATCGCTGTCAAAATAAAATAGATTCTATTTCACGACTGCATTCTCCAGCGTTTTTATCTGTCAATTTGTATGGAAAAAAACGTCATGCCCCAGTTCTGTTTAATCATTTAAGCTGCAGTATTGTAGTGACTTTGCTGTAAAAAGTTTTGCAAATTGCTCTTTTAAAGAGCATTGCACTTGTTAACAATTGGTTGCTTTAACTTGAAGTACTAATACCCCCTATACTCGTATTTTCAGGGGTTCAATTTTAATTCACAAAAAATTAAAATTTAAATTAAATTTTAAAATAAATTCTTTGTGTTCTTTAATGAAATTTTACATTTTTTATTCTTTTGTTTGTCTCAAGGTCATTGCAGTCCTAATTTAATAATTTATTACTTTTATTATTTACGACTCTCCTTTTCATTAGTTTTTGTTGTTTTTGGCCAGAGAAAAAAAAGTCTTCATACAACTCACCTATAAAACCAACCATTTGAACAATAGAGTTTGCTTGTTTATATTTTTTTTTCTTGTGTTACCAAAAAACTACTGGTATTCATGTTGCCATATTATTGTGAATTTTTTTTTTTTTTTCATTTTGTATTATCGGTTTTGTTATATTGACCACAGCAGGTGCTTATATTGTTGTTGTTTTTGTTGTTGCCGCTGCTTTTGTTTTATATTTTTGTATGTTGTTGGCTATTGTTTTACTGTAGTTGTTAATATATAATTTTTTCGGCTTTATTGGTTTACCAATTGGTTTTGTTTTTGTTTTTGGCAAAAGAAAAAATGTAATAATAAAGTGCATAGACGCACGCTAATGAATGTTTTTTTAAATTGAATCACAAAATTATAGTCGTACAAGTCCGACTTATTTGTTTGCTACACCGTTGTGCAGTTAAAAAATTACATTCTACAGGTTTTTTTTAATATATATAGAAGAAGTAACACAAAATTCAATGCAAAAATTAAAGAAAAATTAATTTAAAAGAAATTATAATGAGAGATGCAGATGCAAAAACAAGAACTAACTGTACCTATACAGTATGCGACAAAACATATGCGCCAACTTGGGTATTATAAGATATGGCTTAGTAACAATAACGAAAATATTTGAATTCAAAACTATTATATTATTTTTTAAATTTATAAGCTAAATAAATTAAAATAATATTATTTCTATTAAACTAAAAAATATACAGTAATTTACTCAACAAAGTATTTTTTTGTGCGTCAAAACAAAAGCACGTCTTTAACTAATTCAATAACAATTCTTATTCAATTAATATTTAGTTGGGCAAACCTTATTTATCAGAACTGCTTTACATCTTCGTGGCAGAAATTTCATTCCATGCGATTTCCACTTTCCGAAAAAGTTCATCTGTGTTTCTGCAAATATCACCACGATTTATTTTACGATCTATAATATCCCATAGATTTTCTATGGGATTGAGATCAGGCGATTGCGCTGGCCATTTCAAAACGTCGACATTATTATTTAAAAGCCACTCCTTCACACATTTGGCTGTGTGATTTGGATCATTGTCAAGGTGGTACCTCCATTTAAGTGGCATTTTTTCCTCTGCATGTGGTAGCATTATATTTTCGAGGATATCTTTATACAAAAAACGATCCATCACACCGTTTGTTCTGTGAATTGGGCCAATTCTATTACCAGAAAAGCATCCCCAGACCAAAATATTTCCTCCTCCATGTTTTACCTAACCATTGGTATACCGAAGGTTAAGACGTTCGCCTTTTGGTCTGCGTACCAGCCTAAATCCATCGGAAGATTTTAAATTAAATTTGGATTCATCGGAGAAGAGTACGATCTTCCATTGCATAACACTCCAATTCACATGTTCCTTTGCAAACGCTATTCTAGCTAATCTGTTTATGTTTGAAATAAACGGCTTTTTTATGCTTCGGTATGATTTTAATTCACCTTCGACAGATCGTCTTTGAGTAGATCTAATCGATATGCCAAGGTTCAATTGGTTTGATACAGATCTTGCTGACATAAAGGTGTCCTTTTTTATTAAATGTAGTATAGCCTGGTTGTCTTGTTTGCTTGTTTTTCGGGGTCTACCACCTCTATGTATGGTTGAAAATGAACCTGAAAAGCGAAAACGGCTTAGTATACGCGAAATAACACTATGGTGGATTCCAAATTTGTTTGCAATAGATGTCACTGATTTGCCTTTATTATAATCATCAATTATCCTTCCTTTTAATTGCGCAGAATATTTACCATTAGCCATTTTTTAAATTGAATATTGAAAAATATGACCGACGACTTTGACAAATAAAAAACAACTCTGAACACATAAAAATACTTTTCATTTGTTCTTAAAATGTCGTAAAAAAGTTTTTTCGTAGTTAACGGTTCTTGTTGTATATTGTATATGTATTGTATTGTATTCTTGTATATTGAAAATATTTAAATTTAAATATAAAACATTTATTTAAGGTAGATCTTAAGCTCAAACTAATTAAACCTATAATTATAATCACAACAAGTTAAAAAAATACAATACATATCCAAAACTAACTAAAAAAACAACATTAAGCGAAACATAGCAGCAGTTGGTGTGGCGTATTGTAGTATTGAGAGCGGTCGCTTACAACACAAAACAGCACAGATTCAAATCCCAGCAAAAGGAGAAAATGGAGAACAAAGAAAAATAACATTGCGGTTTCTGAGGTTTTAGTTAAAAAAATAAGAGGTTCCTTACCTATAAAAAGTCCAACCATAAGAACCCGTTCCTTGACATTCCACACTATTCATCTTTGGCATTGGTACCAAAACGATTCGATTGATTAGGAGAAGACGCCACTTACTGGAAAGTAGTAGATTGTAAAGATTCTCACCACTTCACAATAGACAGTCAACATCGAGGCGTCGTCTCTCTCCAACGACAACTAGAGAGTAATTTAACGTGTGTACCTGTCCGTAGACACAGCACACTCTACCCAATTGTATGACTGGAGATGAGATACTACGCGTCAGACAAGCACCATCCAAAGCCGGTACGCCCGTCTCTCGGACATGTCGAAGCCAAACTGCTTAATCGAGTGCCCTATGACAAAGGATTAGCAATCATGATACTACCATTGCCTGGGTAGTAGCATCCTTCCTTGCTGCGGAGGTGATACTATACAGCATTTACCACTACCACTTCATTTGTTCAGTCAACGGAATTCCCATGTGACCAGGCACAAAGCAAAGCTGATATTATTGTAGCTATCCAGTTGGTTCAATTTGCCCTGACAGTCCCACACTACTTAAGAGGTAATTTATACCAGATAAGTTATATTGTGGCCTTGACTATCAGAAAGTGTTGTTATGTCCCATTCTTTGTATCTCTTATCCAAATTGAATGAACAAATCTTTTAGTAGCCAGAACTGTCCCTTGAAAAATAATTTTTAGTCATACACTGTATGGCTTTGGCTTTTTGAACCTTCCGTTGAACATACAATGGTCTTCTCTCTCTCTAAGAGTTTGTAGTCTATCACTTGTTCCGTTCACTCTTGTTGCTTGGGTTTACTCTAAAGCACTTCTGAGAGTAGTTGAGTTTCGTTATTCTACCCAAAATACAATCAAGGAGGAAACAGCCGACCAGTTTACTACTACTATTATTTCTATAAGGAGAAATAGAGAGACAGAGAGAGAGATCCATACACCTACCAAGTATATGCTTTGATAACTATACTTTCTAGTCTCTGCAGAAAGTCATTCTCAAAAAAGAAAGCTTTTCTCAAGAGAAAAGCCTGGACACAAACAAGTGTAGTATACAAATAAACGTAAGAGAAATACATACATATTTTTTATGCTAATAAAACTTTGTTAATTTTTTCACTACAATTTTCTTAAAAGATATATTTTTATGATTTCAATCAGCAACTTATTGCTGATTTAAGCAATTATTTATTGTCTGCTCCCAATAACACCTTTCGTTTTAAAGTAATTGTTTTCCTCAATATGAAAATATTTTTTCTCTTTTTTTTTTATTGCAATATTTAAAACAAATGTTTATATGTACATAAAAATTTAATTTTATAATAAAACAATTTTAAGTGTTTTCATTATTGCTTTCATTTTTCAATCTTTTGTTGTTTTTAAATGTAAACTTTACCCATTAAGATTATTATTAAAGTGTATTAATATTTGATTTTAAATATGTATATGCGTGTAAAAATGTTATTTATTTCAGCCCCAATTACCCCATTTTAAATTTTTTAATAATTTTATTCAATTATGCTTAAAATTACACTGATTAACAAAATTTTATAGCTAGAAAGTTTTAAGTAATCGTCAATTGATTTATGAGTTTTCGAATTTACAAAATCAAGTTAAGGGTTTTGTTTTAAATTAAAAATAAACAGAAAAAATTTTTAATCGGGTATATTCGAGTCAAATTGAAATCGAAATAATACTTTATTGAGCAAATTATTATAAAGTTTTGATATTGAAGCAAATTACTTTACTAGTCATTATAGAGACCTGCAATGAATGTGAAAAAATCTAAAATTGTGGACATGCTTTTAAATGACTCAATGTTGTGCTCTCACTCATCATTCACAATCTGTAAAAATGTGGATATCTCTTTAACAGACTAAATAGTTTACCAAATTCATTTTTTACTGCATCCATTTAATTTGAGTGAGTGAGTCATAATCACAGTAACTCAAAACAACAATGAATACTACATTCTTAACAGTATGCATTCACTGTGCTGTGGTTGTGTTTTTGTTGTTTTTTTCATACATAGTTTAACATTCCTAAAAAAGAGCAAAGCAGAGGGCACATACATAGTATGTATGTATGTATGTATGTATTTACATTTTAAACATATTCTCTCTCTCAATGACGACAGAATTTTTCAAAGCTATCTTTGTACAAAAGGCGTCTGGCAAGAAAACAAAAACCAATTTCTTAATGAGTGCTAGTTTTTTAAGTGGATGTATATTTTTTTCAGTGAATTCATACTTTTGATTTGGTGGTCTCTTTTGTTTTTTATTGATATGCTGTGTGGTGTGTACTACACAAGCTGTTATGAGTGACACATTGTTGAATGACATTTTCTTCCTCTGTTACTAACATTCTTTATTTAGTGTGTGGATCAGAGATCAGCAATGAGTACTGAAAAAGTGAGTATACTCGAATCATGATTCATAATTACTTGTACTTATACGCATTCATACTCTTGTTAATGTAAGGGATACTCTACTCTTCTCAAAAGTTTGAAGTACTCATCGCATTTATATTTAATAATACGTATGATGTTGTTGACTTCAACTCTCCTTAACTCAGTGCATACAGATGAGAAAAAATAAGTATGATTCGAATACAAACTGTTGAGTGTTTGCTCTGCTTACTGCGTTAGTACAAGAGTAAATTAATGCTATAAACACATTCCTAACTACCAACCATTTACCACACGACTGCAAAACAAAAAGTTTTAGGTTAAATCATGAATCGTGTTAAATAAATACTATGTTTTGGACTATATAATTTATTATTCAATAAAAAGAAAATAGATATAGTATATATTATAATTAACATTCAAAATGTAAGAATTTACATAAGTGAAAAAGTTAATGTGTATAGGAAATATTTTAAAGAAATTAAACAATTTTTAATTATTTTTTTTTTATAAGCAGGATTGCAAGTGAGATTAAGGAGAAAATCAGTGTCGGAGGTCTCCGATTAGTTCGGAAACATAAAGGCAATAGCCCAATATGGGCAATTTTCGTTCCAATAATCTATTTTAAAAATATTGATTATAAAGATGTAATTTGTTAAGTATACTATAAGTTTTTACAATGTAAAATTTAGAAAAAATTTAAAAATATTTTTTTTTGTTATGAATTTCTTTAGAACCTATTTATAAAAAATTAAAAAATAATCAAGGTATAAATAATAATTATGATATAATTGTGAGTATCATAATATATTCTTTTTATCTTCTTTAATATATTTCTCATAAACTTAAACTTTTTCGCTTATTTTTGTTTATTATTTGCATGTTCATTTTTGTATACACCATATAAATTTCCTTTTGTATTGTATACGTCTATCGACTAAAACGGTAATTTTTTTTTCATATGATTCGAGTCACTCGAATCAAGTGTGAGTCTCATAAGTATTTTTATAAAATTATGAATCCAAGTGAGTATGAGTTTGATGTCAACATTTTACTCATATTTATTGCAACCTTTGTTAATGAATCAACGTTGTGTGAGAATGAGTGAGTCAGAGTAGTTAAATTTCAACTACTTGTACTCACTTATACTTAAAATTTCATAAGTGCTTATGAATCGCTAAAAAGCGACTCATTGCTGATCTCTGGTGTGGATACATAAAGTATTGTAACAGTGTTAAGCTGCATTCACTGTATGTTAAAGAGATGAATTGAGTCATGCAGGTCTCTAGTCATTAAGGGAGTGAACAAAAAAGTTATCAAAACGTTTCCTCACAGTGTTGTCAGATTAGGGTATTTTTCTTTTTCTGAAATGGGGAGGAAAAAATGTATTTGGGGATGGGGATTTTATCGGGGATAATCGACAAATTTTTGGCAATTTTTAAAATTTTTTTGTTTATTTAATTATATATTTTTTGAGAGTTCTTAAATTCGGAACACACGATGAAAAATTTTCATATGAAAGTATGAATTTAAGAGCAAGACTTGATTTTAAACTTTTTTCTTGGTTTTTGTTTCCGCCACCGTTTTTAATGGTTTTTATTGCATAATGACTTCAGTATTAGTGGGCCTTTTTACAATTAAATTACTTCTTTCGGAGATAAATAAACTAGTTTTAGTTCATTTGACCAAAAATTACTTCTTCACATATACATACTTAATGATAGGACCTCTATATAGAATTGAAGGTACAATAAACGCCGTATCCTATACATATATTTTGAACGACATCATTATGACTTATGCTGGTTATAAAATGACACATCGATGGGTGTTTCGACAAGATACATTGAAGGGAGCAAAACATTGGCGTCAAAATAATGGCGTCAAGGCCGAAAATTCGATTGAAAATTTATGGCAAATTGTCAAAGCGGCTCTTCGAGAAAAAAAACCTTCTAATAAGGAACAGTTGTAGGAATTTGTTAAAAATGTATGAAAGAACATTCCAATCGGTATGTTTTAAAAATTTGTGAACTCAATGTCAAAACGCTGCTTGGACCTTATTAAAAATAAGTGTAATTCCACTACACACATGCTAAATTATTTATACAGTTTCTGTGGGGATATTTGGGGATGAATTAATCAGGGTTTTGGGGATTTTTGGGGATGAATTAATCAGGGTTTTGGGGATTTTTGGGGATATGAATTCCGAAATCGGCGATAAAAATTGAAGACTATCTGAGAATCCTGTTTTCTCATTTAAAAATTTCATTCGATTTTAATTTCACTCTAATTCGTTTCATATAACATACCCGAATATGCATATACTTTTCTATTTTTCTATTTCGATATTTTTCTTTTTCTTTGTGTAGATATATTTGGAATATTTGTGGGTTCCCTTATCAAAAAATTGATAAAAGCTGAGTTGCTTAAAGGAAAACTTCTACATGTTATTCTTAAGAAAAGGAGTACAATTTTTTTTAAATCATGTATTAATGGCATTTTGGTTAATAGAATAGTGTTGTCCTTTTTATCTTTTCTCCGTCAATATGGCTAATTATTGCTTTTAATAATAAGTATCGGTTAAAAGAAGATTTGAAATGAAATCAGATTAAAAGTAATTTCATATATGCATAACATGCCATATTTATATAATTATATGCTGCACTTTTTGTAGAAATGAAGACGTCATTAGTGTTCATAAAAGTGTTTATATGGAGCTGTTATCTGCTTATAAGTTATTAAATTGTAATATGTCGTTAAATATACATTTTCTGCCTTGAGATTTATATTTCTAAAAATTTGAGCGTTGGCAGTAATTAACACTATGAAAAATGAAACTATTTCAACAACAGAAACACCTTAGTAGGGTGTATGTTGTGAACATATGATAGTGGCTTACTGTAGCACATTTACTCCAGTTATATACAGCTCAAAAGAGAGTTCGTGCTTTATGCATGTGAAATTATTTGCTCTCTTCAGTTTTGTTGCTTTTTGATAAAATATTCTCCAACAGAACTTATCCACATCTTCGATATGTTCAGCATCACTGAATGACAGCGTATAAGATTGTATGCAATAGTGTTGACTTACTTATTACTGTTTTTAATGGCGTATTTTCTACTACTGTTTATATTCATACAAATGTCAAACAGAGTAGTATTCTCTCACCAACATTATTCCTAACCTCACAAGATTATATTAAATAATATCTTAATTATCTACCATGCATGACACCCAGTGTTTCCTAAGAAGAAGAGTGGGCAAATAAATTTTGCAAATGTTACAACAAAGTCATACACTTTTAAAAAATTTTTTTAAGTTATTGTACATGAGCAAAACCAAAACAAATACGTTCTGAATGATAAAGAGCGCAAATGAAACAATTAGCTTTTCGCTCTTGTGCTTGCTTTGTTATTCCGTTACATTCGTATGATTTGCTCTTTTTTCTCTTCTTCTTTTCTTTTTCTTCTCATTCATTTTTGTTGTATCTACGCACATTTGAGTTAGTGTATTTGTAGTACTCAAAACAAAAACAATATACAAAATTAAATGGGACAATCGTTCTCACTGTTTTTGTTTTGTTTTTGTTTTACTCATTGTAAAGAACACAACAAAATGACATCAAACGTTCAGTTTTCTTTATTTTCCTACTCTG
The DNA here is from genome assembly GCA_963576795.1 of Metopia argyrocephala. NCBI lineage: Eukaryota > Metazoa > Arthropoda > Insecta > Diptera > Sarcophagidae > Metopia > Metopia argyrocephala. Next base: position 111,490,628 of record OY756210.1, read on the forward strand.
CTAAGAAGCCAGTTACATGATTTAAATTATGGAAATAATTGTATGTCCGCTAGTACAAAACTTCTGCGGTGTTTAAGATTGAAGTTAAAGAAACTTGCGAAAAATGCAAAAGAAAACAGTTTTTAAAGACTTTAATTCAATTTTTAATATTTTTATACGTGTTTTAAATACTATAACCAGACAAAATGTTTCATGTTAATATGAAAATGTTTTTTTGTTGTCCAGTGTTGTTGGTCATATGAGTATATAAGATTAACAGAAACTCTTGTATGAGTGTATTAGTTTTTTTTTTCTATTATTATACAATACCATAGTGGGTCTAAACTAAGCCATAATTTTTGTTTACTTTTTTTGAAATTTTTCAATATTTTTTTCTTAGAGTTGTAATTGCTTTTGTTTAAATCATTTGGTTTATGGTATTTTTGTTGTTGTTTTAAATGTTTAATAACTCAATTAGGTTTTTAGACAGATTATCGCCTTAGAGGCTAAATACTGGTGGCAAACTTTTAGCCTTTTAATTTAAGTGTGTGTGTGTGTGTTTTTTTTACTTTTATTAAAAATGGTTATTATTTTGTAAAGTGTCTGTATTTACGAGGTGTGATAACAAATGTTCTTTTGCTGGGCGTTTAAGAACATATTTTTAAAATATTGTAATTATACATATGAGACATAGGTAGTAATTTAAAAATTTTCAAAATATATATTTTAGCTCAAAAAAAAGAAAATAATTATTTAATATTTTAAACAAATTAAAAAAAATTACTTAAAGTTGTTTCGTAAGCAGGCATTAAAATATAAAATAACATGGCGGATGTAAGCCAAGAGACCCAGTAGACTAGACTGGACTAGACTATTGTGCTGTTTTAAGGTTTCATTACATACAAGAGACTTACAGAAATTAAAATTGTGTCCGATTTGCGGCTTAAGATGTTGAAGGCACTAGATCCATAGTTGAAATTATATTGTTTTTGGTCGTTTTAAATTATTTTTTATGTTCTTAATATTTAAAATTATAAATTACAGAAATTTTTGATTGGTATAGAGAAGGTTTTAATTAAGTTTTTTTTTAAGTTTTGAATTTGGATCTCAAAAATTGTACGAACTAAACAGAAAATATACACAAATTATATATCATTGGAAAGAAATTTTTTTTTCTTTTTTGCTGTTATTATATTTAAAATCTGGGGTGATTTTTTTCAAGGAAAACAAACAGATGTCATCTACACTGATTTCAGTAAAGCTTTTGATAAGGTGAATCATGTGCTTCTGATAAAAAACTACAGATGATAGGGTTTACAGACCCTGCTATTAATTGGATTAGATCTTATTTAATAAATAGAACCCAAACTGTTTACTTTAATAATTTATTTTCAAAGAGTATACATGCTCGTTCTGGTGTTCCACAGGGTAGCCACCTTGGCCCTCTGTTGTTTTCATTATACATTAACGATTTGCCTCAGATAATGAAGTTTTCGAAGATATTAATGTACGCAGATGATGTAAAAATTTTCATAACCCATTTGGATCAACATCAACATTATCTCCAAACTGACCTAAACTCATTTTATGAATGGTGTAAAACATATTTAATGGAACTAAACGAAAAGAAATGTAAGATAATGCGATTTTCGAGGATTACTCCAATATCCATAAATTATTTTTTGGGTAGTTATCAAGTCGAAGCTGTTGACCACTTTCTGGACCTTGGCATACTATTTGATTGTAAACTGAGTTTTAATTCGCATATTACGAGTATAATAAATAAAGCTAGAGTGGTACTGGGATTAATAAAGCGGTGGTCTAAAGAGTTTAATGATCCATATATTACCAAAACATTATACATGACACTTGTGCGTCCAAGTTTAGAATATGGGTCAATAATATGGGATCCCATTTATCAATTATATTCTAATGCAATTGAATCTGTTCAAAAACAGTTCCTTTTATTTTGCTTGCGTAGACTACACTTTGACTCCCGAAATCTGCCATCGTACTCTGCCCGACTAGCTCTTATTAAACTACCAACATTAAAAAGTCGAAGAGTTATGCTGAATGTAACATTCTTATTAAATGTTATTGGAGGAGATATATGTTCGGGATTTTTGATAAATGAAATAACATTCAACATACCTCAGCGAGTATCCCGTAATTTCGTCCCATTATCTGTAAGAATTTTTAGAGCTAACTACCCTGATGCTGATCCGCTTAGAAGAATGTGCAGCGCGTTTAATCAATTTTATGGATTCATTGACTATTCATTAAATCTAAATATAATAAAAAATTTAATCATTGTTTATTTAAATTCTTAATATGTCACTATTTTTATGTTATTTATATTCTTATAATTTTTTTAATTTTTTGTTATTATATCCTTTGTAATTGTCTGTAAGGTGGAATCCATAGACAGAAATAAATAAATAAATAAAAAAATAAATAAAAGGGTTTAACAAAGTAAAATGCCATTTTTCTTTTTTTCGGTTAATTGCCTTTCTATTATTTTAACCCTTTCGGTCCGGCTTTTTTTTCTAAAATAAAAATGATATAAATATAAGATGTTCTGCATTTTTATTTTTTCGAATATCCTTAAATTATCTTGGGACATATTATCCCATTCGAATTGGGATATTTAAGCCCAATGAAAAGTCCGAATGGGACAATATATCCCAATCCAACAAATAATTAAAAAACAACTGTATTTACAAAGAAACTTAATAGTTTTTATGCACTGATGGTTAAGACAGTTGTTACTAACAAAAATTTTTGCTATATTACGGTTGTGCCGCTCTATTTTATTATATATATATAAGTAACATATGAGGTTACCTTCACGATAATTTCTCATCAACTAAAACAAAAATCTTACAAAAAAACTTGATTTAAACGCAATACCGTTACTTATCTCGCAACATTAAACTCAAAACTACGATTGCAATATTTTAAAATATGATTATCTTTACTTTAGAGAACAAATAGGATTATTTAAACATTCTCTGGGACATATTATCCCAATAGGACCGAAAGGGTTGAAGCGTAAGTCTAACCTGATTATTCCAAGCAAAGATTTTTGGTAGCATTATATTGGCACTTCGCAAGTATAAAAACTTTTATTTGTTACTTAAAACAGCTTAAATAGGTAGATTTGAAAATGGAACTTTTTTTATCAAAAATTTACCATAATTCTCAACGGTACTTTTTTCATTTTTTAATATATCAAGTAGTTGCCGTGGTTTAGTGGTTAGTGTGTTGGCTTCCAATTCAATAATCGGTGTCTTAAATGTAGAATTTTCAGTTTTAATTCCTCTTTGAACATAATCTTCCTATAGTAAATGAAAGAAAGCACTGTGGACAATTGTCTTAGTCATAATAATCCCTGCAGAAAATGCAGCTACTCCGTACACGCGTGTAAAGAGTAGTACAAACAAGACTAGGTCTAGTCAAAACATAATCCAAATTTATGAAAATAATGTGTTTCATTTCACATTCCTATGTCCTAGGCGAAGAAACTAAAAAAAAACTAGTTTATATTACTATATCATGGGGTACACACATAGGGTTAGCTTCGTAACTATTTCGGGTAAGTTAGTACACCATGAAATACCTTCGATTACTAGTTTTAAAACAAGTTTATACTCTGCTATTCTTTTTTTTGAGTTTCCAAGTTAATTACGTTTTTGTAGGTCCCGGTACTCATGGATAAAAATTAACATACTCAACATGAGTGCTGCGAGACCCTGAAACAGGGTTGTAATGGCCATTTATGTATGTTTGTATGTATACTAACGTTACCGAATGACTCTGTAACTGTATGTATAAGTATTTATGAACCATAATCGGGGTCTTAAATGTAGAATTTTCAATTTTAATTATTTTTTGAACATAATTTTCCTATAGTTAATGAAAGAAAGTACTGTGGACAATTGTATTAGTGATAAGAATCCCTGCAGAAAATGCAGCTACTCCGTACACCCGTGTAAAGTGTAGTTCAAACAAGACTGGGACTAGTCCAAACATAATCCAAATTTATAAAAATAATGTGTTTCATTTCACATTCCTATGTCCTAGGCGAGGACATAAGAGTAATCTAAAAACTAGTTTGTGTTACTACTTCATGGAGTACACACATAGGGTTAGCTTCGTAACTATTTCGGGTTAGTTAGTACACCATGAAATACACTCGGTTAATAGTTTTAAAACTAGTTTATGTCAATATTCTGCTGTCTTTTTTTTTTTTTTTTTTTTTTTTGAGATTCCAAGAAAATTACGTTTTTGCTAATAATCTGCGATTGCAATTACTACTTATTTTAAACTGACATGGTCCATGTCTGCTTTACAATGGACCAGTTTGTAACTACTCTATATAAACTTAAATGGATTATGTACTCCAACATTTCCTGCAGGTATATAACACAGCTGAGAACTTTTTCCCAAAACATTTTAGGACTTACTCTAATGCATTGGTGAAACTGTAGCTCATTTCATAGTGCGGGAGTTTATGTGCTCTATACGCCATTTTTTAAATCTCGAGTTAATATTGCTAATTTAGGTTTCTGACACCAACATTTTTAAAATCTGAAATCCGTTTTCGGCTATTTATCTCCGAAACTTGACGAGATATCCTAAAACGGATTACAGATTTGAAAAATTTGGGGTCGAAAACCTAAAGAAGCATCATTAACTCGAGATATATAAAAAATATGAGATGGCTGATAGAGCACTTAAACTCCCGCACGACAATTTCATAAGAATATGAATTACTTATAAATTGTTTTTTTTTTTTAATTTTAAATTTATTTTACAAAAAATTTTATTGGCTAATGAATAAATTTATAGAAAATTAGGTAAAACTTAGAATAGATCTAGAAATTAAGAATGCGTCTAATAAGTCTATGAAACCTGGCAAGATATTGTCAAATTAATGATTTTTATGTTACGGAACTAATGACTATGATGGGCATAACCATGAGATTCATGTTCACCACCACTGCTATGACTTTCATGTTCAATAGCATGACCCTCTGTTTTAACAATAGCATTAAAGCCATTTTTATGATCAGCAGTATATTCTACAATGCGGGTAGTGCCATCAGCCTCTTTGAAGGAGTAGCCGCCTATAGGAGAGAATAAAAATTTAAAAGTACAAGTACTAAAACAAATTTTATGTACTAACCTTTAACTTTATCACCGTCTCTAGTCTCCCAATGCTTCTTAGAATCTCCTGACTTTTCATCTTTAACAGCATAATCATATTCATATTTGGGCGCAGCATAGTAATCATGACTATTCTCATGGCCATGACCAGCATCATAATCTTCATGTTCATCAGATTTATGTTGTATGTGGTGAATTAATTCATGACTACCATCATTACTGCCATGATGTTCCTCCCATGATCTATGAGTCAATTCATGTTTGACAACAGGCTCTTCATGTTTAGTAACCACCGCATAACTGCTGCCATGATGGGCGGCATGTTCATGATGATGATGATGACCATGATGAAGTAGACCTGCACTAGCCAAACCACAAATGGCCATCATCACAATACCAATTGATGTTAGAAAACTCATTTTCTATGTAACAAACGAATGGCGTTAAAGAGTAGGGGTTTTAGCGTTTTAAGTAGCGTGTAAAACAATTGAATGTTATCCAAATACTGATAACAATTGGTGGTTTCTATGGTTTATTTATACTTAACAAAACACAAATACAATATTATTACTGGTGTTGCTAGTGTTGTTGCTTTTGCTAATTACCAAAGTGTTGTTCATTAATGGGTTACATTTTTATGCCTTTTTCTCAGCCTTCTTTTGTTTTCATTTTAATGCAACATTTCTTTTAAAACATTATTTTTTTTTGTTTCTGCAGTTGTTGCGGGTTTGGGATTTTTATCGCTTTGGATTGGATTATACGAAATTGTTGTGCTCATTTAGAAATTTACATTCTATTATAAGTGTATTATGGCCTGGCCTGGCCTGGAAAGCGGTGTTAAAATTGAGCACAAAAATTTCAATTATTTTTTGTTACATTATATGGTGTGGCTGTGTTTTAATGAAATTCCCTATTGAAAGTGAAAAAATTACAAAAAAAGACGAAGAAAAAAAAAACCAACTTGTTAAGATTTTTTTGTTGTAGTATATCAGTGGCGAACTTCAACTTGGCTAAAAGAAAATGGGTCAAATGTAATTATAAGGGAAAAGATAAAGAAAGAAAAAAAATTGTTGCCAGTTAATAAATTATAAAAGCAAGTATTAGAAAAAATATTCAAAAATAGGTTTTTTTCAATATTCAATATACAGTTACGAAACAATATAAGGTAATAGGCCTCTCTTAGCAATTAATGCTCAGACCTTCAAATAAAAATAAATCAAATATAGGAGTGTATAAACAGATGAAACAAAACTACAGCAAAACGATTAATTTCAAATAATTAGTAACTTCCTTACTTTTACTTTTCTTTTATCAACACCACCATTAAGTGATAACGTAACATATAAATGTAAATGAAAGTACATACTCTTAATAGAATGACAACATATTTTCAATTTCATAGGCTTCATTAGAGTTTAATTAAACCTACAAAAGCTCTCATCTTTGATATCATAAAAAATATTTCAAAAGACAAAATGAAGATAATTTTTTTTTTTTTTTTTTGGTGAGAGGGGAAATGCATTTACGCACTTAGGTGGTTTTTGCCACCCGTCGTGCCGGACTCCACGCAGTTATTGCGTGCCTACCGGCTAAAACCCCTCTCTATATCACCAGGCTCCATCCTGGAACCGTCAATTTATGACATTACTTCAGGATGGAGCCTTATGAGCAGTGTGACCAGCAAACATACGGGACGTGAAAAGTGGTTTCCACATTCCGTGCTCCTACCTGCATTAACTACCTCCTGGATAGCCGCCACAGTCGACCTGCCCCTTCGAAAGCCGTACTGTCTTTCGGAGAGGTCGCCTGCCGCTACTACTGCAGCCTGCAGACGTGGGCGAAGAAGCTTCTCCAGGAGTTTCCCCGCGTTATCAAGCAGGCATAGTGGTCTGTATGACCCAGGAGCGCCGACTGGTCCCTTGCCCTTGTCAATAAGTACAAGTTTAGCCATCTTCCAGCGGGAGGGAAACACCCCGGCCTTTAGACAGGCGTTGTACATATTGAGCAAGAGCTCTGGATGACTCCGTGACACGGCTTTCAGCACCTCTGCTGGTAGACCATCAGGACCTGGTGCCTTCCCGCTGCGCAAGCAACGAGAGGCACACTCCAGTTCCTCCAAGGTGAAAGGCGGGATTTCCGTTTCTTCCGTGACCGATGTTCTATCGACCACTGGATGATCCGGAAAAAGGGCTTCCACTATGGGCCGAATAGTGTCCGCATTCAGAGAAGCGTTTGGCTTAAACGCCCTCAATTTGCGGAGCACTATTTTATAGCCCAACCCCCATGGATCCCTATTTAGGTCCTCCGTTAAGTCCTTCCAGCATCGGCGCTTACTTCTTTGGATAGCGCGGCGAAGATCTTTTTTCGCCGCCTTATACTCTTCGGCTTTTCGGGCTGCGTCATCTGCGTTTCCATTAGCGCGTTGAGCCAGCCGTCTACGACGGAGACAAACACGCCTCAGATCCGCAATTTCGGTCGTCCACCAGTAAGCAGGACTTCTCCCTTCGTTCGGACCCCTCCTCGGTACAGCGCTTTGACAGGCCTGATGTATAAGACTCATGGTTGAGTCCACAAGTACATCAGCCCTCTCAACAGGCGGAAGATCATTACGGATCCCCTCTGTGGTCATACGTCCCCGTTCTAGGGCTAGAGACAAAGCTTCAACGTCCATCCTAGCGGCATTCCACCTAGCTGGTCCATGATTTTGGATGGACCGAGCTGGCGCAATATCACGCACACGGAATGTGATATACTGGTGATCGCTGGCCGTAAAGTCCTCGATCACCTGCCACTCCTGCACGAGTGCCGCTAGGTTTTCAGTTGCCAGAGTGAGATCGATAATGGTCCCCCTTTGGCCAGATCTTCGAAAGGTGGGCACGGAGCCGTTATTTAATACAACCAACCCCGTCCTGGACATAAAGTCCAAAATTCGCCCACCTCTCGAATCGGTTCTAATCTCGCCCCACTCTACTGCTTTTGCATTGAAGTCTCCAGCCACTACCAGATGACCTCCCATGCTCTGTAAGACATCCTCCAAGTCGTCTAACTTGGTTTGGAAGTCCGAAATACCCTCGTTTGGAGTAAGATAGCAGCTAAAGTAAGTCACCAAGCCGCTTCTCACCCAAACGAAACCATCTCCAGAGCCATGGGTCGAAACACAGAAGCGTCTCGGGTCCGGGATCCATATCGCCGCTGTACCGAGGTTGTCCCTAAACCACGTAGGCGCACATCCGTCTCGGTACTGCTCACTGATCAAAATAAGATCAGCTTGTTTCTCGAGACGGATCTGCCCCATCAGGTCGTGAGCAATTCTGCTGCGGTGCATGTTGGCCTGTAGGATGACCCTCATATTGTCCGCTTAGCATCTTCTAATGCCTTGCGGAATACTCCGCAAGCGCCCGAACCTGCAATATGTTTGCGGCCATTTTCCCCTATGTCGGAGCATAGGTAGCATGTCGGCTGGGACTTGCAGTCCTTTGCCTTGTGCCCCTCTACCCCGCACAGGAAACACATATTGCCTCGGTTAGGTCCGCTGCAGTTTCCACTAAGGTGACCGTATCCCAGGCACTTAAAGCACCTGGAGACGTCCACTCTACCGCGTATTCTGCAGTTGACCCAGCCGAGTTTCACTGTCCTCCGTTGTAGGAGAACCTTGGCAGCTTTCGCCTCCATCTTAACGATGGCCATGTGTTGCCCCCTTATGTTGGGCTTGGCCAGAAACACCTCCAGAACACCCTTGTATTCTACAAGAATGTCTTGTAGAGCAACTTCCACCTCCTCCACAGAGGTGCACTCGTCGAGATCTCTGATCTCTATCTTACTCATAGGGACCAGTTCTTTGACTACACTCGTCTCGCCCGCTGCCTTTTCTAACGCCTGTTTAAAAGCGTTTCTTCCGTCAGTGGAGGACTTTTTCAGCTCCACAAGAAGCTCTCCCGCCTTGGTCTTCCGTATTGACCTAACAGCCACTCCACAGGCTTCCGGATTGACCTGCGATCGGACGGCACTAAGCACTTCCGCGTAGGTCTTACCAGCTGCCGGTTTTAAAAGAATCGCTTCTGGCTTTTCGCCACCACGCTTCCTCTTCTGCGTATTGCCCCTCTTAACACCTGGTCCATCCTCATTAGATGGAGCGGTACCCTGAGGAGCACCTTTTCCCTGAGCGCGGTTGCGCTTTTTCCCGGCGGGGGTTTGGGCCACCTTTGAAGAGGCAGCATTTTGAGATGCTGCTCTTGTCGCGGGTGCACCGTTGTTAGTCTCCGGTTTAGAGGAGACCCCGCCCGCTCTCGCCTTTTTTGCGCTCTTCTGCGCCTCTACTAATGGTGGACTACCTGCCCTCCTCTTCCCACCTTCCTTGGTGAGACATCCGGGAGCAGCTACGTAATCCGGACGTTGCGGTTTCGCATAGCTCATGGTGAGCCACTGCAATTTTTCAACATTCTCTTCCAGTTTTGGAAGAGAGTCTTTAATTGACCTGCTAACATTTGGCTGCTTTTTAACAGCTGCCCCCATCTCCTTAATAATGGACCTCATTCCTGACAGTCCCTCCTTAAGCTGGGCTAAGGCTTCCGCAAACCACCTTTCGGTGTTTCCGAAAGACCCAACTCCACCACTACGGCCTTCGAAGATAGGCTCCATCGTCAAAGGGGCTCCACTTAAAGTGGGCACCGACCCTGACGTCTCCATACGGAGGTAATAAGTTTCAGTGCTATCCACTTTCCACTTATTACAATTCACAAAACTAATATAGAAAAGAAATAAAAATTCGTAATAGGTACCTATTACAAATATTCAAATTTCCTCTATCAAAAATCCACCTATTACTAATCACACTAATTATTATGCGGTCGCAAAAAAACACGTCTGTACTCGTTAAGAGATCACCAGAGAATATTAAATGTTTAGCATTAAAATATAAAGAAGACATATTTTATACAGAGAAACCTGTTTTAATGCGGTAGATAGGGACCGTATAAATAAAATCGCATAAATCAATAGGGACCGCAAAAAAAAGTTCCACGTCAAAAATAACCCAAAACTTTTTTATTTCATTAAATTAAGTACAAATGTGGATATTTTTAAACATTTTATTTACATTTCTACTTGTTTTCCATACAAAAATCAACTTAATCATTATCCTTCACAATGGCTTTCACTACTAAAAGATACCAACACACTTACCATGTAGATATTAGATAATCAGTTTTTGTGATGTTGGTTGTATCTCATATGCGGATCGCGGAATAATCTTTTTTGAAACAAATAGATTTGCCATACAAATTTTGGGAGCAAACCATCGTACTTCATTTTTAATCTTGTTGCGAAGCTCAAAGAATTGCTATCACCCCTAATTTGATAACAATTTAAACTAAAGTCTAGTGTGAACGTGATGATTTTCAATCGTGATTCAGAGAGTAAACCTAGTGGTTCATATTATCGTGTGAACAAACCATTATATATTTTGGCGAACAACATATCAATAATCGATATAAAGAAAAATAAAATAGCACAAAAATAGTATGCATAAAAACAGGTTCTCCTGTATACATATACATATTTACAAGTCTTTTAGCTTAAAACCAACATCTTGTATTTAAAGACACATAATTTAATTTTTTAAGTAATTAAAAATATGTAATTAACCATGAAAATTTTTTCGATAAAAAATCTAATATCACTAAAATGAAAAGCAAAAAAAAAAAATAAAAATATGTATTCATAAAATTTTTTGTTTATTTTTTTTTTTTTTTTTTGTTTTATGTGTATGTGTCTGTTTTTTATATACATACATATAATATACATACATATGTTATGTGGTCGCCGTGGTCTAGTGGTTAGTATGTTGGCTTACTAAGACGAGAACTCCGGTTCAAGCCCCCGGCTCTGACGTCTTGAAGCAAAGAAATATTAAAAAAAATATGTTTCTTTCCGCGACTACCTCTTCTGGCAAAATCTCTGAGAGTAACTGATTCTAAGGTGTGTCGTTCGGAGTCGACACATAACATTTGTACTCAGAGAAGGTAAGTCGTAATCCTGACACAGGGTTGTAAAGATCAGTTATGTTATGCATGTATATAAAAAAATTTGTATTTAGATTGAGATGGATTTCACAGTAAAGATTAAAGATTAAAAAGAAAAATAGATGAACACTGATCAAGAATATCTCGTCTAGCTTATAAGATAAATAGCCGAAAAGAGATTGCAGATTTTAAAAATTTTGGTGTCAAAAACCTAAAGTGGCTTTATTAACTCGAGATATAAAAAAAAATATGAAATGTCGGATAGAGCACATAAACTCCCGCACGACGAATTGGCAATAATTAAATATTTTCATAAATAATATTCCCAATTATTACTTTATGTTAAATAGACAAATCAAATACATATACACTATTATAAAGTGGTTAATTTTTTTGTCGTATTGGTTATATATGTACTCATCTCTGTATATGTCGTATTTATGATTTAAGTTGTATATTTTTAATAAAAAAAATATTATAATTTGCAATTTTTTGTAAATTTAGGGGTTGCCTTTAAAATATCTTTATCATTTTAAATCAGCGGGATCAAATAAAATTTTAGTTCTATTAATTAATTTTTTAATCAGTTTAATATTTGTGCGTCAATTAATTGTTTAATTATACCAATTAATTTATTTTATTTCCATTGACGATATATTTTGTTTTATTTTATTATAAAGCGCCTTAGGAATGAGACAAATTGCTGTGAATTGATCATTCAAAGGCCAGTGTTATACCTTCACCCTTGAATGATCCACAGCAATTGCCCCCATCGTTGCATGTTGATTGTGTGGTGAGTGTGCCTTCGCTAAGTAGGTTTAGCTGTTATCTGCTACTTCCCAATAGGTGGTGTTTTTTTTCCTGATCATTCGTTTTACGTTGACACTGGTTAAGGTGGAATAGAGTGGAATGTTGCGTTCAAGTAAATTAAAAGTTTCATCAGGCTGTGCGAAGGCGTAAAATGTAACACAAGTAAATAAAATTATGATTTAAATTCATACTAGTAAAGCAGCATTAATGGTGGTAGTTTATGTGCTCTATCTGCCAAATCATATTTTTTATATACCTCGACGGAACAGCATCACAGCAACACGGCAGCATGGTACTATATCGAAATAGCATCCCAGCAGCACAACAGCATGGTACTATGACGAAACAGCATCACAGCAGCACGGCAGCATGGTACCATGTCGAAACAGCTTCCGTCATAGTACCATGTACCATGCTGTTGTGCTGCCGTGCTGCTGTTTCGACTTATTAACATGCTGCATGCAACACCGATATAGTGTCAATTTGACAACAGTATGGTGTCAATTTGACAACGATATATTTTCAATTTGACAACAGTATGGTGTCAATTTGACAACAGTATTGTGTCAATTTGACAACGATATATTGTCAATTTGACAACGGTATGGTGTCAATTTGACAACAGTATGGTGTCAATTTGACAACAGTATTGTGTCAATTTGACAACGATATATTGTCAATTTGACAACAGTATGGTGTCAATTTGATACCGATATAGTGTCAATTTTACACCGATATAGCGTCAATTTTACAAAAGTATGGTGTCAATTTGACACCGATATAGTATTATTTTAACAACAGTATAGTATCAATTTGACAACAGTATGGTGTCAATTTAACACCGATATATTGTCAATTTTACAAAAGTATGGTGTCAATTTGACACCGATATATTGTCAATTTTACACCGATATAATGTCAATTTGACACCGATATAGTGTCAATTTGACACCGATATTTTGCTGCTGTTCCAACTTATTAACATGGTGCCGTGCTGCTGTGATGCTGTTTCGTCATAGTACCATACTGCCGTGCTGTTGAGATGCTGATGCAAGGTATAATGACGAAACAACTCACAGCGGGCTTATACGGTAATACAAGTCGACGGTAAAATCAAAAAGGAAATATTATGAAATTCCATCCGTGTTTTAAAAATGAGAGTAAAAGTCTTACGACAGATATTTTTTGCGTTTACACGGTTGGTAAAATACCAAAGCAAAGTAAAATGAAAACATAAAATGCGCATACACATGCACACAAAATTTACATACATTGTGAATACATTTAACATAAACAAACAAAAACATAAAAATGCATCCCAGGGGCTTTAATCTGTAATTCTCTTAAGCTAAAATGCTAAAATTTTATGTTTTTGAAACAAGCTGGGCGTTAGAATATAAAAAATTAAAAAGCTTAGAGGTAATAGACATGAAGTTTTTAAATTGCAATAAGAATTCAAGAATTCCTTTCGTAGCCAAAAAGTCCTAAATCAAGTTTATACATTTTTAGCTTAGAAGAGTTACAGAATAAAGCCTCAGCTGTTACTAATTCTACTAACACTTACAAACAATATTTTTGTGTATTTTTGCTATCTCTTTCATTTTAAATAGTTGTGCTCTCTTTATTATTTTTGTTGGAGTTTCATTACTGTATACACTGTGATTCACAAGAATTACAAGGTTAGCTTTGTCACTCGCGGTTCGTGACCGAAACTTGTTTGATGCAAGTAGAACCACCATATAAAATTTTGAGAGCGAACCATTGTGTTTCATTTGGAATCCTGTTGCGATACTCGAAGAATTTGCTTTCATCTCTAATGTTGATAACATTGTCCCAAATAAAATTAAAAATTGGAATTCGTGGGAAGATCATTCTTAATTTGGATACTCATAAGGTAAAGTATTTTTGAGAATTTTTTAGATTATTTGGAAGTGGTTTAGAGGTCGCGCAAATTGATTTTTAATCAAATTTCTAGCTTTTTGGGCTCTATTTAAATTTTGATTATGAATTGGTAAAACATCGATCATTTCTCGGCTTCTGAGTCAATATTGTTAAAGAAAATATTCCGATCTTTAATTTCATGTGCATAGATAATAAGTTTCGGCAATGATTTTGCACATTTTGATACATTATATAACAGTTTTTCCAAAATTTTCAACAAATGTCGAAAACAATGGTTTATAACTTTTAAAATTTGTATAAAGACTAAAAAAACTAATGATGCAGTTTAAAAGATTATTAAGTTTTAAATAAGATAGCAGAAAAAAAATAAATTCTCTTTAACCGTTCTTGACTTATACCCTTTTAAAGCTTTGCACCCATTTTTAATACTATAAAATGTGAACTAGGTTGGCATCGGAATTAAATATACAACAATTTAATAAACAACAATAAAAAATTAGATTTCTTAAAAATGATTTATTTGGGTTATTGGGATGCTGCTCTATGCTCTGCAGTAAATGCTGACAGTCTGTTTCTTTGGGACACACTAGGCTACATACTTTGTTATTTAATAAATGGAATGAAAAACTTTTTATTTTTCTGAATTTTCTTATTTATTCAGTGCTGCTTTGGGCGCTTTAGGCCCTTAAATTATTTACAATAGTTTAACAAATTTAATTCGCTCACAAATCAAATGCTTGTCATCAATCAAAACACAAAATATCGTCCATGAAAAAAAATAACACAATTAATACTGTTTAACCTTAACATAACTGGAGGCATGGCCGTGACTATGATCATAGCCAAGCTGATCACCATAACCACTTTCCCAACCACTGCTATAATGTACTGGGGTAGCATAGATCTCAGGATGATGAGCATGACCAATTTTCTTGACCACAGCATTAAAGCCATTATGTCCATCAGCTGTGTACTCAACTAGGCGGGTAGTGCCATCAGATTCTTTTAATGAATAGCTGCCTAAAATTGAACAAGAAAGGAATACAAGTGAGCTGTAAAACGTTATTTGCAAGTAATTCTCACTTTAAACTTACCCTTTACATGATCACCGTCTCTGTGTTCCCATTGATTTTTAATGTCGCCAGTTTTTAAATCCTTGACACCATAATCGAATTCATATTTGGCATGTTTATCATCATAATCATGTTTATCCCAACCCTGATCATAATGACCACCCTGCCAGCCACCATCCGAACCCCAAGAATTTTCTTCCCAACCTTGGTGCTGATGATGATGATGTGGTATCTCATGTTTTGTCATAAAAGCGTAACTGGTGGCATGGCCTCCTTTATCATAATGATGATGTGAAGGAGCTGATATAGCCAAACCGCAAATGGCTAAAAATGTAACAACTGCTAGAAATTTCATAATGTTATATGTTACACGAAACGCTCGAATAAATAGTTAATAAAGAAATATTTTAAATTGGCAGAATATATGTAAACTGTGTTAATTGGTTTGGTTTATGCCAAAGAACTGTTATAGTTTCGGTTCAGTTTTTAGGGTATTTATAGTTAAAAAATTATTATTATTTTTTTTTAATTGCTTATTAAAGTAAAAGAAAAAAAAATTAATTAAAAATTCTTAACAATTGTTTATGAAATAAATTTAGTAATAA
The DNA here is from genome assembly GCA_963576795.1 of Metopia argyrocephala. Taxonomy (NCBI): domain Eukaryota; kingdom Metazoa; phylum Arthropoda; class Insecta; order Diptera; family Sarcophagidae; genus Metopia; species Metopia argyrocephala. The sequence goes on from OY756210.1 coordinate 111,506,186, forward strand.
TCAAAATAATAATAAAAAAAACAAATATAGAAGTTGGCTGCTACCACACACACACACACACTCATATTATTCCAATTCATTAATAAGGTTATTACGTTTAGCCTGCCCAATCAATACACTAGAAAAGTACTAAAAGCCACATGCAAACTTAATCAAATTTAGAAGCCTTACATTGCTAATGAAATGAATTTAAAATTTATTTAGGAATTAATAAAAATGAAAAACAAAAAAGAATTTTAAACAATTTAACGGATTTGTGATTTAAGTTGCAGTAAAAAATTTTTAGTATTTTTAAAGGCAATTAAACACCATTAAATATTTATTTAAAAAAAATATTTGAATAAAAAAAATTATAAAGTAACTTGCATTCCAAATATTTGAACTTAAATTAATACAACATTAGGCAAATATTTGACAAAAAAAACTTTAAACTACTCTTCTTTAAAAACATTTCATGCTCTATCCGCCATTTTATATATCTCGAGTTAATGATGCCACTTTAGGTTTTTCACACCAAATTTTTTAAAATCTGCAATCCTTTTGCGGGACTTCCGAAAACGGATTACAGACTTGAAAAATTTGGGGTCATTAACTCGAGATATATAAAAACTATGAAATGCCGGATAGAGCTTATAAACTCGCGCACGACGATATAATGCCGCGTTCATAAAAACTATTGTACTCGTACGACCATTAAAGACAATAAACACTTAATATACCTGTAATATTTCTGTTTTATGTGTAGTCTTCGTGGTTTAGTGGTAAGTGTGTTAGCTTACGAAGACGAGAGCTCCGGTTCAAGCCCCGGCTCTGACATCTTTATGTAAGGAAATATTAAAAAAAAATATTTCTTTCGGCGACTACCTCTTAGCAGACTTCTGGCAAAAGCTCTGAGAGTAACTGATTGCCATGAACAAGCTTCTCAAGTCAGTCGTTCGGAATCGAGATTAAACTGTAGGTCTCGGTACTCATGGATAAAAATTGACAAACACAACATGAGTGCTGCGAGAAGCTAGTTAAGTTTCTACTGCTCCACAAGAATATTTTTTCTTATAAAATTTATATATTTTTTAATAACACAGTGTAACACCAAAAAATATCTATATACGGACACCACTACGTGATAAAAAACAAAAAAAAAAGAAGACCCGTGTTTGCCAGTTTTTTTTTAGGGATAAGCCCATACTCATGCATCCAATACAATGGGATAGATAGACTTTTTTTTCATACGTTAGGGGACTTGGAAGCCAACATTCGTGGCGTTATTGCCAACATACGGCCCCATATGCTCGAAAAAGTGGTTGAAAATTGGACCTGTAGAATTGGCTTTATTCGAGCTAGCCGCGGCGGCCACATGCCCGAAATCATATTTAAACATTAATGGCATAAAATTATCCTTCCAATAAAGCCAAATTGATGGACATTAAAACGATTTTCTTGTGTTTTATTTCAATTCGAAGTTCTATACCACTAAAAAAAACACCATATAGAAACATATATGAGACCTTTTCCGAGAAAAGGGACCTAGTGTGTGAAAATGAAGTTTTGAGAAAAACGCGTTTAATCCTTTCAGACCATGATGCATCGATTGTGCGGGTGGGTTTAAGTCTCACTATTTTCGTTTATGTATATTTGATCAACATCAAAAAGACCAACATGCATCGATTGCGCTGATTGTTCTTTATATTTGTTTCTCACATTATTCTGCTATTCGATTTACCATTATTTAAATTATTTCGAAAATCTTGCGTCAGATTTCAGTTTTATCAAAATGAGCGGAAGGAACAATTTGTGTTTACAACTAAATACAAAAGTACTAATGTATAATAAATAGTGAATTGGGGCATATTTTTACTTAAAAAAATATAAATTTCAATGTTTCAAACCATTTGAAGTCATTTGATGCAATAAATATGCGTTTCAGTTAAAAAGGTTAACGAGTGCATCAATTGTGTGTGTGTCCTGAAAATCCTTGAAGGATATAAAACAGGTAAAATCTAAACTTTGATTATATTTTTGTACGATATGGGAACCATATATTCCAAAAATCAGTAAAAAATTCCCATTAATTTAGAAGCAGGTCTGAAAGGGATAACGCATTATCACTCTGAACACACCCTCAGTTTGTAGATGTGATTTGGTATGCTTAGTTATGATTGGATCCTGACTTTGGTGACGTCATGCCTATGTGGTGACATATTTTTTCGCTTTTAGTGTGACAAAAACTTTGCTAATGTTGCCGCCCTATTGCTCTCAGCAAAGGGTTGATGTGCTTATACTAATACGAACAATATTGTAAAAAACAATTATAAGAAAAGAAAAGAATAAAGTGACGCTTTTGTACGTTTTTATGGGGTAAATAAATTTTTATCAGAAATCTAACTCATTTCATCTTATTCTACACCCTTTTAGGTATCAGAATCCACTCTCAAGTCCAAACCCGTTTGCCGATAAACTAGGTCCCTTTTCTCGGAGAAGGTCACATATGGGATATTCCAAGTCAAATCAACCAATAGGTGTAACCCACCCCCCCGAATTTTATGCTTTTTTTTGTAGAAATATAGTATATCATAGAACTAAATTAAATACAAAGTTTTGAAGCACTGACACATCTGGATCCGAAAAATCGAATCCATGAGGTCTTGAAAATTGGAAAAAAATACAAAAATGCACAAAGTTACACTTACTTAATTGTAATTTTCTTGAAAAGTGTTATAGCTACGCATCTCGTAAAAGTCGCATTTGAAAGAGTATTAAATTACCTTTGATTTAATATGCAACTAGATTTTTTTTTTTTTTTTTTGAAAAAGTCAAAGGTCAATTTTCATTACCTATAAGTCGGAAGACTACATATATCTCCTAAAGCGACCTTTTTAAAAATTTGAAAAAAAAATTATGCCACTGATAGTTTCCTTCTCTACAGTTGTGAAAAATTTCAGAGTGGAAGTCTTTTTGGATCAATATATAAAAATCAAATCGCAAAAGAATGAGATTAAAACTATTCTGATAGTGATCGGATGGTATACGATTTTTCGATTTCGTTTAGCTAGAACAGCTGATTTTGTAAGTTTCAACAAAAAAATACCTGGGTTAAAAAGAAGAGATGTGGGATGGGAGCAAATAGCTCTTCATCGAAGTCAAAGGTTGGGTTGAACAAGTAAATGTCCACATAAAACTCCACAACTGCCCTGGAGCAGCCCCTAGAGGGATAAAATGTAAGACTGACCCTCACTAATATTTTGCCTCCAACATTTTTTCCGAACATACCTAACCCCTATCCCCACTCCCTAGAGTGGTAGGAGCAAATTTTATAAACTTTGTACTGGAGCCCCATTAGGGAATGATGATAGGGGGTTGGTATGTAATTAGGGGTTAGGTAGGGGTAGGTATTTACCCCCAACTTTTTTTCCGAACATACCTAACCTCTATCCCCACTCCCTAGAGCGGTAGGAGCATATTTTATAAACTTTGAACTGGAGCCCCATTAGGGAATGATGATAGGGGGTTGGTATGTAATTAGGGGTTAGGTAGGGGTAGGTATTTACCCCCAACTTTTTTTTCGAACATACCTACCCTCTCTCTTCACTCTCTAGAGTGGTAGGAGCAAATTTTATAAACTTTGTGCTGGAGCCCCCTTAAGACCAAAATCGCAAAAAACTTTAAAAAATTCGATCTTTTTTTTTTCTCCTGTTTCGGTCCATAAGTAGCAAACCGTTCAAAATTTAAGGAGACAATGAACTACAAAATTTTACCAAAGATCTAAATAAACAACTTTCTAAGACATATGAACTTCCGAGGAATAATTCTTAACTCCGTTCAGCTAGCGCTAAAGTAGCCGCAAAAGTAAAAATTTCCCGAAAATATCTAAGCATTACCTGAATGGAGTTAAGAATCTTTCCTACTAAGTTCATATGTTTTAAAAATTGTATGCAAAACTATTATTTTTTGTAAACGTTAAAAAAAAAAACAGATTACCCAAAACAGATATATAGATATAGGAAATAATTTTAAAAATTTTTAGTAAACTAACTTTCAACAAATAGATTTGTACCAATTGTCACTTCAATAAAATATTGTTTTTTTTTATAGAGACCAATACTCAGGGGAGTAAACCCCTACTCTTGCTGTGTATTTTTGTTTTTGCTTATTAAGCGCCTTACGAATAAGATAAGTTGTTGTCAATTGATTCGATCACTCAACAGCAATTGCCCCATTTGTCGTAGACATTTTTTATTTTCATGAAAAATTTAACAAATTTGAACAACATCATCATATAGCACACAAAGAAAATTTTATATTTTTGCATTCTGTTAAATTTTTTATTACTTTTTTTAATACTTAAAAAAAACCGTTAAATACAAATCGTTTTGATGCATATACCGTTGATATCGCATGTATGCATATGTGCGTTTATAAAAAAAAGCTTTACAAAAGCCCAACCATTAAAATTTACTATTTTACGAATGCCTCAAAGTAGGCCATAGTAATGGAAAATGTGTTAAGTCGTATTAACCCATAGTAAGCCACTAGCACTGTAGGCGGTTTTACTACAATATTTTCTCATCAAACGTAGCGATTTTTAATTGCATTTTGCCGGTAAAAGTTTTTTTTAACTATTAGTGGAAAATAGAACAATATTTGTATTTGAATAACAAAACAAATTACATCCAAACAAAAATAAACGCTGTACATAAGGCGTAAATTCTTTGAAATATGATTTTTATTTTTGTCATGACTTGAAAAACTTACAAACAATATGTTTGAATATGGGACTATACCAATCCAGATGAGATTCATTAGCAGTGCGAAAAAGTCACTGTGTGTTAAGAATTTTTAGTTAGCGGTGTCATCGGCCCATATTTGGCAATTGCATCACTGTCAACGGTCTAATATATGCGCCAGAGTCATGGAAAATTGTACATTACGGATGCGCTGCACCTAGAGAAGCCATAGCATAGTGTAGTGCTGCCAAATTCTGCTACTTTTCATTAATCGATAGTATTGAGTGCTTTCATTTGGGTACCCAATACTACTCAACACTTTTAACGGAATTTATTTTTAAGAGAAAATAATTTCATAAAGTATTGTGTTTTTAGGCAGAAATTTGTTTAGCCGTTAAAATTTAAATTTTCTATACAGCTTCGAAAAAATAATACAACTCTTAAAGTAATGAGTAGTTACATACATACATACATACATAACTGGCCCTTACAACCCTGTGTCAGGATTACGGCCTAGCTTCTCGCAGCACTCACGTTGTGTGTGTAAATTTTAATCCATGAGTACCGGGACCTACAGTTTAATGTCTACTCCGAACGACAGACTTGAGAAGCTTGTTCATGGCAATTAATTACTCTCAGAGCTTTTGCCAAAAGACTGCTGAGAGGTAGTCACCGAAAGAAATATTTTTTTCATATATATTTTTTTTAAGATGTCAGAGCTGGTTGTCGAACCCAGGGCTCATGTCTTAGTAAGCCAACACACTAACCATAAATTTTTGTGTAAATAAATATAAAAAGTGGTCCTGGATCATTGAAAGTTCTTACTAAGAATTATATTGACTTAATTTAGAAAATAGTAGAATTTCATTAAAGTCGGCATGAAACCGCTCCCTGACATTTCCAGTCTATACCACAAAAAAACGAATGATCAGAAGTAAAGCGGCACCTTCTGGGCGGATAAGAGCTAACCTACAAAAAAAAAAAAAAAAAATGGTGCTCACTACTCACATTCAACCTCCAGATGGGGCAATCGCTGTTAATCATTGAAAGGTAAAAGTATAACACTGGCCTTTGAGTGATAAAATTGACAGCAATTTATCCTATTGACATAAGGCACTTAACATCTTCACAGGGTTTGCCCCTGAGTATTGGTCTTAAATAAAAAAGAAAAAACAAACAAAAAAAAGTAATATTTTGTTTAAGAAAAATTTTATCGAAATCACTTCAATATTTTAAACTGAAAACTGACAAAAATTTTAATGGTTCTACGTGCCACATATTTTCACTTCCTTTCTTCCTTAAATTTAAATTTTTCGCATACATTTGTTCAAAAGTCTTCGTATTTGGTATTTGGGCACTTCCTAGAACAAACAAAAGTTACATGACGAGTTTAATCAAAATCGGCCACGCCCACCGCCTCATTTTGGTGACAAAAATAATATTTTTAGAAATAATTTTTGGAAAATCGAGTGATTGTATTCTATAGAGAAGTTTTTGATTTAGAAAAATTCATAATTCCAAGAAGTCCATCTACAAAGTAACCGCTCCCTGAGATTCCACTCTATTCCACCTTAACATTTGACAAAGAAAAACAAATGATAAGGGATAAGCTTCACCTATTGGGAAGTGGCAGCTAACAGATAAAAATCTACTTAGCGAAGGCAACCACCACAATCAACAAGCAATGATACCAGGGCAATTGCTGTTGATTATTCAAGGGCATAACACTGGCCTTTAAATTATCAATTTACAGCAATTTGTCTCATTCCTAAGGCGCTTAAGAATATATGTGCTCATAATTATGAAACTGGTCTAAGTCAAAATTTAAAAAAAATTAGTTTATCAGTTATATCATAACACATTATTTTAAACTAAATTTGTGCAATGTAATTTTTACGAAGTTGTCAAAAATGAACCATTAGATAGTGGTTGTAATAATCAACATTATATGGAATTCATTTAGTGTTGATTATGAAAGTGGTCTAAGTCAAAAATTCTTTAGATGATTCTAAATTTCACGTTTTGGATCTTTCACCCAAAAGAGGAAGACCCAAAATATACGGAAATACTAAATTGCTTCGATTATACAACACCATTAGACCAGTATCGGAAGAAAAACATAAAGTTATTATGAGTTTACTATCGTACATCCCTTCAGTTTTTCAGGAACATTTTAAGAATCTTAAATACTCGAAAAAATGATAAAAATGGATTACTGCTTAAAAATAATTAATAAATGTTCAGGAATTATTTCAATCAAATTATTGTTTAAATAAAACTCAGTTCTTTATTGCTTTAAGTCATTTATAGCACATTCAGTTAATTTCGAAAGTGGTCTAAGTCAATTCAAACTTTAAAAACAATATTATCGTATGAAATTCACACGAAACTTCATATTCATAATAAATTTCCATCAATTAAGACCAATAAAATTATAAATTAAAATGTCGCATAATGTAAAACTATTTTTTAATTTATTCAAATGCAATTCATTAAATATCTTGAAAAAAGAAATATATGACTTAGACCACTTTCATAATTATGGGCACATATAAAAATAAAATATATGTTCTGTTGTACTGTTCTTTCCACAAAAATTCTCATACAATGCACAGCATTTAGTAGGGGTTTACCTCTGGGTATTAGTCTCAATAAAAAAAAAAAACAAAAAAAAAGTAATATTTTGTTTAAGAAAAATTCTGTCTAAATCACTCAAATATCGTAAAATGAAAACTGACATACGTGTCACATATTTTTAGTTCCTTTCTTTTTAGGAAAAAAATATTTAAATTGAGTTTCTAGCCTAGTAGATAGGGGAGCATGCGCAATAACATGCTTTTTTAGTTACCGGAATTGTTTCAGGACAAAAATGGGTAGTTGAATTTTTGATAATTTTTAGCTGACACTTCAAGTGTAGTGTGTCATATAGTCGGTTATGGCCATGTGTACTTTTTTTAACTTTTAAATTGTTTACGTATTACTTTAAACAATTTAATGCTTTATTTAATCTTAAGTATATTTATCAATTTCACATTAAATAGCAAAAAATTAAAAAAAAAAAAAAAATCCATTTGTAAACCATACGCACACTAACAGCGTATAAAGGATAATGTGGGTAATGATGACATTTTTTTTGTGCTTCAGTTTATTTTATTTTTTAACCCGATTAAGTGGCAATTTATTTTAATGCCATTAAAATTGTCATGATTTTCCATCATTTTTTTCAGCTTTTTTTCGTGTTTTTTTTTCTTTTTTTTTTTTGGTTTTCTATTTGAGAAACAGCCTGTGTTCGTTTGTAAGTGTTGTGGCATGACAATTTTATGTATTTTTTGATAACATGAACATTTCATCCATATGTCCTTCTCTCGTTTTTTTTTCGTACATTCTTACTCGTTTTCAGCAAAAGTAGGGTGGAGGTAATTTGATTCTTTTTTGGAGGGTTTCTTAGTCTTTAAGTGGCTTGTTATTGTGTTTGAGTACTTGTTTGGTTCTGTGCCGTGGGAGAATAGGTAGAGAGAAAGGATTTCAATGTTTGCTCTTTTATCCATTTTAGTATTTTATATACTATAGACTCGTACATCCTGCTTCTTGCTATTCTATCTTGACAAACATTAATTTGTACGGAAATACACAATTACCCAATTTTTTAAGAATGGCAATTTGAGCAGCTTTTCTTTTCAATTTTTCTTCCACCAATTTTCAGGCGTGTTGATAAGTAGGCGAATAATAATGAAAACGTTTTTATAGTCCGATTAAATTGTAACAACAGAGAGAAGAGAGAGAGAGAGAGAGAGAGAGAGAGAGAAAGAAAAAAGAAGACAATAAATAAAATGTTGATTAAAATTATTTCTCTTTTTCTTGTTGTTTGAAATTAATTGTTAAACAATATTTAAATCATTCCATTGTGAAAAAGAATAAAAATAAAATTGTTTATTACAAAATTGCCGCATGAAATTACTGAATAATTAAAATCAATTAAGAGGGAAGGACAAAAACGAAGATAATACGTATTGCATGCTAGCTTTCATTAACCCATTAGGTTGCGCTGATATAAAAGTGTTTATGAAAAAAGTAAATAAATTAAAAACACTTTCATAGTATTCAATGAAGCACAAAAAATATTAAAGGAAAACCAGATGCATTTGGTCATAAACGACTGTAAAATACCGTACACTTGTAGCTGGCGTCTATTCTTTTAACAGAGGTTAGCTGGTTCTATGCTGTACAACCTCTAAACCCGTGCTGGCTACAAAGAGAATGCAACAGATTGTTTTTGCATACTTTCATATGTAAAGCAGATTACATTTTAATGAGTGCCATGTTTTAAAAAAACCACGCTTGGTACAAAGAACCTTAAACAGTGAAGGCTCCATGAGAATAAATGTGCTCGGTTGACCCACCTATATCACAATCTACTTAGTAGGTACACAAATACTGTTACTTATGTGTTGGGCTAAAAAACAAAAACTAAAGAATGGTTTTGGAACAATTTTATATATATATATATATATATATATATATATATATATATATATATATATATATTCATATGTATTGTATACAAAAATCGAAGTTTTATTTAAAATGTCCGCCCTTGGCCTTTACAGACGCCTTAAGTGCCATTGGCCAGTCATCAATAGCTGCACGCACTATATCCATTGGAAAATTGGTAGTCGCCGTGGTCTAGTGGTTAGTGTGGTGGCTTACTAAGACGATAGCGCCGGCTGAAATCTCAGCTCTGACATCTTAAACAAAAAAGAAATATGAAAAAAAATATTTCTTTCGGCGACTACCTCTCAGCAGTCTTCTGGCAAAAGCGCTGGGAGTAATTGATTGCCATGAAAAAGCTTCTCAAATCTGTCGTTCGGAGTCGACTTTAAACTGTAGGTCCCGGTAGTCATGGATAAAAATTAACACACACAAAATAAGTGCTGCGAGAAGCTAGGCCGTAACCCTGACACAGGGTTGTAATGGCCAATTATGTATGTATGTACGAATCAGAGCTGTTTTAAGAGAATCAATGTTATGGTATCGTAGTGAGAGACCATATCCTCTAAAACCGTCCACAATTTGTAATACAAAGGATTCAAATCAGGGGCCCTGTTCTGTTATTCTCCTAAGCTAAAATGCTAAAATTTTGGATTTTTAAAACAGGCTGGGTGTTAGAATAAATAAAATTAAAAATTCTAGAGATGATACAATACGCGTTAAAAAATTTTATTCGTAGCCAAAAAGTCCTAAATCTAGTTTATAAATTTTTAGCGATAGGATTTTAGCTTAGGAGAGTTAAAGAATAAGACCTCAGTGCTCACAGTTGGCCAATCTTCAAAGCATATAAAAGCTGGTAAATTGTTTCGAAGCCAGGTCTGTGTAATTTTAGCCTTATGAGCTGGTGTAAAATCTTGTTGAAAAGTCCAAAGCTGGTTTTGAAACAGGGAATTGTTAAGGGGCTTTACAACTCTTTCCAAAACGGTTTCGTGGTAAACTTTGGCCTATGTTTTGACCCCTTGTTCACAGAAATGCAAGTCAGTCACCACATCCTAAGAGATACCCTACCAAACCATGACTGCAGCTGGATGATGATCCCTTTACCACCCTTGGAATGAGTTCTGATGCTTCTTTAGATGACCAGGCATAAACCCTCTCATTTTGTGTATTAAACTTTTCCTGTACGGTAAAAATTTTTTCACCCATAAACCATGCAAGTTATCAGCGTACTTCACGAAAAGATGTTTGGATTTTTCTATCCTATTTTTTTTAAAGCTGCAGTTAACAAATGTCCTGTACGCTGTTTGAAGGCTCCAAGACCCAAGTCTTTTTAACAATACAACTTACTTATGTTCTTTTGTGTGACTTTCATCTCACGAGCCATGATTTTTTGTTTCCGGAGAGGATTTCGTTGAATTCTTGTTTTGACGGCTTTGACCGGCCGGGGGCGGTCTTATATATCTCCGGTCTCCTCTAACAATTCAATGCACCCATAGACGAACATGCCACTAATGCCGAGCGGGCGGAGCGGTTTAAAAATATCATTTTTTTTCTTTCAACACTTAAGAAGTGCTATAACTGCGATAGGGTTTTCTTTGCTTAAAGTTAACACAATTTCAAATTGCCGTAACTGACTAACGCTATAGTGATTTTCTTTTAAAAAGCATGTCATAGTAAAAGGGTATGTTCAATTGTACTATTCTAATGGGTATGTTTAAAGTAGTAACAATATTTATGTCCCTACTAAGTAAATAGGGGCCTAGAGGGATTCAAATTCATTTTAAATAATGGACAGAGCGCTGAAAAGTGAAATTTTTTACCAATAATTTCGTCGTTAATTTGTATCACTTTTTCTAACATTGACGTTTATATTGTATTATATTTATCAGCTTTTATTGTAGGGTATCAAATGCCACCTTGAACATTGACAAAAAGTTCTACTTATCAAAATTGTTTCTGCTACACTTTAGATAGCATTAAAAAATATTTTTAAATTTTTACAACATTTAATGCTCTTTTTGACAACAATTCTTCGTACATATGAAAAGCATTTTTTTTATTAAATTGGCTTTTGAAAATTACAAAAACTATGCATGTGTGTCATATTAAAATTTCCCTTCTCAAGTACACTTGAAAGGATTTATTTTTCTTTTTACAAACAGAATAGCTCATGTAGAATAAAATTTCTACTGTAAGAGAAAAGAGAGAGAGAGAGAGAGAGAAATGAAAATAAGTAAAAAACGTTGTTTTAACTCTCTAAAGATTATGAAATTCTTAACAAAAGTTTTATATTTTTTTAACGCCAAAACCAACACTATTATGATTATCATCATAGTCGTTGTTTTTTTTTTTATCAAAATTTTTTATTACAGTCCCATATTTGAAACCTGAGCAAACCATTGCGTATGGTAATACGTTTTTTTTTTTTTTGGGGTTTTCATTTTCACGCAGTTCCCTCAATCACGTCATCGCCATCATCACTATCTTCATCATTAACATCGGTTGTAAAGATACGAGTATGAGTTTTGTAAATATTTGTAACCAACTGTAAGGTGTTGTTGTGTGGTATATACGAAATGTTGTTTTTGGTGGTAATATTTGCAAAGTTTTGTTATTAATTAACAGACAGGAATATTACAGATTACATGTCATACTGAAGAATTTTTGTACAAACCCATATCAGTAACAATAATTTAAAATTTATATTCTTAAGCTATGTTTGGATTTAACTTATATTTGATGGAAAAAGCGTAACCAATATGTAATTGAAGCATTTATTTTGTTTATTGTTTGTTACTTCATATTTAATAAATTTACTGCTGTATTTATAATGAAAATAATACAATACAATTATTTAGGGCTTTTTTTTGACAAATTTTTATGCAATACTTGTCAAAATATCCAAAATTTTGCATAAAAATTTTATTTGAACAAAATGCATGCACTTCCATGTCATGTCATCTCAAGCAAACTGTTATGCCAAGCCATGTCATGCATAGTCAGTATAGTGTCTTAGCATGTTATTGCAAATCGTCTAAGCTGTTGTTGCTGGTTGTGTTGAATACCATGCCTATGAATGTTTTTTGTGCATAATGTTTTTAATACTGTTGTATAAATATTCCCTACAATACTCGGTGTAACAGGGTTTATTTATTTATATAACTGGAGTTTGTAAATTTTGATTTTTTATAGATCTTGTAATAGTAAAAGTTTTGAAATTCGTTACATACTTTCCAATAAAGTTTTTATTTAATTCAAATAGAGATAGCGATGCATGTGGGACGGAAAACGTCGTAAAATTTCTGTTTTGACATCAAAAAGTTTTCTTTTTAATTGAGGCCAGCACTCAGGAGATGACCCCCACTAATGCAGTACATTGCTCTGGTCTAGGAAAATATTTTGTGGAAGGGAGAAGAGAGTGAGTAGTGCTTGTGGAGATTTGTTTTAATCTTACTAACATCGTAATTGAGAGGAAAAACGTTCAGGGGAAGATTGTTCCACAAACGAAAGATGCGGCAAAAGAACGAATTCTCTCTAAAATGTATTGTGCTATTCACTGGACTACAACAACAATAAATTTATGTGCTCTGAAAGAGGTACATATAGTCCATAGGAATATGCGACCATGTGGAATCAAGTTCTTTAGAACACCTCCCCTAGTCGTACCGATAAAACGGTCAAACGCATGCCACATCGCGCCAATGCTCCAACGTATCGATAAAGTTGGATACCCTATCGTCGCTGATAAGCACCTTTGCCCTTTCCTGTACGCGGTAGAGAAGCCCCAAAATAGACTTTGAACTACCGGCCGGCCCATACATGAGAGTTGGCCGGCCCATATATCCTAGCTTGGATATACATACATACTCGTACATAATTGGTCATTACAATCCTGTGTCAGGGTTACGGCCTAATTTCTCGCAGCACTCATGTTGTGTGTGTTAATTTTAAGCCATTAAGTTTTAAGTCGACTCCGAACGACAGATTTGAGAAACTTTTTCATGGCAATCAATTACTCCCAGAGATTTTGCTGGAAGACTGCTGGGCAATTAATTATCATGCCCAGAACATCAAGAGCGTGAGCCTCCTTAATATTTACATTACCCATAGTCACAGATGGCAGGATTATGTCATCACCATAAGGCCTAAGCGTCATAAAGCAACATTGGTTCTTGAGCGCATTAAATTCCACCCTGTTCGGAAATTGTTTGCAAATCATTTGTATTCTGGCTTCTCACCTCAATCTCCAAAAGATCCGCCTACGATCAAATGAATATAAATGCCAAATGTTGCTGTCATCTACAAGATAGTAGATAGAATTCGAAGTTAGAAGAAGTGGTCATTAAGGAAAATCAAAAATAGAGTAGTAGATGGAACAGAGCCTAGCGATACTTCAGAATTTAGCCTGAACTCGTTATAGAACTTTCCCTAAAAAGCTTGTTATCTAACGACATAATTGGTTACCGACACCAAAGGCAGCAAGTAAATAGGTCCACTCTCTCGGAGAGTAATGCCCACAGATCACCGCTATGAAAGCCATACTGAGAGTAGCAATGCAAGTTATTGGACTCTAAATACCTCATAAGGTAATGTTTTGTCATACTCTCCATAACTTTGGAGAGTGTTGAACATACCGCTATTGGGCGGCAATTTTCGGGACTACTTGCCGCACCCTTTCTAGGGATTGGCTTTAAATTAGCATCCTTCCAGTTAGATCGAAACACACCGGCGCGATAAGCTTGCCCGTCCATTGGCTAAACTTTTAAACGTCGAAGAGCACTGCTTAAGAACCAGTGCTGGTATACTCTCCGGCCCAGAAATTTCTTCAAATTAACTGTTTTAGATAAGTTTTTGAAAACCTTCATGTCAAAGTGATATACACGAATTTTTTCCTATTACACGGGCATGACGGCATGTCATTTTAACATGCTGACATGTGAAGTATGATCTTGCAATACGCACTTAAGTTAATCATACATTTTAAGATAAAAAAAACTAAATTCCTATTACTTTTAGCACTAGGCTGTAGAGAATAATATTTGAGTTCTAATTTAAACTGCTATGGTATTGAACTTCTTATTATCGCTTATTGTCTTCCATGAGTTTAAGTTTAAGAATGTGATTTAAAATTCGACTTAAATTTACATATTTCACTCACCTGCTTTAGTTACCGCTTGTGTGTGTGGGTGTGCGTGTCACTGTTACAGCCTCTTTATCATTTCTACTGTTCTCTCACATTCATTTTGTTACGTTTAGTTTACCTCTCAAGGGTTCTCGTTTTGTACACACTTGCGTTTAGAGATGCATTTAATGCTCCAAATAATTCAATTAAATTATTTTACTGTGACAAAACCTCACAAATTGGAATTGGGAAAATGGATAAAAACTAAAAGCAAAAAAAAAAAAAAGCAAAAACCCCAGCAACATTGAATATGTATGAATATCGCGTTTATTTAACGAGAAATAACTGTTTCAATATAACAATTATTGGTAAAATGGAAACGAACAAAAAAATAACCAAAAAGTTGCAAAAAAAACATCGAAAATAAAAATAGAATTTGAAATTTGTTAAGTTAACAACTGTTGAACAATTTTGTTTTTGCTAATTGCTGTATAAATCCAGCTCAAAATCAAAATAATAATAATTGATACTCTTGAAAATTAAAGTGTTTATAAATAGAACAAAGTTTTGGGTATTAATTTTTGGAAATACTGATTTGAGTTGTTGAAATAATTTTTCTTTTCCTTTTCGTTTATTAACCTTTATTATAGGTGGTCGTAATTAAAGTTCTATAATTAGCTTCAAATAAAATTTTAAAATCCAGCCATTTGCAAACTAAGAATGCGCTAAAAATTTAATAAACTTTTCATTTCTATGCTATACGCGATACTCGGCTGCCAATTAAGTTCAATTTGGCTGATGAACTTTGTAAGTTGTAGAGCGATCGCACAAAAACTCAAACGGCCCAGGTTAAAATCCCAGCAAAGGTGAAAAAAGAATAAGTTAGTTTGTGATTTTTTAAAAATTATAATTTAAAAATAAGAAGCCCCCCCCTTCCAGGAAGACCATCTACAAAGAAACCGCTCCCCGGCATTCCACTCTATTCCACCCTAACCAATGTCAACGTAAAACGAATGATCAGGAAAAAAAGAGCCACCTATTGGGAAGTAGCAAAAAACAGCTAAACCTACTTATCGAAGGCACTCACCACACAATCAACATGCAACGATGAGGCAATTGTTGTTCATCATTCAAGGTGAAAGTATAACACTGGCCTTTCAATGATCAAATCACAGCAATTTTTCTCATTTCTAAGGCGCTTAATAATAATATAAGAAAAAAGGTATACATATGTATGGGTATGTTTGAAACGATCTTCAAGCCATTCAAAAATTTTGAAATACGCTTCCAACTCTCATTCGTAAAAGCGAGACGAATAAAACAAACATAAAAAGTGGTTGTTGTCGTTAGAATGTTAATAATGAGAGAATGGAGACAAGAGAGTATGACGACATGAGAGACATGAAATATAAGAGTTAAGGTAGAATTAGCCACACGTAACGTAACATATCTTAACGTTGAGGAGTCAGCTGATCATTTATTTTACATGCAAAGTAATGGCAGCGCTTACCGAATAAAAAATGTAACGTAACGGCGCGTATCAATCTGTAGAAAATAGAAATTCTCTACGTTTTTACGGAACATTTGCAAACAGCTTGTTTATTTAGGCTTGCCAAACGTCCTTTTTTAAGCTGTAAGGGTAATTTTTTTTTGTTCAATGTACTTATTTCTGCATAACACCCAAAAAAGTACTCGAATGTACTTTTTTTAATCTTTTGTATTTCTTTTTTGTTCTGAACACTTGGAACTAACATATATAATATTAAAGTACATTTGCCACCAAAGTACTATAACTTTAAAAAGGTCTATGTTTTAAGTCATAATTCAAAAATTTTATTTCGTAATTCTACAGAAGTTATTGAATAATTTTTTGTCAATAACATTGACATGGATCTACTGTTTGATGAATTTATTTATTTTAGAATTGGGGTTATTGCAATAGATTTAATTTTCCACTAAATTTAGTGGTAGTGGAAAAAATAGTGCATTATCGCCTCTAATTTAATGCAGTAAATTTCCACTACCACTAAAATGGTTTAATTTAGTGGTTAATTATTTCCATCTGCATTTAATTGATGCTGGAATATCGTTTAGGACAGGTTAAACGATAATACTTTACGTACGTAAAATCATAGAAATAATATTATGACATTCCATCCGTATTTTAAAAATTCTACGGCAGATTCTTTTACGTTTACACGGCTGGTAAAACACCAAAACTAAGTAAAATGAAAACATAAAATGCACATATACTTCCACACAAAATTTACATACATTGTGAATACATTTAGCATAAACAAAAAATAATATAAAAGTGCATCTCTGATCCAACGAAATGTGATTTTTTTTTAAATTGAAAAAAAAAAACAAAGCGAGCCTTACGGGCATAAAATTTATTTTTAAATTTATACCAAATTATTTTACATTTGAAAAGTTGAATAATATACACTAGAATTTAAAAATAAAAATCCGAATAATTTTGAGCAATTACATTGTTGTAAACAATGTTTACGATCTTATTTTTTGTATTATTATTTGCCATTTTATTTTTCCTAATGAATTTTAAGAAAAGCTTTCAGTAAAATTTCAAAATATTTTTTTTTACTAAAATGTACATTTTTTTCCCTCAATGTACATTTTTCAATTCAAAATTTGGCAACCCTACATTTATTATACAAATTTTCAGCAAGAATATTACAAAGAAAAGCAAAAAAAAAAATTACTAAGAAATTTAAGAAATTTTTTTCAAATTAAAAAACTGTAGCCTAACAGACAAATCCGCATCCATATTTATTTATTTGTCTTTTAATTATTTGAAAAAAACTATTACGTTCACACTATAAACAAATTACTATTTCACAATATATTTTCTGTTTTGTTTTTTTGTTAGTTGTTTATGTCCAAAACATATGACACGTTTTTAAATGTTCTATAAGTGCACTTACGTTTCTACGTTAGGGGACGTTACATTACGATACAGCAACGTTTGGCTAACCAGGCCTTTAGAATGTAATGAATGGAGTGAATGTAATGTTTTGTTTATAATACGATAGAGAAGAATTACTTGCACTGGTTTTATAAGTACTAAAGAACTGAATAATTTTTTATGTTATTTTTCTTTATATTTTTGGCTTAATTTTTAAAAATACATACAAACACACATATTTACAAAAACTTAAAAAAAAGTATAAATTACATATTCAAAAAGTGATTGTTTTTTTTTGCCTTTAAATGCTTTAATATACACACACTATTCTTCTTGTTAGATTTCAATTTGTTTAATTTTATTCGCTTGTTTGTACTACATACTATCGCATTTACTTCAATACATGCTTCCAAAGGAAATTCAAGACATTCAAAACATTCAAAGACATTCGAATGTCTCCGTAATAATTGAGAATTTTGAGAGTAAATTTTGATTTATTGTATTCTATTCTATTCATTTATTGAGGCTGTTCGTTTCGTTTCATTTCGTTTGATGCAAAACGAATAGAATGAATATTTGTTTCGATGCTTGAATTTACTCTCAATTAGAGCTCACTTCTCGAATCATTCTCAATTGGCAGAAAAGCAAAACATTCATGCAGATCTTTAATATGTACTGTCCTTTTTCAAAAATTTTAATACAATGCACAACATTTAGTAGGGGTTTCCCCCTGACTTTTGGTCTCAAATAAAAAAAGCCTTCAGTATAATAAAATCTTATCAACATCAGCTGCAATGGTAAAACAGTATATTCGTAAATTTTAGTGTGTCCGCATAAGTACGGCATAAGCCAAAAATTAGGGACATGCAGTTCTTTCTTCGCCTGATCAAGGAAAATAAGTTCGAAAGAAACCACAGGCAACTCATAAACGACCACAAACATAATGATCTAAAGACTTCGTAAAAGTGTTTAGCGTTGTTTGAACGCATAACAATAAATACCAAATAGCAAACAGTGAGTTACGCGGACTAAGTCGTTGTCAAATAAAACTATGTGGAACTTGTCAGTGAATAGTCATGGCAACTGTTTTGTATAATAGAGGACATCTAGGACAGACCTGAAATTTTTCTACAATGGTTTAAAAACTATTCTTGCGTTTATGTTTATATCTGATAGAAATTAGATAAGAAGTTGATTTAAATTAATGCTAGTTAAAGGATAGCAACTGGAGAGTCGCGCACTTACGAAGCTTAGATAAATGGTCCTGGCACAACACCTTAGAGATTTCACATCACATTTAGGCCTTCTAGCCATTATCGAAACTGGCTTGGATTTGGGTAGATATACGTAATAGGTTCCTACGTCGGCTGATCTTTAAATTGGCTGTGGATTGAAATATGTATGTATATCGGAACCTCAATTGTAATAAAATACTCATCTGTAAATACAGTGCAAATACCCGGACCTACAATTTAAAATCAACTCCGAACGACAGATTTTAAAAGGTTTTTCATGGCAATCAATTACTTTCAGAGCTTTTGCCAGAAGACTGCTGAGAGGTAGTCGGCGAAAGAAATAATTTGTTCATATTTCTTTTTTTCAAGACGTTAGACCTGAGATTTGAACCCGGCCCTATCGTCTTAATAAGCCAACACACTAACCACTAGACCAAGGCGACTACAATACACATTTGCCGCGCAATAATTAGAGGTAGCGCAAAACGTGCTCGCACTGTATACTTTACTTATATTCATATATACACCTAACCCCCGTTTTACACGGTAGATACGTTTCTGATAAAACCGTTTAACTCGAAAAAAAACTTTTTGTATGAAAAAACCGTGTAAAACGAAAACAACCAAAAAAAGCTTTTTAGACATTTATTGAGCACTTAACAAAATATAAAAATATCATTAAATTCATAGAAAACATAAAAATAGTTATATTTATTTGTAAAATGGAAAAAAAAACATAAAATTTATTTCATAAAAAAAATATATATATATATATACATACATATGTAAATGTATATTGAACATACATACATACATATGTACTTCACATAAGTAAGCAAAATTTTTTAAAAATAAATAAAAATAAGACTTATCTTCCTAATTAATTTTTATAAATTTCAGCGATAGGTCTTCTTTTACGAAATTGTGATATATCAGATTCATTACTGGATAATACAATATCATTAAATTCTCCTTCCAAAGCTTATATATTGATTGTAGACGTAGTTTGCTGAGACTTTTCTAGAAAAAAGTCTGAAATAAGCAGATTTACATATAATTAAGTAGAAATAAATTCGCTTGCAGACAAAATTAGACATTCTTGACATAATTTTTTTTTTTAATTTTCATTTAAAAAACCGTGTAAGATCGAAAATGTGCAAAACGAGTAGCGTTGTAATAAATAATAACTAATAATGCCATAATGTTGCTGATGATGTTACTGCTGAAGCTGCATTTGTTGGCTTCTCCTCGGCGTGGGGATTGCTTCTTCTTTACTTTTAATTTAAAATTTTTCTTTTCTATTTTTTTATAGTCTTTTATTTTGTAATATTTAAAAAAATTTTTTTTTTTTCAGTACAAGTTTTGAAAGAAGTTCACAATATTTCACATTGACAGTTATTCTCAGTTTTTTTTTTTAAATTTGATTTTGGGTTGGGACACTGCTTCTTTCAATTTTTAGTTTAACTTTTTCCACTGTTTTTTTTTTTTTGTAACTTTTGTATTCGCACCATTTTAAAATTTTATACACTGTGTAATAATTAATTATAATAAGTCACGGTCGCCATGTAATAAATAATAACTAATATTTTTATTTTTGTTTAATGATTTCTTTATTACTGTAGTGTTTATTACTATCTCAAGATTGGTTCTGTTACCTTTTGTTTATAATTTCTGTTTTATTTATAACTAGCTGGGGTGAACCCGGCAAAAATACATAATATTTTTAGTAAACCCAACTCTGATACATATATATATATGTGCACAGATGTCAGGACCTCGCAAATATATGTTCTCAAATATCATATTCTTGCTAACTTACCGTTTGAAAATAGAGCTTCACACCAAAATTACCAATGAAATTAGCAGCGAATTTGAACTGTGGCCGTTTGCCAAAAAATTTAAAGTTAACTATTTTCCAAGAAATTAAATTAGAAGCCCTCAGTTGAAAAAAATACGTTTAACAAAATAAAATTATATTTTTTATTTAATAAAAAAGTAAATCAAATTTTGACAACAAATATAAAAATAATTAAAAAACTTAAGCGCTTAACATACCCATGTATAGTTCTTTAGTCCGTACATAAATAAGCTCAATTTCTATGCTTCTCTTCCGTTCGGGCTTAGCAAGATTATAAATATTATAAAATTTAGTATTCCTACCAAGTTTGAGAGATTTATGAGCAACAAACTAACGACAAAACCCACTTTCTCGGTACGGGGATACTCTCCCCCAATTTTGATAAGGTAGATCATAAAATATATAATTGCAGTATTTCTATTTAGTTTGAAAGCGTGATCTGTAATAACACTTTAAGCAATAATGACCATTCCAAATTGGTACGAATCATCGAAATCGGTCCAGCCGTTCTTGAGTTATAAGCGTAGTAACTAACGCCACTTTCTTTTATATATATGTATTTATTTCTTACAACTACTGGTGTGGCGCCATGAAAGCATTGGTAACATAAGATATTTTGAAATGTATAAAACATTGACCGTAACCTGAGGTGTAAATGAAATAATTAAGGAATGCCAAAATGTGAAAATAAATATGCGGCCAATGCACTTAAAAGTGTATAGTAATTTAATAATGTAATTTTGAAAAGGTTATTGGACATTGTACTTTCATGACAGCGTGTAAAACGAGGGATAGGTGTATTTATAAAGAATTTTTTTTTATTTACGCTAAAAATTGTTATTTAAAGATTGTTGTAATATTAAATTTCATTACCTTAACTTACACCAGCCACTCAAAAAAAAAAATGTTTTAAAATCAGCTGCAATGCGACAAAATTGAAAATCAATTTTTAAGTATCACTTCCTATTTATCGTAAGTCAATAAATTTTTCTTAAAAAAATTTTTTTTCTCTTTTGCAAACTATGCTCAATTGTAACATAAAAATTCCAATTTGTGGACATTTTCATTTAAAAAAAAAAATAGGGAAAAAACTAAACTTAAACTAAAACATTAACCTAAACTAGCAATTATAAACGATGTTTGACTCTTATCCAAAAACATAAAGAAAAATATGCTGAAAAAAAAAAATAAAAATAAATGAAATAAAAAGAAATCCCCGAGAAAAAAAAAAAACCAGTCATTGAAAATTGCCATAGACAAGACATAAAAAAAAGTACACGAATAGAAACTCTACAAATTACTATGATTGCCTACGGTTAAATACAGAAAAAAAAAATCCAATTCATTTTTATTTGTTAGAAAAACAATATTTTGTTCAAAGACCAACTGAAATGAAAAGGGGATAAAAAAAAAACAACAACCGACATACAAATGAAGAGGAATATTTTTCTAAAAATAAAATTTATCGATTCGACGCATTGAAATAGCACTCAGTGGAGCAATTGTAAAAGATTTGTTACCACTTCAATGGAGACAAACGCGTTCCTGTGTCTGTCTGTTTGCAATTTTTTTTAGTATTTTTTAGTTTTTTTCTTTATAATTTTTTTGTAACATTTTTCGTGTTATATTTTATTCTTTTTTTGTTTTTTGTTAAATTGTTTTGTAAAACCATTCAGACCATTTCATTCAACATTTCATATGCGTTGGAAACTTTCTACAAAAATCGAAAAACAGTGTACAACGTTTTGCATGTTTTCAGTCCAAGAAAAAAAAAGCTTTTTTTTATATTTTTTGTGCACAAAAATACTCAAATTTAATGTGATATATTCCCCAGGATCTTCAATACCAAAATCATGCATATTGTCGTAAGAATTAAAGAACTCTGTAACTGACGTAACCTTAAATGTTCACCAGAGCCAAAAAACCTGTATGAAAGTAGAACAAAGGCACTGGTATTTTTCAAAACGCCGACGGCGTAAGTGAATTTCTTTTCATTATAGAAATCTGGGACCGGGACCAATCGACGCGTATTTTTTTTTCTGATAAAAATGATGCAAAAAACGTATTTTTGATTTTTGCTCAGTTACAGCGTTCTTTAATTCTTGCTACGATATATATAATTAACGCTTTTTAATATGTTACAAAGTATACTTTCAAATAAATTATTACGTTTAATTGATAATTTTATTATTATTTTTTTATTTTGCTTTATCAATCAGTTGATTCTCAGGGTTAAATAAAGGACTAATATTTTATGTGCCACCCTAATGTTTTTATAATAAGGTAAAAGACCAAGTTGACAGCATACTCATGCTTTCACTTATTTTCTCACTTATGCCAATACAAAACAAAAACACCAAAGGCATACATACGAATACAGTAGAATCTCGAAAAAGTTAAGCAACGCACAGAGGGTTATTTTGATAATCTGGGCGGCCAAAATTCCATTGTTCAGAAATTAATGTTTTTCATAATTACCGCTTTACAAACGAAACAGAATAGAATGCTTAACTAGATGCCGTTATTTTTTCTATCCTCTTTGCTTTTGCTGTCGTTTATTGACACCATACTGTTGTCAAATTGACACTATATCGTTGTCAAATTGACACCATACTGCTGTCAAAGTGACACCATACTGTTGTCAAATTGACACCATACTGTTGTCAAATTGACACTATATCGGTGTCAAATTGACACTATATCGGTGTTAAATTGACAATATTCGGTGTCAAATTGACAATATATCGGTTTCAAATTGACACCATACTGTTGTCAAATTGACACTATATCGTTGTCAAATTGACACCATACTGTTGTCAAATTGACACTATACTGTTGTCAAATTGATACTATATCGTTGTCAAATTGACACCATACTGTTGTCAATTTGACACTATATCGGTGTCAAATTGACACTATTCGGTGTCAAGTTGACACAATACTGTTGTCAAATTGACACCATACTGTTGTCAAATTGACACTATATCGTTGTCAAATTGACACCATACTGTTGTCAAATTGACACTATATCGGTGTCAAATTGTCACTATTCCGTGTCGAATTGACAATATATCGGTGTCAAATTGACACAATACTGTTGTCAAATTGACACTATATCGGTGTCAATGTCATAACAGCATTACTGCAGCATGGTACTATGACGGAACAGCATCACAGCACGACAGCGTGGTACTATGACGGAACAGCATTACAGCAGCACGACAGCATAGTACTATGACGGAACAACAAAACAGCAGCACGACAGCATAGTACTATGACGAAACAGCATCACAGCAGCACAACAGAAGGGTGCTATGTCCTTAGAGCATCACAGCAGCACGACAGCATAGTACTATGATGGAACAGCATCACAGCATCACAGCAGCACGACAGCATAGTACTATGACGAAACAGCATAGTACTATGACGAAACAGCAACACAGCAGCACGACAGTATAGTACTATGACGGAACAGCATCACAGCATCACAGCAGCACGACAGCATAGTACTATGACGGAACAGCATCACAGCAGCACGACAGCACGACAGCACAACAGCACAACAGCACAACAGCACAACAGCACGGCAGCACGACAGCACGGCAGCACGACAGCACGACAGCACAACAGAACAGCAGCACGACAGCACGACACCACAACAGCACGACAGCACAACAGCACGACAGCACGACAGCAAACAGCATGACAGCACAACAGCACGGCAGCACGACAGCACGGCAGCACGACAGCACGACAGCACGACAGCACGACAGCATGACAGCACGACAGCACGACAGCACAACAGCACGGCAGCATGACAGCACGACAGCACGGCAGCACGACAGCACGGCAGCACAACAGCACGGCAGCACGACAGCACAACAGAACAGCAGCACGACAGCAAGACAGCACGACAGCAAGACAGCACGACAGCACGGCAGCACGACAGCACAACAGCACGGCAGCACGACAGCACAACAGCAAACAGCATGACAGCACAACAGCACGGTAGCACGACAGCACGACAGCAAACAGCATGACAGCACGACAGCACAACAGCACGACAGCACGACAGCACGGCAGCACGACAGCACAACAGCACGGCAGCACAACAGCTTGACAGCACGACAGCACGGCAGCACGACAGCACAACAGCACGGCAGCACGACAGCACGACAGCACGACAGCACGACAGCACGACAGCACGACAGCACGACAGCACGACAGCATGACAGCACGACAGCACGACAGCACGACAGCACGGCAGCATGACAGCACGACAGCACGACAGCACGACAGCACGACAGCACAACAGCACGGCAGCATGACAGCACGACAGCACGGCAGCACGACAGCACGGCAGCATGACAGCACGGCAGCACGACAGCATGACAGCACGACAGCACGACAGCACGACAGCAAACAGCACGACAGCATGACAGCATGACAGCACGACAGCACGACAGCACGACAGCACGACAGCACGGCAGCATGACAGCACAACAGCAAACAGCATGACAGCACAACAGCACGGTAGCACGACAGCACGACAGCAAACAGCACGACAGCACGACAGCACGACAGCACGACAGCACGACAGCACGGCAGCATGACAGCACAACAGCACGGTAGCACGACAGCACGACAGCAAACAGCACGACAGCATGACAGCACGACAGCACGACAGCACGACAGCACGACAGCACGACAGCACCACAGCATGACAGCACAACAGCAAACAGCATGACAGCACAACAGCACGGTAGCACGACAGCACGACAGCAAACAGCACGACAGCACGACAGCACGGCAGCATGACAGCACAACAGCAAACAGCACGACAGCACAACAGCACGGCAGCACGACAGCACGACAGCATGACAGCACGACAGCACGACAGCACAACAGCACGGCAGCATGACAGCACGACAGCACGGCAGCACGACAGCACGGCAGCACAACAGCACGGCAGCACGACAGCAGGACAGCACGACAGCACGGCAGCATGACAGCACGACAGCACGACAGCACGACAGCACAACAGCACGGCAGCACGACAGCACGACAGCACGACAGCACAACAGCACGGTAGCACGACAGCACGACAGCAAACAGCACGACAGCATGACAGCACGGCAGCACGACAGCATGACAGCACGACAGCACGACAGCACGACAGCACGACAGCAAACAGCACGACAGCATGACAGCATGACAGCACGACAGCACGACAGCACGACAGCACGACAGCACGGCAGCATGACAGCACAACAGCAAACAGCATGACAGCACAACAGCACGGTAGCACGACAGCACGACAGCAAACAGCACGACAGCACGACAGCACGACAGCACGACAGCACGACAGCACAACAGCACGGCAGCACGACAGCACGACAGCAAACAGCATGACAGCACAACAGCACGACAGCACGACAGCATGACAGCACGACAGCACGGCAGCACGACAGCACAACAGCACGACAGCACGACAGCACGACAGCACGACAGCACGACAGCACGGCAGCATGACAGCACAACAGCACGGTAGCACGACAGCACGACAGCAAACAGCACGACAGCATGACAGCACGACAGCACGACAGCACGACAGCACGACAGCACAACAGCACGGCAGCACGACAGCACAACAGCAAACAGCATGACAGCACAACAGCACGGTAGCACGACAGCACGACAGCACGACAGCATGACAGCACGACAGCACGACAGCATGACAGCACGACAGCACGGCAGCACGACAGCACGGTAGCACGACAGCACGACAGCAAACAGCACGACAGCATGACAGCACGACAGCACGACAGCATGACAGCACGACAGCACGGCAGCACGACAGCACAACAGCACGACAGCACGACAGCACGACAGCACGACAGCACGGCAGCATGACAGCACAACAGCACGGTAGCACGACAGCACAACAGCACGGTAGCACGACAGCACGACAGCAAACAGCACGACAGCATGACAGCACGACAGCACGACAGCATGACAGCACGACAGCACGGCAGCACGACAGCACAACAGCACGACAGCACGACAGCACGACAGCACGACAGCACGACAGCACGGCAGCATGACAGCACAACAGCACGGTAGCACGACAGCACGACAGCAAACAGCACGACAGCATGACAGCACGACAGCACGACAGCACGACAGCACGACAGCACAACAGCACGGCAGCACGACAGCACAACAGCAAACAGCATGACAGCACAACAGCACGGTAGCACGACAGCACGACAGCAAACAGCACGACAGCATGACAGCACGACAGCACGACAGCACGACAGCGCAACAGCACGGCAGCACGACAGCACGACAGCACGGCAGCACGACAGCACGGCAGCACGACAGCACGACAGCACGACAGCATGACAGCACGACAGCACGACAGCACGACAGCACAACAGCACGGCAGCACGACAGCACGACAGCACAACAGCACGGCAGCACGACAGCACGACAGCACAACAGCACGGCAGCATGACAGCACGACAGCACGGCAGCACGACAGCACGGCAGCACAACAGCACGGCAGCACGACAGCACGACAGCACAACAGAACAGCAGCACGACAGCAAGACAGCACGACAGCAGAACAGCACAACAGCACGACAGCACGACAGCACGACAGCACGACAGCAAGACAGCACGACAGCACGACAGCACAACAGCACGGCAGCACGACAGCACGGCAGCACGACAGCACGGCAGCATGACAGCACGACAGCACAACAGCATGACAGCACGACAGCACGGCAGCATGACAGCACGACAGCACGACAGCACGACAGCACGACAGCACAACAGAACAGCAGCACGACAGCAAGACAGCACGACAGCAGAACAGCACAACAGCACGACAGCACGACAGCAAGACAGCACGACAGCACGACAGCACAACAGCACGGCAGCACGACAGCACGACAGCACGGCAGCACGACAGCACGGCAGCATGACAGCACGACAGCACAACAGCATGACAGCACGGCAGCATGACAGCACGACAGCACGACAGCACGACAGCACGACAGCACAACAGCACGGCAGCATGACAGCACGACAGCACGGCAGCACGACAGCACGACAGCACGACAGCACAACAGCACGGCAGCATGACAGCACGGCAGCACGACAGCACGGCAGCATGACAGCACGACAGCACGGCAGCACGACAGCAGGACAGCACGACAGCACGGCAGCACGACAGCACAACAGCACGGCAGCATGACAGCACGACAGCAAACAGCATGACAGCACAACAGCACGGCAGCACGACAGCACAACAGCACGGCAGCACGACAGTACAACAGCATGACAGCAAGACAGCATGACAGCATGATAGCATGACAGCACAACAGCACAACAGCACGGCAGCATGACAGCACGACAGCTCAACAGCACGGCAGCACGGCAGCACGGCAGCACGGCAGCACGACAGCACGACAGCACAACAGAACAGCAGCACGACAGCACGACACCACAACAGCACGACAGCACAACAGCACGACAGCAAACAGCATGACAGCACAACAGCACGGCAGCACGACAGCACAACAGCACGGCAGCACGACAGTACAACAGCATGTCAGCACGTACTATGACGACAGCATAGTACTATGACGAAACAGCATCACAGCAGCACGACAGCATAGTACTATGATGGAACAGCAACACGGCAGCACGACAGCATGGTACTATTACGGAACAGCATCACAGCAATACGGCAGCATGGTACCATGTCGGAACAGCATCACAGCAGCACAACAGCATATTAGCATGTCGGAACAGCATCACAGCAGCACAACAGCATGGTACTATGACGAAACAGCATCACAGCAGCACAACGGCATGATACTATGACGAAACAGCATCACAGCAGCACAACAGCATTGTACTATGACGGAACAGCATCACAGCAGCACGGCAGCATGGCAGCAACGTATAATGCCGACACAACTCACAGCGGGCTTATACGGTAATAGTCGTCCGTAAAATCAAAAAGGAAATATTATGAAATTCTATCCATGTTTTAAAAATGAGAGTAAAAGTCTTACGACAGATATTTTTTGCGTTTACACGGTTGGTAAAATACCAAAGCCAAGTAAAATGAAAACATAAAATGCGCATACACATGCACACAAAATTTACATGCATTGTGAATACATTAAAATAAACGAACAAAAACATAAAAATGCATCCCAGGGGCCTTAATCTGTAATTCTCTTAAGCTAAAATGCTAAAATTTTGGGTTTTTAAAACAGGCTGAGGGTTGGAATATAAAAAATTAAGAAGTTTAGTGGTAATAGGCATGCAGTTTTTAAATTACAAAAAGCGTTCAAGAATTTTATTCGTAGCCAAAAAGTCCTAAATCAAGTTTATAAATTTTTAGCGATAGAGTTTTAGCTTAAGAGAGTTACAGAATAAGGCCTCTGATCTAATGAAATGTGATGGTTTTTTAAAAAATTTAGAAAAACAAAGAGAGTCAGCCATACGACTGTCAAATCTTCATTCGTATTTTCTTTCAATGTCGTACGCTCTCATTACATATCGAGTTTTCACAATACCATTCATTCTCTTCTACACAAAAATTTGACATGTCTTACGACTTGTATTACCCCGTTTAAACCCGCCTTTATTAGTAGTATAAAAAATTTTTTATGACAACATTGTCCACTTACATTTACAAATAAATCATGGATATAAGTAATACACAATTATAAGCAGGTTTCAAGTAGGCCTGTAGGGTGAAAACACCTCAAAACTATAAGTATGGTTTTCGATGCATCAAAATGATATCGATGCATCGATACTTAAACGATGTATCGACTTAATTAATTAATTTTTATTTGCCGTGGTCTAGTGGTTAGTGTCTTGGCTTACTTACCAGCTTTGACATCATGAGAAAAAATATATATCTTTTAGCTACTACCTCTTAGCAGTACTCTGACAAAAGTTCTGAGAGTAACTGATTGCCATAAAAAAGTTTCTGAAGTCTCTCGATCGGAGTCATTTTTAAACTGTAGGTCCCGCTATTCATGGATAAAAATGAACACATACAACACGGATACTGCGAGAAGTTAGGCCGTAACGCTGACACAGGGTTGTAATGGCCTATTATGTATGTACAATATGTATATATTGAGTTAAAAACATCATTGTTTGCCATGCATCGATAAACATCCCTACTCTGGAACGTTAACTGAAAGGTTAACTGTTTAAAGCAGCACGTTGATATTGAAATACTGTTGTCCAAGCATTTAATTTTTATGCGAGTTAACTTTTTAGAGATTCTACTGTATTTATATATAAATCAGAACTACAAAGAGAAAGAGAGAGAGAGAGAGAAAGATTACTTTCCTTTGTATAAACATTTAAAAACGGAAATGGCATAAATAGAAGAATGCTTGTATATCCGCTTGCTGTTTCTTTTAGTAATTTTGCTCTTTATTTTTTCTACTCTTATTTTATTTTTTATAAGTAGTTTTGTTTTTTGTAATATTTAATGTGTTTACTCCAGAAGTTGTTATTTTTAGAAATATATGTATTCCGTTTAAGATGGAATTTTTTTCTTATTTATTTATTTTTTTTATAACATATATTTTTATTATTTTTTTTGTGTGTTTTGTTTTGGAAAGGAAATCATATCAAACGAAAGGTAAACAGATTTAGTTTTTCTATTTTCTCATATTACAAGATTTTTACACCAAAAGCAACACTTTCAGTTTTATTTGTGTTAATTAAGGTAATGGTATTATTTCCTTTGAGACAGAGTAGTT
The DNA here is from genome assembly GCA_963576795.1 of Metopia argyrocephala. Taxonomy (NCBI): domain Eukaryota; kingdom Metazoa; phylum Arthropoda; class Insecta; order Diptera; family Sarcophagidae; genus Metopia; species Metopia argyrocephala. The sequence continues at coordinate 111,536,345 of OY756210.1, forward strand.
CTTTTTTAAGTATAAGGGTTAATGCAGCGTAAAATCAAAGCTTTGCAAATTTCAAAGTACTTTTGGAATTTTAATAATTTGTATGGAATGGTTTTAAGAAGCAGTCCAGTGCCTCATTTTTTTATCTTTCTTTTTTGCGAAAAGTTTTTACAATGAAAACCAAAATTTCTATCGTTTCTCAAGTTGTGAGTAAAAAGTATTTCCGTAAGTGAATGTGAGAAAAGGCACCACTGATATCGTTGTGATTGGAATATTTCTGTAGCAAGCTGCCAGAAAAGGTAAAAAAAAATATAAAGAAATACACAGAAACCTATATCTTATATTTGATTTCAATTAAATATTTAATTGACTTTAACTTCAATTAGTTGTTTTGATTCATTCAATTAAATGTTTAACTGATCTTTTTGTATCTAAATATATAAAATTGAATGTGTGTTTGTTTATTTGTTTGTTTGTTTGTTTGTTTGTTTGTACCTTATAGGAGACCAAACCTCTGTACCGATCTTCCTGAAATTTTCACAGAATTTAACTGGGACTCTAACATGATTAATAGGGTACTTTTTTTTCGACCACGCCTACTTTTACGCCCACTTTTTTTAAATTATGTAATTGCCCCCATATAGTTTTTAAAAGATTTACTTCAAATTGTATACACATTATACTCCAGGCGAAGTATAAATAATAATTTATTACTCCACGCCCTCTTTCACGCCCCTTTTCACGCCAAATTTTGTTTGAAAGTTTTAAACTTTTTGTTCTGTGTAGAAATTTTTATTTTTTTTTTATTTGGTAATATATTGCTCTTAATACTGTTAACGTCGTCATATAACTATGAACCACGCCCACTTCACCGCCCCCTTCTCTTTTAATTCAGATACTTACTTACACCACTAATAATGTTTGCTATACAAAATACTTTTTTTGTAATATGTATATAACGAGGGGGTAGCGAAGCACACCGGGTTCAGCTAGTATACTATATAAATATAAAAAAAAAATTATATAAACTACACAAATTTAAAATCGACTTGCGTTGAAAGCGCAGACGCGACAATACTAGCAAATAAAAGTTACTGTCAAATATAAACCGATTTAGGTGGATACCATTCGTATGCTATACACTTATGCATACTGCATAGGTTAACTTCAGAGATTTGTAAATATATTTCTATCGAAAATTAAAATTTTGTTGACATGCCAATGTATTGATTAAGTTGAAAATTATTACAAACAAAGAACTTGTGATCAACTGCTATTCGAAAAAAAAACGGGTCAATTATTGAATTTGCCTAGACGGAGGATTTCAGCTATTGCGGGTATACTTTTTGGTTATTGTTTGGTGGGTAGATATGCAGGCCGTCTGAGATATAGTTGCTCAACTTTTATAGTTATTGCCTGGAAGATAAAGTTGTTACTACAGGCGCTTTCGGGACTTAGATCGAGGATTTTGGGAGAGAAACTTTGGGGCAGTAGTTCGCTACTGCATATTCCGGTGGGATCGCTCGTTATGTGGATCGCTCACTTATTAAAGCTGGCTGGGGATTTTGTGGTACTTTGTAGGTACTACCAGCGAGATAGAAATACGGTCACTATTTAGCGCAGCATCAAAATCAAACCTATTAATCTATATAGTCTGATCCTGGAATCGGCGAACAATTTTAACACAATCTAACCATAAAAATCTAAAATTTTTTAATTTATTTGGCACTTGATTGCCATACTCTTTAAAACCCACCAGAGAAATGGTAACACTTTCCAGGTATTAATTTTTTGTTTATTTTTGAAACATACATACAAAATTGGCCATTACAACCCTGTGTCAGGATTACGCAGTGTCGTCAGATTAGGGGATATATCCCAAAATTGGGGATTTTTTTTTCTGAAATGGGGATAAACAAATTTATTTGGGGATGGGGATTTTATTGGGGATGATCGAAAAGTTTTAGGCGATTTTTAAAATTTGTTCGCTTGCTTAATTATATATTATAAATACGATGAAAGAATTTCAATAGAATTTCAATTTTCAAATCTTGCTTATAAACTTCTTTAAAACTCATATAAAATTTTTGCAACGTGTGCTCTTGGTTTGATTTATTTTCTCACATCAATAATAATATCCCCATATCATAATGTTTCCGCCACCTTCTTTAATGGTTTTTATTGCGGAAGAATTTAGTATTAGAGGAAATTTTTACAGCTAAATTACTTCTTTCGTAGATAAACAGGACATTTATTTAGAATAGATGCCGTATACTATATATACAAATATTTCAAACGACATCATGAAAATGTCATACAATGCTTCTCAGTCACCTCATGGGCCAGTAAAAGGTTCGTTACATTTTTGGTTAAAATATGTCTGATTAGTGCCAAAAAAAAGACAAATTTGTGCTACTGGTACAAAGGCAAAAACCATTTAATTTTCTATAAAAGTCGCCACAGTAAAACCTCAGACAGATTGCATGTAGTACATGCATGCCACAAACAATTCCACTTGCATTCATAGAAATTCTAAATGTTATAAAAAAAAATAAGGTTGTATTGAATTTTTACTTTTAGGCGCTACAAACAACATCCGCCCAATAGTGAATATACCACCCTCACCTGTTATATGAAATAGAAAATCGTGCAGACGTCAAAAAAATGCTCAACAACTTTAAGTTGCAAATGCAGTGCAATGTTCAGTTCAATTTAAAACTTACCACATACACTAGATGAGTGCACCACCACCAACAGGGTTTAATTAAAATTGTTCAAGTTTGTTTTATTTGTTGTAATTTCTAGTGTAATTTAAACCACAAAAATGTATTTTTGTTTTAGACAAAAATAAGTATTTTATATGATTATTTATTGTTGATGTTGTTGTAAGTGTGTGTTAGTTGATATTTGTGGGCTACTGGTCACAGCTTCAATAACTGCACTGGGATTTATACATACAAATATATATATAAAAAAAAAACAACTACAACTATAAACAAGAATAAACAAGAAAAATAAGAGCATCAAAACTAAAAAAAAACCACCATTGAAGAGGATTCAATTGCACAACATTTTTGGGGAGCAACTGAAAATTGCAACACATTCAACGTGTGCACCCTCTAACCAGAACAGAAAGGCGAAGAGTCAAGTTTAAGTTACTCGTATGCCGTATATTTTTATATTTGAAAAGTACTAATAGCAGTGGCATCATAATATGTGTTGTTACCCCAAATTTAATGAAGAAAAAAAAAAGAAAAAATAAAACATTAACAACAACACTCTGAATTCTAAAGCAAAAGCTACTAATGTTGCAACAACATCATAAAAACCAACTTTTAAATAATGTTGAAACACTATAAGGCACACTGTGACATTGTATATGACGATAATGATGATGATGATGACAACAACGATGGCTGTAATGGTGACCAACTGAAAAATCCCAAAAATTATGTACCATTTTTTGTTCTGCCTCTCTGTTTTATTTTGTTGCTTTACCTAAATTGTTGTTGCCAGTGGTGTTTGTTTTAGTTAATGGTTCTTTAAGCTAAAATTATGTGAAGCTGTAGTTGGTGTCGCTCTCTACAAGTGATGATAGTTGTGATTGTTTCAATACTATCAGAACCAACAATGTTTTGCAGTTGCTATAGCAGTTGTTGTTATATATGTATATGTAAGTATATAAATATATGTGTTGCTACTACGAGTACATGCTGCATAAAAGAAAACTTTGTTATGAACCTGCATTTGTATTATGCCTGTGAGTGTATACATATTTGAGTGCAACTATTAAAACCAATATTGTGTAGATAATGGTCAATTTTTAAAGAAAAATTGTATTTAAAAAAAAAAACAAAAAAGAAGAGAAAAGAAAAAGAAAATTTAAAAACAGACTCAATAATTAAAAGGAAATTTGTTGACAAAGCAACGAACTCTTAAAATTTATTGAAAAATCTCAAATTTTTTTGATGTTTTTCTTCTTGTTTTTTTATATGCTTTTAAATACAGGGTGTTCGCCGGGAAGATATACTACTTTGGTAAACATTAGTCTTGACAGTTCATATTGGGCAGTCGTGAAGTAGAGGCGTGACAAATTTATTATGGAAAAATATTCGGCAAACCAACCTGTTTTAATCAGTAAAACATTTTATCAAAATCAATCATCGATTACTGTGACGATGAGAAAGTTACATGAAATTTTTGGGAGAAACAACTTGCCAACAAAACGCACTATTTATCGTGTAGTGAATGATTTCGAAGAAAGAGGAAATGTAGCTGATAAGCCCAAGCATGGACAACAACATAATGCAAGATGGGCCCTACTGGAGCCTACTGCTGTTCAAGAAAGTGTTTAAAATAATCCATCAACCTCAATTCGACTCCGCACAGTGAGTCAGCCCTATAGTAAACGCGGCAAAAAATGGTTTTGGCGTGTTGTCCAATTTGGATGAAATTTGTATATTAACAGGTTTATGAGTAACAATACCTTAAAATTTCAGCCTCATAACTTCATTATTTTTTGGTCTAGAAGAAGTGAAAATTGAGATATGCCAACGTGCTTGCAATATGTTAGTTCAATATGTAATATTCAAAAGCTTGTTAATAAAAAAATACATAATAAATATAACTTTAAACTATTTTTTTTGTTTATTTAGTTGTTGTAGAATGAGTAGATTAAAAAATAAATTACAAAAAAAAAACACGAAAAAAAATTTCTTAACAACAGAATTATGGTGTAAAAATTTAACATTTTGCATTTTCAATGGACTAAGAAATATAGAGCAGCCCCTCGCCCTAGGTGCATACTTATATCAAATGAAATATTGAAGTCTCAGCTGTCATTTAAAGTAAAGGACATATAGCAAAAGTTTGCAAAAGTACTTTAAACATACAAAAAAATACAAAAAATACGTACATATGTTAGCATGCAATAGCATGTTTACAATTTTTTACTTTTATTTTTTTTTAATTTTTTGCAATTGTTTATATTAATTCATTTAGAATTAGAATGAAATTGAAAAAATTAGAATCCCCTGATGATATTAAAAAACTATCGATAGAATGAAAAAAAAAGATTGTTCTTTTTTATGGCATTTCAATGAGAGGTGGGCGTAATAGTGGGCGTGTTATTGTAATTTTTGCATGAAACATTTTAAATGATATAAATTACAGTAATATCAAATTTGAAAGTTGTACTTACCTAAAATATTTTAGAAAATATGGCACTTTTTATGTTGAGGTTGTATGGCGGTAAAAGTGGGCCAAAGTTCAAAATTTTTTTCCGATAATGTTTGTAACAATATAACATTCAAGTGTACCAAAATTGAAAGTTATACCTAAAGTATTACGGACAATACGGCATTTTTCAAATTTCGATTGTATGGGAGGTGGGCGTAAAAATGGGCGGATTTTCTAAATTTTTTTTTAAAAAACCGGAATTGTCTCAAAACTTACCTGTGCAAAATTTCAGAGCTCTACAATGACTCCTTGTAATTAATGCCGGCGTGGTCACACTGTGCACCGTGCTCAGGAGCTTGGTCTTCAAAAAAAATTTCGACAATTTTGCACGAAGACTTGAATTTGCTTCCATTTAAGATTCAGTTGACACAAGAGCTTCTAATAGTAAACCATTTACGCCGGCCAATAGGATGATATAGCTCGCACATGAAAACACCGATTTACATGAAGAAATCAGAATGAGTGACGAGGCAAATTTTCATTTGAATGGATATGTGAATAAACAGAATAGTCGGTTCTGGATAATGGAAAACCCTAAAATTATTCATCAGTCACATTTGCATCTACTAAGGAGGAATCATTGAACCTCATTTCTTTGAAACTAAAAACGGTGTAACTGTAACTGTCAATGGGGAGTGATATGTGGTATGATTGAAAACTTTTTAACGCACAACTGCATGCTTTGGGCTTGACGAACAAGTAGTTTAAACAAGACGGTGCCACATAGCATACAGCCAAGATTACAATGAAATTACTGAGAGACCTCTTTCCACAACAAGTTTTTTAAAGGAATAGTGATGTTGATTGGCCTCCACGGCCGCACCTAATTTGACAGCTCCAGACTTCTTTTTGTGGGGATATCTGTAAAGCAAAGTTTATGCCAACAAACCAGAAACGCTTGAGCAACTCAAACAAAATATTTGTGATGAATTTATTGAAATACCGCGTAAAATGTGTGAGAATGTAATGAAAATTATGCTCAAAAACGGCTGCCATTTGTGAGGCTAACAGAGCAGGACATTTATCTGATATTGTATTTCATACATAAGATCCTTCCCCTTTCATTTAATCAAAAATTATAAACAAACAAAATAGTATACCTTCCGGGCGGACACCCTGTATTAAATAAAAATTCGAAATTATTGTATAAAAAATATTTTATAAGAAAAGTTTCGTTCCATTATATAAAATTCATTAAAAAACTCAATAAATTTTTTTAAAATTTTAAACTTAAGATACGTTTTACAATTATCGAAATATTTCAGTATTCCGCTGGACAGATGGTACTTTTAATATTTTCCCAATCAAATTGCATGAGAAATTGGCATAATAGGAAAATTTTAGTCCTTCAAGTCTAAATATTTTATACTACAAACTCTAACTGAACTAAGAATTTTCTTTCGTATATATAGCTTGTGTGAGCTTTAAAGCATAATACAGTTTAGAAGCATTATTATACGGTGAACTTTTGGTACATTTTACTAACAAAACTAGAATAGGGGTTCCCTGTAATATCCTTTCTAACGCTAATTTTCTGTTGAATTTAAGGATATCGGCGGGTGCCAATAGAGGTAGCTCCCCCCATCTCTAATTCTTCGGCGTATAGACATCTTCTCTTTATGTGCTATTACTTATATGAGCAATATGTATGTGCTCTGATGATTTGGTTTTCCGGTCTCAAAATCTGCACATTGGATTTTTGTTTGTTTGTTATTATTGTTATTGAGAGAAGTTGCTGTCTCATTTGATCACTCAAAGGAAAGTGTTTTACCTTCACCCTTGAAAGATCAACAGCAATTGCTTCATCTGTCGTTGGATACTGATTGTGGTGAGGATCTTCGCTAAGTAGGTGGCTGTTTTCTATTACTTACAATTAGGTGGCGCTGTTTCTTCTTATCTTATCTTTCTTTGATGTCAAAGCCAAATACCGTGAAATGTTAGAGGGTAGTTTATTGTGGATGGACTTCTTGAAGGGGTGGGAGCCTCTTATTTTTTTTCTTTTTAAATAAATCTCGACAAACCGCAAATTTTTTGTTTTTATTTTTTCTTCTTTAGTGCGATTTGGACTTCAACTGCTTTGAGTTGTATGCGAGCACTATAACCACTATACTAATGTTCCGCCCACCCTCTACTAGCTCTACTGAAATCTTCGTTGAGGCTGCAATGTCCAGGTTATTTCTAAATACATTGCCTCCAGAGTAAAATCTTAATCCATCCTAGTTGGCAAACAAAAGTTTGGTTTGCTTCAAATAAAGTGTCTGCATAAAAAGTGCACCCTTTTTTATCTGCTTTTTTGTTCTCCAGAACTTCTAGATGACAGTAGACCCAGCAGAGGCTGATCTTATTATCTTATACCAATCAGTTGAATTTACTCAGTAATATCAAATTCATTGGAACCAATTGTTCTTGACTATTAGGTAGTAATATGCTTCCAAATTAAATTGTCCACATCTATTTAGTCGTATGGCGTGAACATTTCGCATAAAATATACTAAAAAGTTTCCTCATGGCGTTTGCAATGCCATAACTAATGAAGTTTCCTTGAGTGGCTCAGATATGGAAAGCTTTTTGACGAGGGTTGGAATTTTAATAGGGTGCGATATTAGAGCCATTGGAGAGAGGCACTGGGTAAGGCAAACAATAACTGGAGGAGTGGAGAGTATCTAGGGCATTATGACCCAGTCTAGGGTTTGCGAGGATGAAGAGAAGCTGGTGTAGATGCAGTATATTCTCTCTTTAAGTTTGTAGTATGTGATAACTAGAAGGTTGCACTCTGAAGTATTTAGAGAAGGTGCTTGAGATACCAGAGAACTTTTGTGATTATGGAAATATATACATAACTGGCCTTTACAACCCCGTGTCAGAATTACGGCCTAGTTTCTCGCAGCACTCATGTTGTGTGTGTCAATTTTTATCCATGAGTACCGGCATCTACAGTTTAATCTCGACTCCGAATGAAAGACTTGAGTAGCTTGTTCATGGCAATTAGTTACTCTCAGATCTTTTGCCAGAAGACTGCTGAGAAGTAGTCGCCGAAAGAAATATTTTTTTTTTCATATTTCTTTTTTCTTAGATGTCAGAGCTGGGTGTAGAACCCGGATCTAATGGCTTAGTAAGCCAACACACTAACCACTAGTCAAAAGATGCCCAGTAGTGGCTGATATCAGCAAATTAACCTCACACCTATACTTACGCTCTTTTGTTTGATCGTGAATCAACCAATAGGAAATCAGCATGTTGAGTGGGAGAGACAAACTACACTTGCAGAACTTCTGTGTCTTATTTTTTTTATCTCACCAATACTACTACCTTGGGCATCAATGCACTAGACCACGGCGACTAGACGACGATTATGAAAATACCTTTTGGAAATTCAGTGGTTTAGAAGCAGACGACATTGTAATTCGATTTCTGTGTTTGCTGCCGCGTCTCGCTTTGCTTGTCTTTTTTTCTTTCTAAATTTTCTGTTTTCTTTTTCCATTTTTAGGATTTCTAGTCTTTTCTTTTTAAGGCGATCACAGTGGATTGATGGTTATCAGGGTGAAGTTCCTTCTTAATTATTTAATTTAATTCTGGACTTAAGTAAATTTGAAATTAATAAATTGTTTTTTTTTTAAGAAATTGGTTTGAACCAATTCAATAACAGAACACTATGCATAACAGTCTTATGCATTCCAAAAAGTTAGCAGTTCGCTGGCTTAGATTTTAGTAATTAAGCGCTGGATAAACTTGTGATAATAAGTTGATAAATTGTTGTTTAAGAACATTTCAGAATTATAATTCTTTTGAAATATATTTCTACTCTCAGAGCAAACAAATTTTGACTCTCAAACAAATTTCTAAGCAAAATTTTGATTATTTATTATATATGTATGTGATGCCTGAATTAGGTTCATGGTTATAAAAGTATACGAGAGTTACAATTAAATTTTGTTATTTTTGCTTTTAATAACAATATATTGAAAGTAATAATAATTTCAAAGAAAATAATAATTTGTGGTATTATTGGAATATTACTTTTTGTTTTTTATTTACCGGAGGCTGATGTAACATTTCAACTAAATTGCAACAATACATCATTCAAGCAAACGTAACATACTTATATCATTGTGGAAAATAAATGTTTAATTAAAAAAAAAAACACACAAATAAATTAAAGAAAAAAGTTTCATTTTAAGATGTCAATACGAGTATATTGAAAAGTGTTATTTAAGTACTTAAAAGCATGTACGAGTACAATAAAGAATTTAAAAGCGAATGATTAGAGTGGAAAAACAAAACATTTATGTTCTATCAAGTAAATAACTACCATTTAACAGTCGAAGTCGCCATTGTCTAGTGGTTAGTGTGTTGGCTTACTAAGACATGAACCCCGGGTTTTATACCCAGCTCTGATATCTTAAAAAAAACAAAAGATATATGCAAAAAATATTTTTTTCGGCAACTACTTCTCAGCAGTCTGGCGGAAGCTGTGAGAGTAACTGATTGGCATGAAACAGCTTCTCAAGTCTGTCGTTGGGAGTCGACTTTAAACTGTAGGTCTCGGTACTCATGGATAAAAATTGACACACACAACTCTGAATTAGTGTAGTAATGGCCAATTCTTTTTGTATTTAAAGGAAACACATTATCATATCGTACAAAGCTCCACTTTTACTAACACTAAACGCTCAGCTGTTATACTGTCTCTTTTCAGCGTTGCCAACAACACACTGCAAATATGGCGGCAAATTCAAAACTTAATGATTAAACAGAATTGGGGCATGACGTTTTTTTCCATACAAATTGATATATAAAAACGCTGTAAATGCAGTCGTGAAATAGAATCTATTTTAATTTGACAGCGATTTTTCTTATGCTCTCATTTTTAGAAACAAATTCTCTCAGCAATGTTACCATACTTTTATTAAATTTCATATATTTTGTAAACAAACCCATTTGTTTTTGTTGTTGGCGGAAAGAAAAATAAGAACAAAAGAAAATCGAAGAAACATTTGAAAAGTTAAATAAATTAATAAATTTTGAAATAAATGCGTAAAGATGATTAAATTATAAAATATAAATTCAATTCTTTGCAAAAACTCTCATAAACTTAATTTTTAATAGCTTTACATACAAGAAATGCAAAAACAATAAATGACATTTCGTGAAGTTGCGGCCGTCGTTTTAATTTTCGGCATGTTTTCTCTTAGAGTCATTTTTGCCTGAAGTTGCGGTCGTATTCTGTTTAATCATTTACGTTTTTTTGTTGATACCCTTTATAGTTACGAGTATACATATATTTCCTGCGATGTTATTTATTTTTTTTAACAATAAAATCACTAAATGAATACAAATTTTTATAACAGATTTTACACTGTAGTCTACATATCTAATACAATTGAATCTTAATTAAAAACTCTGCTATTATTAATGTTGTTTGACATTGTTTTTACACTTTCTTTCAATTTTATATATTATTTATTGTCATTTATTTAGTTAATATTTTGCTATTACCTGTCAACAACTGTTCACATATTAAGAGTGCACAAAAAAAAACTTTCAATTATTTTTTGTTTTCATTATTTTAATTTCTTTCCATAAAATTAATTATTGAGATTTATTTGTAGCGTTTATGTAAATTTCATTTAACTATTTAAGTTCGCTTAATTGGTTTATTTAACATGTTTATTAGCAATAAATGACAATTTTATTTTTAATAAAATATTAGAAATAAATTTATGCATAACGGAAAATCAAAAGAAAAAAAATACAATTATATGTTTAAAATTTTGTTTTTGTTATAGTAAAACAACATCTGGGGGCTCGTTCTTGATAGATATAAAAAAATTTTTAATTATAAGTAGAAACAAAAGAAAAAAATAACCTACCAAATTACAGTAATTACGATTATTTTTGTGAGAACAGTGTAACAAGTTTTAAGCAGATAAATCGTGTTATTTGAAGTTCTCTTAAAATTCTCAAGTTTTAAGAGATTTCTATAAACGCACAGTGTTACTATGCTTTTAATTGTAAATGCTTTATCTTAGTGCTTAGTTAATAGTTATTAATAGGGCAACCAAAAATATGCATTAGCATCTTTTTTTTTTCTGAATGTTGCCGACAAAACAACCAAAATATTAATTAATTTTAGGAAAAATTACGACGTTTAACCCCTATTTGTTACGGCATATTTTTGCATATTTCATCATAAATGCATATTTTTGCATTTTTTAAATTTTTTTATATTTTGATGCCATATCTTTTTAAACTATTGTGCAACAGTTAATGTCAATTTGATAAAAACGTCCAAGCAAAAAACAAATTAAATACAAAGCATACAAATTTTACATACATTTATGGGAATTAGCGTTTAAAAGAAAAATTTCTTAATAATGAATTCTCAATTAAAAGTTACGTATTTTTCAACATTGTACTTATGGGAGAAAAATTTCCATAATTGCATGATATAAAAAATTAAATTAAAAGTTTATTTTTAAATTTTCGTAAAAATATCCAGCAAATCAAGCAATCTGTGTCAAACAGACTAAAAAATAGATTAGCGAATACCGAGATTTTAAAAGTAATAGTAATATTCTCTTTTGTAAAGTTTGCAATAAGCCAGTGTCAGCAAAGAAAATATTTACCATAAAACAACATCTCGGAAATCAAAAACATATTAAGCTCAAGGCAAGAAATTATACTAAGAAACGTTTGCTTTCAAATTTGCATAAATTACTTCCGTTGATGTCGAAAGAAGTTTCTCGATGTACAAGAGCGTTTTACGATAAAGCTTCATGTTTCAAAATTTGAGCGATATGATTGTTATTTATTGCAATAATAATTTAAAATAATTTTTTACTCTTTTATTTGGTATTCTTGTTAGTCTGATTTTTTTAAATTTTGTATTTTTGTTTGTTTGTTAATTTTGGAATTAAAATAAATATATCGCTTATTTGCGAGAAGAGTGGCATGACCCAAAAAAAAAAAACGGTTCTGATATAAATGCATTTAAACATTTTAATTAAGCCAAACTGATAGAAAAAGTATAAGACACTTTTGGTCGCCCCTCAGTGAAAAAAAGATATAAAAATAAGATTTTTAGATATGTTTTAAATTGCACTTCGTCTCATATTTCTGCATTAATAATTCAAAAAGCACATCTTTTGAGTTATGTCACTCTTTTCGCAAATAAGGGATATGTAAATATAAAGGAAATTTATTTTATTCGGTTGGTGGCTAATTGTTATTACTCTTCATGTTTTCAAATTTTTGAAAAAAAAATATATACGAAAGTTTACATCAATATATGTATTTATTATGAGTTTTATAGAGCATATTTTTAACGCTTAAAAGTGTTTTTTCAATGCATATTTTAGGCGCTTAAAACTAATTTTATAGAGCATATTTTTGGTTGCCCTAGTTATTAATATAATAGCTAATAGTTATTTTTGTCTGTTACATAAATAGTCTTTTAGAATAATTGCATGAAATTTTATTGATTTATTCACCGAGACAGGCAAAATAATTTTAATTTAAAATATGAAAATGATAGAACACAAGTATACAAATGAAAATGAACATTTCCAAAAAGTTTCTGTTTCTTGAAATAACTTGTTGTGGAAAGAGGTCTCGCAGTAATTCCATTGTAATCCTGGCTAAATGCGCTGTGCCACCATCTTGTTGAAACCACATGTTAGTCAAGCCCAAAGCACGCAGTTGTGGCGTTAAAAAGTTTTCAATCATATCACGACATCACTCTTCATTGACATTTACCGTTATGCCGCTTTCAGGTTTTAAAGTCCAATGATTCCTCCTGATCTAATTGCACACCCGACTGTCACTTTTAATGGATGCAAAGGTGACTGATGAATAATTTGAAGGTTTTCCATTGCCCAGAACCAAGTATTCTGTTTATTCACACATTCATAATAAATTTACCTTGTCTCTACTTCACGACTGCATAATATGAACTACTAGCTGAACCCGGTGCGCTTCGTCACCCTTCGTTATAAAATAAAATTATTTATATATTTATAAAAATTTATTTATTTAATTTGATCAGCCCACTTTTCTTTTGATACGTAGTTTTATTCATGCCAATACCATAGATAGCAAATAATGCCGCCATTGGTCAAAAAATGCCCAAGATATAACGATTTTAAATTTGGGTTTATATGGGCGGTGCCACGCCTCTTTGTCCAATCAAAACTTCATATTGCCTATTATTCCTTCCAGAGTCACAGTAATATGCTGTGAAAATTTCAGGAAGATCGGCCCAAGGGTTTAGCCTCCTATGAAGCACAAACAAACAAAATTATAATTAAAGGTAAAATGGGGCGAAAAAGAGGGATTTGTTAATAAAAAAATTTATGGCTACCTTACCTGTAGATAAAAAATGTATAAAACTTTAGTTAAATACATATTACAAAAAAAGTATTTTGTACAGCAAACATTGTTAGTGGTAGAAGTAAGTATCTGAATTAAAAAAAAAGGGCGGTTATGTAGGCGTTGTTCATAGTTATATGGCGAGCAATATACTACCAAATAAAAGAAATCCTTTAGAAGGAACAAATTTGTACAGAGAACAAAAATTTTAAAACTTTCAAACAAAATTTGGCGTGAAAGGGGGCGTGGCATAAGAAATGTTTATTTCTATCTCGCCTAAAGTATAATTTATAATTTAAAGTAAATCTGTTAAAAAATATATGGAAGCAAATACATAATTTAAAAAAAGTAGGCGTAAAAGTGGGCGTGGTCGAAAAAGTACTATGTTAATCATGCCAAAATAGTACCGGGAGCTACAACTAGATTGAGTTTAACGTGCGTACAGATACTTTCACATACTTACATACTATGTACACATCTTAAAACATTAATGCACAGTTTTGAAGAACTTAGGCTAAAATAGAAATAAATTTATGCTTTTTTTTAATTTCTTAATCGAAAAATAACGTATTTTGAGCCATTGTGCATTTAATAGTAAAGCATTCTCTTAATTTTGTATGCAACTAAAACACAACACGATTTGCTTAACCAGTTCAAGTTTATACCTCTTTTTTATACTCAAACAATATTCTATAAAATTTAATTATATTTTACAAAAAAAATTAGAAAAAAATAACAATTGTTAGCAAAATAATTTTATAATTTTTTATGATTTAAAAACAAACGCTTTTTAAAGTTTACAACACATTTCAAAGTGATCTTTTAGCGAATAAATACAGGTGCCTCAATGCATCTGTAACGAAATAAAATATAATTTTAAATAATTAATTAAAAAAAAAGGATTAACAAATTATTATCAAAGAAATAAGAAAAAAATAAATATAAAATTATAAAATTTTATAACAAAAGAAATTAAATAAAAAGTGTTTAAATAATAATAATAAAAAAAACTTAATTAAAAAGTGAAACTTTAAAGTGTAAAATAAATAAATGCCTTTTCTGCCATAGACATTAAAAAGAAAATAGAAATCAATACTCGTACAACGTAGCGCCTTTTTTGTAATACAAGATTTATTAATTTAATTTTCGCTTGTATTTTTTATAAAGTGTGATTTTTTAAGAGATATAGGAAAGTTTTTGAAAAAAAAAACACATAAAATTCAGAAAAATTAATGAAATCTTTATTTGAATCGATAGTACGGTCCAAATAATTTAATATTTGAAGATTATTTCATGCAAATGTTGATCCTGACTGCGCCTTAAATGGTTGTTCATCCGCTTAGTCCAATTTTGGCATACTCTTTCCAACATTTCCGCCGGTATCTCACGAATAAATGCTTCAATGTTTTCTTTCAATGCGTCAATTGAAGCGGGCTTGGCTGTATAGACATAAGCTCCCCCCCGGGGATACATTTATGGTTGCTGGCTAGTGTCCCGGTCAGTAGCCTGTTTTCCCCGGGGAATATTGGGTTCGACCTAGCCCTGAGTGGTCTGGCGCTCAATATAGGCAGAGAACGCCATTAATGGCTACTATGTGGTGCATGGCCGTTAAATGCCACGCGTACTTGGGGTGCTTGTCCCTTTAAGTGCGCGTGGCAGGCATTTCTGGTGTTCTCACGGACTGACCAGAGATGCCTTAATCTGGTACTACGGGCATCAGGAGCCCCCGGACTGACAACCCCCAGTCATCCGGGATAAAGGTCCGGCCTGATGATTGGTGAGGTCCTCCTCGGAGGTACACGTAGTGGTTGTAGTAGTACCTAGATAGATACCCCTCAGCAAGGGGGGTATCATCACCCAGACAGTGGTGATATCAAATTGCCAACTCGATGTTATGGGCTCTCTTTTGAGCGCCGTGTCCTCGTGCATGAACGGATTAGAGAGGACCGGCATCGAGTGGCGGTGGTTGGGCGCATTGAACTCAACTACCGCTCCGGCAACGGGCGGCGTGTGATATGTCCAAGTGACGGTGCGCACGTTAAACCCACATACAGTTGTATAGACATAAGCTTTAATATAGCCCCAAAAAAAAATTGTCTAAATGCGTTAAATCGCACGATCTAGGCGGCCAATTGACCGGTCCCGAACATGAAATAAAATGTTCACCGAACTCGCCTCTCAATAAGTTCATTGTTACGCGTGCTGTGTGGCATGTGGCACCGCCTTGTTGGAACCACATGTCATGCAAGTCAAGCCTTGCATTTTGGGCAAAACAAAGTTGGATATCACCTCACGGTAGCGCTCACCATTCACAGTTACGTTACGATTCGTATGATGCCACAGGCCCATAAACCGCACCAAACTGTGACTTTTTCTGGATGCATTGGTAGCTCTTGAAATTCTTCTGGCTGGTCTTCACTCCAAAATCAACAATTCTGCTTATTTACGCACCCATTGAGCCAAAAATCAGCTTCGCCGCTGAACACAATTTTTCAATAAAAAAGTGGATCTTCGGCCAACTTTCCAAGAGCCCATTCACCAAAAATTCTACGTTGCGGTAGTTTGCTCGGCTTCAATTCTTTCACCAGCTGTATTTTGAAAGGCTTCACACCTAAATCCTTCCGCAAAATTTACCACGTCGTTGAGTAACAGAGGCCCAATTGCTGCTAATGGCGACGAATTGATAATTGATGGTTATCTTTAACACTGGCCTATACAGTTGCGATACTTTCTTCATTTCGCACTCTACGTAAGCGTGTTGGTGGTTGAATGTCCAACAATGTAAATTTGGTGCGAAATTTAGTCACAATAGGCCGAATAGAGCTTTAGTGGGTCGATTAAACTGACCATAAAATGGAAGAAGCGCGCGATGAATTTTCTTAATAGAGTACGCATTTTGATAATAAAATTTTATAATTTGCAAGCGTTGTTAGTTTGTAAGACGATTCATAAATAAATTATAGACCAAACTGCAGATGTTTGACAGTGAAACAAAACACGAAACGTGCGTCAGCTGTTTAAACCAGTGTTGCCAAAAAGATAATAGCTTAAAAATCACCCTTTATAATTAAAATTAATTTTTATACAACTCTTTTTATACAAAAAATAATGAATAACAATATCGACAATTCTGTTGTTTACTGTTGAAAACAATGCGATTATCGTAAAAATATGTTACTGAATCGCACCACTGACCAAGCTACTCAAAGGGGTAGCGAGATATCGACAATAAAATTAATAAATATTTTCTTAAAAAAGGCGTTAAGTTGTAATAAATTTGTACATCCGTCTAGAATAAAAAACTGCAATAAAGTATGACCGTTAATAAATAAAAAATATATTTAAAATAGAAATAAAGAAAACCGTACAAATCGTGTACAACACTTTAGAAAATATTTCTTAAAAAATTTATTACATTAATAAATATAATATTTAATAAATAAAATAAAGCTTTCCATTTGAAAAATGTTGCTGAATATTTCTCGCAAAAATTTTCTATTTCTTTTACTCTTGAGTTCTATTGTCATTGTGGTTGTTGTTATATTTTGTGCCACCACAAAAGTCAGTTCTCAGTATGAATGTTTCAATACGGAAGTGGATACAAAAAATTCAACATTGGAATTGGTGCATATTGTAAGTAAAAAAAACAAAAAATGAAAGAAACAAAACGGTTTTTATAAAAAAAAAATTAATGAAAAAATTAAAATTCATAAATCGTTGCGACAAAAATACTCGTACAATAACAAAATTAGAAAGTTAGTTTAAAAAAATGTTTAAATGCTATCATTCATTTTGTTGTTAAAAAAGCAAAATAATAATAATAAGAAAAAATATTTTGTATGACTAGTAGTTAGACATTTTTCAGTTGAATTTTTTAAAAAATAACACTGTTCAACACGAAAAAAAAATTACGGGGTTCTGACGATTGATCCTGTTAGAGGAGAGTAAAAAAAATTTATACTTTTGTCGGCGTTTTTTTCACAGCTCACATGAGAATTTTATTTTCAAAGGCGGTTAAAATTTTTCATCTCTGGCCAACTCTTTCAGCATATCGGTGTATAAAACTATGTTTTCCTTACATCCGAGGTGTATGGTATGTTCAGTAACATTAAAAATCAATTTGTCTAAAACTTTCTTATACTGACTCTTAATAATAACTAAATTAACCTTAAGTGGGCAATCTTGAATTTGATTGCTTTTAGGTCTTCGTGTTATAATGTTTTAACACCTAAAGTTAAAACCTGGTTTTAACATTAAAACCATAATCAGTGGGTTTTGCGTTCACATTACAAGTTTTCTTAAAATTGGTTTCAACATTTGCTGGGCAACAGCTGGTTGGTTTTAAAGCTAAAACCAACTTTAAAACCTGGTTTTTTACCATAGCAAATTATTATTTTACAAAAAAATAAGAAAAATTAAAAAATAAAATCTTAATTAGAAATCATTTTGTATTTTGTAAAAGAATATTTTAAATCTATTTATAAAAAGTAAAGAACTGATTGCAAATCAAGTTATTTGTAAAAAGTAATTATTTATAAAAATCGTAAAAAGATACATACATACATGCATACATACAGAATTGGCCATTACAACCCTGTGTCAGGATTACGGCCTAGCTTCTCACAGCCCTCATATTGTGTGTGTTAGTTTTTATCCATGAGTACCGGGACCTACAGTTTAAAGTCGACTCCGAACGACAGATTTGAGAAGCTTTTTCATGGCAATTAATTACTCCTAGAGCTTTTGCCTGAAGACTGCTGTGAGGTAGTCGCCGAAAGAAATAATTTTTTCATATTTATTTTTTTTTCAAGATGTCAGAGCTGAGATTTGAACCCAGCGCTATCGTCTTACTCAGCCAACACACTAACCACTAGACCACGGCGATGCTTAAAGGAAAATACACTTTTTTATCTCAGCAGTAAACAATTTTACAATTACTAATAGAATCGTTGTGGTAATTCCAAAGGCTCCTGTTCCTTTTATTTTTTCGAATTTTTTCAGCAGCACACATTATTAAACACGTTTGTTTATTTTTATATTTGTTTTATTTTTATATACATATGCTTTGTTTTTAAATTATCAGCTGTTTCAGCATTTTTATTCTGGTAACACTGGTTTTAGTACATCGAAAACAGGGTTATATTTCTTAAAACTTACTTAAAACTAATTCAAAAGAGGTTTTAAAGTGGTTTTAAAATAATAATTTGCTATGGTAAAAAACCAGGTTTTAAAGTTGGTTTTAGCTTTAAAACCAACTTTTGATTTAAAACCACTCAGTGTGAAAACACTATTTAGGTTTTTTTTTAAGACCGTGCATTTTTTTTTAATAGATATTTGTATGTATATTTTGCGCCTTTTTTTGTTAATGAGACAAGTTGCTGCCAATTTGACCACTCAAGGGCCAGTGTTATTCCTTCACCCTTGATTGATCATACAGTAATTGCCTCATCTGTCGGTGGATGTCGAATGTGAATGGTGAGAGTCTTCAGTAGAGTAGCTGATATATCGGGTTTTTCAATAAAAGCGCTAAAAAAGTTTTTTTTAAATAAAACAAAAACGGTTTTGGATACCAATGAAATTCTTTATTCCTGTAAAAGTACGTTCGATGCCATTATGTATGGAACTCGATTTCTTCGGCCGATACTGCTGCAATTTCACGTTCGATATTCGTACGAAGTTCATCAATCGTCGCTGGCTTATTGGCATAGACCATAGACTTGACATAGCCCCACAGGAAATAGTCTAACGGCGTCAAATCGCACGACCGAGGCGGCCAATCGACTGGACCATTTCGTGAGATAACACGTTATCCAAACTTAGTTTGGAATAAATTGATTGTGACATTCGCTGTATGGCTTGTGGCGCCGTCCTGTTGGAACCACATGTCCTCCAAGTCCATATCATTCAATTGGGGCCAAAAATATTCGCTTATCATTGAACGGTAACGATTCACCGTAGAAGTACGGCCCAATGACGCCGCCGGCCCATAAACCGAACCAAACCGTAATTTTTTCTGTATGCAATGATGACTCATGGAGTACGTGTGGATTGCAGCCTGACCAATAACGCATATTTTGTTTATTGACGAAGCTATTCAGCCAGAAATGAGCCTCCTCGCTGAAAATAATTTTTCGATGAAAATCCGAATCATTTTCAAGTTGTTGTTCAGCCCAATTAACAAACATAAGTATGACGCTTCTGGTTGTCAAGCGACTACAGTTTTTGCGGCCATTTGACCTTGTAGGGATGCAGGCCAAGATTTTTACGGAAAATTCGCCACAACAACGTCACAGAGATGCCCAAAGCTTGATAACGACGTGTGAGAGACACATTTGGGCTTTCTTCAACTGAAGCCTCAGCGGTAGCAATATTCTCGACATTACGGGCACTTCTTTGTCTCACTGGCACCTGAACATTTTGTACTGAGCCTGTGGATTCAAATTTTTCCACTAGACGCTCAATTGTTGATCTGTTAGCACGATTAAGACGACTATAAATTTGACGTAGCGCTCTTAACGTTGAGGCCACTGACTCCGAATTTTGGTAGTAAATTTTAATAATTTCGACTCGTTGTTGGCTCGTATATCTTTCCATCATGAAATGTTAAACCTTACTGAAGAGAAATGTCAAAAGAGCGGCAAGAAATATAGCGTCGTTTGCTATCCCTGTCGCTCGACTTTTGTAGCGTTCCTTTTGAAAAACCCTGTATGTAGTAAAATTTTATATCCAACATTTTTGTAGAACATTTCATCCCCGCCCCTCCCCTTCTCGGTGTGCTCTTTACGTTTTGTTAAAATAAAGTTGTACAACGTAGTTATGCGGGGAAGTTAGAGCGTTAAGATGTTCTACGAAAATATTTGTCGTGATATTTTCTACAAAGTTGCTGAACATACCATACACCTCAGATGTAAGGAAAACAAAATTCTATATACCGATATGTTGTAAAAGTTGGCCTCTGAAATAAAATTCCGATGTGGTCTGTCAAAACGCCGACACACATTATATTTTTTTAGTCTTCTCTACCAGGATCAATCGTCAGAACCCCGTAATTTTGCAAGAAATTTGAAATTATTGTACAGGGTAATTTGTAATGAAATTTTCATAAGAACTTGGAACACTTAAATGTTCAGAATGTAATATTAATGCTGCTTCGACTGGCTCATCGTTAATGCATTATGGATGACATACTTATGTAATAATAGTACATATTAGAATAAGCAATGGCCTCAAGTAATCCCATTTTGGTTTTTTCTTCTCAAGTGAACAAATATTTCGCTGGCATGTCACCTTTCAATACAATAATTAGCCATTACACCTTTTTTTTAATATTTGTTTGCTTCAAGATAACAGAGCCCAGGCTTGAACCGGAGCTCTCGTCTTAGTAAGTCAACACACTAACCACTAGAATATGGTGACTATAGGGTATATTATAATTACATAAACGATGGATTATCGATTGAGTGAGGAAGTGATGAGTTAAGCATTAATACCATTTAATTACCCAGTTAATAATATACAAGACAGAACTGTGAGGACCAATACGTTTTTTGTGATGTGACATACTATTGAAACTACACTTTTCTGTTGTTAATATTCTAGGTTTTGCGACACGGTCCCCGAACTCCAGTGGATACCTATCCAAATGATCCGTATGTCAACAGTGACTTTGAGCCTACTGGTTGGGGTCATATAACAAATGTGAGTGTTATTCTTTTAGTTTTGTAATAAATTCTAAAGAAAACTTTGTTGGTTAAAAAAAAATTTTCAGAAAGGCAAACAGGAATTATACGAACTGGGTAAATTATTAAATAAACGTTATGGAAAATATATGGAACCCTATTATACACCGGATGTAAGTTTTAAAATACCAACACCAAATAACTATAAATCTATAAGGAAAGTAATAAAATTAATTTACAGAGAGTTTATGCTCAGGCTACAGCCTCACCTCGAGCCATGATGACTTTGTCTACTGTTTTGGCCAGTATGTTTCCACCACATAACACACCCATGGAATGGCATTCAACCTTAAACTGGCAGCCAATACCCATATTTTCTGAACCTTTAGATCAGGATTCATTGCTGCTAGTGCGTACGCCATGTCCTCGTTATTTTGAGGCTCGCGAAGAAGTGTTCGAAAGACCTGAAGTCAAATCAGAGACTCTAAAATATCAAACGCTATTCAAAAATCTCACAGAAATCACCGGCATGAATGTTACCAATGCTGAACATATCAACTCTCTTTATATTACTTTAGAAGCTGAAAGAGATTTTGGCTTAAAACTACCAGAGTGGACTAAAGAATACTTTCCAGAAAAAATGCAATATTTAGCAGAGCAGAGCTATATTTATAATGCCTATACAACGGAAATGCAAAAGATAAAGGGGGGACCTTTTCTGAAGAAAATGTTTAATGAAATGCTACGTAAACGTGCTCAAAAACTGAAACCTTACGATAGAAAAATGTTTATTTACACCGGTCACGATTGGACAGTGGGTAATATATTGTCTGCTCTCAAGGTGTGGGATAGGCAAATGCCAAGATTTTCGGTAATGGCCATATTTGAATTACATAAAAATCCCCTGACACAAGAGTATTATGTGGAGGTAAGCGGCAATTCCCCTTAAAATAATTTTAAAATTTTATTTTTTTTTTCTCTCTTAAAAGATTTTTCTGCGCAATGATGAACGTGGCTGTCTAAGGCAATTGCAAATACCTCACTGTGCTCTTAAATGCCCCTTAGATAAATTGTTACTTTTAAGCGAAGCTGTTTTACCCAACGAATCTTATGCAGAACGTTGTAAAGCCAAGAATAGCAGTTTTATTGAACCACCACCAAGGCTGATTGATCAATAATTGTTGTCTCTATGAAAATACTAAAAAAAACCATTTAAGAAGTATGGCCTTGTCAACGAATACCCTATAATTGTTTTAATAGGTGTATTGGTTTTTATTTATTTTTATGGCCAAACAGAGTATTATGGTTGTTGTTGTATTAATAATTAAATAATTTTTAGCTTGTAATTTAAAAATTATTAAAAATAATTTTATTTTTTTAAATAATAATTAAAATAGAGAAAAAAAAATACGCTGAAAATAAAATTTGAATGAGATTTTTAGTACTTGAAAATGCACTCTTGAAAGATATTTGAACTTCATTTTAATTATGCTTTTCAAAACGTTTATTAAAGCATTTAGTTGCGAAGAAAAACATAATAGAAATAGTTTTTAAATTACCTACATAGGCTAGCATCTATTCAGATTTATGTTTGCAGTGCCAAAATCTGCTGAGGCGGTGTTAAATTTCAATCATATACCGGAGGGTAGCATGTCTAAGCGGTTCTAAGCATACATACGTGTAAATAATTGGCCATTACAACCCTGTGTCAGGGTTACGGCCTAGCTTCTCGCAGCACTCATGTTGTGTGTGCTAATTTTTATCTGTGAGAACCGGGACCTATAGTTTAAAGTCGACTCCGAACGACAGATTTGAGGAGCTTTTTCATGGCAATCAATTACTCTCAGAGCTTTTGCCAGAAGACTGCTGAGAGGTAGTCGACGAAAGAAATATAGTTTTCATATTTCTTTTTTTTAAGATGTCGGAGCTGAGTGTCGAACCCAGCTCTGTCGTCTTAGTAATCCAACACACTAACAACTAGACCACGGCGATTAAGGCTCTAAGCATTCGCGTGGTACAAATATTTGACGTTGAACCGTCCATCCACGTTTAATACTAGTTGAGGTAGTTGAAACATTTTGCTTCAACTGCTCTTCAGTAAGGCTTCGAATCATATACTACTGAAAATATAGGTAAAATTCTACAAATGGTTTTCATAAAAAAGTTTTTTCGGTTTTTTTTATTGAGACCAATACTCAGGGGTAAACCTCTACTGAATGCAGTGCATTGTATTGGAATTTTTTTGAAAGGACAGTAGATTTTATGACAGAACATATATTTTGTTTTTCTTAAATTAGTAAGCGCCTGAGGAATGAGACAAATTGCTTTGAATTGATCACTCAAAGGCCAGTGTTATACCTTCACCCTTGAATGATCAACAGCAATTGCCATATCGTTGTATGTTGATGGTGTGTGGTGAGTGCCTTCGCTAAGTAGGTTTAGTTGTTATCTGCTACTTCCCAATAGGTGGCGCTTTTCTGCTGATCATTGTGGTTTAATATTCTTTCACCGCTAGTGTGTTTCAGGATTATATGTTTGATTTGAGTGATTAATACAAAGGCGTACAATCGGCATTATTTCGGTTGTCCAAGTCGTTTTTATAATTCGACATCTACTTGCCTTTAGACTATTAATAAAATGTAGACAACGACTTTGAAAGCTGTAGTAAAGCCAAACAGTACAGTAGAATCCCAATTCGCATAAATTAACAGTATTTAATGTCAAGCTGCTGCTCTGAAGTCAACTGAAGATTTAACTTTTCAGGGTATACAGACTTTTTTTAAATATTGGTTATGCAAATGTCAGCGTTGATGATATTGAAATTCGAAGATGTAATCAAACTTTAGAAGACAATGATGATTTCCAAGTGTCTATAATCATTTTTCGATTTGGCGATATCAATTGGCCGCCTGGTTCTTGCAACTTAACACCACTTAATTATTTTCTCTGGGACCATTTGAAAGACGGAGTATGCATAAATAAATCACAGACAATGACGCTCTGAAAGATGAAATTTGGCGCTGTATTGACGAGATAAGCGGAGCTGTGTTGTAAATTCAATTGAGGATCAGAAATAAAATCACACTGTATAACTTACCACCTTTAACATCAATCAGTGTTAGTTTTGAATTCAAATGGGTTTACTGTGTTACTATGGCTTCGGTCAAACGAGACAGTTCGAAAGATTTCTGGTATTTCCACACTCAAGAGTGGAAGATATTGGATTATGTTTCCGCCTTACATCTGAACTGTCTTGTTTGAAGGCGCCCCAGATCATGATCACACCACCCCCCAACCGGCAAAGGCAAATTGTGGTTCATAATTTTGTGAAAAGAGCGGATGTCTGTCAACATCATACTCCATTATTAATTCCCCTATATCAACATTACATTGGCATTAAAACAACTGAATTAAAAAAAAATTGTTTTTAAGCCAATTTACTTCCTGATCTCAAACTTGCCTACATACATACATCGTAACATATACAACATTTATGTATTATATATAGAGGTAGGAGTGTATAAACTCTTAATTTCAAGCTTGAAATCTTTGATTTACTTAACTCGATACCTCGCTATTCCCTTGTGTATGTAGCCTTGTGAAAAAATAATATGGAATTAGTTGAACTACCATAAACCATTTAATTCGGTGGTTATCATAAAAATAATAATCATTAAAGTGGCAAAGTTCTCATTCCATTTTTACCTTAATTCGTATTATTTTATATTATTGATTAGAAACGCTATTGTTTCGAATTACATACATAACGGGCCTTTACAACCCTGTGTCAGGATTACGGTCTAGCTTCTCGCAGCACTCATGCTGTGTGTGTCAATTTTTAATGTCGACTCCGAACGACACACTTGAGAAGCTTGTTCATAGCAATCAGTTACTCTTCGAGCTTTTGCCAGAAGTCTGCTACGAGGTAGGAAACGAAAGAAATATATAAGTATTTTTTAATATTTCTTTTCTTCAAGATGTCAGAGCCGGGGCTTGAACCGGTGCTCTCGTCTTAGTAAGATAACATATTAACCACTAGACCACGGCGACTATAATTGTTGCAAATTGCCATATACATTTTATTTTATTATTTTTAGGGTTTTTTATTGTAAAGTGAAACGTCAACTATTTCGTTTTTAAAGTTTAATTTATAATCTTTAATTCTTTAAATTCAAAATTAATGTAAAGTAAAAACTACAGTTACTCGAGAACGTACTATTGTTACCATGTGTTGCGTTAATAATTCCAGAATACTAATTCTGCTTACAATTGTTTACACTTGATTTTTCTACCTGTAGTTTGTTATTGTAATAATTAATGCATGCATACATACATATATCGTCGTGCGGGAGTTTAAGTGCTCTATCCGCCATTTCATATTTTTTATATATCTCGAGTTCATGATGCCACTTTAGGTTTTCGACCCCAAATTTTTCACATCTGTAATCCATTTTAGTATATCCCGTCAAGTTTCGGAGATAAATAGCCAAAAACTTTATGCAGATTTTAAAAATTTTGGCATCAAAAACCTAAGTTAGTTAGTTAACTCGAGATTTAAAAAATTTCGTATAGAGCACTTAAACTCCCGCACGATGATATGCTAATAATAACTAAAAACTAGTTTAAGGACATGTAAGAATAATTTTGTTTTATTTTATAAATATTTTTTCAATCTTATTAATTGTTTTCTTTTTGTTTTCAGGTAAGTTCGAGAGAAATTGTAGAAATTCAAT
Organism: Metopia argyrocephala; assembly: GCA_963576795.1. Lineage (NCBI taxonomy): Eukaryota > Metazoa > Arthropoda > Insecta > Diptera > Sarcophagidae > Metopia > Metopia argyrocephala. The sequence continues at coordinate 111,562,341 of OY756210.1, forward strand.
TTGGCACAGTCTTAAGTAAGTGTATCACTTGTTTTTATATTTTTAGTTAAGGAAATAATTTATATATCAATATATGCAATTAATTAATGTGAATTGAAATGAAATTTCAAATTTCTATAATTTTAAAATATTTAGATATTTTTTTATTTTTTTATTTTTTTATTTTTTTTTTGCTTAATGGTCCTTCACATAACTTCTTTGAATATCAAAGATTTTAAATAATTAGAACAACTAAACGTTTTAAAGTTTTATTTATTTTTTTTTTATTTACACTTTAAATATGAAATGTATTCTTTATGGGGATAAGCATGTCCCTATCGGCATTTCGCCTCTGCTCAGGCAAGACTCGTCAGGAGGCTGTTTCATAAAAATGTTGACAAAATTATAAATTCTTATGTTTTAAAACGACAATTCTGCTTACTTACGTACCCATTCAACCAGAAATGAGCTTCATCGGAAAATAAATTTTGCATGGAAATGAAATTCAAAACCGACATCAATAAAATAGAACAATTATTTTGATTAAAAATTTCAACAAATTGCACGCGATGCTCTGGGGTAAATCGATTCATATTGAAATTTCAAAGCAAACTTAACAAAAAGCAACTATCAGCTGTTAAGTGGGTGATGCAATAAAGCTGTGATGCCAATTCAAAGTTGTGACACTCTATAAAAAACACTTGTTAGCACTAAGGTGATAGTCTAAATGATTTGGAAACATTTGTCATTAAAAGTAAACATACAAAAACTTTCTTGTCATTTGGCCGCATTTTTTTTAGAATTTAAAAAAATGAAAAATTATGTATTTCGGAATTCTTTATGGAATGGAATCTTTATGGGACCTTTATTATGTAAATCTAAGTCGATTTTAAAAATTTCAACAAATTGTTGCAAATAAAAAAAAATCAACACAAAACACTGGTGAGAATAACATTCGAAAAAATATAATTCTTATAAACAAATTTTAATAGATTGTGAATTAAATAGATAATATAGAAAAGGGATATGTAGCATGGTAGTAGAGGTCGAAAACTAGTTCCGTTCCGCTAGTATATGCTATACATGTTCTCTAACGAATATTAATTCTCATAAGAGTACCCGTAGTAGTCGCCGTGGTCTAGTTGTTAGTGTGTTGGCTTACTAAGCTCAGGTCTAACATCTTGGAAAAAAGAAATATGAAAAAATTATTTCTTTCGGCGACTACCTCCCAGCAGTCTTCTGGCAAAAGCTCTGAGAGTAATTTATTGCTATTTAAGCTTCTCAAATCTATCGTTCGGAGTCGACATTAAACTGTAGATCCCGGTACTCAGGGATAAAAATTGTTAGAAAAAATGCAACTTTGCTTTCAACCCAAATGCAACTCTTATTTATTACAATGCTGAACCTTGTAATACTAATTTTTATTCATTCCTTTTTCTACACTCGTTGAATATACACATACAATAAATTATACTGAAGTTTAAAAAATAAATGGTCTTTTAATAAAATTGGTTAATAAGAAATTGGATATAATTTTTTTAAGTAAGTTCGCTGTCTTGAAACAGAATTTATTTTTTATCCTAACAAAAATTAACACACACAACATGAGTGCTGCGAGAAGTTAGGCCGTAAGCCTGACACAGGGTTGTAATGTAATGTAATGTAATAAAATATATTTAAAATAAAGAATTTTCATTAGATTGGATAAATACCTTTTTTTCTAACTATTTGAAGTAAGTAATAACGGCAGTTTTTTATATTATTTGAAACAAATAAAACAAAAAGAGAATATTTTTTTCAAAATCAATACGAATTTATTTTTTATGTCGGTTACACTATACCGAACAGATGGTCCTAGCCATTTTGCTTGTAATAATATTTAAAATACAATTTAATATTATATTGCATTTTAGTATAAAACAAAAAAGTAATTTTTATTTTTAAATATAATTCATAACAACCCCGAAAATATACTTCTATGTAGCAGAGATCAGCATTGAGTCTTTAAGCACTTATGAAATTTTAAGTATAAGTGAGTACAAGTAGTTGAAATTTAACTACTCTGACTCACTCATACTCACACAACGTTGATTCATTAATAAAGGTTGCAATAAATATGAGTCCAATGTTAACATCAAACTCATACTCACTTGGATTCATAATTTTATAAAAATACTTATAATACTCACAATTGATTCGAGTGACTCGAATCATACGAAAAAAAATTTACCGTTTTAGTCGATAGACGTATACAATACCAAATGAAATTTATATGGTGTATACAAAAATGAACATGCAAATAATAAACAAAAATAAGCGAAAAAGTTTAAGTTTATAAGAAATGTATTAAGCTACCCATACATTTTCATTTTATAAAATTTCAATGAATTCTAACAAAAATTGTTTGCTAGCCATTTCCGCAACCACAAAAAATATTTTCACTTTTCGTATTTTTATTTTAATTCTACCGAAATGAATATTTTATTGTTTTATTATGAACTAATTTAAAAATTTTTTCAAATGTTCGCGCACAACCCCATACACTTTGTTACAAATCACAATAAATTGAAAAATTTCAAATTATTAGGATTTGTTGTCATACAGCCCCATTAACATGTAAAAAGACATCGAACACAACAAATCATAGTCACAAATCACTAGGGTGTGGCCACCTTTAACCCTTTGACGACGAAGAATGTAAAATTGGAAATTTTCAAATTTTGTTTGCGGATTCTTAATCGGAAACATAACATTTCAAGACTAAAGTGTTGTAAAAATTTAAAAATTTTTACTTCTTATAGGGGAAAAATCATGGGACATATGTGCCCCATTCGTCGTCAAGTATAATTATTTGGGAATAAATACATTATAATTACGACACATTTTTGTCGCTATAAAAATGAACATGGGCATTATATAACAGTATAAATTAATTATATAAGAATATAACCAACAACGATTGTAATTGTGGCTTAATTTCTAGTCAACTGTCGAACGGTTTACATGCCCTAATTTGTGATTTTATATACGGTTTGAAAATATATTTTCCTCCAACATATTTCGGTTTTATAAAACTGAAAGTGAAATTCTACAGATTTTGAAGAGTTGAAAGAACTGATACAGATTGTCAGCAATCTTTGATGGTCTAGGATGGAAATATATTAAATTCCGTTTATTTCCGTTTTCAAAAAATCCTTTCCCTACAAGTAATAAATCATTTTAAGTTAGCTGTTGGAAATTCTTTGAGTCACGGCAAATGCCAGTCTTTAGATAAGCATACCGTAAAATTTACCAGTCGAAATATACTGAAACAAAATATGAAGACCAAACCCATAAGTTAGGGGTTAAAATTGTGGCATGACCAAAAATGATTTCGCAATATAATACAGGAGTGGGAGGCGTTGATATTATGGACTAAAAAATGGTATAGTGTTATGTAACTCCTGATTAACTTTAGTAGGAAATTATTACTTTCTTTAGATTTAGATTTACTTACTTTCAGTCGTATTACGAACATGATCGTAAATCGAAGATTATCTTCTAGATTTTGTTTTTGATTTACTAGATTCGAAATTCGTTGGATATTTTCAAACAGGAATGAAAGGCGGAGCCAGGAACCGGTGTATTATTTGCACAAGAAATGGAATAAAATGTGCTTTACGGCGAACAGAAATTGTTTTGAAATTTATCAAAATTGAGTTCGATATTGTTTTAGCTTATGTATAGGTATAAGATATAATTTTAATTATATCATAAACTTAATTGCTCTTGCTTTCTTTGTTTTTCAAATATACAAGTTAATAAAATAAAAAATTTGCACAAAAAAATATCCCTTATTTTTACCGTTGACGACGAATGGGACACATATGTCCCATACTATTTTCAACCTCCCAAAAAAACTATAGAACCGATTCAAAATCTATTAATTAATAAGTTTGTAAAAGGCATTGGTACATATAATACTAAAAGTTTGTCCAACACTATCAATTCGAAACCGAGATATAAGTAAACAAAAATTGTAAAAAAAAAGATACAAATTTTTAAGTTTGAGACCAGTTTAAGCCCAGTTGAAACAAAAAAAACTTAATTTTAGTGCATATTCCAAAGAATGCATTTGTTTTTTATCGAACAACATTGATTACATTACAATTCCTTGGAAAATGGGTCTTTAATGACGAAAAATCCAAATGGGACATATATGTCCCGTTCGTCGTCAAAGGGTTAAAGAAGATAAAAATAATATATAATGATACTCACAATTATATCATAATTATTATTTATACCGTGATTATTTTTTAATTTTTTATAAATAGGTTCTAACGAAATACATAACAAAAAAAATATTTTTAAATTTTTTCTAAATTTTACATTGTAAAAACTTATAGTATACTTAACAAACTACATCTTTATAATCAATATTTTTAAAATAGATTATTGGAACGAAAATTGCCCATATTGGGCTATTGCCTTTATGTTTCCGAACTAATCGGAGGCCTCCGACACTGATTTTCTCCTTAATCTCACTCTTGCAATCCATTTCTTTATAACCTGCTAATAAAAATAAAAAATAAAAATTTTTTAATTTCTTTAAAATATTTCCTATACACATTAACTTTTTCGCTTATGTACATTGTTACATTTTGAATGTTTATTATTATATACACCATATCTATTTTCTTTTTATTGACGAAAAATAATAAAAAGATAATAAATTACATAGTCAAAAACATAGTATTTATTTAACACGATTCATGATTTAACTTAAAACTTTTTCTTTTGCAGTCGTGTAGTAAATGGTTGGTAGCTAGGAATGTGTTTATAGCATTAATTTACTCTTGTACTAACGCAGTAAGCAGAGCAAACACACAACAGTTTGTATGCGAATCATACTTATTTTTTCTCATCTGTATGCACTGAGTGAAGGAGAGTTGAAGTCAACAACATCATACGTATTATTAAATATAAATACGATGAGTACTTCAAACTTTTGAGATGAGTAGAGTCTCCATTACATTAACAAGAGTATGAATGCGTATAAGTACAAGAAATTATGAATCATGATTCGAGTATACTCACTTTTTCTTTGTATAAACCAGCTATATATGTATACTAGCTGAACCCGGCGTGCTTCGCTACCCCCTCGTTATGTAATAAAATTAAAAGTATTTATATATTTTGCAGACAGTTGTGGGAGAAAGAGGGTGAGGCTACCCCACTATTTTATTTTTTTTATTTTATCTGAATTAAACAAAAGGGGGCGGTGAAGTGGGCGTGGTTCATAGTTATATTGCGACGTTAAAAGTATTAAGAGCAAAATACTACAATATAAGAAAAAATTCGTTGGAAGGAACAAATTTGTAGATAGAACAAAAAGTTTAAAACTTTCAAATAAAATTTGGCGTAAAAGGGGCGTGAAAGGGGGCGTGGCGTAATAAACTTTATTTCTACCTCGCCTGGAGTATAATGTGTATACAATTTGAAGTAAATCTGGTAAAAACTACTTGGAAGCAATTACATAATTTTAAAAAAGTGGGCGTAAAAGTGGGCGTGGTCGAAAACAAAGTACCCTATTAATCATGCCAGAGTCCCAGTTAAATTCTGTGAAAATTTCAGGAAGATCGGTCCAGAGGTTTGGTCTCCTATAAGGTACAAACAAACAAACAAACAAACAAACAAACAAACAAATAAACAAACACACATTCAATTTTATATATTTAGATGATAACAGAAATATTTTTTTATGAATTCAGCCTTTAGCTTAAAAATAAAAACAAAACTTAAAAATATTTTGCTTTACAGACATACACGATTTTTCCATATTAACACAGATTTCATAATAAATAAATACAACACACTACCTTTGTTTAATGACTATAAAAAGATATACTCATAAAAAAATTAAAATATTTATCATTTTATTTATAGACCCCATTCACTCAATTACACTTTTCTTGTCTAAACTAAAGGCAATTAAAAAGAAATAAAACAAAAATTAACGTTTTGATTAAAAACTTTGTTATACTGGTGAACTGCAAACAAGTAAGTAATTTGCACTGAGCGCTATAGTTACATATAATTTTTGTAAATGTTTCCATATTTTCTGCTTTATATAAAATTCTTATCAATTTTCAGATCAAATATTTAATGCAGTTATTTATTCATTCAAAGCGTAGTACATCATTTTATTATTTGAAAACGTACAAACACCAACCAACCCATAAACATATTTTTTAGACCATTATTTTATGTTTTAATTGCATTATCAGTTTTTAGATAAACTAACAGAGTTTTTACCAGCTCTCAGAGACTTGTGTGGTTTAGCCTTAAAATGTTGATAGACCATGATTTCTGTCTGTCAATTAATTGTTTCATTTAAATAGATGAAAAAAGTAATCAATTTAATGCGCGCAAGACTCTAGGTAAGTCCCGGTACTCAGGGATAAAAATTAACACACTCAACATGGATACTGCGAGAAGCTAGGCCGTAACCCTGACACAGGGTTGTAATGGCCAATTATATATGTATGTACATGCGCTATTTATTTCGCTGGGTATAGTTTTAAAATACCCGTTTGTCAGGGCATTTTAGCTATGAATGTGCATATGTATATGAGTTAAAATAGTTGATTTTTTAAATTAAATTTATGATATCATAAGAAAAAGTACCCTTTACTGTGATGCTAAGGCTTTCACACGAACTAATAAAGTATAAAGTTTCTTCAAATTTCATGTTGAAAGAATTAAAAGTTTTGATATGTTCTAAAAATACTAAAAATACTCATTTTAGAACAAAACACAACTTAAAACCGCTGCGTTAATTGCGCCAGCATTAAACAAATCGTCGTGCGGGAGTTTAAGTGCTCTATCCGCCATTTCATATTTTTTTATATACCTCGAGTTAATGATGCTAGTTTAGGTTTTCGACCCCAAATTTTTCAAATCTGTAATCCGTTTTAGGATTTCTCGTCAAGTTTCGGAGATAAATAGCCGAAAACGGATTGCAGATTTTAAAAATTTTGGGGTCAAAAACCTAAATTAGTATCATTAACTCGAGATTTAAAAAATGGCGTATAGAGCATTTAAACTCCCGCACGACGAAATGTCAATCAAAATTTTGACGTCAATGTACTGCGCACTTTATTGTAAGGTTTTCGACATATTTTGGCTTCGTCTCATTTTTTTTAAGACCAATACTCAGGCGTACCCCTATTTATGCAGTGCATTGTATTGGAATATTAAAGATAGAAGAGAGATACATAGATTTTTTTGTAATTTTATTGATCGCCGTATATCAATGAGACAAGTTGCTATCAGTTGATCAAGCAAAGGCCAGTGTTATACCTTCAACCTTGAATGATCAACAATTGCCCCATTTGTCGGTGGATCTTGATAGTAAGTGGTGACCGCCTTCACTGTACTGTACTCCTGATCATTCGTTCATGGTGGAATAGACTGGATATGTCAGAAAGCGGTTTTTCTTGCAGATGGACATCGTGGAGGGGGGGGGGGACCTCTTAATTTAATTTTTTTAATTTTAATTAGGAAAACCGCAAATTTTATTTTATAATTTTTTCCTTCGCTGGGATTGAACCTCGGTCTTTTGAGTTTCTGTGCGATCGCTCTAACCACTATGCCACGAACGGTCTTTTATGGGAGAGTAGTAGACTTAACGGTTAATAACAGACTGCCTGTTAAAGCTACTATGGAAAGCTTACGTTAAAAATAAAAAGTTCTGTTAAAAATGTTTCTTAACCCGGCGTCAGGGGGGTTGGGTCAAAATTACCCGCACCTTTTTATATTTATTGTGGTATTATAACTACACTTCTCTTTGGTTTTCTCAGTAGCTGGAGATATTTATTTAATCTAAATGTATTTAATTTTAAATCGGTCAGATTTCCATTGCAATGCGAGTTACATGTGCTGAAATTTGAAAAAGGATAAATATGACCCAACCCCGCAGTCAACGTAGCTATTGTATTTTGCGCCATGTGTGTATTAAGTGTTTTGCGTATAAAATTATATTTTAAGTTAGACAACTTTACATTAGTATTCAATATAATGGTGTTTTTATTTTGCAATAAATTATTTTTATTTTTTACTACTCATATGAAGATTATGCAGAAATGGAGCTGCAGCGTATTTTTTAATTCTCCAGTTATCTGACTCGAATATCTCACTCTCCAATCCGGAATCAATTGAAGATGATAATATAACTGAGTACCACTAATTAAAAGAGGTAATGCCGGTAAAATATACCAGAAGTTTCCCGCTAAAAACGCCGAAAAAAAACAACCATACCTGTCAAGGGTGCAACAAATACAAATATTTGTCCTCTACATAGCATAACTCTCGATGCTGATTGCACAAATAGTGATACCTCCAACTACCGATTTGTTTTATAAATATTAACTAATTAGATACATAAAAATATCGTTTAAATTGAAAGACTTATAAATAATAACTGCATATTATATCTAAGCCAGAAGAAGCTAAGTTTGTTACCTTTTTTCAATTTGAAATATTTTTGTTGTTGTTTAAAAGTAAGAATAAATATTTCTTTATTTATTGCCTTATATATTTAATGACAAAAATTTAAACCAAAATTTATAAATATAATGAAATACTTCGACTTTAATAAGTGGGTAATTATAATCCAACCCTATCGTCCTTGTAACTAATTCCCAAGCCCATGACGACGGGTTAAAACCGCTTGTCGCCATAATTGTGTTTTCAAAAACATGTTCAGAATTAGTCTTGAGAAATTGCCAAAAAATTTCAATAATTCAATACAAAATAATTTAACAAAATTGTAGTTGCTTTTAAAATATTTTAACGTTTTATTTTATATTTTGTGGCACAAAAAAAAAAAAAATGTCTCAAACTTTTTGTATTTTTTGTATTTTTCTTTTTATTTGAATGGCTACTTTAATCAACGTTTTATTAAACGAACTTTTAGTTGAACCGTAACGTTCGATCGAACCAGTATGAAATCGCCGCTGACGTTCTTATTAATAATTCTATTGCATTATAAACAACATTTGCAAGTGAAGGCCAATGATTTTAAGGTGGTAGCGGCATTAGCAAATGAGGAGGCCAAGAATGCTAAATTCTCCACATTAAAGTTGGCACATGTGGTAGGCAGCCTTTTTGTTTTTTTTTTTAAACAAGAAACCACTTTAAAGTTAATAGCCAGTTAGTTATTTTTAATAAAAAAAAAATGAAAAATTTTGGTTTAATTTTAGCTTTTTCGTCATGGCATACGAACACCGGTTAATACGTATGCCAATGATCCCCATATTAATGCAACATTTCAACCATATGGTTGGGGTCATTTAACAAATGTAAGTAAAAAAATAGTTTTCTATAAAAGTTTTTAAATAAAAAAAAATTTTTTTAGGATGGTAAAAAGGATCTGTTTCAAATGGGTAAATGGTTGGCTAGACGTTATCAGCTATTTTTACCGGCCTATTATAAACCGGATGTAAGTCTTGTTTTGTAACAAGTTGTAAACATGCGTGTAATATTTTCTGTTAAAGTCTTTATATGCCAGATCTACTGCATCTCCACGTACTCTTATGTCTATGGCGACTGTTTTGGCAGGCATGTTACCACCTAATAATACGCCTATGAAATGGAATACAAAATTAAACTGGCAGCCTATACCAATATTCACGGAACCTTTGGAAAAAGACATTGTAAGTACTAACGAATAAAAAAAAATATTTAATTTAACATTTACACCACAATTTTGTAAAAAATAGTACCTTAGCCGTTAGAAAGAGTAATAGAAAAGTACTTATTTAAAAATTTTTTCCAAAATTTTACCATAATTTAATACTCTACAAAAATTTCCTGAGCTTGAAATTTTCTTATAATAATAGAGCTGTATATTGCGAGTACTTAAAAAAGTACTTAAAAAAGAACTTAATTTAAAATTCGTCTTAGAAAAAAATACCGGAGTTAAAAAAATTGTTTAAACGCAAAAGCCTTTGTAAGTGCATAAAACTAACAAAAGTACTCATCCTGAAATTTGCACGTTGAGTTTATTATTCTTTTTAGCCAAAAATATTTAGAAGTATAAATTGTAAGTACTAATATCTAAAAAAGTTCATACATTTTATTTGTACCAATATTTTATTTAAATATTTAATAAAAATATCGCAGTCAAAAATATTTATAAAAAAATTGCAAGTACTAACAATAAAAAAAAGTACTTAACTTAATACTTAGAACACTATTTTACTCTTTAACTAAAATACCTTAGCTAAAAATAATTTCAATACTCGTTAAAACAAGACATTTAGGCGAGATACCTAAAAAAAGTACTTAACTTAAAATTTGTACCATAATTTCGCTATAAAAAATAACTAGTACCCCAGCCAAAAATAGTTTTCTTATGCGTACATACTAACAACTGAAATAAGTATGCACTTGGCTTACGTTTGGTGTCATATATATGCTTCTGAAAAAAAGTACCTAAATTATTTTAATTATGTTAGAACAGTATTAAAAAGTGTTTATATAGTTTAAAATTTGTATCACAATTTTACTTTGAAAAAGTGCCTTAACTAAAAATTACTTAAAAAAGGTCATTCCAAAAAAAAGTACCTTTGTCAAAAATATTTTTAATAATTGATAAATAATCAGCAGTGCGTTAAGACAATATTTAAAAAAAATACATGAAAGGCTTCTTACTCATGATTGCATGATTTTGAGAAATCTTGTAAAAGTACGTTGAATTTTATTAAAAAAAACCTTTTATTTCGCCCTTACACTATAAGAGAAATTTTATTTCAATAATAGTCAAAATTTTTATTCAGGCTAGTTGACATCAGTTCTTCTGTGAAAAAATTAAAAAGTCAAACAGCAGAAGGTTTAAAAATGCTCCATACGGTCCAATAAGTTAGCTGAGGTAAGTAGAACAGTGCTGGCGCTGTTTAATCGGCTTTACTTATGAAAGTATTCTCACTCATTTTCTCTTTAGCCAGTCTTGTTTTAGAACTATACAAATAATTATTTATTTATTAAAAACAATTTTTAATTTAAAAAATCCTCCTAAATTTGTTAAATAAAAAAAAAAATTTTTAAGTTTGGTACTTTAAGGATGCCTTTTAAACCACTGACAAGTATTATATACAACTAGTATAAGGGGCGGTAATTCAATTTTCACCAGAAACTGTCGTCTGATGCGATATAAAATTAAAACTAAGCTAGATTTTAATGTATAGACTTTTAAGCTTTAGATTTCATAAATTATTTTAAAAGTACTTTTGGTACTTTCTCAAAAATATCTGGGTTAGTTTAATTTTTTTTTATTTAGAAAATTTTGCTTCGGCTTAAATATACCTCCCTAACTCACAAGCAAATTTTTTCATTTTAGTGGCGCATTAATATCCAATAATTCTAAAACTAAAGGCATAGGAATTACTCGTATAAGGGAGGTAAATTTGTTTTAAAATTTCAAATGGTATCTCGTTTTTTAGAAGAGTACTTTTAACAATAATAGTTTTTAGGAAATATAATAATTGTTATGAAGCTTTTTGTTTAATAAAATTGATCTCCTCACCAGGCGAAGAATAGCATCTCGGAACCACATTCTAATTACTTGAAGGTCGACCCGTTTTTGGCTCGATTTTTTTTCGTTTCCGGCTAGGTTATCCTTCGTTTAGGACCCCCACTTTCCATAGCATTTAGATCCTTCTTTTTCGAAGTATCCCGTAATGGAGATCCAGTTCGCTGTGTATATCATCATAATATCAACGATATTTTCGACTGCTGACACCAGTCGACAATTCTGTGCTCTGCGTCGTCAATCATATCGTCCTCTTCGTAATTCTGCATTTCCAGTTATTCACCTTTTTGGTGCAGAATTTTTCTAAAATATACGCGAGCTGGGGCCTTATTCTGTAATTCTCTTAAGCTAAAATGCTAATATTTTGGGTTTCGAAAACAGGCTGGTCGTTAGAATATATAAAATTAAAAAGTTTAGAGGTAAGAGGCATGCAGGTTTTAAATTACAATTAGCGTTGAAGAATTCGTAGCCAAAAACTCCTAAATCAAGTTTATAAATTTTTAGCGATAGAGTTTTAGCTTAGGAGAGTTACAGAATAAGGCCTCTGGTAACATCTACCGTCGGTTTTTCATTTTGAAATCGTATCCTGCCTGAGAGAGATAGTCACAGGGTGCCCATCGTTTTGAAGCTTTAAGGTGTTTAAGTAACAAATTTTTCAATCGATATATAGATTTTCGATGCTCTTACAATAAAAAAATTACTTTTGCACATAATGAAATACGAGTACCTACTGATGAATGGCCAAACTAATTGCTATTTGTAGTTTAAGGCTCAATAAATTTGCCACAATTTTTATTAATTTTCAGGAACTTCGCATGCAGACCGACTGCCCTGCTTATGAAGAAATGCGAGAAAATAGTACCCAACAGCAGTCGGAATTTAAAGACCTTTATAAGGAGTTGACAAAACTAACAGGAGAAAATATCACTCAACCCTCAAATGTGAATTCTGTTTTTATAACGCTTTGGGCAGAGGTATTTTAAAAATATTTTTAATAAAAAAAAAATAAAACCTCAATAAATAAAATGTTTATTACTTTTGAAAAAAAGCAACTTTATGGCCTTAAATTACCCGCTTGGACTCGTGACTATTATCCGGATAAAATGCGTTTTTTGGCTGAACAAAGTTATGCCGATTTGGTGGCCACCACTGAAATGCAACGTATAAAAGCAGGTCCTTTAATAAAATTGATGACAGAACAAATGCAGGCCAAAATTAATGGTAGCTTGGAGCCTATGGAAAGAAAGTTATTTATGTATTGTGCCCACGATTGGACCATAACGAATTTTTTGATAGCTTTAAAGGTCTGGAAAAGGCAAATGCCTAATTTTGCTGCCTTAATAATATTTGAGTTGCATCAGAGAGCTGACAATGAAGAGCATTATGTGGAGGTGTGCTTAATAAATTTTTGTTTTTCTTAACATTTCATTTCTTTTTTTTTAATGTTTCAGTTGTATTACCAAAATGGCCCTAAATCTCATTTGCAAGCTTTGACTTTACCTGGCTGTACTATGCGCTGTCCAATTAGTCGGGTTTTAGAATTAATTCAAGATGTCTTGCCTACAGATACTTATGATGAAATGTGTAATAGTTTTTAGTATATTGTAAATGTAATTGAAAAATCCCAGCTGTGTCATATTATTTTAATTTTATTTTTTTTAATTTTTTCAAAACCTGAGTCTTAGTTTAGTAATGTAAGTCAAGCGCAATAATTTTTTTTAAGTAATTTTAAATGGTGTTTTTCTTTTTTTTTGTTACCATTTAGGCAGGCATTAAATGCAACATTTTTTCTAAATTTTTTTGGTAATTCAACTTGTTTGTTACAAAAACAGAATTTTAGACCGCCACGATTAGCATTTCATACAGTAATACGAGCATGTATTTCAACTCACTCAAGTCTTGAAGTTAAATTTGTTTAATTATCGTTTTTTTTTCGCATCGATTTGACATAAAACAGTTTGTTTATTTACATTTTAATAAGGGTGACTTCATTTAATCTATGATTTTCCTGTTTTTTTTTCAGCACAAAAACAAATTTCTTAGTCTCTAATAGATGCAGAACTCGGTCAAATTATTTAATATTTATTGTTCACTTGTATTATTTAATTTGTTTGTTTTTTTTTAATTTAATTTTTTCTTGTACGTCCAACGAATATTATTTATAAAAAGAAACACTTAATAAGCAATTAATGAATTCATAAAAGACGTGTGTCGTCAAGTCAATGACAAATAGTAAATGTGTAAAGAGCCTTATTTGTTGTAGGTGATAGATAGATAGCTTGACGGCATGTAATGGAATGTTGACATCGTATATTACACTGTTGAAATTTGATTGATTGTGTTAAACAACAGTCTGTGTCAGAGCCATACACAATTGCTGCAAACGGCATACCTATTTGGGCAAGTGTACTCATATCTAAATACAGCTGATTTTTAAATTCATTATTAAAATAATAATTATTTTGATCGTTTATTGTTGTAGCATTTTTAATATTTCCTATTGTGAATGTCAACCAGGGATGCCAAAGTTGGGTTTTTTCTACCAAAAGTGGTCGAACAAACCTAACTTTGGTAGATTTAAAAATTGTGTATTCATTTTAATATGCTGATACAAAACTTACAAAATGCACAACATTTTAGGAAAATTATACCATATGTACATACATATGTAATATTACAGTCGATGATAAATAATTTAGAAAACTATTGTATAAATTGGAATCTGGAAGTAAATTTATCAAAATCCGAAGTAGTTGTATTTAGAAATGGCGGCAGGCTGGCAAGATCAGAGAAATGGTACTTTGTGAAAAAGGGAATTAAAATATCCACAGAATACAATTACTTAGGAGTGAAACTAACAACAAAAATGAAATTTGCGAAACATGTGGAAAACAGAACAGCACAAGCAAAATATGCCATAAATATAACATGTAAAATTTTTTTAGAAAAAGATGAAATAAGCTTACGGATGAAATGGAAAGTGTATCTCGCAGTTTGTAGAGCAATACAGTCTTATGCAGCTCAAGTGTGGGGTTTTGTATGTTTCGAGGAAGTAAATCGGTTTCAATGATATTATATGAAGAAAATTCTTAGATTGCCAAATTTTACGCCAAACTATGCACTAATGCTTGAAACTGGAGCAGAGAATATTTATATACATAAATACATTGAATTTACACCTGGAATATATAAAAAAGCTTTTGTTTAGGTATTCTGAAAGAAGACTGCCAAAACAACTGTTAAGAATATTGCTGGAAAGAAAAGTTTATTGTACTAAAGAACTAAAAACTTTGGCAGAAAATCTTAGTGTACAATGGCCGGGATCGAATCCGACAGAACTACAATGGACTTGTTTTAGTATGGAGTTATTAAGCAATATTAGAATTAAAAAATTAAATGAACGATTATATAGAAAGTCTCAGAGTGATACCCGAATTTATAAACATCTTGATATTGCTAAAGGAAAATATTATATAATTGATGAATTCAGTCAAGAGAAAATTATGTGGATTTTTAAAGCACGATGTGATCTAATTATTCTAAACGCTAATAAATATGGTGCGCAAGACGAAGATAAATACTGCAAAAAATGCAATCTACACCAGTATGAAACTACTACATTTTATAGGTATATGTCCAGCTTTCCGAGAATTTAGAAGACGTTATTTCATGAAACCAACTTTGTTACAGACTGTTGTTACTTCAATACTCGAAGGTCATGAAAATCGATGGAGTAGTTTAGTTAAATTTTTAAAGTATTCATTAACATAAAGAAAATTTCTTACAAATGAATTTAATTAATTCAAAAATAGGATAGACGTTCTATTTGAAACATTGTCGTTAAAGTTATCTTTATTCTTTATTCTTAATTGTTAATTTATTATGTTGAATTTTGTGATATACAGATATTTTTGTCAATAAAGAAAGAATTAATATTATTATTATATTACATACATATGTATATAAAATCTATTTCAATAAATAATAATGGCTTAAGTCGAAATTTTGTGTTTGAGATATTAATGATTTTGTCTAAAATAAATAATGTTTGGGTGTGTTTAAGTCAACTTACATACATACATACATAACTGGCCTTTACAACCCTTTGTCAGGATTACGGCCTAGTATTTCGCAGCACTCATGTTGTGTGTGTTAATTTTTATCCATGAGTACCGGGACCTACAGTTTAATGTCGACTCCGAACGACAGACTTGAGAAGCTTGTTCATGGCAATTAGTTACTCACAGAGCTTTTGCCAGAAGACTGCTGAGAGGTAGTCGCCGAAAGAAATATTTTTTTCATAAATCATTTTTTTTTAAGATGTTAGAGCTGGGTGTCGAACCCAGGGCTCATGTCTTAGTAAGCTAACACACTAACCACTAGACCACGGCGACTACATTTAATTCTATTAAGAATTTAAAATATTTTTTGCAATGACTTTTCAATCAAAGGAGAAAACGACAACCGTGAAGGAATTGTATATCACTCGATTTGAACATTCCTTCGACTCCAGCTACGAAAATCTTATCAGAGTTTTTTTGTTCTGTACATATCGTCGATGGAATTAAAGAACGCTGTAACTGAGAAAACCTTAAATGTTCACCAGAGCCAAAAAACTTTCATAAATGTAAAACAAATACACTGGTATTTTTCATTTCGCAGACGGCGTAAGTGAATTTATTTTCATCGTAGAAATCTGGGACCGGGACCAATCGGCGCGCATTTTTTTTTCTGATAAAAATGATGCAAAAAACGTATTTTCGATTTTTTGTCAATTACAGCGTTCTTTAATTCCATCGACGATACATATGTATATTCGAATTATGGTTTCTCTGCATACTTTGTAATTAGCAATTCGAAGACTTAATGAACGCCTCACATTTTATCATACCAGATTCTCATTTTTCTTACCATCATTGCAATTTCTTTTTTGTAATTTTCATCCATTTCGGATAAACAAAATTACAATAGTTTTATTAGTGCTCCTTTGTGCCATTCATCCCTGATCGATTAGAAAAAAAAAAGAATTCTGTGTATTCATAAAATATGCCTGTGTGGGCTAAAAATTCATCTGTGTGGCAGAAGTTTTGGCAAGTCTGTCCGAATTCATAATCCTTTGAGAAGACCCATAAAAATTTCTACCTCCATGCGATCAGAGTCGCATTTTATAAGATATTAACAACAAACAACTTTGCATGGCTCAGTATGATTCTGTGGCAACAATGTTACGAATATTTAAAAGTACGTATTAAATTTTTTAATTTCATTACTTTTACTATTACACATATGTATGTATATGTAATATTGTTTAAAAAAATCTTTTATTAAGTTGATAGTTTCTTAATAATTTTGGTAGATTTTTTTATACAAAATTGGTAGAAATTTTTTTAAAGTGGCAACACTTGTGCAAACTAAGAAGCAGGTATTTTTTTTTTCATTTTTAACTACGAAAGTAATAAATGAGTGTGATTAGTTAAGATCGTAAAGAGATAGTAGGGAAGGATAGTTAACAGTCATAAAAATATTTATAAGACAGTAATGCATTTAAATGATTAATTTTTTACAGTAGCTAGGAGGTTATGTGTTCACGTTTAAAGTCTAATAATGACAATAACTTATAACTAATTAATTAGTGGTTTTTGAAAACTTTTATAACTGGTGGTCGATTAAGTTAGATCAGGTTCGGTAGAGTCATCGTATTTAGTTACACAGTGCGACACGAAAAAAAAATATTAACCATATACGGGCACCACTAAGTGATAAAAGACAAAAAAAGAAGACCCATGTCTTCCAGTTTTGCCCAAATTCATAAAACTTTTTTTATGGGTCTTCAAACATTTGGAGCCTCGGTATCATTTTTGCAAAAAATTATAATCTTCTCAGGCTCATATCTTACAAAACGTTCGGGATTTTGATTTACTTTCTGAGGCAAAGTTATAGCTTTTTTCATGAAGAAAAACAAAAAATGTTAAAGAAAAAAAAAAAAAAAACTTCACCTTCAAAACCGAAATCGCCAAAAAAACCTAAAAAAAAAATTCTTTTTTCCCCTGTTTAGGTCCATAGGTAGCAAAACGTTCAAAGTTTAAGGAAACAATGAACTACAAAGATTTACCAAATTTATCAATAAACAACTTTCTAAAACATATGAACTTCCTAGGAATGATTCTTAACTCCATTCAGGTAGCACTTTGGTAGCCGGGGAAATTTTTACTTTTGCGCCCTTCTTTTTTTTTTATCTTTTATCACATAGTGGTGTCCGTATATGGTTATATTTCCATGACTTAAAAAATCATACCCAGTGTTAGGTAAAGTTCCCCTTAGCCCGTTGTGTTACAACTTAATGAAAAAAAGTGCTGTTGTATGTACCCCTATGTACCGGAGAATGATTTTCATATTTTTGTTTAGTTGATTAGGAATACAGAAAACTTAAATACTATTTTAAATTACTAAAATAACTCATTACATTAATTTTTGTTTAAAATTCATCTGATAAACGATTAAAAAGTTGACTGAGAATTTTTTTTTTCAATAGTAAGATAATTGTTATTTTGATAAAAGGCATTAATTATTCGATTATAATTATTTGATAATAATTAAATTGTTTCATAAATTTCTTCTGTGTTTACTTAGAGTGATATACAGTCTTTTCATTCTCCACCGAATCGCACCTTCTACAAAAATCATGTAAGGGGACGTTCAGTCCCTCTAGTAGTCAGTATCCCGTAAGGATGGACTACTAAGTAAATATTCACTCAGCATAGAAGATTGAGTTGCTTTGTCCTGTCTGGATTAGGATTCGGTCAGCTTAACCTAGCTTTAGAGATGGTATTCTCTTTTATTTAGAAAACGTCGGACATGTTAAAGAATCTAACTCATCCGCAACCGAATTTCCAGTAATATCTCTATGCCCACCGGTCCATACGTGAGAGACCTTTCAAAAATAAGGCAATTTAGGACACTAGACAAACTGAGACATCCGTTGATATAATTTAAAAAGAAAATCATATTGATGATAATTACCATCAATCATATTGATTATAATTTGAACATCAAGGTTTTATTGTTTCAATAGAACATCGCTAAGTAAAAGACAATATTAAATGCATAGTCAGCTACCAATTAGGGACCGTGCGAGTTGACATCGTAAGTATTGTCCTATGGGTTGTTTTGTAAGTTGCAGATGTATTCAATTAAGCAACAAATTCCTTAGGACAAATACTTATATACGTATGACTTGTTTTAGTATATGCCAGAGTTATGAGAACCTAGATATGTATTACGTTGGTAAATATTTCCACATTAAGTTTCTTTCAAATCTTAAAAATATTAAAAAAAAACTATTTTGTTTTTATTTAAATTAAAATGAAGGAATCACATAATTTTAAACCTTAAATTTTCGAATTTTTTAATATTTCCATAAAAGTTTAAAGTTGAAATAAGAATTTTACTTATGGTGGGTTATACTTCCCTGACTGGCTGAGCAGTAATTTTTACTCTCATTTTTAGTTAATTTTGTATTTATCTTCTAACGGTGTCTTTACTCATCAAACAGAGAAAAATAAAATTAAAACATTATCAGATTATTAAGAGTAAAAATGATAACAACACAAATAGCAACAACAATATCAATAAAAAACAACAATAAAATAATAGTAATAAAAAAAATTTAACGTAACAAAATAGAATATGAAAAAAAAAACAAAACTGTTTTAAACAGTTTAGCAAATGTTATTGATGAGACCGGTGAAAAAACTCAAATAAAAATTAACAAAAATTTTTAGACAACAAAAAGTAAACTAAAGTAGTAACACGTGATTGAGTAATTATTTTGTTTTTTATATGCTTTGTTGTTGCAAAAAATCAGAGTTGGGTTTATTGCATTAGATTTAATTTTCCACTAAATTTAGTGGTAGTGGTAAAAATAGTGCATTATCGCCTCTTATATTTAGTGGTAGTGGAAATTTAATGCATTAAATAAAACGAATTTAGTGGTAGTGGAAATTTAGTGCATTGAATAAAATAAATTTAGTGGTAGTGGAAATTTATTGCATTAAAAAAAACAAATTTAGTGGTAGTGGAAATTTATTGCATTAAAAAAAAAAAATTAGTGGTAGTGGAAATTTATTGCATTAAAAAAAACAAATGTAGTGGTAGTGGAAATTTATTGCATTAAAAAAAATAAATTTAGTGGTAGTGGAAATTTATTGCATTAAAAAAAACAAATTTAGTGGTAGTGGAAATTTATTGCATTAAAAAAAATAAATTTAGTGGTAGTGGAAATTTATTGCATTAAAAAAAACAAATTTAGTGGTAATGGAAATTTAGTGCATTGAATAAAACAAATTTAGTGGTAGTGGAAATTTAGTGGATTAAATATAAAAATTTTAGTGGCAATGGAAATTTAGTGCATTAAATATATCGATTTTAGTGGTAGTGGAAATTTAGTGCACTAATTTTGAATAATTAATGGTAATGGAATATAACTCCATTGGCACTATAGTGGAATGGAAATTTAGTTCCACTACCTCAGTTTCACTATCGTTTTAATATACCTTCATATATGAATATAAAATTAATATATGCATACATAGCTTAAGTCAATGTCAAAATAAATTGTAGTGAATGTTATTTTCTTAATTTACTAAGTCCGCCTGTATAAAGTAAATAATTGTTGTTATTGTTTTAATAAGAATTTTAGTACTTTTGAATGTAATAAATTATTCAGTTCACCATAGGTAAGATTTTAATGGTGCGGACTGTCAATATTGCCAGCCGCTAATCATTCAGAATTAGTGCACTAAATTTCCATTACCACTAAAATCGATTCATTTAGTGCACTAAATTTCCACTACCACTAAATTTGTTTTATTCAATGCACTAAATTTCCATTACCACTAAATTTGTTTTTTTTAATGCAATAAATTTCCACTACCACTAAATTTATTTTTTTTAATGCAATAAATTTCCACTACCACTAAATTTGTTTTTTTTAATGCAATAAATTTCCACTACCACTAAATTTATTTTTTTTAATGCAATAAATTTCCACTACCACTAAATTTGTTTTTTTAATGCAATAAATTTCCACTACCACTAAATTTATTTTTTTTAATGCAATAAATTTCCACTACCACTAAATTTGTTTTTTTTAATGCAATAAATTTCCACTACCACTAAATTTATTTTTTTTAATGCAATAAATTTCCACTACCACTAAATTTATTTTATTCAATGCACTAAATTTCCACTACCACTAAATTCGTTTTATTTAATGCATTAAATTTCCACTACCACTAAAATGGTTTTATTTAGTGGTTAATTATTTCCATCAGCATTTAGTGGTGGCTGGAATATTGCTGCATTAATACTAAGTCGTTTAGTGGTAGTGGAAGCGATAATGCATTATAAATTCAATGCAATAAACCCAACTCTGCAAAAAATTATCTTAAAATAAAACAAGTTTTGTGTATAAATCGTTTTTACACGGGATAAAATAAAAATAAATAAAAACAAAAATACTATAAAAATATTAGTTAAGAACTATAAAAAAAGGAGATAGAAAAATACTTACAATCTTTACAATTTTAGTTTTGTTTTTAAGAGATAAACAAAAAACAAAAAAATATTAAACAAATAATTTTTTTTTCTTTTACAAAAACTCTGTTCATAGAACAGAAATTGGCTATCGTGCACGTATAAAAATAAACGCCAATTAAATTATAAAGCGAATATCATCTTTTTCTTTAGGGGTGTAAAATACGTAACAACTGAAGTACTACAAAACGTAACATTTCGTGTAAAAATGTCATTTAAAAAACAAAAACCATACTATGCTATGTCATGTCGTCTCAAACACAGTGTCTTGCCATGTCATGCAAAGTCATCATAGTGTCTTAGCATGTTATTCGAAATCGGCTAAGCTGTTGTAAGTAGCTCGTTATCTATGATTGTTTTTTGTGGATAAATATTTGCTATATTATTGGGTGTTACAGTTTATATTTAATAATATAACTGGACTATATGTATATGTATGTACATACATATGTGTATGTGTGTGTGTGTTTGTTTAATAATAGAAAAAAAATATAAATGCTGCGTTAGTCTGCTAGCGCTATGTTTGATTTTCTTTTTTTCATATTTTATAATAATATTTTATTATATTTAAAATACAATATTTATAAATAAATAATAATTATAAATTTGTGTGATTAATTATATTAGAAAAAAAAAATTAAATATAAAACATTACTGCATTAAGAACTCTGATCTTAAAAATGTCTAATTTATGTGCAGTTCATGATTCACGTATGTATGTTGCATGTGTTGACATGTTAATTTTCCATGTTAATTTGTAAAAAATGAGTCTGAACACAAGGCATAGGTTTGACTCTAGCATAATTTACATTGTCTTAATATGTCATTCATTTATTCATATACCCAGCAGAAATTAGTGCTTACCAATAAGCTATTTTGTAAGGGAGAAATTGTAAACAATCACTTTCTCGTGCGCATCAATAATGCATGATTTTTATATGAAATGAGCCCCTAAAATTCAATGGAAACGGAAATTTATTGCAATCAGTAGGCAAATATTATACAAAATCAAAAATAATACCTTATCCTATAGCATCTTTGTAAGCTTTAAGGTATGCATAAACAATATAATGCTTCCATTATTGCTTACAATTTTATTTATTGCTTCGAAATTTGAAAAATTTTCTGCTGGATATGAGGTACTAGAGTACTTCGACCTGTAGATCTATTGTACGGCTCTCAACTTGACCAGGATTCCTACAATACCTCCCCCAGTCTTGTCGCTCTGACCACCCCGGTGTCAACCCCGAGAATTCCCTATCTGATAACTGATAGTCACCAATGTACACATCTTCCTTCTCAATATCAAAGCTGCACAACTGCCCAGTATGTGCTCTAATGACTCGATCGCCTCGTCACAGAATCTGCACATATGGCTCGAAGCGATTCCTATCCTATTTAAGTGTCCTTTGAGTCTGTTATTATTTATGCGGAAGCCAAGTAGCCACAGAAAAAAAAGCTATTAAAAAGCTCTTAATATGTATGTTATTGATGAACATGTTTGAACGTCATAACATGGCATGACAATTGCATGATGTGATACTTGTTACTATGTTGTATAGATCAACATATGCAGCGCTTTACGTATAGTAACAACTAACATTGTTTTGACTTTTGTAAAATGAACTTCTTGTAAAATTTATATTCGTCCACGAATATTAAATTACAATCAAAATACAGCGAATATTTTTACTATTCTACCGATCCGTATTTTCTTTTTAGCTTTCAACAATCATTTACTTTTTGCCACCATATTAGAGCTACTTTTTTCTGTGCCAAAAATAATAACTTTCTATAAGCAAAAGTGAACAAATCAAAACTCATTGTACATGTAGAATGTGTGTTGACACTAGAACTATGAACGAATGTGTTACGTATTCGTCCATGAAAGATTCCTTCCAGCCTGACGTCTTCTATGAACAGGCTGTTAAATTAACTTTTGTAAACACACAGTCTTACAGGCAAATAAAAACTATGTTATCAAATTAGAATATTATAAAATAATATTTAAAACAGTATTTTAAAATAATTACATATTGTAAAAAATTTATTATTATTTATTATTATTTATAATGGATTTTATGTACTTCTTTACTTTCTTTTTTAATAGCACTTCTATTGTTTTGTATCTCCAAAATTTTCACCCATGTGTTATTAAATATGCATAAGTAGCCATTAAATCATTTCAAATATTTATCTATATAACATGGTAACAAGTATCACACCATGCAATTGCCATGTCATGTTGTACCGTTTAAATATTTTCCACAAAGACATATTCAGATAATGTTCTTAAACTCGTTTTTTACACATCAACATGGTAAAGTAACATGTCAACAAGTGAAATATACATACATATGTTCTTAATGATGACTTACCTATAAAATAAAATTGCACATAAATTAGACCAATTTTGAACGGAGATCTTAAAGCAATAATGTTTTGTATTAAATATTTTTTTTTTAATAAAACTTGTGTGATTTCTGTTAAATATTGTTTTGTATACAAGAGTATTAACCCTCCTGTTAGGTAAAAAAAAACTAACGAATCTTAGGTCTAGGACCATTTGGGTTCATATTATTGTTTTTTTGTAATAATTGCCTGTTATAATGTCGAAATATATATATAATGCGCCCAGTTTGCCTTTGAAATATTATAATAAGTTATTCTTATTTCTGGGATTCCCTTTTGTAAGTTTACATATCATTCGCGGTAGTTAACTACAGTTTTTATTCAATGTCTGACTTGTTTACTTTGGTAAAACAATGGAAAATCGACGGTTAGCAGCAATTAGAAAACGTGGAGTTTACAGTTGCTGCAAAACTATGTGCGATAGTAAATGAACCATATCCAACAAATTTATATGTAAATTGCTCATCATGTAGTGAGAAGATTTAATAAAAAAAAAACAATAACGGAGCAAAACGGTCCTAAACCTAAAATTCTGAATTTTTTAATTTTATGACTTCCATTTTATTATTTTTGATTGAAAACTTTTCAGGAATAAAAAATATAAAAATACTCCAATAGCAAACGTTTTAAGTTGATATATAGCAGCATTTCTTAGTCAAGGCAAAAACTAAACAAAAGTTAACCAAAATGGTCCAAACCTAACAGCAGGGTTAAAAACATTATATTTAAAAAAATATTGATAGACATGGTATTCAACACAGCGAGCTACAACAGCTTAGCTGATTTGCAATAAGGTTCTAAGATACTATGATCCGTGTTTTGAAGTTTAGGAGACCGGACCGGTCACTGTAGTGTGAGAGCGCATTTGATGAGAATGGCGATCACAGATACAGATGTCTGTAGATTATGCTCACAGGCATCAGAGTCGGCGAAGCACATATTGTGTGAATGTGTGGTTCTTGATAGATTCAGCTGGATGTGTTTAGGAAGGCACATGGACCTGCTGGTCTGCATAAGGAAGGCAGTTGGTCTACTAAACAGACAATAGATTCAAGGGGACACAATAGGTCTTATAGGTCGCAGTGTGTTGCATTAGTGCTGGGTCTGAATCTGATAATAATAATAATAATAAAGATACTATGATGACTTGACGTGACATGGAATGATACTGTGTTTGAGACGACATGACATAGCATAGCATGGTTTTTTTTTTAAATGACATTTTTCCACAAAATGTTGTACATAAGTACTCGTATGTACTCTACTGTACAACCTACATACATATGTACGAGTAAATAATTTTTACTGCTGAATTTACAAGAAACTTGTATCGTTGCTTCGTTGTTTTAGATTACAACACAGTATGCTTTTTGTTGGTAACTTTCATGAAAAATTCTATATATTCATACAATTCGTCGTGTGGGAGTTTATGTGCTCTATACGGCATTTTATATATCTCGAGGTAACAATGCCACTTTAGGTTTTTGACACCAACATTTTTAAAATATGCAATCCATTTTCAGCTATTTATCTCCGAAACTAGACGAGATATTCGAAAACGGATTGTAGACTTGAAAAATTTTGGTGTCAAAAACCTATATTGGTATCATTAACTCGAGATATATAAAAAATATGAATTGGCAGATAGAGCACATAAACTCCCGCACGGCGAATTGTTTTTCACGTCCCTGCAAAAAGTACGACTACTCCATGCACGTGTGTAAAATGTACTCCATGATGGACCATGACTAGTAACATCCTTAACCCATTATGCATGTAAAAAAGTGACCCATTTTACATTGCGATGTCCTAGGAGAGGACCAGGTCCACCCAAATATAACATAAGAGTAACCTCAAAACTACTCTCATGTAACTACTCCGTGAATTATACAATTGAGATTAGTTTCAGAACAACTTCACGTATATACTCCATGGATCAACTTTTGTAGTTATTTTGGTAACTACTTTATGTCATTAATTCATGGACTACTAACAGAAGACTATTTTCTACAAACTTTTAAAATTATAAATCAAATTTTAATTAAAATTTTTAACACTTTTTAAGCCTTAATATATTTTATGATTTTATACTTGTATGTAAACACAAACTTTGAGAAAAACTGAACATGAATGCCGCCAGCGTTACCATTCAGTAATTTTTTAACTTAAATGTGTCGCCAGTGTTACCCAATTGTAAATTTTACTTCAAACATACAAAAGAGTACACAATTTTATTACATAGGACTATTCTGGTAACTACTCATCTGGGTTATGTAGTCCAATTTTTTTTGCAGGGGTGTTCTTAAAAAGTTGTATTGATTTCTATGCTATTAATGTAAAGTGAATGCCTATTATTGAAAATAAGAGTAAAAAGATAAAATTTTTCATTGTCAACAGCAAATTTATTTGAAAGAAAAAGATAACAAAGTACATAAATACAGATATGAAATTAATACTGATAAAGCGGTAAAAATATAAACTAAAGACCTATTTATTTATCTGCAAATAGTGATTTTCTTCTTCTTATGTATTTGATTTTTGACGTTTTCGATACAACGTATGTACATATATGAATACAATGATAGACTAGTTGTCTACAAGCAGGTAAACAAAAACTGTTATCAATACAATGAATACAACGATACAGATGATTGTAAATTCGGCATACAGCTTGGATTTTAAAATTTTGTTTATGCCTTTTGTCTTAAAATAATCCGATTATTTCTGAGCCACTATATAAAGGTATTTGTTGTGCCTTAGGTAAAAATATTAAAAGAAAATCTAAGACATGATGATAAATCGCCCATATTTTTCTTATCATTGTTTGTTTGTTTTTAGATAATTTTGAAGAAAATTTGCAAAAAAAAAAAAATCCATAAATATTTGTCTAATGTGAACGCACCTTTAGAAATTTTGCTTGATATTGAAATTTTTAGAAAACAAAACTTGTTTGAATTTTAGCAACTAATGCGAAAAAACAACAACAAAAAAGAAACCGAAAATTTCTAAAATCTCAGTTTAATGCCTTAATTAAGTTTTTATTTAAAAAACAAAACAAAAAATTCTCTTTTTAAACACATTAAGAGAGCCTGCCAATATAAGAACATTCAATATAAAAAAATTATTGATTCATTTTGTATTTATTTTACAAATATTATTTGCTATAAGCAAAAAAAAAATATCTTTAATTAGTTTGTTTGGCTCGTAATTATACATTTTTTGGATTTGTATTGTTATAAAACACCGTAAACCAATATGCCGCGTTCACATTTCTCTCGCAAAACTTGTCTAGTAATGACAACGACTTGCCTGCTGGTTTTAACAATTTTAGTAGTGGGTTACTTTGGCAGTAATGCCTTATCAACACCCGCACACAACCTCTTTAATACGGATAGCAGCGATCAGTCTACTTTGGAATTATTACATGTGGTGAGTTTGAATATTTTAGTTAAAATTTATAATAAAAAAATAAAAAAAATCAAGAAAAAAAAAATAAAAATAAAATACAAGACAAGACCAAAATAGTTTTAGTGTTGAATGCTTTTCGTATTAAAGGGTTTTAATTAATTTACAGTTTGAAAAAATATTTTTCTTATCGTTCAATGTGATCTGAATTAAATGATAGGCAGTCATCATTCACAAGTCTCGTGCCAATCAGTTTTTTTTTCTTTATTTTTTTGTGTAAAAAAAGAATGTTAAGAATGTTATTAGCGGTCAATATACAATATATAATAGAGTGTAAAATTTATATATAAAAAATAAAAATATATATTTTTTTACTTTAATGATTGACTTTATTGATTAGTGATTGTCTCTACAGTGTCGATCACAACTAACTCAACAAAAGTTGCGCTTGTAAATTTTTAAATTTTACACAAAATTCTTTAATTTTAAGCATAAATGTTGCTTTTAATAAAAATTTAATTGCTTAATAATGTTATAATAACAACAAAAAAACTTCATCGTTTAAAAAACTAATGCGAACTAAATTTTTTACTTTAATACTTAATGATTAAACAGAGTACGACCGCAACTGCAGGCAAAAACGACTCTCAGAGAGAACATGCCCAAAATTAAAACGAAGGCCGCAACTTCACGAACTGTCATTTAAGGTGGAGGTACATAACAAGCGTTCTGAGCGCCATGCGTTGCAAGCTTATGGCAAAAAACGGTTAAAGACCATGACTGACTATCCTACAAAGTCGTTCGATTATGTCAAAAAAAAATCTGATAAATTTCTGTCCTACAATAGAAAATCGCAACAAATGTGTGTTTGGATGCCACACTGTCATACAAAAAAGATGCAAAAACATATTTACCAATGCAAATAAATAGAAAAAATAATATTGTTTTCAATTTCGAAAGTAAAAAATGTATATTTATGTTTGCCGCGTATACAATATAAATAAATAAATGATTTGCATTTTTTCTGTACAACTATTCCACAAAAAGCAACTCTGATCTCACAGAAACTCTCATTTTATGAAAAATTTCAAAAGATTATAAAATCGTACACACTTGTCAAAAAATCTGTCACACTTATATAATTTTTGTCCACACTATCACACAATCTCAACACACATGTAATTTTTGACATATCGAACGACTAAATCTGATAGTCAGTCATGGCCTTAAACAGTGCATTTTCATAAAACAAGTTACAAGCAAAGTATGCAACATGGCTAACGCGAGAAAGTTGACCAACTTTTAACTTTTACAAGCGTTGACAGCTGGATGAATGAAAAAAAAAATGAAATCACTATAACATATAAAACACGTGTTTACGTTTTTATGCAGGAATTGTTCAGTTAGTTTTGATCAACACTGTACTTATACAATATACAAGTGTACATACATACATATGTGTATGCATTTGCTGTTTTGTTTCCTTATTTATTACGGAAAAGGTGCTCTTTTTAATTTATAAATTTTAATTAATAAACATTTGACGTAGGTTGATAGAAAATGTGTCGAATTTGAATGCAATTTCAACGGCACTAGAACACAACCAGCCACTTAGATATGTGCAATGGTCTAATGTTGTTCTTATACTGTATTTGTGGAAAACGTAGTATTGTTTACTTGCTGAACGTTGTAGGTAGTGTGCTAAAAATTAATACTTATTGGTGAAAATGGTAATGAATTTATGTTGCTATTGAATTGTTTGTACATATTGTGCACCCGTATTATGTGCG
The DNA here is from genome assembly GCA_963576795.1 of Metopia argyrocephala. Taxonomy (NCBI): domain Eukaryota; kingdom Metazoa; phylum Arthropoda; class Insecta; order Diptera; family Sarcophagidae; genus Metopia; species Metopia argyrocephala. Next base: position 111,591,093 of record OY756210.1, read on the forward strand.
TCAGTTCCATCAGTATAGGAACCTACAATTTAACGTCTAATTAGAACAGCAGATTTCATAAGCTTGTTCAAGGCCATCAATTACTCTCGGAGCTCTTGCCAAAAGACTGCTGCTAAGAGGTGGTGGAAGGAAGAAACATACATTTTTTGTTAAATGGTTTGGAAATTCGAGTTCGAATCCCAGTAAGAGTGAGCAAGAAAACTTAAACGGCCTAGGCTTAAATCCCAGCAATGGTGAAAAATAAAAAAGTTAGTTTGCGGTTTTTTCAAAATTATAATTTAAAAATAAGGGGTTTGCCCCCCCACCAAGAAGTTCATCTACAATGTAACCGCTCCCTGACATTCCATACAATTCCACCTTAACCTTTGACAACCAAAAACGAATGATAAGCAGAAAAGCGCCACCTATTGGGAATTAGCAGATAACAGCTAAAAATCTACTTAGCGAAGGCACTCACCACATTCAACATGAAATTGCTGTTAATCATTCAAGTGTAAAGATATAACACTCGCATTTAAATGAGCAATTCCGAGCAATCTCTCTCATTCCTAAGGCGCTTTATAATTTAAGGAAACAAAATAAATTATCTGTTGTCATAATGTGTTATCCTTTCCACAAAAATTCCAATACAATGCACAGCATTTAGTAGGGGTTTACCCCTGAGTATTAGTCTTAATAAAAAAAACGCTTTAATTAGATGAAAAGTAACTTCTTTTAAGAATTTAGACTGCTTTGACTGCAATGATTTTTAAATAATCAAAAAAACTAAAAAAAAAGAAAATGACGTCTGTTAAGGAATTGTACACAATCCGAGTTGAGCGTGTTTTCGACCACAGCTACTGTAGTCTCATCAGAGTTCTTTGTGTTCAGTATATATTCATGGCAAACATCAACCATTTATTTCACAATTTATTTAGAATTTTTTTTATAAAATTTTTAATTACAGTTTACTTGTAGTAAAAAAAGCTATTTGTCTGTCCGATAAAATTTTACCTTTTAATATCGGCACCTTGTAAAAATTGTCTTTCGTAAAGCTACGGTCACATTAGGCGAATATTTGACGAAAAAAACGTAACCAATATTTTTTTGGGAAATATATTATGCAAATATTTCTTTTTATGTAAACGTTTCTTCAAAAATTGTTTAAAAACGATATTAAAAAGAAAAAATATTTTTATATATAATTAACTAATGTAGTCGCCGTGGTGTAGTGGTTAGTGTGTTGGATCACTAAGCCGATAGCGCTGGGTTCAAATCTCAGCTCTGACATCTTAATAAAAAGGAAATATGAAAAAATTACTTCTTTCGGCGACTACCTCTCAGCAGTCTTCTGGCAAAAGCTCTGAGAGTAATTGATTGCCATGAAAAAGCTTCTCAAATCTGTCGTTCGGAGTCGACTTTAAACTGTAGGTCCCGGTACTCATGGATAAAAATTAATACACACAACATGAGTGCTGCGAGAAGCCAGGCCGTAACCCTGACACAGGGTTGTAATGGCCAATTATGTATGTATGTATGTATAATTAACTAAACGTTAAGAAATGAAAAATTAAAAAAATTAATATTTTCATAAAATATTGGTTACGTTTTTTTCATCAAATATTTACCCAATGTGACCGTAGCTTAAGTAAAATTTTTATAAATTGAAATAAAAATATTTACGAAAGCTATGAACTTTTCATGGTTATCACGAATTTTCGTTAGTTCTGCAATTGGCAATTTATTTACGACGGTACTACAAAAATGTTAATTTTTAGGGTGTATTTTTGAAAAAAAATTATTTTTTTTAGATTTTGGTATGAATCGGTTATTAATGTTATTAAATGTTATTAAAAATACAATATTCGCACAAGACATGGTCAAATGATTTTTTTTATTTTTGTTAAATAATTGCAAGAATTTAGTAAAGCTGCGACAACATTAGACAAATATTTGACACGAAAAGCGTAACCAATTTTCTTTTTTTATATTTTATGGTATAATTTCATTTTGTGCGAACATTTAAAAAAAATTATATAAAAACAAGTTCTAAAAAGCATCTCATTTCGATATTAAGTCAATTAAATTTGAAGCAGTGGCAAATTAAAATCAAATGTTGTCATCAAATAGTGATTATGTTATTTTCGTCAAATATTTATTTAATTTGTTTGACCGTAGCTAAAGCGCACTGTAATTGCCATACTTATACATAGAGTTTTCGAAAAATTAAAATAATGGTCTTTACTTTTTATCAGAACATAGATTTTTTTTAATTAAACTAAAGAAAAAGTCATAATAGTTTAAATAAATTTTTTGTTAGTCTGTGAGTAATTAAGTCATACCATGACAGATGCTTTGACGAAATAAGGAACTCGATTCCGGAGAATCACATAATTTTACGTACTACTCGTTCCTCTCTTAGAGCATATCCTTTTGTAGTTCATTGTTCAGTTAATCGCACAATGCATCACATATAGAGAGAATTTTGTTCTTTAGCCGCATCGTTCGTTTATGAAACAATATTCCAAGGAATATTTTTCCTGCTAGTTATAATATCAGTAAATTTTAATCAAAACCACAAGCACTTTTTCCTCTTTCTCAGTTCCCATAACATATTTTCCTAAATCAGCATAATGTACTTACTGTATGGGTAGGGGTCGTCTCCTGAATGTTGGCTTTAATATTAAAAAATAAGGCTTTCCAAGCTTCGCTTACTGTTTTGTCATAAATCATACCGGACATAGGCAAAAACTGTAATTTTCAGCAACTTTTCATCATACGATATTCGTATAGAAACTCAAAATTTTTGTTGCTTGCAGGAACGATTATGTGATTTACTAAGAACACTTTAGCGATAGCCTTTATTAGTCATTTCATTCCTTGAATTCCCAATTATAATCAATTATTTGATCTTTATTATGTAAATCTATTTATAATTATTATACGTACATACATACATAACTGGTTATTACAACCCTGTGTCAGGGTTAGAGCCTAGCTTTTTGCAGCACTCATGTTGTGTGTGCTAATTTTTATCCATGAGTACCAGGACCTACATTTTAAAGTCGACTCCGAATGACAGAATTGAGAAGCTTTCTCATGGCAATCAATTACTCCCAGAGCTTTTGCCAGAAGACTGCTGAGAGGTAGTCGCCGAAAGAAATAATTATTAAATTTTTATTGTTATATCGCTTTTAAAATCCTAAAACTTGTATTTTTTATGAGAAATAAGTGATCTTTCCACCCTAACTGCATTCATAGTTAAAAAAGTTACCGATTACTAAATTTTTGACCAAAGCCACTGAGGCAGTACCAACAATTTGAGACGATTCCAACAATTAAAGTAAATGAAAACCTTTTAGAGAAAGTAATACCCTCTAGACATTGATTTTTTTTTATTTTTAAGTTTTTGGATTAGTTTTTCTATATGAATGTGTTATTGTTTTTTGATTAATAAAGTATGGGCATGATGTACCACAAAATATTTTGTTATATATTTGTCTCATTTTGCTAGGATAGTCTATATTTTTTTAAGCGATTTTAAAAACAGAATCAGGTGTTATACAAGTTAGGTTAAAAAGGCACCTTGTTAATACTTTCAACATATTAAAAGATATATCATCGTGAGGGAGTTTATGTGCTCTATCCGCCATTTCATATTTTTTATAAATCTCGAGTTGATGATGCCACTTTATTTTTAAAGTCTGCAATCGGTTCTCGGATATCCCGTCCAGTTTCGGAGATAAGTAAACGAAAACGGATTGCAGATTTTAAAAATTTTGGCGTCAAAAACCTAAAGTGGCATCATTAATTCGAGATATATAAAATGGCGGATAGAGCACATAAACTTCCGCACGTCTATATTAAAACCGAGAGGACGAGACTGAAAAATATTAATTACACAGAGAACTTGAATTATTATATGTATTTATATTTTCGATTAGGAATCTAAGATACTCATACATGATTTAATATATTTATATTGTTATATAACTTAAAACAATTAAGTGTTTTAAATAAATTTCGTTAAAAAAATTTAAAAAAAAAACACAAAATTAAAATTTTTATTCAACTATTTTGTTCAAAATTAATTTTATGTGTTAAAATAATTTTTAATTGATTATTTGAAACATTAAATAAAAAATCCCCTTATAATTTAATATTCAACCTAACTAACGTATTGTGTTTCAAATGTCTAAAAGCCATAAAATAAAATTTCTAAAAGACTTACCAATTATTATACTTATAAAGACAATAAAAATACTCTACAGTAAAGTGTTTTCTAAATCTCTCCAGCTGTACATATTATTTTTAGTTACACTGTAAAAAGTTTTATACAAATCATATACACACTGTAGATACACATGTTTTAATAAAATTTAAATATGAGTATTAATAAAATTTAATTTTAATTTCAGTATATATTCAGGAGGTATATTGTTTATAAACATTTCTTTCTTTCTCTGAGATTTTTTTTGTTTTTTTTTCTTTGTTTTTATTAAATTACTTTTTTTGAATACCATCCATATAAAACACTTTAAATTTTTAAAACAATTTAACATTTAATTTAAAATCTTTGAATAGTTAAAATGAAATTTTGGTTACAAGTATTTTTACTAATTTGTATTGTGACATTTACTGTGTTTCGTAAAACGAATGCCTTACAAACTGCAAAGTTCAAGCAGAATGATAACGAGCAAACAACTTTGGAATTAGTGCATGTGGTAGGTTGGTTCTTCATAAGATCAAGGAGTAGATCAAAATCTAAAAGATTTGTGTGTTTCAGTGTATTAAAATAAAATAAAATAAATTGCCGCCCCTCACGTGCAAATTATTTTTGTAAAACTATTTAAAGTAAACCCAACTGGTAACTGCCAGTTGTGGTTTTTTTATTTTTTTTAATTTTTAGGTCAATCTAAAACCGTTTGTTGATAAATTCGTACTGTTTATGAGTATCAATATTATGCCAAACAATAAATTTTATTAAAAAGGAAAAAAAATCTAATGACTACATAAATCTTTTTTAAACAAAGACATTAGAAAAATCAGTTTTGAATCAAATACTGGAGCAGTAATAACGCCGATGCAACAATTTTCGGCATAAAATCACAATTTTTGTACAGACATAAATAAAAAAAAAATTTTTTTTGTCCGAAAACTTTCTAACTAAAGCATTTATTTTTCAATAAAGTTTTACAATTTAAATGCCAATGTTGTAAGAATGCTTTCTTTCACTGCCTATAACAATAACAAAACAGGACAAAAAAGTAAATGAAAGCATTCTTTCGATATCGTGAAACAGGCTGTAAGTTGTTTTTGAACTCAAAAGTAAAAATATTGTTTTTGCAATAAAGCATATATAAAAGCCCTATTTATTAAATATAAATATTTAAAAATATTTTCGAATTTAAAAATAAATAAAAATAAAAAAATTGTGGCGTGACGAATAGTGACTTGAGATTGCAATAATCTTTAATGCTAATAAAATCAGTTCATTATTGATTGTAAATATCACACACAAATTTTTACTTCTTGGGAGTTTTTCTTTATAATTCTTATTATCAACCAAACAGTTACCCACAGCCAGACACCTCAATCTAAATTATCTTTTTTGTCTTATTATGGGCACAATTAATAAAACAGAGCAGCCATAATCGCGTGACTATAATGATGCACAATAATAATATTTTTCCACTGGTCTACGTAGACGTTCCTGGTACGGAAAGTAAAAAGTCCCACAACTTGTTAAATCAGAAACTTGGTGGCTTTACAAATTAAATTGAATAAAACTGTAACAGAAGCTGATCTGATATATTACAGATCTGATTGATACAGTTTCAGCCAGTAAATGTCGCCTATTGAGAAAATATGTAATAAAAGTCTATTCTTAGCAATTGGAAAACCTCTTTACTTTAGAGAAAGCCTGCGCCAACAATTTAGTCTGAAGAATCTCTCAAAATTTTTTCCATTAAAAACGAATTTTATACTTTATATCGTCGATGGAATTAAAGAACGCATTTTTTATGCCTTACAAGGTGGTGTTGCCAACCCAGCTGGGGTTTTTTTTTTTGGTCATATCGGTCCTGTCAAAAGTTTTGTTTATATTTATGTTTTGTTTACATTTTGCTTTGTGTGTATTCGTGTTTTTTGTTTTGGTGTAGAGACATATATGTTGTTAACAATACACACACACTTGTGACATGTGCTTTTTTAACTCACCATACCTGCTTTTGACATAAAGAGCTGAAAAAACAAAAACAAATACCCTGTTGTTTTTGTACTATATTCACCTGCCACCACCTTGTAAGTAATTTCACCATGCTTTGGCCTTTCATTGCCACTTTCATTTTAAATGGTAGTGAAATGGTTGTGTTATTCTTGTTATTTATGTTGGAACTTCTTCACTGTGCACACAATTCCCTTAACAAATATGGCATTTCGTAACTCTAAAAAAAATATTGAATGTCTGTCGATTTATGTTAGCAGTGCCATTGCTGCGGCTGACAATGCTACTGACATTACACAAATACAAAAACAAACAAATTAAATTGAATTCATTTTTACATTATTTAGTTGTTCTGATAAGACTGGAAATTAAAATACAAATTATTTAAATTGAATTAGACAAAAAAAAAAAAAAAAAAAAAAAAAAATAAAATGAAACAAAATAAAATCTGTTTTAAATAAATTTATGTGTGATAGATGCGAATAGATGTATACATACGAGTGTACATACAAACATATTTTTAATTACAAAATGTTATCAAATGTTAAATAATAAATTATTATTATTTTATTTCTAGCCAGTAATTGTATGTACGATTTTATATTTAATTAATAATTTTACTAAAAACATGCACGTGTACGAGTATTGTGTGAAATATTTTGCTGATGGTTTTTATTTAAATAAGTAATTGCTTTAATTTAGTCGCAGAAGGCATAATGAAAAAAAAAAAAAACATTGAAAACAGTAAATTGTTCAATAAATGACTGCAATTATTTCAACGCAAATTTAACAGTAATTGGTAATATTTTGTTTTTTTTATTTCGAAATACAGCTTTTACTGCTTTAAAATATGTATGTGCCCGTGTGTGTCGAATTATTTGTTTAATTTCAAAACAAATTTTGTGATGTTATCAGCTTGTCTGCCATAATTATCTACTCGTACTACTAATATAAGTTCTCTCCACGAATATGTAAAGCACTACACTACAAATTTATTGTTATACGAGTACACTAGCCTACTATGACATACTAGGCTTTAAACATAGTTGTACTAATATTTGTACAACCATAGACCTCTCTTATAATGAAATAGGTGATGAAAAAGGTAAAAGATATTAGAGCCCGATAGGGCAACACTAATTCGATTGTGACGCAAGAAAACGTATTGAAAAGATTACACTTCAAGTCATGCTTTATGGTACAGACCAGAGGTGGGGAACCTTTTTACCATTAGAGGCTACATTTAAATTAGGCAGCAATAAGACCGCATAAGCTGATTATAGTTTTTCTATAGATTTAACAATTTAACAAAATTTTAAATATAATATACATATAAAATAATATAAAAATATTATAAAAAAATACTAGCTAGCTCCGGGAAGTGTTGTGCAGACATTTCCGATCGACAAAGCAATGTTAAAAATCATAATTTTTTCCTAAACGCTTGGATCTTTTGCCACATTTCATAAATATACCTCGTTTCACCTTGTAGGCAAATATTTATATTATTTTGTTTTGTCATCATATCAGACAAAAATGCAAAGTTTATGAGAAATACTTTATCTGATAGATCACACTGTTTTCCTTGTTCTTGATTAAAGTTTAAAATTTGTCGTCGTAAAGACAAAACTTTTATCAAAACCTGACCTGTTGATAGCCAGTGAACCTTGCAGTGGTATGGTAGGTCAACACTATACGTTTCCTCATCTAAAGAGAGCATCTGCCGAAATTCACGATGATGCATTGCATTTACGCGAATATAGTTGACAATGGCAATGGTTCTATCCAGAGTGTCTTGCAAAATGGTAGATTTTGCGCAAAGATTTTGCTGATGCAAAATGAAGTGAAATGATATCAATTATCTCAAGTTTAAGTTTTCTTTTTTTAACAAAGCAAAAAATCCTTCTTTTTTGCCTCTCATGGAAGGTGCGCCATCGGTGCAGACACTGACTAAATTTCTGATATTCAATTGTAATTTATTACATACTTTTTTTAAGTTTTCGAAAATATCGGCTCCGCGAGTTCTTCCAGTTGGTGTACCCAACGCAAGTAGTTCTTCGTAACACTTTAGTTATAGCACGAATAAAATATAAAACCTGTGCCGAATCTGTTTTATCAGTGCTGTGTATAATTGTATGAAGTTGTTCTGTGAATTTTACACTAATTCGTGCTGTCGATCTATTACAGTTCTTCTTGAAAGAGGTAATTGTTTGTATTTGTCGGCATTTCTTGGATCTACATACTCACTGCTTCAACAATACATTCTATAATTATTTCAATGTTACTAAGTGGTTTGCCCCTTTTTCCGAGTATAATTGCTATTTTATACGTAACAGCAACTGCAGCGGAATTTTGCTTTACAAAGGCACTAAAAGATGCTTGCTGATGATGCTTCTCATTTTCCAACTTTTGAAGTGCAGTACCATTTTGTAGGGTAGGTGGCAAAGGGCCGCACAATAATCTCGCGGAGGCCACAGGTTCCCCACCTATAGTACAGACTGTTATCTACGTCATATATAATATCATATCATCGATGGAATTAAAGAACGCTGTAACTGACAAAAAATCGAAAATACGTTTTGTTTTTTGAATCATTTTTATCAGAAAAAAAAAAAAATACGCGTCGATTGGACCCGGTCCCAGATTTCTACGATGAAAATAAATTCACTTACGCCCTCTGCGAAATGAAAACTACCAGTTTGTTTGTTCTGCTTTCATAAAGGTTTTTTGGCTCTGGTGAACATTTAAGATTTTGTCAGTTACAGCGTTCTTTACTTCCATCGACGATATATAAAATTACTTACAGTAGAGAGCATAAAATATGTAACGCTATGACATGTAGTACATAACTTGTTCTAATTTGCTTTTATTAAATCTTATGATTTACTGAACCCCCACCATGTTTCATTGTATAATTTATGCCATCGGAGCCGAATAAATTAGATTTGCTTTCATCACACCAAAGCACCGTAGCCCAATCCTCTGTTGTCCAGTTTAAGTGTTGCTTTACAAATTCATGACCCTTCCTTTTATTAACTTTAGTTATTAGTGGCTTTATACAGGGACGTCTGGAAATCCCGATCCCGAAATCGCGGGATATCCCGGGACTAATCGGGATTTTATATTAATTAGTAAAAAGGTCTACAGTTTTTTTATTTTTTTTTGCTTTTTAATTTATTTTAAACCAATATATACGTAATAGTATCCACAAAGATATGTATATACATTAAAATGTGTTACTTTACAAAGAAAAACAACTAAAATAAATTAATACAAGTGCGACTAGAAAAAAGATTCTTCGTATCGCCCTTAATGTAAAGTATTTTTGCAACAAGGCTGGTTCTAAAGCAATTTTTTTTTGCTGAACGTAGATTTCGCCTACATCTTAGGCATTCACAGTCCGCTATTAATGTCTGATATATCAGTGTGTTTGGTCTTCTCGAAACAAAAATATTTATATGAATTTTATTCTTTTTGTCTCTTTCTTGCATTTATCAAAACATTTCATAAATATAAGCTTAACAGTGCCTTAGATAGTTTTAACAGGGCCACGCGCATTCAAAGTTTTTCTCAGTTCAAGTGATGTTATGAAAAGAGAAAATGTTAAATTGTGAACAACCGTCAAATACGCAATAGTAGCAACAAAATATTTTTTCACTCTTGGAGAATCAAATCCCGTATTCTTTGGTATTTTTTTTTTAATTTCATAGCGACTATTTTCTTCTAATTTTATACAAAAAAATTAAATATTAATAAATCGTATTGTAATCTTTATCAAAAACCTGAGCACAAATATGCATTCTAAAGCACAATTGTGCTACAGACGCATTTAATTTATTGAGAGGTTTGTTTCACTATGTTCTAGAGTGACAAGCAATCGCATTCATATTATTATTATTGAATAAACAAGCTTGGTTTATTTTGCTTTATAATTTTTAAAACTACATACATATATAACTGGCCTTTACAACCCTGTGTCAGGATTACGGCCTAGCTTCTCGCAGCACTCATGTTGTGTGTGTCAATTTTTATCCATGAGTACCGGGACCTACAGTTTAATGTCGACTCCGAACGACAGACTTGAGAAGCTTTTTCATGGCAATTAGTTACTCTCAAAGCTTTTGCCAGAAGACTGCTGAGAGGTAGTCGCCGAAAGAAATATTTTTTTCATATTTCTTTTTTTAAGATGTCGGAGCTGGGTGTCGGACCCAGGGCTCATGCCTTAGTAAGCCAACACACTAACCACTAGACCACGGCGACTAATTTTTAAAACTACTTAGTTCAACTAAAAAATCGAGTCACTCGAGGATGTAGAAAACTTTCCATAAGGTGAGTTAAAAGTCCTTTTGTTGATCCGCCATTTGTCTTTGTATTCTTTAAAAGCCATTATTTTTTCCAATTTTAATTTTTTTTGTATTATTTTTTATTTTATACTCGTATGTTGCGCTTGTTTATATTCGAATGTAATAAAATAAGAGTGTTTCTTCTTACCAGCGTTGTTTATTTACACGATTTATCAAGGCTGTCTCATATGTTATTAAACTATGCTTCTTTGGTAAATTAATAAAAAAAGGGACGAAATTTGACTCCTATCAAATATTTTATTTGTTTTAAATATGCTTCTAAAATTGTAAATGAAAATACTAAAATATATATATTTCTTTAAAGAAATATAAATATATAAAATACCGGGATATCCCGGGACAAGTTTCTGAAAATCCCGGGATTTGGGATATCTCGATCGTCATCTCTATTGTGGCATACACATTTTATATGTTATAACAATTTCTTTTCCAATACCCTGGTGATATTTAAAAGTTAAAATTTTTGAAAGTTATGTCTTTATATTGTAAAATATTTTGTGCAAGTGAAACTTATTTACTTTTCATTCTTTGCAATAAGTACGAGTATTCCAGGCAAAACTTAACAATCAGACAAAGACTAGACATTGAATGACACTTGAAAATATACGAAACATACAGACATATGAACGTATACATATGCAGGGGACTTTCGACTAAAAGAAAATCAATAAATAGTGAATTTATTTTTTGTTTCTAGAGGAGGCAAAAAAAAAAGAAAACAAAACTGTAACTGTAAAAGTGCATGGCTTTGCTTATTACGTATAACTTTTTAATCTATAAGAACACATATACAACAACAACATTTTAAAACAGCAATGATTAACAATTCTTTATGGTACATATATAAAGCTCTCAGCTGTTTAAAACTGAAAACAAAATTGTTTTCTAATATTCTTTTCTTTTTTGTTTTTTTTAAATTAATTTTTTAAGTTTTTTGCGTTCGCCTTTTATATAGAAAAGTAACAGCTGCTCTGCCGTTTAAAAGTTAAACAAAAAAAAAATTAGTTTTAATTTGTAATGGATTTTTATTATTTGCACATTTGTTTGATTATTTTTTGTTGTTGTTAAATATATAAATATGTGTATATACATATATAAATAGTTGTTATGCTACTTATTATTGGTGTACTTATAGCAACACAAATAATTTTAACAAAAGGAAGAACGATAAAATATTGCCAAAAAGTAGTCGCTTTTAGAAATTCTTATACAACTGACAGTGAAAACTTGAAGCCTTTAATATTTGACAGCAGTGTACACAATATTTTTTTTCTTCTAAGACTAATACTCCGGGGAGTAAAGCCCTACGCATGTTCTGCATTGTATTGGAATGAAAGATCGATTGATAGATAGACTTTTTTTCATTCGATTAAGTGCCTTGCCAGTGAGACATGTTCCTTTCACTCTTGAATAATCAACAGCAATTGCCCTATATTTCGATGTTAATTGTGTATTGTGAAGTGGTGAGGATCCTTGCTAAGTTCCTAGTTAAAAGTTACCCAACTGCTATACGTTAGCTTCGTTACCAATTTTGCTTGTAACAACCTTATGAAAATAACTTTTTTTTTGACAAAAGTACGAAACGCACAATGGGAGCAACGCATGTTATTTCTTCTGCCTTAAGTAATATATTTTAAAATATTTTTAGAATTAAGCATAAATAGATATTAGTGGGATTATACTTCATTTAATACAAGAAATATTTTCATCATCAATAGAATGATATAATTTCATTGATATAACAAAAATATTATTTTGCCAATGACATTATACTATTTATAGGGCTAATGAAACTAAAACATTAAACTAATGAAAAAGTTACATGACATTAAAGAAGTTGAATCATTTGTGCATTAAATATCTTTCAGTACTTTTATCAAATAGTACATGAAATACAGCTTTCCATCAATTAAATAATTACATGAAATATATTTCATTAATAGAATGAAGGTTTATAAAGGGTGGTTAAATTTTAAGGGCCGATGTTGATTTTGAATAAAACACTAATTATTTAGAAATTTACTGTCATTGGTTTCTATTGTATTATGATAACTTGGTATGGCCAGATGGGGGCCGCGACCTCGGCGGAACACTTCCATTCGATAGTCCAAATTTTCGTTGACGCTGAGGCATAATTGAGGTTCTATGCCGTTAATGTGCCGAATTATCTCATCCTTAAGCTCTTGAATTGTTGTTGCTGGCTTATCGACGTATACCTTTTCTTTAAAATAACCTCAAAGAAAAAAGACCAATAGTGTCAAATCACATGATCTTAGAGGACAATTGACATCGCCATCACGTGTGATAACACAGCCATTGAAGCAAAAGATGTGTGGCAAATGGCATCGTCCTGTTGAAACCACATATCAGCCACGTCCATATCTTCCAATTCGTGCCATAAAAAGTTCGTTACAATCTCACGATAGCGAACACCATTCACAGTAGCAGTGGACGGTTCTTCAGCTACAATATTTTTTTTTTATTTGAGACCAATACTCAGGGGTAAACCTCTACTAAATGTATTGGAATTTTTGAAAAGGGCAGTACATATATATTTTTTTTCTTATATCTATTATTATTAACCGCCTTATGAATGAGACGAATTACTATGAATTGATCATTCAAAGGCCAGTGTTATACCTTCACCATTAAATGATCAACAGCAATTTCCTTATCGTTGCATGTTGATTGTGGTGAGTGCCTTCGCTAAGTAGGTTTTTTTTTATTTGAGACCAACACTCAGGGGTAAACCCCTACTAAATGCTGTGCATTGTATTGGAATTTTTGGAAAGGACAGTACATATATATTTTTTCTTATATTATTTATTAAGCGCCTTAGGAATGAAACAAATTACTGTGAATTGATCATTCAAAGGCCAGTGTTATACCTTCACCCAATTACCTCATCATTGCATGTTGATTGTGTGGTGAGTGTGCCTTCGCTAAGTAGGTTTAGCTGTTATCTGCTGCTTCCCAATAGGAGGCACTTTTCAGCTGACCATTTGTTTTTTGCTGACATTGGTTAAGGTGGAATAGAGTGGAATGTCGTGGAGTGGTTTATTTGTAAATGGTCTTCTTGTAGGAATTTGAATTTAAATTTGAAGATGCATACATAGATAGATTTATTTTGCTTTTTTATTATGCGCCTAATTTTTTGTTAATGAGACAAGTAGCTGACAATTTAACCACTGAAAGGCCAGTTTTATACCCTTCACCCAAGAGTGATCACCAGCAATTGCCTCATCTGTCAGTGGATGTTTACTGTAAGTGGCGAGCGTCTTCAGGAGGTTAGCTGTTATCTTCTCAGAAAGTGGCGCTGTACTCCTGATCATTAGTTTTTGGTGGAATAAGTTAGAAATGTCAGGGAGCAGTTTCTTGAAGATGGACTTCTTGGAGGGGGGTGGGGATAAACCTCTTATTTTTAAATTATAATTTTGAAAAAACCGCAAACTAACTTTCACCTTTGCCATGGGATTTAAACCTAAGCCGTTTAAGTTTTTGTGCGAGCGCTCTAACCACTATACCACGCACCACTATCACGAACAACAGCAATATTTTCTGCAGCACAAGCTGTACGAGCATGCACTGGTGTTTTCACATCTCCTACAGACCCGGTTTGCTCAAATTTTTGCACGATTTTTACGATTGTCCGCACATTTGTATCATTAAATTGATCGAAAATATCACGAAGAGCATTTTATTTTAAACCCCATTTTCATAATAAGCCTGAATAACTTTAACACGTTGTTCGATTGCAAATCTTTCCAGGGTTCAAATTGAGTTAGTCTGAAATTGGGAAATGTCAAATGAAATGCAGAAAAAAAAACTTGACATTTAGGTGTGGTTTACATTCAACATCCCCCCTTAAAATTTAACCACCCGATTTTTAATAAAAAAATTCATTCACTGAGTGTTTAAATTTATGCCGGTAACGAAGATTTTTCTCTCAGCGTATGTACGAGTAATAATGTAATAAAATAATTTCTTTTTTTTTTTTTTGTTTTTTGGGAAATTTAATGATGCCTGCAACATGATATATTAAGTGCAACGGCAAAGTAAAGTAAAAGAAGTGGCATCTATTAAAATTGCAATGTTTTATGCGTTACTTCTACATGTTCTTTCGGTTGTATACAAATTTTTTAAATTTTTTTTTTATATATGTTGTATATTCTGCAAGTAATTTAATTTTGTAAATTGCAGGTATTTCGTCATGGACCGCGTACACCTGCCGACACCTACCCAAATGATCCACATGTTAATCAAACCTTTTACCCCTATGGTTGGGGACATATAACAAATGTAAGAAACAAATTTAAAAATAAAAAAATTGTTTTTTCTTTTACAGTTTTTATTTTGTGTTGCAAATGCAATATTTAAAATAAATCGTTATGCAAATGCATGCTTAAGTTATGTTGTAGCAGTTCTTTTTTTGTATACGTATGAGTGTGTATGAATGGCTGTAAAGCTAAAGAGTTGTTCACAACAATTTCACATTTCAGTTTCAGCTCACACTCTCCTACATTTAAAGTTTTGTTTAACATTTTGTGGTAAAACATTTTTTTATTCTTTTTGTTTTTTTTTTCTTTTTTTAATATTTTTGTTTCTTATATTGTTTTGTTTTTTGGGGTTTTGTTTTTTTTTTTCTTATTTTTGTTTTACACCAAAATGTACTCTCACCATATAAATGCTATCTTATGCTGTTGGTATGTGCGCTGCATTGTAATAAATCACTGTTGTTCATTGGTTTCTCTTACTTAAATTTGTGTGGCAACACTGCTGATGTCTCGTTGCAACTACAAACAATTTCGTTGATGATGCGTATAATATTAATGTGGTATTGCATGGTATTGTTGCTGGTGGTTTTCTTGGTTGAACTTTTTTCACAACTTTACCTTCCGTATCAACTTTTCTTAAAAAAAAAAAAAAAAATAGGCTGGCAAACGGGAATTATTTAATATTGGCTCTTGGCTGCGTAAACGTTATAGCGACTTTTTCAATTCATACTATCAGCCAGATGTAAGTTTTACTGAATTTTTTAATTTTTTTTTTTGTTATAATTGATATTCAATTTAATCCATATTTATTGCCTCTGTAGTTGGTACATGCTCAGGCTACTGGTGTACCACGTACTCATATGTCTTTGCAAACTGTATTAGCCAGCATGTTTCCACCTAAAAACACGGCCATGGAATGGAATTCGAAATATAATTGGCAGCCTATACCCATATATTCACAGCCTTTAAATGAGGATTCTGTAAGTATTTGTATTATTATTTATTTCAGTGATATCGCAATTTAATTACTAAAACATTTTATTTCGTTTCAAAGCTTTTATTGGTACGCACCACCTGTCCCCGTTACTATGAGGCCTTGCATGAAACTTTGCAGTCTGCAGCTGTGAGGCAGGAAACAAAACCGTTTGAATATTTGTATACTGAGCTCACAAAGCTCACGGGTATGAATATAACCGAACCGGAGGATATACAATCTTTGTATTTGACCTTATTGGCAGAGGTAGGTTAATAAGTTCCAGCATTTAATTTTTATTCTAATTTTAAATATATACGTATATATATTAATATATACGCAGTGTAGTACATAAATACTCTTATTAGCTCCAAAAGTATGCTACACAGGACTGTAGATAAAATGTGATCAAATTAAATATACTCATACTCATACTCATTCTCATACTCATATTCATACTCATTCATACTCATACTCATTCATACTCATACTCATACTCATACTCATTCATACTCATACTCATACTGAGTATGAGAAAGAAAAGAAAGAAACCGCTCCCTGACATTAGACTCTATTCCACCTTAACCAATGTCAACAAAAAACGAATGGTCAGGATAAAAGTGCAACCAATTGGAAAGCACTAGTTAACAGCTCAACTTACTTAGCGAAGGCACTCACCACACAATCAACATGATGCAACAATGATACAATTGCTGCTGATCATGGTATAACACTGGCCTTTGAGTGATCAATTTACAGCAATTTGTCTAATTTCCTAAGACGCTTAAACAAATGTCAGAGGTCGCATAGTATTTATTTTTATAAACGTACATAACATAACTGAGACCAGTACTCAGGGGAGTAAGTTCCTGCTCATGTTGAGCATTGTACTGAAAACTGTAGGTAAAGATTTTTTTTATTTATTTTTAAGACCAATACATACATAACTGGCCTTTACAACCCTGTGTCAGGATTACGGCCTAGCTTCACGCAGCACTCATGTTGTGTGTGTAAATTTTTTTCCATGAGTACTGGGACCTATAGTTTAATGTCGACTCCGAACGACAGACTTGAGAAGCTTGTTCATGGCAATTTGTTACTCTCAGAGCTTTTGCCAGAAGACTGCTGAGAGGTAGTCGCCGAAAGAAATATTTTTTTCATATTTCTTTTTTTTAAGATGTCGGAGCTGGAGTAAACCCCTACTCATTGGCATTTGATAGATAGATTTTTACTTAATTTTGTTATTATGCGCCTAATTTTTTGTTGATGAGAGAAGTTGCAGTCAATTTGACAACTCAAAAGCCAGTGTTATACCTTCACCCAAGAGTGATCACCAGCAATTGCCCCATCTGTCAGTGGATGTTTATTGTGAGTGGCGAGCGTCTTCAGTAGGTTAGCTGTTATCTTCCCAAAAAGTGGCGCTGTACTCCTGATCATTACTTTTTGGTGGTATAGATTGGAAATGTAAGGGAGCAGTTTCTTGAAGAGGGTATTCTTGGAGGGAGGGGGGGGGGAACCTCTTAGTTTTAAATTATAATTTTAGAAAAGCCGATCATGTTATTTTATAATTTTTGTCCTTCGCAGGGATTGCACCTCGGTCGTTTGAGTTTCTGTGCGAGCGCTCTAACCACTATACCTCGAGCACCTTACGAATAAGACAAATTGTTCTCAATTGACTTGATCACTCAAAAGCCAGTGTTTATACCCTCTCCCCTGAATTGCGCCATTCTTCGTTGGGTGTTGATTGTTTGTGGTGAGGGTGAAGAGAGCTTCGCTATTGTAGACTTGCTGTTATCTTCTACTTCCCAATAGGTGGCGCTTTTTTCCTGATCATTCGTTTTTTTTTTTTTTGTTGACATTAGTTTAGGTGGAATAGAGTGAAATGTCGGGGAGCGGTTTCTTTGTAGATGGTCTTCTGCAAATTGAGTATTTCAAGAAATTTTTTACAATTTTAGCCATTGTTTTGCACTCTCTAATAGAAGTCTTCTCCGACACATGTCGTTAAATAGTATTAAGCATCTATCTGGTGCCATCTTCTTTGCCACTGTAAAATGTGATCCTCGTTTGTTTGAGAATACAGTCTGATATATTCACATGCTCCACTGAGGCTCTACTAAAATTGCAAGAAGAAATTTTGTGCTTCAATAATTTTCTTGCTAAAATTACTTTGACTTTTAATTTCTTTTCTACGTATTTACAGCAAGAATTTGGTCTACAATTACCTGGCTGGACAAAGGAATACTTTCCCGACAAAATGCAATTTCTAGCCGAACAAACCTACTCATACAATGTATGGACAACAGAAATGCAAAAAATTAAAGCAGGACCATTTCTAACGAAAATGTTTAACGAAATGAAGGATAAAACCAATAATAATTTAAAACCTAAAACACGAAAATTGTACATTTATGCCGGTCATGACTCAACAGTGGTGAATATAATGGCAGCATTGAAAATATGGAAACGACAATTGCCTCGTTATTCCGCAATGACCATATTTGAGTTGCATAAAAACAAACAAACTGAAGAATATTATGTGGAGGTACATATAATTGATGAAAAATATAAATTCAGATAATTTTTTTGAGAATTTTTTCTTTTTTTTTTTTTTGTGTGTTATAGATCTACTTCCGCAACCATCCCAAAGAACAAACTCAAAAGCTAACTGTACCAGGCTGTGATTTCCAGTGTCCTCTGGACAAACTTATAGCCTTAAGTGATGAAGTGTTAATCCATAATAGTTTAGATGATAAGCGTTGTGAGGCTAAAAATGAAGCCTTTACGGCACCACCTTTAAGAGGACCGTAATTTTAGTGATTCTTTATTTCTAGAAAGCTCAGGATATAGACGAATTTTTTTGTATTTTTTAATTAATTTATTATATTATTGATTAGGTTTTTCTTTTATTTTAAATTTTTACCAATTAATAAATATAAGCGTTTAGTGGACGAAATGTCTCTGATGCCTCTGAAACTCATTAACAAGCTCGAAACTATGGCAGTTAAAAACGTGGAAAAGGCATTTAGTAGATTAA
Organism: Metopia argyrocephala; assembly: GCA_963576795.1. Taxonomy (NCBI): domain Eukaryota; kingdom Metazoa; phylum Arthropoda; class Insecta; order Diptera; family Sarcophagidae; genus Metopia; species Metopia argyrocephala. Next base: position 111,609,943 of record OY756210.1, read on the forward strand.
ACGAATACTTTTGCAGTCTATTTTTAAAATTATTATTTTGTTAACCTGTTATATTTTTTTTTTGCTATTCATTGTTTTCTTTGAGTAGGCGTTTTGTTTGTATATTAAAAAAATTTGCCTTTTATTATTTTATCTCTTTGATTTTCTAAAATATGGTCTTTTTAAAATTTTCCTTAGAAATTGTATTGAGATAAAACGAGATCAAAGAAAATTATTAGGCGTATTATACAATACTTATAAATAGAATAAAATGCTGAACAGAAAACGCCATATGTTTTATTCGAATTGTAAAATAAACTGTAATGAGGCATTTAGCAAAAAAAAAAAAAAAAAATTCTTAAACAAAATACATAATGGGTGTTTTTTTATAGAGTCTCACAGGTTTGAGTTGGCATCACTGCTTTATTGACAGCTGACAGTTGCTTTTTCTTAAGTTTACTTTGAAATTTCAATATGAATTGACTTTACCTACGTACATACATACACATATAGTATGTTTGTATGTATGTATGGTCATTATATTCAGCCATCAGTCTGAATTGGTCCTTTCTTTTGTAATCTCCTCTCAAGTAATCAAAGAATAAAAAGAGAAAACTTTAATTTAAAACTTATTTTTTCTTTAATAATAAATACATTTTCCTTATAAAATACTTAAACAACCTTTCTGGTTTTCCTTTTATGTTGGACACTTTTTCTTTCAAATATTGCCAAATTATGACAAATATGATAAATTTCTTAAAAAGTAATAAAATGTTAAGTTGTGTGGAAAAATAAAAGTACAATTGAACCAAAAATATGTCTTTATTATAAGCCAAGACGTGACAGTTTCTTGGTGTGTGTGTTTTTTTTTCCCAAAATAAAAAAATATGAAATTCTTCCCTAAGGAATTGATCCTTTTTTATTTGTTTTTATCTACTGATATGATTGTAATTGTTTGCTCAAATACTCTCAGCGGAACACTTTTACTCATACACAGGTTTAAGAGACAAAGCAAAAAGCAAAAAAAAAAATATAAAAAAAATAATATTGAAAATGACAAATAGTCTCCATAGCTTGCCAAAGCAATTGTTGTTGAAATATTTTTCCTTTTCTAACTAGCATATATGGCATGTACATACATATCGTCTTATTAAATGCAAACGGACGAAAATACACTTTTTGTTTTAATACATCGAATATGATAGATAGATTGTATATTTTTATAAAGTACATTTGTGAGACAGTATTATACAAAGAGGAAAGATTTATTCAAATCGGAATATGGAATAACGATTTTTAAAAATAATAACATTTAAATTCGTTTTTTAAATTAAAAGAAATAAAAAATTGAAATGAAATCACTATATAATAATTATTTTTTGTGTAAAATATAACGTCGGATATTAAAAATTGCCGGAAGGTATGCTTTGAAATAAAAAAAACATTGAAAATATGTTATAGTTTCCAGGTTTTTGAGCAATTCTAGTTGGTTCATACCAGAGAATGACATGAGTTGATTCGATTTTACTGCCTATTCATATTATTACTGCTTTTGTTTTGTTTTTATTCATCAACAGTGGCAACTGTATTGCTTGTAGAGTTTACTTTTGTAACTGCATTGTTTATTCTTAATCTTTTTTTAGATACCATTAGCAATAACAACATACAAAACACTCCTTTGTATACAAAACACTCAAATGATTCATTAAAGCTCAACTAATAAGAGGTTAAACCGTTTGACTGAAACAGTGTTTTTTTATAATTTTTTTTTAATTTTTAACCGCAGTAATTTGTTTCTTAACAAATGTTTCAAAATAAAAATGAGAAAATAAATTTTTAATTATCTTTTTATTTAAAATGAAATAAACATTATCTGATTTTTTATTTTTCGAACTTTAGAAATAGAAATTGTTTATTTTTAAAAAATACAAAATTTAGTTTTGTTTATAATATTTATTACTTTTTATACATGAGTTTTACTACTAATAAATAAAAAACAAAGTAAATAAATAAATAAATAAATAAATAATAATAAACAAATAAAAAACAAATAGCATATTTTGTTAAAAATACAAGAGAAACTGCATTATTTTTCATTACAATCGTGTTATTATTTTTCTTGTGCTCGTATTTGGTTTCACATTTAAACAGTAAAATACTCAAACATACTTACTGCTTTTGTGATTGGTTGGAGTGTTTAGCATTTGCAAGCAACTACAAGTATTTTGTAGCAAAAGACATACTTAATTGAATCATGCAATAGCAGCATTCATTTAGTTAGTGTGTATTGCTAGCTCAATATTAATTTTTAAAAAGGCAGAAAATTGCCATTTGAGTGCGATTCATGTCAATCTCTGGTTCATACTACAGGGCTGTGCAAGACCATTTGAAAGTCAGACGACACTATTATCCAATATAACGTATAACAACATTTAATTCAATTTCTTAATGAAAAACAAAAGTTTTGTGGTTTTGAGTCTTAAGAGACAAGCTTTTGTATCATTTGAAATTGTTCAAGAAAATATTGTCATTGTCATTCTAAAGCATATTGACAATACGAAGAAAAGCAAAACTATACATTCGAGAGAAAATAGGCCAAACGATAACATGTATAGTATACAGTGTTGCCACAGCCTTCAATATTTTATAACCAAATTTCATAAAAAAAAAAAGTAACCAAATTGATCAAAAAGTAACCAAAAATATTAAAATCATTCGTATCCAAATTTCTTGCTTATTTTCAGTTAAACGTCTGCATTGAAATTTACCAAAATCAATTAGTTTTGCTAGAATATGTAAAAAAATTACTTAAAAAATAAGACTACACGTTATACATTTTTGTGTTTAAATTAAAATACTTATTTATCGTAGAGGAAAATTTTTTTCGGTTTCTGTTTCGGTTTCTGTTTCTGTTTCTGTTTCTGTTTCTGTTTCTGTTTCTGTTTCTGTTTCTGTTTCTGTTTCTGTTTCTGTTTCTGTTTCTGTTTCTGTTTCTGTTTCTGTTTCTGTTTCTGTTTCTGTTTCTGTTTCTGTTTCTGTTTCTGTTTCTGTTTCTGTTTCTGTTTCTGTTTCTGTTTCTGTTTCTGTTTCTGTTTCTGTTTCTGTTTCTGTTTCTGTTTCTGTTTCTGTTTCTGTTTCTGTTTCTGTTTCTGTTTCTGTTTCTGTTTCTGTTTCTGTTTCTGTTTCTGTTTCTGTTTCTGTTTCTGTTTCTGTTTCTGTTTCTGTTTCTGTTTCTGTTTCTGTTTCGGTTTCGGTTTCGGTTTCGGTTTCGGTTTGATTTATATCATTCTAAAAAGTACTTTCAACTTTTTTACTTATGGAAAATATTATACCTTTCTGTTCACCAATAAAGTTTTGTAAAGTACTCTATTGGTGAATTGAACTCACAAACTATCATCATTTTCAGTATCCAATACGTTAAAAATCTGTAGAATTTCATTTTCAGTTTTATAAAACCGACGCAATCTGCTGATACCTAAAATTATGTATATTATATGTTGAAATATGTAGGAGGAAAATATATTTTCAAAGCGTATATAAAATCACAAATTAGGGTATGTAAACCGTTCGACAGTTGACTAGAAATTAAGCCACAATTACAATCGTTGCTAGTTATTTTCTTATATAATTCATTTATATTGTTATATAATGGGCTACGTTAGTATATGCGTGTCATGTTTACTTTTGTAACGACAAAAATCCGCCGTAATATTTAATGAATTTATTCCCGAATAGGTATACTTGAAGACGAATGGGACACATATGTCCCATGATTTTTCTCCAATAAGGACTAAACATTTTTAAATTTTTACAACACTTTAGTCTTGAAATATTATGTTTCCGATTAAGAATCAGCAAACAAAATTTGAAAATTTCCAATTTAATATTCTTCGTCGTCAAATCGTTAATAATTTTACTGATTAATTTCCAGATATTCTAGTAAGATAGCATTATAGATTATAAAATAATTATTTCTATTGTGTGTCTATTTTAACAACACAAATAGGACCGTGGTTTAGAAAACGCTTAACGGTAATTACAGTTGGTAAATAAATTTTACTGAAAAGCAAAATCGTGTATTTTTGACAAAACAACGGACGTGTTTTATTAAACGCAAAGAAAAGTTCTCAAAATATTGGCGGTTAAAATACATATAAGAAAAACACAAAGTGCAAAAATAATATACAATAACAATTACAAATATATTGAAAACCAAAACTGATAAAACCTAGAATCAAAATTGAAAATAACCTTCTAAATATTTTAATATATAATACAAGAAATTCAGAATACTCAAAATATTCAAAACATTAAAGAACAACAACTATAACATATAGAAATATAACGTTTTATAATAAACAACAAAAATATTTGTATACAAACAACTCATAATAATATACATTTATATGAAGGTACAAAACAAATAATTTTCAACATTAAAAATTGAAAACAATATTGAATCTACAAAATACAAACAACAACAATTACATGCAAAAAGATAACGTTTCATAATAAACATCAGAAATATTTGTAAATAAATAACTTGCAATAAAACACAACAACAATTCACTTAAACATCATATCAAGATTGGAATACAAACAAACAAAACAAAAAAAAAAAAATATATAAAAATTACTTCTGCATATACTGAAATCAAAAATAACTAAAATAACAAAACAATACAAAAACAATATATTATAAACTGAGAATCGAAAATTTCCAACAAAACATATACAGCAATAAATCGATATATTAAGATACAATAATAAATATAATACAAATAATTTCATAGACAAGGCAATAACAACAAAAATAATTTCTCAAATATTTACATGTAAAAATTAAAAGAACAACAAAAAATAATAATAATAAAAAAATAAAATATTAAAAAAGGGAAAAATAGAAAAAAATTTTACAGAAATTTTATAGATCACAATCGAGTTTGAATTTGTGCAAAAATTAATATTACAAAAATAAACAACAAATAAAATAAACAAACAAAGTAATAACCAGAAACCTACAGTGAATATCATATACAATAACAACAACACACTGTAAATCTAAATAAATAAAACAACAGTTATACTGCAGTAACAAATCTGTGATCTCTTGAAATTTAAAAGATAAAACAATTACACTAAATATTAAATAGCACAAAAACCTCTTAATAAAGTATCTTTTTTATAAAACAAATCTCTTAATTTTTGGCAATACATAAATAAGTTAATCTGAAAAACAAACGTACTAAAAATAAAGAAAGGAAAAATGCATACAAGAAGTGAATCATCTGCTAAGAGGTTAAGAGAGTTAAAAACAAAGAATGTTGCGCGGGAGACTGAAGCGCGTGATGACTCTTCTGTAAATTCTGAAATGTCTGATCTCTTATTTTCAAACTCGAATGACTCAGCTTTACGTACACGCTTGTGGAATTGGCTGGATACTAAGTTTACTAAACAAAATGAATATATTAAAGAGCAATCAGACTTAATAAAAGCAACTATTGAGAGCAATAAGAGTTGCCTAATGCTTGAAATGGAAAAGAGATTCAGTGATCTAAAAAAAGAGATAATAAATGATTTTAAAAATGAAATTAATCAACTAAATGAAAGAGTTGATAAGTTAGAGGCTACCAACAATGAAATTGGCAAACTGAAAGATGACGTTTATAATCTGAATTTAAGAATTCTCGAGTATGATAATTCAGCTGTTGCATCAGATATAAGAATAACTGGCATACCATTTCACAAAAATGAGAATCTGTCTGACGTGTTTAATAACATTTGTGCCACGTTAAATTTAAAACTCGCGCCACCTAAAGCTTTATATAGGGTAAAACATTTTAAACATTCTCGCAATTTGATTGACCCTCCCATTGTAATTAAAATGGTCTCTCCATACGAGAAGGGATTGCTCCTAAAGAGTGCAGGTAATTACCGTCGTAAGGGCAAATCACCACTTCTTTTAAACAATGCTGGAATCAATAGTAATAAGCCATTCTATATAAACGAAAACCTGACTCCACATAATCATGGCATATTTAAAATGGCAATGAGCTTGAAAAAGGACAACCTCGTGCATGCAGCTTTCACACAACGTGGAATTGTCTATGTTAGAGTAGCCGATAAAGATAATCCGATTAGAATAAATTTTCCCGATCAACTAAGGCAATTTTTTCGGTCATAAGATCAGTTTAATTCTCTTAGCCTTTTATTGTTTGACTTTTTTGTACTTTTTAACTGTGATTAAAATCTTTTATAAACTTTGTGACCTTTTACTTGCTCTTGACTACTTACTACTTACTCTTGACTATTTTATTTTTACTTGTCTAATGTATTGTTCTTTATCTGATTTAATTTCTTGCGTTGCTATTAGGGTTTTTTGTTTAACCAATAAGTATGGTATTGGCTGACATGACTTCTGCGGGAGGTAACACCAAGGACGTGACGATGAACATGGTGAGGATTTTGGCCAAACATAAGACGGGTCTTAAGATAATTCATATAAATGCCCAAAGTCTCAATAATAAAGTTGATGAGTTCAGGTATGTCTTTGAAGGTTCAGATGTCGATATTGTATGCGTTTCCGAAACTTGGCTCTCGCCTGCGACATCGGATAGTTTTTTTTGCCTCAGTGGTTACAAAGTGTATAGACAGGATAGGAATGGTAATGCTGGTGGGGTGGCTATTTTTGTAAGGAATAATATTTCTTGCAGGGTTCGTTTAAAAACCTCGGATGACATTTCTCAATATGGGGGTAATGTTGAATTTATTTTTATAGAGTTAATTTCTGATGGTAGGAAAATGTTAGTGGGGTGTGTTTACAGGCCAAATAGAAGGATCGATTTATCGAACTTCTTTCTAACCCTGGAAACATTGATCAGCTCATATGATGACATCGTAATTTCAGGCGATTTCAATTCAAATATTTTAGTGGAATCAGATTTGGTTGACAATATGATGTCCTTCGGTTTAAGTCCCACTAACACAACCTTTCCAACGCATCATACGACAACCAGTAGAACTTTGCTTGATATATTCTTCGTTGCGAATATGTCGAACGTTATATTATATGATCAAGTATCTGCCCCTTGTTTTTCAAAGCATGATCTGATATTTTTAACGTATCATTTCAACATTCCTCATTCACAATATTCAGTTTACTATCGTGATTTTAGGAATGTGAATTACAGAATGCTTGGAGAGAGGGTTTCTCTTATTGATTGGACGCAAATTTACTACATGCCCACGGTTGATGAGAAAGTATCTTTTCTTGAGAGTAACATACAGCGTCTTTACGATGACATTATTCCAGTCAAATCTAAAATTATACTCCCTAGTTCAAAACCTTGGTTTTCTGTTAATATTAGATATCTAATTCGTAAAAGAGACCTCGCGTATTCTAGATGGAAACGTTTTAGAACTCCAGAGTTGAAAGCAGAGTTTAAGGCTGCTAGGAGAAATGTTAATACTGGCATAAGAATTGCGAAAACTGAGTATTACTCTCGACGTTTTGGATCTGCAGTTGATTCCGGGCAAACATGGAAATATATTAGAGAGATTGGGGTTGGTAGAACGCAAAATTATGACAGCTGCCAATTGGACGTTGAGCAACTTAACAGGGCATTCTTGGACTTACCTTTGGTGCCAACTAATAACTCTTTTTATAACTATTCCTCCTTGACTCCAATTGACGCTGAAAACGATGGCTGTACTTTTCAATTCTCTTGTGTAAGTCAATCGGATGTGCTTTCTTGTTTCAACCTGATTAAGTCGAATGCAGTGGGCTGTGACAACATGCATCCTAAATTTTTGAGGATGCTGCTCCCTGTGCTCTTGCCATATATAACGCATTTGTTCAACTTCATCATTATGACAAGTTCCTTTCCGTCGAAGTGGAAATGTGCAAGAATAGTGCCAATTCCAAAATCGCACTCAGAATTTAGACCAATAGCTATCTTGTGTTATCTGTCGAAAGTCCTAGAGAAAATTCTTCAGTTTCAGATGACAAAATATGTTAATGATAATAATCTATTAACTGATATGCAATCGGGTTTTCGGAAAAATCATAGTTGTATTTCTGCGCTTTTGGACGTGTCGGAGAATATACGGCTTAGACTAGATCAAGGTGAATTAAATTTTTTGGTTCTCCTTGACCATTCAAAGGCCTTTGACACGGTTGATCACAACATGCTATACATGAAGCTTAGGTACTTTTTTAATTTTTCTAAGACTGCGGCGCGACTTTTATATTCTTATCTTTCAAATCGGTCACAATTTGTTCATTTTAAAAATAACCAATCTTCTAAATTAAATTTGTTCAGAGGCGTGCCGCAGGGATCAATCCTTGGACCACTTCTTTTTGCAATTTATGTGAATGACTTGCCAGAGCAGCTTTTGCACTGTAAAATTCATTTATATGCAGATGATGTGCAGCTGTATTTAAGTAGTCCAGTGGGATCAATCGATGAGAATGTTGATAGACTCAATGATGATTTGGATAGGACTTATCGTTGGGCGACGACTAACGGACTCTGTTTGAACCCTCATAAATCTAAATGCATACTTATTCGGAAAAGAGCATTTGATCCTATAAATGCTTTTGACATTTTAATGAACGGCGAAAAGATTAGAATTGTAAATGCTGTCAAGAACCTTGGATTGATTTTTAATTACAACCTAACATGGACAAATCATGTTAACACACTTGTAGGTCAAACTTATATGAAACTAAGGTCCCTTTGGTCGACACAATATTATACCCCTTTAAATATTCGTCAAATGATTGCAAAGTCCTACCTTTTACCTGGATTGTTGTACGGATGTGAGCTTTTTGCAAATTGTGACTCTGTTAGCAAGAGAAAGCTGAATGTTTTATATAATAACATTGTAAGATATGTGTATGGCTTGGGAAAATATGATCATGTGTCCCATTTTTCTTCAAAGTTATACAGTGTTTCATTTAACAATCTGCTTAATATTCGCGTGCTCCTATTTTTACATAAGATTATTTACTCTGAATCTCCACGTTATCTCAGCGATAAAATTAGGTTTGCCAGATCACTAAGGGGTAGAAGGATTATAATCCCCTTTCACCGTTTTCATGTTTCTGAATGTCATTTTTTCATTCATGCAGCACGTCTTTGGAATGGCCTTCCTCATACTCAGCAACTAAATAGCAACGCAAGTAGTTTTAAAAAATTTTTATTTGGTTATTTTGCAATATAGTTATTCACTTTTTTTATAATATAAATAATTTTTAATTTTTTTTTTTTTTTTATTAATAATAATAATTTTTTTTAATAATCTAATTAATTTAATTTAATTTTATTTTTTTAATTTATCGTTATCTTTAAAATATGTTATCGCTTAATGCTTCTATGACTTTGCTTTTCTGTACTTTAAATATAAGATTAAGTCTTGTTGTACAGGAACTGAATGGTTGAATAAATAAATAAATAAAAATTATCATTAAAATTTTGTAGTGAATCGAACAACAGATGGGACAATTCCTGTTGATCATATTCAAGTGTGGAGGTATAGGCACCGTTGTTTTTGAGATTTAGAGTGGATACACTTCCTTTTATGACTAGCTGTGTATGTATAGTAAACATTTTTTTTTTTAATTTAAACGGAAAACCCCTTAAAGACAAAACATTTGGAATAAGGGAATAAGTCCACGTTTCTGTTTCTGTTTCTGTTTCTGTTTCTGTTTCTGTTTCTGTTTCTGTTTCTGTTTCTGTTTCTGTTTCTGTTTCTGTTTCTGTTTCTGTTTCTGTTTCTGTTTCTGTTTCTGTTTCTGTTTCTGTTTCTGTTTCTGTTTCTGTTTCTGTTTCTGTTTCTGTTTCTGTTTCTGTTTCTGTTTCTGTTTCTGTTTCTGTTTCTGTTTCTGTTTCTGTTTCTGTTTCTGTTTCTGTTTCTGTTTCTGTTTCTGTTTCTGTTTCTGTTTCTGTTTCTGTTTCTGTTTCTGTTTCTTTTGCATTAGCCTTATAGGCGTAGACTGATTTCAGCCAAACGTACGAAGCAACTACTTTTTTGCTTAAAACCCAAAAACGCATATACATATGTGATAACACAGCAGAAAATTTTTACAATTTCGAAGTAAAAAATAAAATTGTGAGCAATATTGGAGGCCTTATATGGGTACCTATTCGGGAATACTCAATTCACCATTCACTAAATTTCTGACTCTTATAATTTTCCATTGGCTGATATTTTTCTAATTATTTTTAACTTAACTTGTTTACAATGTAAACTTATTGGAAAATCCAATCATAAAAACCTGAATTAATTACCACAAGAGAAACTAAAGTAACTTAAATTACTCTGAATGGTGAAGCGAGTATTCCCATTCGGGAATTGCTAAACAATTAAGCATTTAATGAAATTTTCTTTGATAATTTCTGGTTTATAAAATTAAAGTTTTTGTTTTCTAGCAATAGGAGGCAATACATTAAATAATCTTTTTTGATTTTAAATAAAAAAAGTTAACAAGAATTAATAAAAAAATTGCTGTTTTAGACTGATAGATATGTTTGTTTATCAAATGACAGCTGTGTTTAAATATTATAGTTTTAATACAAGTTTGTTGCTTAAGTCTTTCGTTTTGTTATTTTTTTTCTTTATACTTGTAATAATAAACGGATTCAAACTGCAATAGAAGTGTGCAATGCTTAGTAACTTACAACATTTGTGTGTGTGTTTTTTTTTTAATTTCAATTAGTTGTTATATTGCTTACATTAAACAAAAAAATCTTAGTGAATAAAGCGCATATACATGATGTGACAACTCAATTAATTATTTAAATTCTAATTGACAACATCATCAATTATTTTATTTAATTATCTTGCTAATATATATGTATATGACATACTGTTTGATATAGCGACTTGTGATCAACAGCATGGCAAAATAAACAGAATTCTTGAAAATATCTGCACAACAGTTTATTCAGGAAATTATCTCATTGATTTGATGACATACGTTTTGTTTTACTTAGATACTTTGTAAAAATACGGTCGGTCATTGATCGCTTACTCACTTCTATATATGAAACAGTTCAATGTATGAAATGCACTGTTTTGCTGATATTGCAGAATACGCTTTATTTGCAAAATACTTATACACTAACCGAATTCAATCAGAAGTGTGTCAAACGTAATTTAAATAAAGAAAAGAATGTTTGGATATTGAGTGATCTTTTGTAACTACATATGTGTAAATCATTCAATTCTAGATTAATGAAATTATTCTCATAAGTAGTATATAAGTTGAACAATTTTTAAATAAAGTAATCATTTGTCAAACAACAATTGGTTCATTTCTTTTTATTTCAAAAAGAACAACTTTACATGGCGACCCTGCCATTACATTACAATAGAAATTACATAGTTTTCAAGTAATTTGTTGTATTTACACAAGAAATTGTCATTTATGGTGTCACGTATGATTTATTAGACTTATTAATAATATTTATTTTCTCTTGATTGTAATACTAGTTTTTATATCAAGTAATTGCGTAAATATTTAATTAATATCTGTCAGAGTGTGCAAACAAACGTTACCGCAAAGTCATAAACTTTTCAAATTTTTTGTAATCGTATTGCACATGAGCAAAACCAAAACAAATTCTTTCTTAATGAGAAAGAGCGCAAACGAAACAATTCGCTTTTCGCTCTTGTGCTTGCTTTGTTATTCCGTTACATTCTTTTCTTCTTTTCTTTTTCTTCTCATTAATTTTTTGTTCTACCTACGCACATTTGAGTTAGTGTACTTGTAGTACTCAAAGCAAAAACAATATACAAAACTAAATGGGACAATCGCTCTCACTGTTTTTGTTTTGTTTTTGTTTTACTCATTGTAAAGAACAAAAAAAAAAAGAGATCAAACGTTTCATTTTGTTTATTTTCCTACTCTGATATCTGTATTTATTACTTTTCTTTCTTCTGTGTTTGAGTATAATTTCTTGTTAAATACATTGTCAATTTGAAATTTTTATGGTTGTCTGAAAAGGATACTTTGTGATATTTTTTTTATTATAAAAATAATTATTCTGAATATCTTTTTTTGCAGTTTGATATTCAAATTCTGCAGACACCAAGACGCTTTTTATTATCTTTGAGTTGATGATGGTGGACTACAGGTAAATAATAATTATTGTTTGTAATTAGTGGCGAATGGGTTAAACAATGTCTTCTCTTTGCGGCCGTTTTAATTCTCTCTTATTTTATTCTTAATCTATACCAGTTGAAAGTAACTTATCATATACCGTTACCTTAAGCGTTGGTAGTTTAAAAACTCTCAAAAACCAAATCTATTACACAAATAGTAGTGTGATTTTTGAAAAATACATCGTATATGATAGATGTTTATTTGTTAGGCAGTATTATACAAAGATCAAGTCGAAATATGGAATGAAGATTTTTAAAAATAATAACTTTTAAATTAATTTTTTAAATAAAAAATAAAAAAAAATATTTTTTTTATATAAAATATAACTTCTGATATCAAAAATTGCCGCAAACTATCCTTTTAAATAAAAAAACTTGAAAATAAGTTATAAGATGTGCGTAACTATAAAGTGTAACACCCATTTTTCTTTATAACTTTTTTCACCTTTAATCAAAATTATTTTTCTTAATCACAATATCTTTGAAAAATGTGTCAGATTTTAAAATGTATCAGTTTGTCAAATTTGACTTGTTAGTTAGTTCACAATGGATAATCAAAGACAAGTGCATAAAAAAATTATTCAAATAATTCAAAAAAAAACCATATTGGAGTTATACAAAAGTTGCTAGGGAAGTCCACGTGACCAGGCAATGTGTTTCCAGAGTGGTCAAAAAGTTCAACAAAGACCTAAAAATTGAAAGAAAGCCTGGAACAGGTAAAGCAAAACTGGTAACGAATGACGCGAAAGCCAAAAAGTTGAGAAGCTTTTGCTGGCTCTTCCAAACATTTCTGGTCGCGAAGTGGCCCGGCGCGTGCAATGTTCGGAAAGTTTTGTGCGCCGAGTTAAAGCTAAAGCTGGCCTTTAAACATTTAAAGTCCAAAAAGTTCCGGATAGAAATGCTAAGAAGAATATTGAAGCAAACAAAGAGCAAAACTCCTCAAAAAAGAATTTTTTCAAAAGTTCGAATGTTGTGTAATGGATGATGAAACTTACGTTTTTGCAGACTTTGCGCAGCTTCCTGGCCAAGAGTTTTATGTAGCGGATAGTAGAGGCAATGTTTCTGAAGAGTTCCGAACTAAAAAACTATCAAAATTTCCCAACAAGTTCGTAGTTTGGCAGGCTATTTGTAGCTGCGGCATCAGAAGTGCATCGTTTGTTACATTGGGATCAATAAACTCAGATATTTATATCAAAGAGTGTCTTCAAAAGAGGTTGCTCCCATTTCTAAGACAGCACAACATATCAACATTCTTGTTGCCAGATTTGGCAACATGTCACTATAGTAAAAGCCCAATAGACTGGTATAATAAAAATAATGTTATTTTTGTTCCAAAAGAGGCTAACCCACCAAACTGCCCAGAGCTGCGGCCTATTGAAAGATATTGGGCTCTGGTCAAAAGAGAACTAAAGAAGAGTACATCTGTTCCCAAAACCATTACTAGTTTTCGATATAAATGGGCAGCTGGTACCAAAAAAATCACCGAAAACACTATAACATTGCTTATGGATGGCATAATGAATAAAATAAAAAATTTAATAAAATTAAATTAATTTTTAAATAAAATAATACAGAATATAAATCTGTAATAAAAATGCAAAATAAAACTGTTTTATTTTTAACTCTAGCTTACTCCAGTCAGTTTTTATTTGACTTTTGATGTGTTACAGTTTATAGTGACGCACATCTTAATTGTCGACAACTGTAAACATCGATTTTAGCCCTTTCCGATAGATTTAAAATTTTCTGTTTTGACATTTTGACTCGTAAATCGACTAAGATGTAATAAATTGCAATAAATAAACGCCCCCAACAAAAAATCACCGCTTACACAATAAAGTGCCTTTATTCAAGTGAACCAAAAAAAAGACCACATTTTTAGATTTTTTTTTATAAATTCCTCAAAAAAAGGTTCCTTAGTTAAGAAACCACCATTGTCATGATTTTGTTTAGATCTGAAGATGTCTAGCTTCCATTTCTATTTTAAAATTCTGGAATCGGTTAAAAATTGCAAAAGATACCGGCTCCTGAATATGGGATTTTTTGCGCCTTTAAATAAGTGAACCGGAGTGTACTTTAAATCCGGGAATTAGGATATTCGATATCGTTTTAAATTTCATAAAATTTTCAAAATATTTTTTTGTTGGAAGAGTTTGTTTCAAAGTTTTTTTTTTTAATTTGTTTTCTCAATAAAATTAAAAAAACATATATTTTTTCTAAAGCATATGTACGAGTATGTAGTTTTCAATTTTGAACAAATCTAACAAAACTGCCATAGCTGGAGCTGAAAAAATTTCAATTTCTGAGAATGTATGTATATCTTAACATACATACGAGTAGTATGGTATTTAAAATTGATTTAATTTGTAGCCAAATTTTATTTTCAGTTTTCGTTTTGTATCTCTCTTAAACTTTTTTTTCTTTTTTAATATCAAACGCTTGTATTTTGTTGTGTCCAAGTTAGAGTTTATTTACTCATAATCTTCTTATTAGTGGCCACTTTATAACAAACTACAATCATTTTTTTTTCATTTTATTTTTTTAAAATTTCTTTTTCTAATACCAATTTTAATGTTTTTTTTAATTTTTTTTAAGCGTTGAGTTAAATTTCTGTGTAATTCCTTGTATATTTTTTGGGAGATTATTATGCACATACTCTAAAAATATGTTATTTAATGTAAGTATATACGTGTGTGTGTGCGTGTGTTTTATACTTACATATGTATGGATGTGTTTCTAAAAGTTTGTATATTTTTTTTTTAACTTTCCTGCCACAAAATGACATTTTTCGCATTGCGGTTTACCATAAACCGCATATGCATACAAACAAACAGGAATCATACTCATACATTAAAACACATACAATATTTCATAGTGTATGTATGTATGTATGTATGCATGTAGAAAGTGTGAGTTAACAACACATACATAAACAAACAGCTTAAAAAACAAATAAATTTTTTTACATAGAATCATCATGTACAAATGTATGTAGTATACAGTATGTACAATACAAAAACAACAAGCAACAACACCACTATCAAAAAAGTGGTCGGCTACAAAATATTTTACCGAATAATTTTTGATTACAATTTGCTGTTGTTGTTGTTGTTGTTGAGCAAGAAAAAGTGTCTACATATAGAAAATAAAAGGCAGGAAAATATGAAATAAAATATAAACAGGATTCCCTGTTTTTATGTTTTATTTTTCATTTTTAATATCTGAACCCCATTGTGAGCCGTCAGTGAATAGTTATGTAAGTGTGTGAGAGTTTCTGTATAGTAAGTGTGAATTTTGATTTGTGTGCATGTATTAGTTTTTGTTCATTCATACATAATTTATTGTTCACTTGTTTTTATTTTCGTTTATTTTTTAAATACTAAATATTTGAGGAATATTTGGTATTTTTATTCGGTTTTAAGGTTTGAAAAGGTTTTTGAAAAGGGGTTTGTCTTCAACGCCCTAAATTCTTACATTTTTTTTTTCAAAAATAAAATAAATATTTTGTCCGTTAATGATCTGAATATCCGCGTCGGAAACTCAATAAGATTGCGGATAATTATTTTTAATTAATGTGGTTTCGCCATAAAACGCAAATTTAAAATTCAATGATTTCAATTCAATTTCGAATGAATTCCAAATTAAAAAAAAATTTTTTTTCTGTAACATTTAAAAAAAAAAATAGTTTTTTAATAAAAAATTTGGTTTTTTTAACGTTTCCTGTCAATTACGATATTAAGTAGTTTAGTAAACTGTCCACAGGCACTAATATCTCTTTCCATAACATATTTTCCTAGACCAGCACAATGTACTGCATGAGTAGTGGTCGTTCGCTGAGTGGTGATCTTAATAAGTAAAAAAAAGCCTAACTATGGGTCTCGGAAACTTCGCAAATGGGTAGTCATCTTGTCGTGATGCGAGGGCTTAAGTGCAAGGATGCTTGGAGCCGTGCTGACGGTAGTGATTCAGTCACTACCAGTAGGGTCACCCATGTCAGAGGGGTTCAAGCTGAGCACGAAACAAAGAACTACCCTCCCCTCCCCTCCTTTGTTCACTAGCGTCTGCTTTTCTAGTTGCGACGGCTAGTGGTCGAGTCCGTGGCACAGTGGGCAAGTCCGTCAGTGGTTCGAATTTAAATCCATCAGCGTCTGTACTCTCGTTGAGCGGCTGATGGTCTGCGTCTGTCTCCAATGGAGTGGCAGCTTTTCTTTCAGCCTGGCAGTAGGCATAAAATGCAAAAGTTTCATTCCATGAAACATGTCTGAGGGAGGCAAGTCATGCCCTAAGTATCCGGCAAAGGGCTTCATAATCTCCGGAGACTCAACTATTACGGTGTCGGTGACAGGCTTTAGTCAGTTGTCAGCTATTGGAATCCCGCTTAGTGCAGTGGTGACCCGAGGCCTCACTAATCGGCAAGCTACTAGCTCGCCAAAACACATAGAGGCTAAGCCGGTGGGCGGCCGTTCTTTGAGCTCGGTACTTAGTTCTTCGAGACCAGATATCTCAAAAGCTCATAAGGTCTAGATGAGAACCAAACTCGTCGAATCCCATTCTTCAGGCACTGGCAGAGTGGTATTGACTAAGTCAATCGGATACCACTGGTTTCCCTAGTGCCAACCCTTATACAAGGGAATCAATCGAAAAATGATTCCAAGATTCCTGAAGTATCTCCCTTGGCCTCCACGGCCCCCAGTAAAAACACCACTCGGCACCTAAATCGATCCAAAAGGATGGATGGATGTCACTAGGCGTTCCGCCTATAAGATAATAAAAGCCGGTTTGTTGAAAAGCCTGCCGATGAGCTCACGGAGCGTGAGAGAAACTCTCTCCAATGGGCCAAAACTCTCATTGCAGAGTTAAAGAATAATCTTCTAGCTACAGAGGATGGTCGACCTAAACGGTCACCAACACATGTAGCGCCTAAACGGCAACGGTCAGAAGAGGATACCCCTACTGGAACAAAACATCCCAGAAATATACCTCCACGGCCCCAAACAAAATCGTACAAGGAGAAGGCAAAAGACCACCTCATTAGGGCGTAAATTGACCGTAATGCGAGTGATGGCACCATATCTTCAAGAAATTGGAGACCTAACCTAACCTACTTAGATGGCCATAACAACTTGTTAACGAATTTAGGCTTGCCTTAACACTGGCCTCCAGGTGTCTCTACTAAGCGTGCCTTCTTCAGTTGGTCACACCAATTGATGACAGGGCTTCATCAACTTGGTCCGTCCAAAGTAAACATGGTCATCCTATACGTCGAAGTCCAGTGACCTTCGCATTGAAAACTTGTCCCGCTGGAGCAGATTCTTCCATCCGAACAATATGGCCGAGCCAGCGTAGTTGCTGGAAGTTAATGCGCTAAACAATGCACACATCGCCGATGAGCTCATACAGCTCATGTTTGGTTCTAATGCGAAACTCAGTACCATGCCTTAAAGGACCAAAGATCTTACGAAGAACTTTTCTCTCGAACACTCCCAGGACTGCTGCATCGGCACAAGACAGCGTCCATGCTTTCGCATCATAGAGAAGCACCAGGAGAATAAGCGACTTATAGAGTGTTTATTGCGTCGCACGAGAGATGTCTCTGTTACTAAATTGCCTACTGAGACCGTAGTAGCACCTGTTGGCCAGTGTGATTGATCTCCAGACTGACATCATTCTTGCCGGTAATGGCGGTGCCAAGGTAGATGAACTCCTTGACCACATCTAATATATAGTTGCCGGCTATAACCTGGGATATGTTCAACATCCCTACTCGTCGACAAAATGCTCTCATTTACCGCCAGACCCATTTTTGCAGACTCGCGTTCAATAGCATTAAAGACTGCGGTGACATCTCGCTTGGTAGGGCTAATGATGTCCATGTCGTCTGCATACGCAAGGAGCTGGACACTTTTGTCAAAAACATTGCCATTACGATGCACACTCGTCATTCACAAAACACTCTCCATGACGAAATTGAAGAGGTCGCAGGATAAGGAATCACCCTGTTTGAAACCTCGCACAGTATTAAAAGGCTCAGAGAGGTCCTTTTCTACCTTGACGGAGATGCAGGAGTTGCTCAACGTCATTCTGCACAGTCTTATCAGCTCTGCAGGAATACCGAGCTCAGACATTGTGGCATATACACGATCTCTTATCGGGCTATCGAACGCTGCCTTATAGTCGTCAAAAAGGTGGTGTGTGTCGACTTGACTTTTATGGGTCTTCTCCAGGATTTGGCGCATTGTGAATGCCTGTTATTAGCTGTCAAATATAAAAACATGACATGCAGTTGCACTGAAAATATTCTATTAAGTTCTCTACCAAAACTACAATTTATAGTCGACCATCAGTTCTCTAGAATTTTATTCTGAGTGTTATACGCTCATGGTTTTTCTTAATTCACTTAAAGTTGTTTTTTTTTTTACTGGAATTTCAACATAAAAATTGTTTCAGTTGCTTTTGTTTGTGTTGCTTTATTTTTATTTTCATTTTTAAACAATTTTGTGTGATTTCAGTTTTGTAGTCATTTGTTGCATGTTTTCTAGTTATTTTTGTGGTCTGTGCTATTTGGCCGGTTATTTTTGCTTTCTTTTTTATTTTTTGTCTTCATAGTGGCCAGGACTTCATATTCCGTGTTTATAGTTGTCAGACAAATGTTGCATTCCAACTAATTTTTATTTTTTATTTTTTGATTTTTATTTTATAGTTCAAGTTGTCCGTTTTTATGTTATATTTGTTAACTTTAGTGTTGGACGGTTTGTTTAACTCATTTTGCATTGATTTACTGATTTTTTTTATGACTCCAGCAGTAAATTAAAGCAATTTACAGTGGAGAGATTTTAGTTAGTTTGTCAATGTTTAAAGTTCAGTTGCCAGAAATAGAAAAAATGCCGTAAAAAAAAGAAAACAAAAATAAAAGGCCTCATAAAATAAATTTTAATTTTTAGCGGCGGTTTTTTTATGATTTTTTATTGAAAAACATATTTTTTATTTAAGAGCCAAAAATAGTTATTGAACTCAGGTGTTTTATGAAATAAAATAAAAATATTTATTATTTATTAATTAAGAACTTTTATTATTTGTGGTATTTTTTTTTGAGTATATTTTTATTTTTTTCGAAAAGCTTGTATTATCACATAAAAACATTACTCATTCCATTTGAGTTTTTTTAATGAAATTATTTGTGTGCCTCTCCCTCTCTCCTTATCTCGTACCGAGTAGATATAAGCGAATATAAAATCAACATCCGTTTTAATAAATGTTTTTTTTGTTATTTTTTTTTTTTCGCGAGAGATTTCATATTTTTATAAGCATGTCAAGTTACTGTTAAAAAATTTTAATACACTCAGAAAAATAAATAAGAAAATTTAAATTAAGTTTGACGGAAACAAATTACAATATAACAAACCCAGGAACTTTAGAAGGGTTTTGTTTAAAACATTTAATTTAATAAAAAAAATAAAAAATTGGCTTAAGACACGCATTTTTTTACAAATTTAGTTTTATTGATGGAATATCATGTCTGATAAATGTTCATCTTATCAAACGTGGGGAACTGGACCGCTGTTGCAGAATACTTTGAACGTATCCTAAGGCGAAAAAAGAGGGACCTTGAGGCATTTGAAAGGGCGGGTCCTGGACGCAGGACAACCTAGAAGGAACTGGCCGTGCCAAAGAGGGTTCCACCCTGAAGTAACGCTAATGTGGTTCCGAGGTGGTATTTCAACTGGTGAGAAGATAAAGGGGGTTCTTAGTCGGTATATCCTTCTGGGCGAGTCCGACATATCATGGGAGGTGACGACCTCCGCGAAAGCATAAAGCTTTTTCCCTCCTTCCCGCACAAAAAAAAAGAATATTCATCCTAAATACCTCGAAATATATACGTCCGGTTTTTTTACACAATTTCTAACCACATTTTGCAACAAAGCTACGCTTATGTCGTCAATGCAACACGAATTTCATCTTTCAGAGCATCAGTTGTTTTTTCACGTTCAGTTGTATGTTCGAATGGCCTCAGAGAAGATAATCCAAGGGCGTCAAATCACAAGAACGTGGCGGCCAATTGACATCACCAAATCGAGAAATTACGCAATCGGTAAATAATGTAAATTGTTTGGCCTGCTGTGTGGCTTGTGGCGCCGTTCTGCTCAAAACCAACGGCCAGCGTTAGTCATTTGTGACCACAAAAATTGGTTTTCATGGTTTGGTAGAGTATCCCAGCAGAAATTTTTTTTAGATTTGGAAGCAATTAATAAAATTGTAAGCAATAATGGTAGCATGATATTGTTTATTCATGCCTTAAAGCTTCCAAATATGCTACAGGATAAGGTATTATTTTGGGTTTTTCTGTACTATTTGCTTACTGGTTGAAATAAATTTGCATTTCTATTACATTTTAGTGGCTGCTTTCATATAAAAATCATGCATTATTGATGCGCACAAGTAAGTGATTGTTCATGATTTCTCCCTTGCAAAATAGTTTACTGGTAAGCACTAATTTCTGCTGGGATGAGGGCGCTTGCTTGCTCATTTTTAAAAACTTACGGGCCAATGATGTCGCCTAATCACAAACCGCAGTATACCGTCATTTCTTTCAATGTAATGGTTTTTGTGGATCAATTTTGTTTATATATAATACATAACCCACTAATTGAGAGTGGGCCTTATCACCAAAGATGATTTTGTTGAAGAAAGCGTCGTTTTCGTTCAATTTTACAAATAGCGAATTTACAAACGTTCGACTAAAACAATGACCGTCCGATTTCAATACTCAGCGGTAAATCTCTACTCATGCAGTGGAATTTGAAGATACATACATTGATAGATTTATTTTATTTATTTTTTTATTATGCGCCTTTTTGCTGATGAGAAAAGTTGCTGTCAATTTAACCACTTAAAGACCACACTTCACCCTTGAATGATAAACAGCAATTGCCCCAATTGTCAGTGGATTTTAAATGTGAGTGGCGAGGGTCTTCAGTAGTTTAGCTGTTATCTTCCCAGAAGGTGACGCTGTACTCCTTACCATTGGTTTCTGGTGGAATAGATTACAAATATCAGGGAGCAATTTCTTGCATATGGTCCTGCTGGAGGGTGGGGGGGGAACCTCTTATTTTTTTTTTTAATTTAATTTTTAATTTAAATTGTAATTTTAGAAAACCGAAAATTTTAATTTGTATAATTTTGTCTTTCTCTGGGATTGAACCTTGGTCGTGTGTGTTTCTGTGCGAGCGCTCTACCACTATGCCACGACCCCCACAAAATCGGTTGTCATGGTTTGGTAGAGTATAGGATACACTGTGAGGGCGCTTGCTTGCTCATTTTTTAAATAATACGGGCAAGTGATGCCGCCTGATCACAAATCGCATCATACGGCCATTTATTTGAATGTAGTGGTTTTTGCGGATTTAGTGTATTTACATAACCAACTAATTGAAAATCGGCCTCATCACTAAAGATAATTTTGTTGAAGAATGAGTCGTTTTCGTTCAGCTTTTCAAACAACCAATTCACAAATGTTCGATGCAAATAATGGTCGGCTGATTTTAATACTTGAACGACTTGAACATTATGAGCCTGAGGATAAAGATTTTTATGCAAAGTGTTGAGCAATGTGCCTCTAGATAGGTAGGTATGCAGGTCAAATGTCTAGTCAATCAAAAACTGATCAACTACATTTAGCACAAGGTGCGGTTTTGAAATCACTGCAGGACCAAACTGAAACAAAGTGCCTCTAATGATGCCTAATTGTTGTAAACGTCGATGAGTTAATGTTCCAGGCCCATTCTCAGCACTTTGCTGTACAGCTATTATATTTGCATCACTACGGCTACTATGAGCGTCATGTTTTGGTCTATTGTCAGCAAAAGTACTGTGAACCTCAAATTTTACGGAGTGATACAGTAAAATTTTTACCATCTTGATAGTAAATTTTTATAATTAAAATTCTTTGTTCAAGAGTGCAGCATTTCATGGTTAAAATTTCTGAACTTTTTACTACATAAATATTAAAGGATGACAGCTCAGTTCATGATATTTCATCATTTGACAGCCAATTTACTTCATAACCTCAAATTTGCCTACACTTTATAATAAATTTATTTAAAACCATAAATAGGAGTTCAGTTTACTTGATTGTAGCCAATATTATAACTCGTTATAAGCTAAACAAAATTTCATCTCCTTATGGTAAGATTACAATTTTTTATTTTTTTTTTATTTGAGACCAATACTCATTGGTAAACCCCTACTAAATGCTGTGCATTGTATTTGAATTTTTTGGAAAGGACAGTACATTATTATTATATCTGTGTCGATATTGAAGAACAGCTTAAGTCAAAACAAAGAATATTGAAATATCCCCAAATTTATGTAAATTATGCAATAATTAGTTCTTGCAAAAAATCTGTAATTTTATCTACTGATAATAGACTTATGATACAACAAATATGCACTATAATATTTAATATTTTATTACTACCTTGAGTTTTATGAAGCGTCAAAAATACTAAATTAATTTAAGCTTATGTCGACTTAAGCTATTCTTCCATATTACCACAGTTATTATTATGCGCTTTAGGAATGAGACAAATATCTGTGAATTGATAATTCAAAGGCCAGTGTTATATCTTCACCCTTGAATGATCAACAGCAATTGCCTCATTGTTGCATGTTGATTGTGTGGTGAGTGCCTTCGCTAAGTAGGTTAAGCTGTTATCTGCTACTTCCTAAAAGGTGGCGCTTCTCTTCTGATCATTCGTTTTTTGTTAACATTGGTTAAGGTTGAATAGAGTGGAATGTTGAGGAGCGGTTTCTTTGTAGATGGTCTTCTTGGAGTAGCGAGGGGGAACCTCTTATTTCTAAATTATAATTTTGAAAAAACCGCAAATTAACTTTTTAATTTTTCACCTTTGCTGGGATTTGAACCTGGGCCGTTTGAGTTTTTGTGTGAGTGCTCTAACCACTATACCACGCATCCGCTCAAGATTAATATTTTTATTAAAAAAGTAAATAAAATACTGAAATTGAATCAATAAAGTATTCTCAGTTTAAGGTAGGTAGTAAACTATTACCTGACTTGATCAACATTCTTTTTAAATTCAAATTTTTAACTCAGAAATTATTTTAGATGGCAAACAATTAGCAGAGGATATTAAAGCGTTTTAGTTTAGCGCTAAAATATTTTATTCGCTTAACCCATTTCCGCCCGCTGTACTATATATAGTACACAACTTAAACTTCAAGTAAAAATTATAAAATACAATAAAAGTACATGCAACATCCACTTAGCTGTTGTTGAAAAATATCAATTATGGGAATCTCCATTTTGGCTAGTTATCTAGAAATCTCCATTTTGGTGATTTATTTCTTGAGAGATTGTGATTGGTTATGTAGTTTATTTTACATCAGTTAACTTTGAAGAACGTTAAATAGCAGTTTATTTACTTGATAACATCACATTCTAATAATAAAAGCAGTATAAGACGGTTTAGTTCGTATAGAATTTTTTGAGCTATAGCATATAAAGTGCTGCTGTACTAAGCTTAGTACATCTAAAAAAACACAACTCAGAATATTTTTTTTGGTTTTTTTCTGTTACTGTACTGTAAAAAATGTTGTTTAAATCTAGTTATAAATATTGAATATTACAAATTGTTCTTGGTTTTCATTTGGGCGTTAATGGGTTAAAAAGCCGATCAATGCTATTATGCATAGAATATAGTAATAACTGGAGGCAAATGACATCATTCGATATCGAATGAAACTTCATATAATATTAAAAAAATTTACTTAGAAATTTCATTCGATATCGAATGCCATAATTTGCCCTCTTTTTCATTGTATAAGTACCTGTTTTTTTATGAGTGTTTTTTACGTTAATCATGACACATACAGAAACAGAAATTTGAATTTATGTATGCAGGTAAAAAACACCACAAGAAGTATAATAAACATACCACATACATACCACTTGCAACATAAAAAAAACAGAATGGTGAAGAAAAACTCTACACGACAATATTAATAATAAGATGAGCTGAATAAAAGAAGAATTTGCGTAAAGAATGGCAACAAAGAAAAGTAATGACGTTGATGATAACGATGTTGGTAATGTTAAAGTTATTCCAAAGGGAAGTAAATACACACATACGAGTATATATACAAACAACAACAGCCAGTTTTTCTTAATTAAAAAATATTGCCACGAAAATGAAAGAGATTTTTTTCTTGCAACATTTTTTCCCTAAAAATATATAAAAAAAATTTATTTATTTTTTGGTTTTTCAAAGTATGACAAGTAACACGAAAATGAAATTATCCCTATAAATACAATCAGAAAAGAAAAACACACAATATTTTAAGATTTTTATGAAAAGATTTTTATGTTAATAATTTAATTCATTGCTGTTGTTATGGTTTTCTGGTTTTCTGTTGCATTTTTTCTTTCTTATTTTTTTATTTTATTTTTTCTTTTTTTTTTTTGCCGCACATTAAAAACATATGTTGCAAAACTCTTTTTTATTTGTATAACGACGCACTGCCTTTTAATAAGTCTTTTCGATTTTATTCATTAAAACCATCTTTTTAACTCTAAAGTCTGTTTATGAAGTTTTAATAATCCCATGGCTTTGCTTATTATGTCTCCATAATTGTGGCATCAGCTTTCGTTACCTACCCAGAGATGTAATGTATTAAGTATTCTGGCCTTGACAGGGTGACCAGACAGAAATTATTGTTGTCATAATACAATTGTTAGAGTATCCCTTAGTGTTGTGTCGAAATTGTGAAAATTATTAAAAAATATAGCAAATTTTCAACATACTCGTTAATTTCCTTTTAAGGGAAATATAATAAATATATAAATAAATTCATTAAGACAAGACAGAAAAAAAAATTGCTCAAAAAACGAGCACATTTTTGGTTCATGAACCATTTACTACCAGACCATAGAGCTGATTTAAGAAACTTTTTATCTTATATATTTTTTTTTATTATTAAGGTCACTACTGAAGAATGACACCCACTTATGCATAAACTTACTGATATCGTAATTGGCAGGTAAAATATTTGCTGGAGGATTGTTCCATAAACGACATCAAAATAACGAATTTCCCAATAATGTATTGTGCTATTCACTGAACAAAATGGATGTGCTCTGAGAAAGGTACATGTAGTCCACATGAACATGCCACCATCCAGGCTCAAATCCCTTATTTCATCAGAGAACCTTCCATGTTAGTACCGATAGCACAAAGAAAGGCACGCACACCACATTGAACCGATGCTTTAACGAATCAATAGAGTTGAATACCCTACCATCACTGATAAGCATCTTCGCCCTTTCCTGTACACGGTCGAGAAGCACCAAAACAGATTTCGATGTGCCGTCTCATATATGAGAGTTGCATTCCATCATAGGTCAGATATAGGTCTTATAAAATGTTTTAAAAAATCGAGGCACTTGAATGCCTCTTTCGACACTCGAAATATGTGATCATTCCAACGGACGTAACAATTAATGATGGCAAAATTAAATCATCACAAAGTCTATATGTGGGTGATGCGCCCACATTAAATTCGACCCTGTTCCCAAAACCTCACTCGAAGATTTACTGCAGGTCATTTAAAAGTGTACCATTCATATTCTACCCTCTCACCCCGATCACCAAAAGGCTCGGCCTACGATCAAATGAATATGAATTGATTTAAACGAGCTGCCAGTTTTCTGGTTTGTTACCCATATCGATTGGAACTTTCATTTATGTAAATGTTCTTATAAGGGATTTTAATCAAGATCATCTTGGTAGTGTTTCACAAATCTTGTTTCAGTTTCTAATGTTAGCTGAACTATATAACATTGGCTCAGTTAGTGGTCTCTAGCGCCAACCGTTTGCTTTTAAAAAGCCAACGATGTTTCTCTGTCCACTAATATCTTAAAATTCAACAACAGGTCAGCCATACGGCTCTTTTTGTTTTGAATTATACACCAAGAAGGTATTCTTGAATTAAATTATGAAAATCGCAGTTATTACGCTGTCTTAGCCTAAAGATATAGTACGTTTTGTAGTACGTTTTGGTCCATGCTGAGGACTATCAGCTACAGTCCCTCTTACTTCGAAATCATTCACTACACGATAAATAGTGTGTCTTGTTGGTACGTTGTTTCTCCCAACAGTTTCATGTAACTTTCTTCTAGCCACAGTAATCAATGATTGATTTTTATAAAATATTGTTTACAATTGAAACACGTTATTGTTCCATAAAGGCGGATTCACCCATGAGTTTCTGAAACATTTTTGGTTCGAACCAAATTTTTTTTATATGTAGTTTGCCGTTTCTCTCAGAGAGCGAGAGAAATGATTTTGTGCGAAGTGCTCTCAGCTTGATTTAAATTAATTTTAAATTTGGTCCGAACCACACTAAAAAAGGTTGCCACATCATACAAAATTTATACAAAAGTCATGCCATACTGCTTGGCATTTGTATTAAAAAATTAGTATTGTAAAGTGAATAATGTAAAAAAAGCAAATGAGAAGTAAACTTATTAAAAAATAAGAAATATTGGTGGCAAAAATAAAAAAATTTAAAATTAAAAAATACATAAGGAGGTAGTGGTACTAAATAAACTTACTGTATAATTGTTACAAATGATTTTTATCCATTTTATTTATCATCTTTTTGTTCTTCCTAAATAATTCGTCACAAATACTATTAATTCTTTATTTACTTTAGTTATAAGCTCAAATATTATTAGCGTTTTATTTGCTTAATTTGACACAAATATAATTAATTTTCTACTTCGTTGTGCAAACATGTATTTACATAATTTTTAATTGAATACGGCAGCAATGATTTTACGAACAAAATTTCTGAAATGGGTGAATCGTGGTGCAGAAAACTCTCAGTAAACAAAAAATTCGTTTGAAACTTATGGATGAATCTGCCTTCATAAGTTAGCCACGTTTCTACTTCATAACTGCCAAATATGACTGATCAAGAGTAATGTTTACCAAGAGGGTGTGCGGCCCAGGTTCAAATCGCAGTAAAGGTGAAAAAGTTTAAAAGTTAGTTTGCGGTTTCTTAAAAATTATAATTTAAAAATAAGAGGTCCCCCCCTCCAAAAAGATCCTCTACAAAGAAATCTCTTGCCGACATTCCACTTTATTTCACCTTAACCAATGTCAACAAAAAACGAATGATCCGGAGAAAAGCGACACCACGTATTGGGAAGTAGCAGATAACAGTTAAACCTAATTAGTGAAGGCACTCACCACACAATCAACATGCAAAGATGAGGCAATTGCTGTTGATCATTCAAGGGTGAAGGTATAATACTGGCCTTTGAATGATCACTTTACAGCAATTTGTCTCATTCCTAAGGCGCTTAAAAAAAATATATGAATAAACATATGTGCCCATAATTATGAAAGTGGTCTAAGTCATATATTTCATGTTTCGAGACATTTAATGATTTACATTTGAATAAATTAAAAAATGTTTTTACATTATATGACATTTGAATTTATAATTTTATTAGTCTTAATTAATGGAAATTTATTACGAATATGAAATTTTGTGTGAATTTAATTCGATAATATTGTTTTTAAAGTTTGAATTGACTTAGACCATTTTGAAAATTAACTGAATGTCCTATAAATGACTCAAAGCAATAAAGAACTTTGAGTTTTATTTAAAACAATAATTTGACTGAACATTTATTAATTATTTTTCAACAATAATCCATTTTTATCAATATTCCGAGTATTTAAGATTCTTAAAATGTTCCTGAAAAACTGGAAGGATGTATTTCCGTATGTTTTTGGTCTTCCTCTTAGGGGAAAAAGATCCAAAACATGATATTTGGAATCATCTAAGGAAGTTGTATAAAACATTTTATAAGGTTCATTTTTTAAGAATCTCATCCACTGAATTTGTAGCCAAGAGACAGATTAACCCGCGATATTTTTTACTCTTCTTGTTATTGATTCTGATTTCGTTGAAATAAAATCCGGCTGCGAATTTCGCTTTATTGAAAATTTATTTCTTCTTCTGCACTTTTCTATCAACTCAAAATAATGCTCAGGGTTGTATAAGTAATTTGCTTTTTTATTTTAGTTTCTATCAACCCAAAATCATGGTCATTCGGTAGAAAGGAATGAGCCGATACCAAAAATTTGTGGTCTAATTTTTGACTTAGACCACTTTCATAATTAACACTAAATGAATTCCAAATAATATTGAAATTAGAAACACTATCTAATGGTTCATTTTTGACAATTTCGTAAAAATTACATTGAATAAATTTAGTTTAAGATAATGTACTATGAAATAACTAATAAACTCATTTTTTTAAATTTTGACTTAGACCACTTTCATAATTATGGGCACATATATGTATGTACATATGTACTGTTCTTTGATAAAAAAAAAAATTCCAATATAATTCACAGCATTTAGTATTGGTTTACCCCTGAGTATTGGTGTCAAAAAAAAATGGCTGCAAATCAAAGTAGTATACCTTCCCGGGGGACACCCTGTACTAAATGGTAGTCCACGTTACCCAAAACTTACCCTATACTATTTATTAACACATTCCTAACAAATTTTTTTAACAAATCTCCTAACGACTTAGTAAATTATGTACAAAATGAAAATAAAGAAAATCTTACACCCATGGAGAATGCATTTCGTTTTATATTTTCTTTTTTTTAAACAGAAGATGAACAACTTCGATCACATACATGGTAGGCTTTAGATATTGTAATAATAGACAAATATCTGGTGATAAGAATTGTTAAAAATTTTAATTTTAATATAAAGAACTCTAATGCTTATCTAAAAAAACTGTTGTCACCACAGAAATTATATCTCAGCAGTTTTACTAACTCCTGTTTTAATATACAAAACATTTAAGAACAATAAAGCAGAAGACAAAAAACAAATCATTTTATTTTTTTTAAACTTTTACTCTATTTTGACCTGTAGCTTAACGAACAAAAGGCCATTTTTCTTTCTCTTTAACATTTGAACAAAAGACCAAAATGCCAACAACATAACCCAACAAACAGCATTACCAACACCAACATCATCACCACCGACAACATGTTTAAGAGTTAACGGAAACTGCAATAACAACGACAACAACAACAGAAAAAAAAACGTTGTTCTTATAATTTTTGAACAAGAACAAAAACAAAATAAAAAAAGGACAAAAAAATAAAAGCGACATGACTTTGCTGCTGTTTAAACCATAAGCAGCTGAGAAATTCTCATAGAAAATGACAAAAACAAAACCATTTGAGTTGAACACGCTTCGCCTCTTTGGTAAGTGCTACTGCTGCCAGTGTGGTGATGGCCACTTGAATATAGGAAAACTGTTGGAGAAACTTTTTATTTTGTAAAGGCCTATGAAATTATAAAAAAAAAACAAGAAAATTACAAAAATTTTCTTTAACAAATCAGCAAACAATATGCTTACCAACCAGTGTTGGTTTCTCTCTGTGGAAAATTTTGTAAAATCGAAACTGAAGCGGTAAGGAAAAGTGACAGCAAAGCCAAAAAAAATAAATGTTTTGTCCTAATCAGCGCCAAGGGTTTACTTGACAATAACGCCACAAAACATTCCATTGTTCGTGTTCAAAATTGCTGTTTTAGTCATAAAAATGACAAAATCGTTAAGAAATGGAAAAATGTGTGAAAAGAAAATTTAATACAAAATTTGTTTATTATTAGTGGCAAATAATAGCAGTGCATCATTTAGCTCTCAGTTTTGGCTATTTTTTTAATGCTACTGTAGTGTCTTGGGTATTCTGATAATTATAGTTTTTAATCGCCTTTGAAGGGGTGAGAAGGCAAAATTTGAGCGACACACTCTCATATGACCTGCAAAGAATCTCCGAGTGGGATCTCGCGAACATAGTCGAATTTAATGCTCACAAGACACAATGTGATGATTTAATCCTGCCATTTGTCCTTATGGGTAATTTATATATTGAGGAGGCTGACGCTTCTGATGTTCTGGCCATGGGAATTAATTGTGATGTCCGTTGTAGTCGCCGTGGTCTAGTGGTTAGTGTGTTGGCTTACTAAGACATGAGCCCTGGGTTCGGCACCCAGCACCGACATCTTAAAAAAAAAATTAATATGAAAAAAATATTTCTTTCGGTGGCTACCTCTCAGCAGTCTTCTGGCAAAAGCTCTGAGAGTAACTAATTGCCATGAACAAGCTTCTCAAGTCTGTCGTTCGGAGTCGACATTAAACTGTAGGTCCCGGTACTCATGGATAAAAATTTACACACACAACATGAGTGCTGCGAGAAGCTAGGCCGTAATCCTGACACAGGGTTCTAAAGGCCAGTTATGTATGTATGTATGTCCGTTGGAATGATTACATATTTCGAGTGTCGAAAGAAGCATTCAAGTGCCTCGGTTTTTTAAAACGGTACACGGAATACTTCACTCTATCTGACCTTCTCAATATTTACAAGATCTTCATCCGACCTAGGATGGAATACTACTCTCATGTATGGGCCGGTGCTCAAATCTATTTTGTGGCTTCTTGACAGCGTAGCGTATAGAGCGATGGTGCTTATCACCGACGGTAGGGTATCCAACTCTATCGATTCGTTAAAGCAATGCGACTTGCATTTCATTTGCATTTTCGTAAGAACGGCACTACAGTGAGAGGTGCTTTGATTAAATAAGGGATTTGATTCCGGGTGGTCGCATATTCCTGTGGACTACAAGTACCTTTTTCAGAGCGCACCCATTTGTGGTTGATTGTTAAAGCGAATCGAACTATGCATTATAGAGAGAAATTCGTTCTTTAATCGCACCGCTCGTTTGTGGGAGAATCTTCTAGCAAATGTTTTTCCTGCCAATTACGATATTGGTACGTTTAAATCAAATATTTACAAACACTACTCCCTCTTTAAACTTTTCCACAACATATTTTCTTAGACCAGCACAATCTACTGCATGAGTAGAGAGGGGCCATCACCTAAGTGCTAACCTTAAACAATAAAAAAAAGTTATTTTTATATAAGAACATACGTACAGACCTGGCCCTCTGGTATATAGTTGGATTTTGGCGGGTGTGCCAGGGTTGTCTTCCTCAGTAGGAAAGAATGGGCATTGGGAAGGGCTGGTATGGGTCCCGGTTTCTCGGTCTACACGGATAGCTCTAGGTTGGATTCCGTCGTGGGGGCTGGTATTTTCTCCGAGTCTGCCAAACTGGCAGAGTCTTTTAGATAGCCGGAAACATGCTGTGTTTTTCAGGCTGAGGTGTTTGCAAACATGCAAGCACAGTGGATACTGAGGGAACGAAGCATAGGGGGCGAAGTTAGGCTTTTTTCTGATAGCCATGTTGCTATCAGAGCCCTGGCTTCGCCCATAGGAAACTCTTCCCTCGTCCTTCGTTGTAAGTAGGGGCTGAAGCGTCTTGGGGACGTTTGTGGCATCTCCTTGGTCTGGGTTCCTGGTCATAGGAATATCCTGGGAAATAAGAAGGCAGATAAGCTCGCTAGGAGAGCTTCTGCCGGAGGGGAGCATGTTGCTTCCTACCTGGATGTCACCTGCCCTATGACCACCATTAAGGAAAGGATATCCAAGTTTTTGCTTGGGAAAGCACAGAGCAGGTGGAATTCCATCACTACCTGTGCTGTTTCTGGGAAACTTTGGTCACGGTATAACCGGAATAAGACTCTGGGAATCTTGGGAATGTCTCGACAGTTCTTTTCAAGACTCATAGCAGTGTATACGGGTCACTGGCTGATCGGTAGACACGCAAAGAGGCTGGGCCTTCCCTTTAATCCGCACTGCCGAAGTTGCGGGGATTCTTCTAAGAGGGAGACTGTGGAACATTTTCTTTTTGATTGCCTTGGTCTAGCGGTCAGACGTTTGAAGTTTTTTGACGTGGCCTTTTTCGACGGCTTGGCGCAATGTGCGAACCTGGACCCCCCTTGCTTTACTTCACTTTATAGACAGCTCTGGTTAGCTGTAGTTATTTTCTCTTCTTTTTCTACTTTTAGGTAACTTTAGTTTGGTCCTGCAATGGTATCAAAACGGCACCTTGTGCTAATTGTAGTTGATCAGGATTTCGGATCAACTGGCCATTTGACCTACCTACCTACCTACCTATAAGAACACCTTAGAAATTTTTAGTCTGGAACTTTTAGTAGGGAAACAAAATAAAACTGGACTTAGTGGTTAGAGCGTTGGCACAAAAACTCAAACAGCTCATAATCAAATCCCAGCGTAGGAGAATAATGAAAAAATAAAATTTGCGTTTATTTTTTTAATTATAATTAAATTATAATCTCGCTTGAAGATGCGTCAGACAGCAACGAGAAGGGTTTTCAGCTTAGGCTCTACTTAACCTCAGTGAGCCAATTAATTAATTAACTCGTGTGTGAGTGTTGTTCTACCATATGATTGGGTACAGCATTTAAAATATGGCTGCTGAAAATGTAAACCTCTTGCAAGGCTTCATTAACTAACGTTTTTGGCCAAATCATACTAATTTTATGACTCAATAAAACATCATATGAGCAACTCATTTATAGTAAATGTTCTGGAAAAAGAATATTGGAGAACAAATAAAATTCGTAAAAAATATTTAAATGAAGTTCGGCGGCATTTCATTGTGCGGGAGTTTAAGTGCTCTATGTGCCAAAAATGCATTTTGAGAAAATCAGTCGAAATCAGCACAAACAAACTCTGGTTTGAAGGATATAGAACAAAACCGACACCATTTACCTCAGAAACTGTACGAAATAGCTGAAAACGGTTTGCCGAATTGAAAAGTTGGGCTCGAAAACTTAAAGTGTCATTATTAACTCGAGATATATAAAATGGCGGATAGAGCACTTAAACTCCCGCATGCCGATTTATTGAATTAAACGCTTCGTCGTGCGGGAGTTTATGTGCTCTATGCGCCATTTCATAAATCACGAGTTAATGATGC
This sequence comes from Metopia argyrocephala, assembly GCA_963576795.1. Classification (NCBI taxonomy): domain Eukaryota; kingdom Metazoa; phylum Arthropoda; class Insecta; order Diptera; family Sarcophagidae; genus Metopia; species Metopia argyrocephala. The sequence goes on from OY756210.1 coordinate 111,643,049, forward strand.
CACTTTAGGTTTTTGACACCAAAATTTTTAAAATCTGCAATTCGTTTTCGGCTATTTATCTCCGCAACTGGACAAGATATCCGAAAACGGATGGCAGACTTAAAAAAATTTGGGCTCGAAAACATAAAGAGACGTTATTAACTCGAGATATATAAAAAATATGAAATGGCGGATAGAGCACATAAACACCCGCACTACGACTTTACTGTATAGCAATGTCGTTCTATTTTTAGGTTGCTTAGAAGCGATAAATAGGTCGTCAATTTGTAAATTTCAAAATTTCAATATTTTATATTGTTATGCGATTATTATTTTGTTTTTAAATCTTGAATTGAATTTCTTGCATTGTTATCTCATTTGGTTCTATTGCTCTATTATACTGATACCTGTTTGCTTGTTAATTTTTTCAATCGACTTTTGATGGCTTGGTTTCCTTTTCTTTAATTTTTATTTCTGGTTTATTATTCACAGATGTGGTTGATAACATTTAATATTCTGATGATGATGATGATGTCTTTTCCAATAATGAGCCATTTAAAAAAAAAAGAACTAAAACATATAGCCAAAGGCTAATAATCATTATGGTTACAGACATGTTGGTCTATTCAATAGATTATTACAAGAGAGTTATTTTTCTTTTTATAAAGATCATATTTCAACAATTTTTGCAGTATATTTTTTTTAAAGAATTTCCAAAGACCAAAACTAGAAGGCTTTCAAATTAAAGCAGGAAAAATAATTTTTTTTCCAACTTCAAAATATATAAAAATATAAGGTACCCTAATAGCCGAATGGATAGTCTGCTAGCTTGCTAATGCAAGTATTGTATGTTCGGTTGTCACCAGGGGCTTATAGACTGCTACACTACTTCGAGCATATTGTCTTAATCTCTCTGCTCGTATTAGAAATTATTATTGTATTGTGATTTAAATAATGCTTATCTAAAAATTAAAAAAATTCTCTTTGGATGTAGTCGTTTATGCCGTGCTACGACTCCAACTTTATAAACAAATTTAAATATATTTTTAACAAATTTGTACAGATTTATCAGTAAAATGTTCGTTCGGGGTCCAGAACATGCACCAAGGTGGTTTAGTTTAAGCTCAAATAGAGAGTTATCTCTCTCTTATCATTATGGCTTCGAATTTGAAAAGCAAAGACACAAACCATTTTTTTAGCAAGCACAATTTTTGCTCTGTAAATAGTTTAACAGCGAATATGTATGGGAATTTCAGGACTTATTAAAGGTTTAATGGACACATATTCTAATTTTAGGAAGAGAAGATATTCTCATATGTCGGTAATATTTTTTTGGTAAAAAATAGGAAACTAGAGAAGATTAGTGGTAATTATACAAAAGTAGAAGATGGCCGAAATATCACACCGTATAGAAATATTGTACCAATGGGTCTTTAATGCAACTGTATAGGTGGCATTTCTGAAACAAGTTTGCAATAGGAGGAAATGCGATTTGAAAAATTCAAATTTTTTGCAAAATATATCAAGAAGATTAGTGGGTATTATGGAAAAATAAGAGATGACCGAAATATCATATAAAACTGTATTAGTGGTGTGTCTGAAATAATTCAGGAATTGGAGTAAATGCAATTTGCCGTCACCCATATGTGTACTTATCCATTAATTTCACTGACACCACTATTACAACAGCTAAAATTACGGTCTTCCATGTCTAAATAAAGTACGCCATTATTGCATAGAAATTCTAATAAAAATAAAAATATTTAGGGCAGAAACCCAGGTGTACTTAATCCTTCATATATACTATTTGGTATTCATATTTGCTTTTATTAGACTAAACTTATGAAGTATTAGATTGCGAAGTGTACACAAATCACCTGTGGTAGCTAATATTTAGAGTCTGATTTCCTGGAAGACTTTTAATAGAGTAACTACCAATAACAAATGTAAAATGTTTTATTTGAAGCCAAGTACCATATCGTCGTGTGGGAGTATATGTGCTCTATCCGCCATTTCATATTTTTTATATATCTCAAGTTAATAATGCCATTTTAAGTTTTTTCACCCCAAATTGTTCAAGTTTGTAATTCGTTTTCGAATATATCGTCCAGATTCGGAAATAAATAGTCAAAAACGGATTGCAGATTTTAAGAATTTTGGTTTTATCAAAAACCTAAAGTGGCATCATTCACTTTAGATAAATGACGGATAGAGCACATAAACTCGCACACGACGAAGTGTTTAATTCAACAAATCGGCGTGCGGGAGTTTGTGTGCTCTATGCGCCTATTGAAATCCCGAACTTCATTTAAATTAATTTTTTGTCCAATATTCTTCTTCCAGAACGTTTACTATAAATGAGTTGCTCATATGATGTTCTATTGAATCATAAAATTTGTATAATTTGGCCAAAAACGTTAATTGATGAAGCCTTGCAAGAGGTTTACATTTTCAGCAGCCATATTTTAAATTCTGTACCCAATCATATGGTAGAACAACACTCACACACAAGTTAATTAATTATTGTAATTGGCTCACTGAGGTTAAGTAGAGCGTAAGCTGAAAACCATTCGCTTTGCTGTCTGACGCATTTCCAAGCGAGATTATAATTTAATTATAATTAAAAAAATAAACGCAAATTTTATTTTTTCATTTTTCTACTTCGCTGGGATTTGAATCTGGGCTGTTAGAGTTTTTGTGCGAGCGCTCTAACCACCAAGTCCAGTTTTATTTTGTTTCCCTATACATTAAAAAGACTGCAAGGGCTGATCAAACTAGACTAAAAATTTCTAAGGTGTTCTTTTTTATTTTTTAAGGCCATTTTTTTAAGGGACGGCCCTTAATCATGCAGTACATTGTGCTGTTTTAGGAAAATATGTTGTGGGAAGTGAATAAGAGGGAGTAGTGTTTGTGGACGTTTGATTTAAACCTACCAACGATATAGCTTTAAAGAAAACCCTGATTCATAAAAAACCAAATTGGTTCATATATCACTAATCTTTCAGACGTAAAAATAAAATGGGCATAAAATCCACAGCGCAACAGCAATCTGCTGTCTAAAGCCCTATAGAGTATGTTTGGTCTTCATTTTCTTCCAAAATTGTTTGTGTGATCCTATGGCTTTGGCAGTAGTCATTTTACCAACCACCTCTTGGGGTCACTCTACAAAAGTCGGTGTACATTTTTTCACCGCTTTGGTGAGACCAAAGTTAAGGCATTTTATAGGGTTTATTACAAGATATATGGCTAAACTTATTCGTTTTTGGTTCCGATAATTTTATTGTATTACTTTTTCCATTTCTTAATCATCTTTCTCTTATCTCGAACCATATCTACCGTTTTGCAAATAATAATAATATATGTCAGTCGTTTTTATTTGATCGAGAACCGACAGCTTTGAAAATTGGGACAATGATATAAATCAGGCCCTGATTGTTTCTGGGAGAATAACAATTTTATACTCATACCCAAATTAAAATATAATTTTAAGAAAAAATGTCAATGAAACCGGCTCGTATTTAATGTGCTTTAAAATTATTTATAAAGCAAAATTTTTTTATTTTATTTATTCAGTTTTGCTTTCAGTAAAGAATTAATTCATATATCATATATGTATGTCCGCTCCGGGGTTTCTTAAAGGCTTATGGCGCATCTCACCGCCAGGAGCGTGTGCTCTCAGGGTATATGGAGTTCCAACTAGCTCCGCGTGACCTCGCACTCTATATAGGAAGTGAGTTGTTGATTTATTACAGCATACTGGCGCTCTCAGAGTCTAACCAGAGGCGCCTTAATCTGGTACTACGGGCATCAGGAAGCCCAGGTGTGCCTGTATGCCCTTGTGCCATAAGGGGTGTGCGGGATTCTTGCCTCGCGGTTTGGGTGCGGACCTTCGGGGAGTACACGTAGTGGTTGTGAAAGTGCTAGATAGCAGTGTTAACCTTCCCAGCAAGGAGGGGTTCTACTATCCAGGTAATGTTAGTAGCAATGTTGCTAATCTAGTGTCATAGCGGCGTAGTATGCTATGTCCGATGGTTGTTAGTACCTGCATTGGCTGGCGCAGGTCTGATGCAATTTTTTATCAAAATTGTATCTAGGCGTGTTGCCTCCCATAAAAACTAAATAGTAACTTTTGCATATCTTGAGAACGGTTTAAGCTAAAGTTTCTAAATTTGGTCTGAATTACTGCGTAGTAAAAAATCATCAGCCGAAAAGTGTATAGAGAAGGGTAGAGTTTTTCCAAACAAATTCAAGAGTTTTGTTTTTGCATCAGAATCTTGTCTATAAAATATTGAAAAATTCCTAATCCTTAATAATATTGTACAAACGCTTCTCTATACTTTTGGTCGTTCCACTTATAAAACAAAAATGAATTGCTTGAAAAGTAAATAACTTCACATGCTACTCGTACTTACCATTACTAATAATAAAATAATAAAAAAGAAAAATATTTTACTTACAAATAGGAAATTCAATACTATGGTTCTATTTTTTGTTTGCATTTCTAAATTGTCTCTTAAAGAAAATATAACAAATCCTTATTTATACTCGCATCTTTACAATAGAAGTGTATGTTTGGCTATGTTTTACTTAAAGAAGAGATTGAAGGAATGAATGAATGAATGAGAATCACAAAATAAATGGGCAAATAAGTTGACCATAATAGGTTGACAGGTTGGTTTTCCATTACCTTTTTTTTTTGTTATTTCATTTTTATTCAACTTATTTTCCATTTAAAAGATGAATAAAAAAAAAAAGAAAAACAAGAAATTTCTAAGAAAATGTTTTGGATTTTTTCTTGAGCATAACTTTGCTAAAAAAAATCTAGTTAGTTTGGTAGTATAAGGCTTGTGGGTTATGGTAGTAAAAATTTAAAAAGACAAAAAGGCTTCATTCTCCTTTCGGTAAATTTGGTAATACTTAATAGTGTACATACTTACCATAAAGCCTTCGAATTTACACATTTACACCGGCGGCCAATTGACGGCGTCAAACCCCACCGGCGGTAAGTAATGATCAGTTAGTGTAATGATCATTAACTAATTGACGGCGTCAAACCCCACCAGCGGCCAATTGACGGCGTCAGAACCCACTGGTGGCCAAATAACGGCGTCAAACCCACCGGCGACCAATTAACGGCGTCAAACCCCACCGGCGGCCAATTGACGGTGTCAGATCCTACCGGCGGCCAAATAACAGCATTAGCGTTAGCATTAGCATTGGCATTGGCATTGGAATTAGCATTGGCATTGGATTGAGCATTAGCATTGGCATTAGCATTAGCATTGGCATTAGCATTGGCATTGGATTGAACATTAGAATTGGCATTGGCATTGTCATTAGCATTAGCATTGGCATTAGTATTGGCATTGGCATTGGATTGAGCATTAGCATTGGCATTAGCATTGGATTGAGCATTGGCATTAGCATTGGTATTGGCATTAGCATTCGATTGAGCATTGGCATTAGCATTGGGATTAGCATTGGATTGAGCATTAGCATTGGCATTAGCATTGGCATTGGCATTAACACTGGCATTGGCATTAGCATTGGCATTAGCATTGTATTGAGCATTAGCATTGGCATTGGCTTGGCATTGGTATTGGATTTAGCATTGGCATTGGACTTAGCATTAGCATTGGCATTGGCATTAGCATTGGCATTGTAATTAGCATTGGCATTGGAATTGGATTTAGCATTTTGCACAGGCCTGCTTTATAGCCAATGAATCTACAGCGTTATTGTCGCTAATTTCATTCTGTTCAGGTACTCAAAGCAAATGGACTCTATTCTTAACCGCTTGTTTTTTGCAACGTATCGTAGCAACGTTTGATAAGTTACTGGCAAAATTTCATACTATGAGAGTAATGCTTTTTGCCCTTAAAATAATCTTTCTTTTATTGATCTGTAAATCCGAATTCGAGTCCCAGGCAGGTACAGAATTGTCACTTTCTTCTTTGATTGAGAAATTATTGCATACGTACTCCAAATTTATTTTATAGAATTTAGTTCTGCACTAATTATAGCGATTTACTACAAAAGAGAATTAATTTGCAACAAAATGTTGTAATCCTTGTTAGCAAAGAATATAAATATTTTCAATTTCCGTATGTACTTCTAAGTAAAACTGCTAAATGGTCAGTCACCTTTAGTTATAAAAATAATCCTTAAATTATTTTCAAATACTAGATTTCTATATATACCGGTTTAAAGTCTTAAATCATTTATCAGGTGGTTCATTATGCAATATTTGTGTTTCTTTTGTATCTATTTATATGCACAAACATACATAAAAAGAATCATTAAAAAAGAAGAATTTGGCATACAAAAGAGAACTATTAAAAGCACATTCATTCATGGAAAGATTTCTCAAAATGCTTTTAATAAAAATCAATAGAATCAAATGCATAAAATATATTCTTTCACATTTAAATAAAAGTTTGAAAGAAAGCATTTAAGAGAAAGGATTTTCTCTGTTTTATTTAAAATGTTTACAAAGTGCAACAAAAAAAATTTTTTTTCATATAAAATTTCAATAAGTGTATTTTATTTAAACATACAAATGTTTTATTATAAATAAATCCTTAGAATTTGAAAGTAAATACATAATTCATATAAAATAATTTCAATAAACTGGAAAGAAAAAAATTATTTAATTTTTGTTTCCTTTTAAAAATAACTGTAGGAAACACTTTTTGATTCTTCTCATAAAATTCTTTAAAATATATAAAAATAAATCTGATTTAAAAATAAAGTTCAGACAGAAAGTTATTAAATAAAAGATTAGTTAACATTTTACAAAATACATATAGATTTCTTAAGTAAAATTCTGCTGAAGTTGAATTAAAATCAATAGATTGATTGTAAGTAATGTCTTAAGAAATTTAGCGCGGAGTAAAAAACAGTAAAACTATAAATAAAGTATTATCAAACCCCAGCTCTGACATTTTGACCAAAAAAAGAAGTATGAAAAAAATATTTTTTTCGACGACTACATCTCAACAGTTTTCTTGCAAAAGTTCTGAGAGTAACTGATTGCACTGAACAAGCTTCTCAAATCAGTCGTTCGGAATCGACTTTAAACTGTAAGTCCCGGTGCTCATGGATAAAAATTGACACACACAACACAAGTGCTGCGAGAAGTTAGGCCGTAACTTTGAAACAGGGCGGTAGTGGTCAATTACACAAAACAAAAAACTAAAATCAAAAAATCTTCAGCTTCTACACCAAAATCGCAAAAAACTTAAAAGATTCCATCTTTTTTACTTTTTTTTCTCCTGTTCAAGGCCCGAATCGTCACATCCCTGAACGTATAACTCGTCACGTAAAAATACATTTTTTGGATTACGATGTACGATATACATGAACGTACATCTTATTTTAAATTTCGGGATTATGAAATACGTTATGGATCACTGAACATATGACTTTTACGAACTGTCATCCGTTAACAAAATTCAGTGCGAGTGCATAGAAAAATATTTTATTAATATTATTGTAATTAGTATATATATTTTTTTGGAAAAACTATAATAAACATAATCACATATAAAAAGAAGTGATGGCAGAATTCATGAAAGAGTATCAAAATTTAACAAAAAATTTGCTGCCCAATTGTGCTCAATTCCAGGTCTACCAGTTAGGGTAAAACCGGAAAACCACTTTGTCATCTAAGTATTAAAGACTTACGAGTAGTTCATCTAGCACATATACAAAAACTTTTTTAGTTAAACGTAACCGCTTTATAAATTTATAAAAATAATTTTATTGAAACATTTTCCAATATTAGTTTATAAAAACTGGCGCTTTTTTGTCTTAATCACTGTTGTTTTCACTTACATAAAATAACAACAACGGTTTCATGTTTAGCGTGTTTTTATTTATAATATCTGTGGATATTTCACAAAACGTCTTCTCTCTAAATCAACAACTTTTCAGTAGAGCAAAAAAACAGTTGAAAAGGCTAATAGAAGTTATTGCTGAGAAAATTAAAGAAATTTTGAATTTGGATATTATACACAAATACTTAACGAACATTATACGACCTTTTTTCCCTCTAGAAGCAATAGTTTTCTTTAAAACGACAAAAAATTAATTTAAGACTTTTTGTTAAATAGATTTAAAAAAAAAATAGCTTCCACCATACAAGTCGTTTTGTCAAACTTTTTTTGATTAAATTTGAAAACTTAATCGCTTACCCTGCCCTTACACATGAAAGTACTTTCATGAAAGTTCCGTATACGTATTATAAATAAAAATTTTAACGAAAGTCACAACTTTCTTATATTTCGTTTGTGCGTTCACATATGAAAGTAAAAGTTTATTTTTAGAATGCTTTCGAAGAGACAGTTGTTAAAATTGCTATACTTCTAGAATTGAAAAAAATAGAAATGTGTAGCAAAAATGAAAAAAAAAAACCAGAAAAGTCAAAAGAAGACACTGGATTAAGCCATTATTAATAAACAGACAGGAATTTGACATGGAAGCTCATTTACTGAAAGACCTACTCTGGGAGGACGATGATGCTTTGCAATTTCTGCATAAATACTTGCTTTCATATCATTTCTTCTATAGAATTTATGGTTCATATCCCATAAAATTGGATATGATCTGTATATATATATTTATTAATTTTATTATTTTTTGCAAATTTAGTTTTGCTTTCTTTTCTCTTGTTTATTGTCGACTAACTAGGGTTACCAAGAACAAAACATACATAAATATATTTGGCAATGGTAGAAAAATATTTAAATAGTATTTTTTTTTTACAAATCTTGCAATAAAAAGCGCTATTTTCTTCAGTTAAACAAAAAAAAGAATTGTTTATTAAAATATGCGAAATTTACAATTTTTATTCTTTCACAATCCTAGAAGTTTTTAAAAGTTCATGATGTTGGCAACCGCTTTTACTCATTTGTCATTTTACTTTCGGAATGTTTCAAAAAATCACTTTCAGGAAAAAATTGTTGAAAGTTAAGATGAAAGTAAAAAAAAAATTTGAATGTGTTAGTAAAAAATTGTGAGTGTATTCCAATTTTCCTGGAAGTACTTTCACGTGTAAAGGCTAAGTTAAGCCAAGACAAGTTGTTGAAAAAAAGGTTGAAATAAGTTGATCTGGAAAATATATTTCGGTTTTATAAAAAAAAAATACTTATATTTTTCTCTACTATATGCAAATAATTAAAAAATAATAATAAAAATGAAATACAATTTTTTATAGGCATTGAAATTTTTCAAATTATTCTTAATTCTCTGAAAGAAGTCGTTCTGTCAAATTGAAATTGGGGGAAGTCTGAAAGAGGTCGATTAGTCAACTGCATATTTTGTGTTCCAAAGGTCGTAGAAATACGGGGATTAGAGCAAAAGAAGGACAAGGAAATTCTATATTTACTATAAAAATCTTGGGAAATTGTCTTATTTCGAGAGAAGACGTTTTTTCAAAATTCCACAGATATATTTATATATCATACATTCATTTTATATTGATTTTGATTTTTGTTTTATTTTTGGCAGTTCCATATCTATTGTGCATTGAAAGTACTATTTACTAGACCTGTGTAGTACACGAACGACCTAGTTCAATTGTACTACTCTTTCGATTGAACTAAGTGAGCGACTCTTTTTAATGAGCGCTCTTAGTTCAGTATGTCTTTTTAAGTTTTGTTTCATTCTAGTACATGTTTTTTTTGACTATATTTCACTCATGAATATCTTTCAACATATCTCTTTCTCGTTTACTTGTCAAATATATACAAACAAATACACACATACTTTGGTGGTGGGATATTGCATATAATAATTTGTATCCAACATTTGTGTCAAAAATCACTAAACGAAAAAGTAATAACTGCTTACATTTTTGTTTTGATATACATAGTATGTATAGTTTTTTTCTAAATTAAAATTAATGTAAACAAGTAAATAAAACATACTAAATATATATTTTAACAATGTGTCAAAAAATATTAACTTATATAATGAAAAGTTAAAATAAATATATTCAGCATATTGAATTTATTGCTGATTTTTTTCAAAATTTATATTTTAATTAAATATTTAAAAATGAAGAAAAGCAGAATTCAATTAAGCGTCTTTTTATTGTCACATAAGCCAATGAGGGGTTAATTAAGTGAAGATGGGTGCTAAAATACGCACTCATTAGATTTTCGTTGTGGCCGCAAGTAAAAGGAAAGGAGCCGTTGAACTAGAAGATCGAACTAGTTCATCTTTGCTTTTTGAACTAAAAAGAGCGGTCACTTACATGAACTATTAAGCACAAGTCTACTATTCACAGTGTTTTAAAAGTTAAAAACTATTTTGATTTTTATAGAAAATTACGATGAGCTCGCAATCGTATGTTTCATTCCGTTCAATTGCTTGACGTATTATGTAATTGCTCTTCGTACGATTGTCTATACGATAATGTATGTGACGATTCCACCCCAGGTTCATAGGTAGCAAATCGTTCAAAACAATGAACAACAAAAATTTACCCAAGATCTCAATAAACAACTTTCTAAAATAGGAATGATTTTTAACACCGTTTAGAAGCATCGTTCGTTTTTATATTGTGTGCTGCTGATGCTCACCTCTAGCACAACACGCTAAAATTGTACAGTATTGTATTTTTCTCATGAGCAAATACTGATTGTAATTGCAAATATAAATAAGAGTAAAGCAAAAACAGAGAACAAAAAACAACAGCACACAAAAGCCATTGTACAATATTTTAATATACAGTTGGTTCAGAGTACATTAAAAATATTGTACTCTTCATAGTGTGACAACTGCATTTCTTCTTAGTAGTTAATGGAAAAGAGTGTTGCCACGACTTTTATATTTTCGTAACCAAATTTCATAAAAAATCTTACTAAATTTGTAAGTCCTAATTCTAATAGAAATAATTAAGAAAATTATGTTAAATCAATTATAACTATTTGGTTTCTTGCAATATAATGTAATATATAAACTTTGATTAATCTGTCAAGCTAATTTTACTTTCTGGTTATATGGGAGAAATGACAAAATATATAAAACTTCTATTCGCATTCACATTAATCAAGCTCATGAGTATATTAAATCAAAGCACAATAATACAAAAGATAGGTTTAATTTTAAACCGATAACGAAGTCTTTTTCTATCTGTTTGATTTTCAAATAGCATCAGTCACCTATTTTGGTAGATACACTCATTTTGGAAATATTGCTATGACTTTTAGAAAAATGCCAAAATTGGAATTAAGAGCAACAAAAGCGCCATCCTAGACTACAGAGCTTTATTTAATTAAAATGTTCGTTAATGACACAGGGTTGTAAAGGCCAGTTATGTATGTACTTATATAAGTTCGTTAATGAAGGTTTTTTCTTCTATACTTAAGGTAGAAATTCGCAAAAATAGTTACAAATTATAAAATTATTATTCTAAATTCAAACCGTTCAAATAAGTGTGGCTTTTTTTAGCTTCAAAGTAAAAAGTAACAAAGGCCAAAAAAACTCCACATGTACACACTGCAGAAAAAAGTAATCAATTTCGGTTAGAAATAACTAAAAACTGCAACGCTGAATCATGAAACAAAGAAATAAAGATAGTGCTTTGAGCAGGTCCGTTATAAATGCTCTCTCTTAGTGATGTCATCGTAACCAAAATCTAAAATGTAAACAAAATTCTCCCATATCAAATACGAGTGTCTGTGTGATTGTGTTTTTTGTTTATGGTTGCTGTGACGTAGATGCGCAGAAAAAAAATTATTTTACAACCAGAATGCGTTATATCATAGAAGTTAATGCGAAAGAGTATATGTTTATTTTTTTTAAAGCAATTTTATTTTATTTATTTATTTATTTTATTTATTTATTATTTATATATAAAATTATTGCAAAAAATTTAAAAGTTATACTTGATTCAAGACAATTTTCTCAATTGTTTCTATCAGAATTTGGAGTAAATAATTTGATTATTTTATTTCCATTTTGGTTAAATTTTAGCTGAAATTAGGTTAGAAAAATTTAAAAGTCGTGGCAACAATGATATCTACTTCTTTGGTTTATGTGTACACAAATTCTTCAATGTCAACACTACTGAAAATCAACTGACACTACTGTAAATTTAGTGACACTAGTGAAATAGGCTCTGACAGTGACTGCAGTTGTACACTTTGAATAAAAATAAAATACATATTTCAGTGTTCTCTTAAAACCAGGAACAACAGAAAAGAGAACACTTCAGTACTGCACTTTATGAAGAGTAAGCAACAAGACGTCTTGTGCTCACCTCTAGTATGTACTGAGCTAACTGTTTTACCTGTGTTGCTGCGATCGGTTCATGATCGCGTTAGTTCTTTATTGATATCTTATAGAAAAGGAGCTTTAGTTTTGTTTTAAATATATATATAGTTTTAAACTTTCCCAAAAGTTCTTTTTTACAGAATAAGGCCAAAAGTAATTTAGGGAATATTTTTTTTTTTTTTTAATTTAAAATAGTTTTTCATTAAACACTTTAACATTACAAAGGCTTTCTTCCTTTGCAAGAATATAAACATGCGAAGCCTAATTAAAACAACCTTTCCGTTTTTTTTAGATATTTTTTTACTCCTTTTTGAAATGGTTAAGCAAGAAAGAAAAAAAAAAAAATACTTTTTTCATTATTTTTAACGGGCATAAAAGAAAAAACAAAATAGAATAATTTAAAATATAAATTGCCAGTATTTGTCTCTAAATACTTGTTTCTTAACCAGTCTTTTGTTTTATCATTTTGCAAAAAAAAAATTGTTTTTTTTTGTAAAACAAAGGAAGCCAGACAGGCCGGCTAAAAAGCTATGGTATCCCGTAGATTTTGTGTTCCTTGCTTATCATCTGCTTGTCTATTCTATTTTCTTCTCACCACTATCCTGTGGAATATTTAACAGTGATGGGTGTTGCTAATGTTGAGGCAACTGGAGGTGTCTGCTAATTGTAACATTATTTAATGACATAATTTGTGGTTAAGTTTTGTGGTTCACAATTTTAACGACTATTCATATACAGCGAGCGTCAAATACAATGACAACATTGGTCTTTGTATTCAACAAGCAGTTTCTTTTTTTTTGAATATTTTTTCATCTCCTGCTTTACCATTTTATTCAATATTTTTTTGTTTTTTTTTTTTTCTTGTTTGGCTGTCATTTTATTTCTACTCCTTGTTAGCTGACCATTTATAGCGTTACACTGGTTGGGTAATTTTAATATGAATTGTAATATAAAGTCATAATGCTAATGGAAATTTCGTTTCAATGTAAAGAGTCTGTCAAGTTGCCGTTTCTTATCTGGCCTCTTGTATACGGTGGAAATAGGTTTGTTTGCAGTTGCTTGTTTATAGGGAGTATTGTTATAGCGAAGAGTTTTATTTTTTCTTTTCCTGTTTGTTAAAATTTTATTGAAATTTTCTTAACCCAGTCTACTTGCTGTCTCACTCCATTAGAATTATTATCTGTTTTACCTCTGGGTTAGTGGAAAATAACAAATATATAGATGAAGGTACATAGTTTTTCTTGTTCGGGTAATGCAAATATAATTGCTGTTTCAGTAAATGAGGGTATTGTTTTGAAACATTCTTTTTCTCTTCACTTTGGCTTAACCTTTGAAAGGCAGTTTTTAATTAAAAAAATTCGCTTTTAGTTGATGTTGTTAAAAAATTTATGTGTTGGGGATTTCGGGAGTTATTTTTGGGTTCAACTGATTTCAGGTTGTCTAAGGAGTCGGACTTATTGTTTATTTCTAGGTTTTTCAGCGACATTAGATTCTTGCTAATATGAATAAGGCTTTCAGGTGAGAAGTAAGAACTGACTGTGTTTTTTTTTATTAAGACCAATACTCAGGGGTAAACCCCTAATCATGCTTTGCATTGTATTTTTCTGTATTAAGCGCCTTATATCGATGAGACAAATTGCTGTCAATTAGATGACCTTCAAGCTTGAATGATCAAAAGCAATTGCCCCATCTGTCATTGGATGTTGTTGATGAGTGAGTAAGTAGGTAGCTGCTAACTTCCCGGTAGGTGGCGCTTTACTCCTGATCATTCTTTCTGGATGACAATTCACATTAAAACATCCACCGACAGATGAGGCAGTTGCTGTTTGATCATTCGAGGGTGAAGGTATAACACTGGCTCTTGAGTAGACAAATTTACAGCAACTTGTTTCATCAACAATAAAAGGCGCAAAATATACAAAAAACACCTATGCAAAGAGAAAAAAAAAAAAAAAACATGTCAACCATCTTCACATTCCAATACAATGCACTGCATGAGTAGTGGTCTGCCCCTGAGTATTGGTCTTAATAAAAAAAAAAAATGCAAAAGGTGGAAAAAAGTGGGTTGTCAGGGAGCGGTTTCTGGTAGATAGACTTTTTGGAGGAGGGGGGGAAAGGGGGGAACCTCTTATTTTTAATGAAATTCTCGAAGAACCGCAAATTTCTTTATTCTTAATTTTGCTACTTTGTTGGAATTTAAACCTAGGCTGCATTAGTTTTTGTGTAAGCGCTCTAACCACTATCCCAACAGAAATTAGTGCTTACCAATAAGCTATTTTGTAAGGGAGAAATTGCAAACAATCACTTACATGTGCGCATCAATAATGCATGATTTTCATATGAAATGCCATCTAAAATGTAATAGAAATGCCCATTTATAGCAACCAGTAAGCAAATAGTATAAAAAATAAAAAATAATACCTTATCCTGTAGCATTTTCGGAAACAATATAATTGCTTACAATTTTATGTATTGCTTCCAAATTTGAAAATTTTTTTGCTGGAACACCACGACCCCCTAAGTTTTTTTTTCGCAGAAACAGCTTGAGCTCATTGTTATCTTGAACTATGGAACAGTACTTGTATTAGTAAAGTTTATATTCTTAAGTAAGAGACAGTTTATGATAAAATGCAGGTCTTGTGATAACTACTAATTCTAAGCCATGTAGCCATTCTATGGCTGTATTATCATATGTGGAGGCTCTGTATGATGTTTTGTAGTCACTTGTGCTTTGAGTGCTGTGAATAATGTAGGGTATTCAAACGATTAATCGTTAATCGATTAATCGAAGAATTTTGTTCAAATAATTGTTCGAACAATTAAAAATAGTAAAATTTCGAATAACGAATAACTCGAATAATTCCCTACGATTAATCGATTAATCCATATAAAAAAATACTTTATTTATAGAAATAATAAATGGTATTAATAAACTTCCTAAGTGTTGTAAAATACTGCAACATTGATAGATTTAGAAGGCATTATACAATTTGTTATTAATACAATGGAAAATGCAAACAATCCTTTTTCAAATTATTTATTAGAAAGGCTTAAGATTCGAATAAATGAAAGACGTGTGAAACTACTTAGTACACTTATTTTATATCTAAATTCTGGTACATTTTCACTTTTTTTAAATATTGCACAAAATCTGAAAAAAAAAGATTTTGCAAACAAATTGTTTTTGAGAATGTTTTTAGAAAATATGGAACAAAATGTGTCAGATGATGATATGATTGCAGAAGATTTAATTGAAATAAACGAAAATAATCGATTATCACAATTCAATGAAGCAATTAAAAGTGTACAAAATTTCAAAAAACCTAAAAGAGGCTGCAATGATTTAATGGATGATTTCTTATATTTAGAAAAAACCAAAAAACAGAACCGAAAAATTATATATTCTTTTCCATGCACTTCTCTCAACTTCTCCAACATCTACAATCAGCGAGAGAGTGTTCTCAAAATCGAGTTTTATTAAAACTAAAGAAAACAATCTGTTGAAAGCTAAATATATAAATTACATCCTTTTTTTAAAAGACTACTTTAATAGAAGGGCACACTTTTTTTAACTAATTTTTAAGTCATAATATGAATTATTTGTAATTACTTATTTAATATTTTTATTGCATACGAAGTAGTAAATTATTACTTTTATATATTAAATCGTTATATATGTATGTGATCTTAAATATTAAAATTAATTAATGAATTATTTATGGTTTATTTTTTCAATAATATGTTCGAAAGTAAAATATACGATCTCATTACATTTTCTACACTACACATTACTATGTTTTTGGTTATTATTATTTGTTTTTTTGAATAAAATGTTTTAATAATACGCAAAATTGGTATGTTATTTTATATAAAACAAAATACGATTAATCGAACAATTTTGAAATTTTATTCGATTAATCGATCAAGAAAAAAACCCGAATAATTACTCACTCGATTAATCGACCAAAGAAAAAAGTCGAATAATTGAATACCCTAGAATAATGCCAACGAAAGTTAAAGACTACTCAGTTGTACTAAAATATTAAACACATTATTGCATAAAGATTATTTTCAAGTTCAAGAAGAATGTATTAAATTATTGTGGATCACTGAAGCAATTTAAAATTTCCAAGCTGGCTGTATTACCATACATATGTTTGTAGGTCATCAGACGAGTTAAAGTCAAGAAGAGTTAAAACTTTAATTTTCGAAATATGGCTTAAAATTTGGTACTGCTTTAGAATCTAAACGTACTTGGAAGACAATTAGAGAAAGTGGGATTGGTAGAAAGGAGGCTGGTGGGGACTGCTGTATTGATGCAGATGACTTTAGTGACAAATTTGTCAATAGTACACCTGCAATAGTTGTCGCAGAAGAATCCGAATCTTTTTCGGCCTCTAATCACTCTGATGTCTTAGACCTCAATGTGTTTGCCTTTACATGCGTGAGTCAGTTTGATGTCTATTTAAGTATTGCACGAACTAAGTCAAATGCAATCGCTTTCGATAACGTTCATCCGAAATTTATAAGAATGATATTACCTTTTCTTCTCAAATATATAACATATTTTTTTAACAATATCATTACCACTAGCTGTTTTCCTTTGAAATGGAAACATGCAAAAATAATTCCTGTCTCTAAAACAAATAATGAATTTCGTCCTATAGCTATACTGTGCTTCTTGTCGAAGGCGTTAGAGAGGATTTTATATGACCAAATGAGCACATATATAAATAATAATAATTTGTTGACTAATAGGCAGTTAGGTTTTCGACAGAACCAAAGCTGTATTACCACTTTAGTAGATGTCACGGAGAACATTCGACGTGAACTGAATGAGGGGAAAATAAATTTCTTGGTGCTTCTGGATCACTCCAAAGCATTCGACATAGTTGACCATAGAATATTGTTGGGCAAATTAAGATCTATGTTTAACTTTTCTTCGACTGCATCTAAACTAATGTTATCATATCTTACAGATCGTACACAATCGCAAAAAAAAAAAATAAAATACTCAATCCATCTTCCATTCCAATATAATGCACAGCAAGAGTAGGGGTTTACTTCCCTGAGTATTGGTCTTAGAAAAAGAAAAAAATTGTCACATGTGTGATTATTGCAATGGCGCTCAATGATGCTCAGTCTTAAAGATGAAAAGAATATGCTTGTTGTTGCCGTAGTTAATATCGTCGATGGAATTAAAGAACGCTGTAACTGACAAAAAATCGAAAATACGTTTTTTGCATCATTTTTATCAGAAAAAAAAATACGCGTCGATTGGTCCCGGTCCCAGATTTCTACGATGAAAATAAATTCATTTATGCCGTCTGTGTTTTGAAAAATACCAGTGCCTTTGTTCTGCTTTCATACAGGTTTTTTGGCTCTGGTGCAGAGTTGTTCCGGCCAATTAAATTACAATTACAATTACAATTACAATTACATGTATTTTGTAATTGAGATTTGTTCAATTACAATTACTCGTAATTGTAATTGAAAAATTTTCAATTACAATTACATTTGATTGTAATTGATGCAATTACATTTTTTGAATTACAATTACATGTAATTATAATTGAAAATTTTCAATTACAAATTACAAGTAATTGTAATTGAAAAAATTCAATTACCATTACTAAGTAATTATAATTGTAATTTACACAAAATAATTACTTGTAATGGGAAAAAAAAATATTTTATTTGATAAAAATACTGAATGAAAAATGTAAATGTTTGTGATTCTTTTTATAAATATTATTTTTTTAATGAAATTTTTCAACATATTACGCCTCATTTTACTTTAAAAAATAAGATCAATGTAATTTTGTATCTCAAATGAATGATAAATTTTAGAAAATGGTATTAAAGAGATTGTTTGAATTGTTTTGCCATTTATAAAAAACTCATATTACGCATTATATTTATTATCATAAATAAGACTGATGTTATTGAGGTGGATGAGCAATTCAAATATAAGTAAAACAAATTATGTAACTAAAATGTATATTGACTTATTGTTATAAAAATGTAATTATAATTAAAAGTAATTGTAATTAAATAAATTTTTTTTAATGATTACTTCAAAAACTAATGATTACTTTATTTTCCACCATTACTTCATGAAGCCAATTAAATTTTTTCAATTACTTGTAATTATAATTGGAATTTTTCCAATTACAATTACATGTAATTGTTAATTGAGTTTTTTCAATTACCATTACATGTAATTTGTAATTGAAAATTTTCAATTCTAATTACATGTAATTGTAATTCAAAAAATGTAATTGCATCAATTACAATCAAATGTAATTGTAATTGAAAAAAAAGAATTACAATTACTTGTAATTGTGTAATTTACATGTAATTAATTACACAAAATAATTGATTACGCACAACTCTGCTCTGGTGATATATTGTGTATCATCGACGATATATTGTGTTGCCTTATTAGACAAGAGCTTCGGATTCAAATCCTAACTCTGAAATCTTAAAAGAAAGCAATATGAAAAAAATATCTATTTCGGTGACTACCTCTTAGGTGTCTTCTGGCAAAAGCTCTGAGAGTAACTGACTGCCATTAACCCTAGAACACTAACGCTAATTTTTACGCAATTTTTCAAGTTAGAAAATTTTCAATTTATTTACTTTAATTAAATTAATTTATTTATTTTTATAAAATAAATTTAATAAAAAAATAATTTTTACTATATTTACATTATTCAGTTATCGTTTTCCATACAATTTCGACAAATTAAAAAAAAAGTGCTCGTAAAATTTACGTAGGTTAGTATTCTAGGGTTAAAAAGCTTCTCAAATCTGTCGTTCAGAATTGACTTTAAACTGTAGGCCCCGGTACTCATCGATAAAAAACACAAAATGGGTACTGCGAGAAGCTAGGCCGTAAGCCTGAAACGGGGTTGTAATGGCAATTATATATGTACGTATGTATTTATGTATGTATGTATGTAATATGAAAAACATATTTCTTGCATCGACCACCTCTTAGCAGTCTTCTGGCAAAAACTCTGAGTAACTGATTGCCATGTATATAAAAGCTTCTCAAGTCTGTTGTTCGAAATCGATGTTAAATTGTAGGCCTCGGTACTCATGGATAAAAAAAATTGACTCACACAATATGGCAGCTGTGGGAAGCTAGTTCGTAACTTTAAAAAAGTGTTGTAACGCCAATTATTAATGTTAACTTAGATGAAACAATCCAGGGTATTGTTTGGCAAGAAATATCCGTCTTTTAAGAAGTAACTTTGAACTAAATCTCACATTATTATTCTCTCATTCAATAGAGCTGAAAGCAAGGATGGTCCACCAATTCTTATCTTATCTTATCTTATAAAAAGAGGAAAAGTTGCCTTTAGCTTGGAAAAAAGAAATTCAATGACTTGAAATTCTGTAAATTCTTTCTGAAAAGTTCATATACAAGACATTCATTTCTGATCTCTGGTTTCTATTAATATTAGAGTTGCAAAGGTGGCAAATTTATTGCTGTACTTTGTGTACTATTGGCGTTAAAAAGTTAGTGAATCTTTTGTGCATTACTATGAAAAATTTTGTCTTCCCCACTTCTTTTTAAAGTTCTTATTTTGTGTCTGCTATTAAAGGGTTAAATACATGAACTGACGTGAGTGTTGTACTACCTTCAAACTCTGTTTAATTAAAAAAAAAAGAATTAATTACAATCTTATGTTTAATGTTCATTTTCTTGATGTCTCTGTTTCTTACTTTTTCTCACTTTTTTCTTAATTTTTGTTTTGTCAAAAAACCAACGTAATTATATTATTCTTAAAGGATACTAAAATCATTTGAATGTTTCTATTTCTTCTCTGTACCTTTCTAACTTTTTTTTTTAGAAAAATTTATTTAAGATATTCCGCCACTGGCTCCAGTTTATTCATCTCCAAGAAGTACTCGTAATAATAAAAAATTAAAACAACAAAATTAATTTGCACAATTTCATTGCCTGTTATTTGTGCAAATTGCTAAAAAAACAAAAAAAAAAATATCGTGAGAAACAAGATGACAAGAACTGAACTTAATAAATATTTTATAATTTTTAACACTTTATGATTATGATGCGATGCCTTCATGCCTTGTCAGCCGCATCAAGCCAAACATTAATATTCAACAAATTTTCATCTCCTTCTCTTTAATATTTTTATTTGCTTCTGCCTTGTATTGCCTTTCGTTACCAATTTTTTTTACTGATTTATTTTTTGAATCCCCATAAAAATTTCACGGCCTTTTGTATTAATCTTGCCATTGAAATAATTTTTCTTTTTATTATTTACGAGTATTCGTCTTCTTTTCGTGCACATAATGCTGCTTTGCCAGCTTTTGTCGAGTGTGTGTGAAAATATATTTTTTTTTATTTATTTATTTTTCATAATAATAAGGCTTAAATTTATATGGTAAATGGTGGCAATAAAGGGGAGTTTTATATGAAAAAATGAATTATTCTTAAAACTGTTTAACTCTAAGAGGTACGTTTGAAAAATATTTGAATTTCTTTGGGAGTAATGTCACATTCCTGCACTTCGTATGTAACAAAGTAACATGAAAAAATTTTAGGCAATCAAGGTTGCCAAAATAATTGTTTATTACAGCCGATTATATACTCCTATTCAGAATAAGAATTTCTTATATGATATACTCTGAAGCGTAAGCCGCCTGTGAAAAATTTACAAATCTCTCTGTAAACTAAATAGAAGCAGCAAGCAGAATGTTCTTTTACGCTCAGCGTTTACGCTGTATCGCCATCCCTAAAAGCGGGTTTAGACCAAAGATGCCCAGTAGTGGCTGATATCAGCAAATTAAACTCACACGTATACTTACGCTCTTTTGTTTGATCGTCAATCCACCAATAGGAAATCAGCATGTTGAATGGGAGAGACAAACTACACTTGCAGAACATCAGTGTCTTATTTTTTCTTTATATCTCACCAATACTACTACCTTGGGCATCAATGTGTTTAGACGGTAATACAAGTCGTACGACATGCCAAATTTTTGTGTAGAAGAGAATGAATAGTATCGTGTAAACTTGATATGTAATGAGACTGTACGACATTGAGAGAAAATTCGGATGAAAATTTGACAGTCGTACGTCTCTCTTTGTTTTTTTAATTTTGTTTAAAAACCATCACATTTCATTATATCATCACATTTGTTTATAATAAACAAACAAAAACATAAAAATACATCCCTGATCTAATGAAATGTGATGGTTTTTTAAAAAATTTCAAAATACAAATAGAGCTGTACGACTGCCTAATTTTCATCCGTATTTTCTCTCAATGTCGTACACTCTCTGTAAATATCAAGTTTTCACGATACTATTGTTTCTCTTCTACACAAAAGTTTGATATGTCGTACGACATCTATTACCGTCTAAAACCGCCTTAAGTAGTGCTATTTAAAGTATTCCCATATTTGCTTGCTTTAATAACATTTCAAGCATTAGTCATTTACAGATATGGGACTTATCTTCTTGAAACATTTCATTAAATCTGCATTTTGAAATCTGGTTATTAGAAAAATTTATGTTTTTCTTATAGGTCTTAACCTTTTTATTTTAAATAATTTCCAACTCTTTTAAATTTTGCTTCTGTATGAAATACTCCTCATAGGCATATGTATATGGGCAATTTCAAAAATTTTCGACATTTTGATATTTTTTTTTTTGAAATTTTTTTTTTGGATGACACGAATGACGCTTTGGTCACGTGAAGGGTGATATTTTAGCATACCAAAACAGTTCGCGTTAATCATTTATTGCAAACGGCACGAAAGTTATGGAGGTTTTAAGTTAAAATCTCTTAAAAAAAAATTTAAAGTTAAATTTATTGGTTTATTTTAATAAATGTTGTATGGATGCATGAAACTCATTTCAAATTCATCAGTGCAGTCAAAATTCATCAATGCACTGATAAAATACATAAAAAATATCAATTATAATTAAAATTTCTTAACATTAAAAAAGGCGAATTTTTGCAAAAATGTGAATGTTTCACCGATTGTTATAATACGTGTTTATATAACCCATAACTAATTTACAGAAAAACAATGTTTTAACTTGCAAATTTAAAAAATAAAAAATTATATAAGAATTATTTTTGAGGTTAGGATTTTTTTTTTGATCTGTAAAATTTAAAATCATGAAAATTTTTTAATGCCTATTCGGTTTTATTATCAAGCTTAAAAAAACCTTTCATTTGGTGTCAATCGCGGCGGAATCTATACATAACTGCAGATGTCACAAAGCAAAATGTGTTTGAAGAAAAATGCCCCTGTACCCGCTAAATATGGACCGAATTCAACCGTATTTATATATGATCTTTAGTTCACCTCCGCACTTCATTTCCAATACTTTACATTGATTTTAAACCACGGATTAATTAAAAAAACGCGAAACAAAATCATGAAATTTCGCAAAAGTTTTATTTTCTTTATAAAATTTTTGCGTTTCAAAATATTTTAACGCCTTCTTGACGTTGAGGTGCCATTTACTAAGAAGTTTAGATCACGCAATACATAAAGCAGTTTTAAATAAGATTGCAAATGTCAGGTGGGAAAAACTGTCATTTTTGACAAATTTACGCCAATTCTATAAAAGTTTGAGTTCATCGTTCTCAGCAACTAGCAGCCTGACATCGACGTGATATGGCGCAAATTTTAGCAAATTATACCATCTTTTAAATACTGTTGACGAAATGCAATTTTATTGAACGGCGCAAAAACGCTATAGAAAAAACTGCGAAAATTGAAAAATCGGAAAATTTTGGTTTCAAAAATGAACCGCTGTACAACTTTTTCCCAAATAGTAGTATTGGCATAACTTTTATAGTGTAAATATCTACAAAGTCTAGTGACTTTATTTTATATCAGTGGGCGTCGGAAGTTTAAAACTAAAAGTAGAAAAGTGATGAAATATGAAAAAACTCTTGTAAATCTCAAGCCTTTTTTTGAGTTTTTCGATATTTGAGTGCCCATAACTTTTAAAAATAAAGAACTGATGGTCTGAAATTTTGAATTTCCCACTTTTCTAGTGTGGCCTACCATTCCCTTTTGACCGTTTTGGTCAATTCGAAAAACTGGATAAATAATAAGCATCTGAACTCAGTTTCAACAAATGTTGAAAATTTTTGAAATTGCCCATATACAAATGCTGATGCTTGAACTGTTTTTAAAATTTATTTCGTGCTTTTTTTAATTTTTTTCCATTCTTTTTTTTTTTTTTAATAATATTGTTTAAAAAGCATTTATTTATTCTTTCAGTGAACAAAATCAAAGCGTATGTTTATGTAGAGATGATTACAGTAGACTGGATTTGTAGTCAATGCAGTAGGTAACGCTATAACAGTCTAAGAGGAATGATAAAAGTGATGGAGAAAGAGATGAGAGAGAGAAAGAGTGAGTGAGAGAGAGGGAGAGAGGAGGAGAAAGTAAAACATTGGGCCAATACACACCAGATGAATATTTCAACCACAAACTTTTCTGCATTAAATGTGTACGTATACACACCCAGTTAGAATTTTTGGCCAATTTTGAGTCTTTTTTGACTCCACCGGGCGATTAAAATAGTCACTTTTGTTCTCATTTTTAAGTCGAAAATGAATGTTTTGTCGGAAGAAAATTGTACCCTTGCCGCGACTCCGCTGAACGAATCATTTGTGACTCCGCACACTAAACGAGTTTTACTTAACTTCTTATTATCTTTACAATAACAAAAATATTGTATTTTGTTTAAAAATGAACAGGAAAAATAGAATTTCAATTTTTAAAAAACAGAAATGTATTGCTTTGTAAATACTTTTGTTTGGTTTTTATATATAGTAAATGTGATTCGCATTTAGTTTATAACTATTTGAATATAAGTATTTGTATTTTTGCTTACCACCTTTGGGAAAAAGTCTCCTGAGGAGTCTCTTAAGCAGAGACGAAATGGCCATAGAGACATGCTTATCCCCAAAGCAATACATTTCATATATTATAGCATTTTCAGTTTAAATTAAACCTTTTTCCAAATAAATGAAACCTTTTTCAAAATGAACGAAACCTTTTTCAAATTAAACGAGACCTTTTCCAAATTAAACGAAACTCTTTTCAAAATAAGTAAAACTTTATTCAAAATAAATTAAACTTTATCCAAATTCATTTAAACATTTTTCAAATTAAATTAAACCAGTTATAGAATTTATTAGAAAACAAAATTTGTGGTGCGCAACCGCACCACAAATTCAACTGAAGGAATTCTTTTTTTTTATATGTATACTAGCTGAACCCGGTGTGCTTCGCTACCCCTCGTTATATACATATTACAAAAAAAGGATTTTGTATAGGAAGCATTATTAGTGGTGTAAGTAAGAATCTGAATTAAAAGAGAAGTGGGCGGTGCAGTGGGCGTGGTTCATAGTTATATGACGACGTTAACAGTATTAAAAGCAATATATTGCCAAATAAAAAAAAAATACAAATTTCTGCATAGAACAAAAAGTTTGAAACTTTCTAACAAAATTTGGCATGAAAAGGGGCGTGAAAGAGGGCGTGGAGTAATAAATTATTATTTATACTTCGCCTGGAGTATAATGTGTATACAATTTGAAGTAAATCTTTTAAAAACTATTTGGGGGCAATTACATAATTAAAAAAAAGTGGGCGTAAAAGTAGGCGTGGTCGAAAAAAAGTACCCTATTAATCATGTCAGAGTCTTAGTTAAAGGCTGTAAAAATTTCAGGAAGATCGGTTCAGAGGTTTGGTCTCCTATAAGGTACAAACAAACAAACAAATAAACAAACACACATTCAATTTTATATATTTAGATTATGCGCCTTTTTATTGATGAGACAAGTTTTTGGTGGAATAGACTGGAATGTAAGCAACGGTTTCTTAAAGTTGGACTTCTTGGAGGGACGAACCTCTTATTTTTTAAAATTATAATTTAGAAATGCGGCAAATTTTATTTCATAAGTCTAACCACTACACCACGACATCACAATAAATAACTCTTATTTCTTTCAAATAAAATAAATACCATTATAACGAAATGCAGAAGAAAAGGATAAAATGCGACGCAAAATAATTATAAAAGCAGTCGTATTTCGAACGTCTGCACGATTAATTTATGATTCCGCACATTTAATCAGTTTTTGATCACCTAAGGGAGTCTTACATACTTACATAACTGGCCCTTACAACCCTGTGTCAGTATTACGGCCTAGCTTCTCGCAGCACTCATGTTGTGTGTGTCAATTTTTATCCATGAGTACCGGGACCTACAGTTTAATGTCGACTCCGAACGAAAGACTTAAGAAGTTTGTTCATGGAAATCAGTTACACTTAGAGGTTTTACCAGAAGACTGCTGGGAAGTAGTCGCCGAAAGAAATATTTTTTCGTATTTCTTTTTTTTAAGATGTCGAAGCCTGGAGTCGAACCCAGGGACCCTGTCTTAGTAAGCCAACACACTAATTACTAGATCACTGCGACTACTACCTAAGGGAGTCTTAAAAGACTCATTTTGGTGATTTTTGAAAAAACAATCTTCCAATTGCTGACAGGGCAGCTTCGTATGGGTTACTTGCTGTTTTTTATTTGACTGCATGCAGGAAATGAAAAAGTACATGGTATTCTACGATGTCAACGCTGTGTATACGTACACATTTCGTCGTGCGAGAGTTTATGTGTTCTATCCGCTATATCATATTTTTTATATATCTCGAGTAAATTATGCCACTTTAAGTTTTCGACCCCAAATTTTTCAACTCTACAATCCGTTTTCGGATATCTCGTCCAGTTTCGGAGATAAATAGCTGAAAACGGTGTCAAAAACCTAAAATGGCATCATTAACTTGAGCTATAAAAAATGGCTGATAAACTGGCACATAAACTCTCACGCGACGATTTAATGCCGAAAAATTGTTGGTTAAAATATTCATCTAGTGTGAATTGGCCCATTGAAAGGATTTTCTCATACATATCGATGTTTTGTGTATGCACATACATTTGTACATAATGTTTATATGAGTTTATTCTATTTCTTGTAATATTGTTTGCAAGAAAGGAAATACTTTGTATATGCTTGTGTTTATTAAGCATTTGTTGTTGTTTTTTGTTGTTGCTTTTGCTGTTGCTGTTGCTGTGTTTGGCATCTTAGAGGAAACAGTAAGCACTCATGCAAGCATTATAAATAATTTGTATTTGTATTTCCGTTTAACGCGCTGATAACACTTGTCTGTAACTGTAGGTGGATGTGTGTGTGTATGTGTGTGTGTATACATAGATGTTTATACATAAACTTTATATAACAAAATATACTCGCACATTTGCTGACAAACAAATTTTCTTTATATGTTCTTCTCTGTTGGCTGTAAAAACTTTCTCTACATTTCTGTAAAAGGCATCGTGGTTATATATTATGTATTGTATCTCCCCATATACGAGTACTTAAATTTAAATCAGCTTTTTTCCTTTAAGTGTGTCGAGGTATTTCATGGCTATTATTCTCATATAATATATCTTATTTTTTTACTTTTTTCTTCTTTTCTTATTTGCTGTTATTATAATCGCATTCAAGTTTACTTACATTCATACATACATATGTATATGTATGTCTGTATGCATGTACTTATTTGGTTACACACAGCATACTCTTTTTATTTTTTTATTTTTCTTTTTGAAGTGACATAATCGTTAAATTTATTAAAAAAAAAGAAAAAAAAGTTGAATATCTACTTGCTTGTCTTATATCTCATGTCTTCTGTTCGTTTTTTTTTATTTTTTTTATTGACATTTTAATATGTTTATGCTTCAGCAATTGTTGCAAATTTTGTTTCCAATTTTTGTTTATTTTATTTGTTTTTAAATCAAATTTTCGTTTTCTGGCTTCCGCTGGCTGTTTCAATTTCTGTTTAAATTTTCCATTTCAATTATTTGCATGTAAATATGTACATACTGTATGTGTATGTGTATGTGTATGTGTATGTGTATGTGTTTTTATGCCAATAATGGAACTAAAAATAAAATATTGACTTGTTTTATGCAAATTTAAAAGAACTTGACAAGGAACTTTTCTTAAATTAATAAAAAAGAAAAAAAAACACTTTATATGTTTTAATAAAGTTAAATAAAAAAAGTAAGCTTCATGTGACCAGTAGCCATATTTCTTTTTTTTTATAAAAAAAAGGAAATATTTTTTATAAATAAAAAGAGGTTAACTGGCATATATACAATATATTATCACATTAATATAATCCACCGATTTTAATTACAAGTTTATTTTTTATAAGTTTCCACTTTTTATAATTAATATTAAAGTAACACTTATTAACGTCTTTACATCTAAATTAATATTCTTCCTCTTTCTTAAAAGACTTTGTCTTTTATAGTCATGATCGGTCATGATATTTTAAGCGTACAAAATCAATGACAAGAAACATACAGTACGAGCAGATAATTTTGTTTCACTATAATTTACATTACAGCAATAAATAGAAAAAGTCGCTAATTTTTAAAACAAATACCTACTTTTAATACTGCATCATAAGAATTAAATTATTATGTAAAAAATTTTCCAAAATTCAAAAAAAAAAAAAATATAAATAAAATAATCGTATAAAATCAAAGAGCAAATAAATAAGTTAACTTTGAAAAATTTGAGAGTTTAAAATGTTAAACGCCAAAATTATAAAAATTATTGCAGAAAATTTTAAATTTCGCCTTTTAACACTAGATTTACTAACAAATTTTTATACCTTGTAATATACCATTGTTAATTTAGGAAAGGAGAAAAGAAGAATAAAATTGAGTTTTAATTTTAACGGTCTTCAAAGATAAATTTTCTCACCACCAAGAGTTGCATTTATTAAGATGTAACCTGACGCATAATAACGCATATCGACGCATGAATATGCATTATTATATTTGTCGTTTGGGGTCGCTTTAAATAGTTATTTAGGCCTCGTGGGTATCTGCAGGAAACTAATTCTTTCTTTTCAATTCTATAGCTCGAGCGGTAAGGAACCTAAAGAAAATTGGTCAAGTGGGACGAATGCCATTTTAAAATGGAAGTGATTGTAAATTGTTTGTATAATTAAATCTGAATTATAAAGAAAAAAAAAAAAATTTAAAAGTAATAAAAAGAGCTAATTGTAAGAGAGAAAAAAAAGGAGAAAAGTTATAGTGGAGATCAAATCTACATTCATTTCTAAGGTAATGTAAAAAGTGAAGGAGAAAATTTTTTGGTTTAGTTATGATTAAATTTTACTTAAATTTATAACCTTAATAGGCCATAGACTCATAGCGTAAAAGGTTTTAAAGATCGTTTGGAAGGGCATAATCAAGTCTTAAGACACTTAAAATACTTTTGAAAAGGAGCACTTTAAAATTCTCTACCAATAACTTAATTATAACAAAACTGCAATTAAAAGGAAAAAAAAAAAAAAGAGAGAGGAAGATCTGAATACTGTATATTTGCAGTGGTGGACATTGTTCTGTCCATCACTGTACACCTTTAATTGCGTCGTATCAAAAATTGTCGAGAGAATTGATAATCAACATCTGGAAAAAAATTATTAGAAGAATAAAAGAGAGAGCATAAAATTTATTAACTCCTCATTATCAAAAACATACTTTTCATTAACGTAAAGGTACTTAAGATGCCCGACCAAAATTCTATTTAAAATAATCTAAATACAATATACAATAAGAAAATTAAAGAGCTAAATTACAATCAAAATATTTTATTCGACATCATTATCAGAATCCCCCGCAATTGAATTACAACATTAGTTATTAGTAACATACTGTGTAAGTGAGTTAAGGTGTTCAAAACTGGCCAGAAATTGTTATAAATTGTGTAAAAAATTACTCGGCAAATATTCGATATACATAAATTATGTTTTTAGCACCTTAACTATTTAATTACATTTCATACATAATTCTTACATTCACATAAACGTTTCTATAGTTATATATATATTTTTATTCTAAGGTGTAAGCTCCACATGTAAATGCAAAACAAAAATTCTTGTAACCTTTAATAGCTCCAACAATTTTATTGAAAAGCAGATTGGGAGGCCTCTTCAGTCAGCAGAATAATTGTTTTGGTGAGTCAATATAAACCATATTATATTTTGTTGTTTAAAACTTAATTATTTTGTTTTGTATATCAAAATAATAACTAAGTTATATCGTAATTTAAGAATAATTAATCTAAATAAAACGCTAGTGAATTTAGCGAGAGAATACTGTTGAGTAATTTGAGAAACATTGATAAAACATAATAAGAGAAAATTTGAACTATGAATATTATCTCTTTAAATAAAAAACAATAATAATCATTGCAACAGATTTTACGTGATTATTCTTTCAAAATTCTTTCGGATCTCTTGTAATACGATCACAATATTCTCTCAATATAACTAAATTTATTAGCTGTATGCAATAATAATAAGTACACTGGCTGAATTTAATTATAATTTATAACTTAAATTTAATCACTTAAATTTTTCTATTATAATTTGTAATTTAAAATTTTTTTTGAATAATGTTACTAAATCTCCATTAAAGTTAAAAGTATAATATGTCATATTTAATAATTCAAGTTTAACGGAATAAATAATTATTATGGATAATTAAAGTGAGTTTGAGGTTTCGTATGTGAGACATTAGGTGGGGTGGTAAAATAAGGATCTTAACAGAAAATGTTTTAAGATCAATGGTAGGGAGGGTAGAGAAAGATCTCCATGACACCTGGAGATTTATATATTTATATATGTATTTTTTTTACACCGTATACCGCAAATAGACAAATTACATCGTTAGTTTATTTTTGTATAATTTTAACAGTGGCAAGGGAGTCTATAATTTATTTATGAGTGTTGATTTTGAGGAGAACATAGAGAACAATTAGAACCCCCCCATTTAACTCCGCTACAAGCTAGTTTTATCAATGACTCCCATTTAGTTCATCTATGCTTTCCAGATTGTCAGCTTGAACCATCTTACTTGGCGACTACGTCGCTGGGTAACAACATTGTACACTACAACCTTTTTATACCAACACCAGTCATTTTGACTGGAATTGAAAAATAAGTGTTTTAATGTGTAGAATTTGTATCTGCTATTATAAATAATAAATTAATAAACAGAACTAATAAAATATAGAATAAATAAGAAGTCAGGAGCTGTATTTTAGTTATTATTCAAAATAATTATGGATTTTCAGATTTTTTGCAAATATAAACTTTTTTTTCACACATATTTGTGGCAGACATCGCAATTTATCGTAGTCCTATTGTTATTACAGAACCCGATTTGGCACCATTTACGTATTGGACGGGGCTTTTTTGGAAGATTGGGTGTTGGACGATCAGCTTCACTTGCTATATCTTGGGTTGAAGACTGAAAGTCAAAAGTAAGCTCTTCAGCTGTTGTCTGTATCAATTTTGACGCCTTTGTGCTTAGACTCAATAAAACGACTTTTTTGTTGGGCTTACTCTTATAAACTGTTAGTGTACATTCATTTGCTACATATAGTAATGTTGAAAAACGAGGCATACCATCTTTCTTTTCTGTAAAAATTTTTGGCAGTTCCCGTTTGTTACAATGTACTGTACCCACCAGCGTAGTATTTTTTTCTAAAAATTTGGAGGGTAAAGAAAGACTGGTAAAAAAGTTGTCCGTTGTAACAGTCCTACCTTTCATGGTATACGGCTGCATTAGTCTGATTACTACATATTCGCTGAGAGGTGTTGACAAATCTCGTGTCTCGTCTTTTCCTAGATAAGGAAAATCATTTACGACGTACTTTGTTTCAACATCGGACGCCAGCCAGAATTTGATCCCAAACTTGCCTGGTTTGTTTGGAATATACTGTGTGAACCTACATCTGGCTTTCGTAGGAAACAATTGCTCATCGACTGTAATATATGGTCCCGGTTTGAAACAGTTTTGACTGTTGGCAATAAATTTATCCCAAATTAAATTTAAATTTATCGACACTAACGCAAATTTATCATTTTGTAAGTGTTGACTTCTTTCAATTCTTTTATCGAACCGAATGAACCGTAAAATTTCTGTAAACCTATGCCTACTCATACTTTTGGAAAAAAATTCAGGACCCAATTTTTCGTTACATACATACGATAGTTTTAAACTTTTTGCTTCGTATGCAATACGTGCATACAGAATTCGAATGAAGGCCTTCAATTTTTCTTGTGAAAGTGTCCACTTTTTCCCAAAACTCTGGAAGCTTCTAATTCGGTGCAAGTTCTTATATAAGGTCTAATATATGGTGGTCTATCAATATTAAGAAGGCACTGCTTACCTCCTTTTCCATAATATTTCTCGTTGGCAACACCGAAAAAGGTTGTAGTATATCCTAAATCTAAACAAAAATCGATTGATAATATGGAAAAACACACCAGTAAAAATGGCTGGTACAGGTATAAGTATAAAAAAAAAAATAATTTTTTATTTGTGGACACAAAATCGAAACAAGTTATCAAATTAATTGTATTTTGTTGTTGTTATAAATATCATATATTAGTTTTGGGAAAAAATATTCACACAAAGTCAATATTTGTGGTAAATAAAGCAAAACCAGTAATTTTGACTGGTGCGGTAAATCTGGTGTTAATAGAACTTATTAAAGCAAAAACCACTAAAAACTTAAAAATGGGACGCTCAAAACATTGTAGTGAAGAGGAAAAAAAGATTATAAAGGATCTACACAGCCGCAATTACAGTTAACGGAAAATTGCTGAAATTCTTGGGAGATCGCAGAATATGATAAGAAATGCATTGCAGCCTCCAAAACTAAAACTTAAAAGGGGTCAACAGCGAAAAACCTCGAAGAGAGACGATGATTGCATTCAGATGTTGTCAACTCGTAATTCTTTTATGTCCACAGCATGCAATTGCACTTTTTTTGTATAAAAATTTCATTCTCTTTTCAATGAACCTATTTATTTGCTCGACAGGCATCAATAAATATTTTAAATATATTAATCTTTCTCATTTTTTTAATTATAATTTAATACTTTTTATGTGATTATCATCATCATATATGTATATTATTTCTAAAGCATTTTTTTTTCGGTTGCAAATATCTCCCATACCACCGCATTAAATTTAATGAATGATATCTCATTTTAAGGCCTATTTCTAACACTAATGACGAAAAAAAATTAGAAATTGAAAAATTAATATATTCATTGATAAAAATTATATTTATATTATAAAAATAATATAAATAAAATAAAAAAAAAAAAAAAAATTCTATCAACCATCCTCACATTCCAATACAATGCACACTGCATGAGTAGGGGTTTACCCCTGAGTATTGGTCTTAAAAAAAAAAAAAAATATAGAACTGCATGGTAATACTGTTGTCATTATGATTATATGTTTTTGTTCAAGTGTGGTAATACAGTTCTTCAGTTCTACATAATATGTGTTTCTTTACTTTTTGGTAAAGTTCGGTAAATAGAGAGTAAACAATAATTTCTCTCAATAAGAGACAAATTTACCCAAAAATACGAACCTGCTTATAAAAATTAAAAAAAAACAATGAAAAATTGTTTAATTTTTTTAAAAAATTTCTTTTCCTAAAAACATAAACTTTTTCGCTTGTGTAAATTCTTACATTTTGAATGTTAATTATAATATATACCATATCTATTTTCTTTTTATTGACGAAAAATAATAAATTATATATTCAAAAACATAGTATTTATTTAACACGATTTATAGTTTAACCCAAAACTTTTTCTTTTGCAGTCGTGTGGTAAATGGTTAGTAGCTAGGAATGTGTTTATAGCATTATTTAACTCTCTTACTAACGCAGTAAGCAGAGCAAACACACAACAGTTTGTAATCGAATCATATTTATTTTTTCTCATCTGTATGCACTGAGTTAAGGAGAGTTGAAATCAACAACATCATACGTGTTATTAAATATAAATGCGATGAGTACTTCAAACTTTTGAGATGAGTAGAGTATCCATTACATTAACAAGAGTATGAATGCGTATAAGTACAAGAAATTATGAATACTGATTCGAGTCTTCTCACTTTTTTTTACTCATTGCTGATCTCTGCTTAATTGTAATGCTATTCCACATAATACAGAAAGTTGTAAAAGCCATTTTGGTAATGCCGTTATTGTCCTGGTATTGTTTGTTTTATGAAGTGTAGTAATACGGTGTCTTAAGATATATTATGATTTCTAATATTTTTATACTTTTAAAAAAAGGTATTGAAGTTACTAAAATTTCTATTAATTATTTTCATTTTATGTTACAAAAATGACAACTAACTGTGCGAAATATTCGCACGGGTCATCTAGTTTATGTTTAATGTAATAAATATCGCTTTGTTGTATAATACCGCTGTTTAAGTTATTTGGAGGCGAATTTATCAATAAATGTGATGTGAACCGTAACTGGTTGGGGTTGGGACTACCCATACGTTTATTCATTATATGCGTGTACATAATATATAAAAATATCGAATGATATTTGGGCACACAGAATTTTAATAAATAATTGCATGCTTTTGACTAGGTTTTGGTAGATACTGGAAGATTTCTCTCCCCAGGCTTTAACCACTTGCTCTTACGATTCATTCAAAGATGTTGGAACTCCCACCATACTAATTTTAAGCAGGTTGAGGTCAGGTGATTGGGGTGTTCATGATATCAATCTCAGTCAGCTACCATTAAGCTACTTTTGTGATATTATGGCTGCGTGTTTCAAATAATTATCGTACTGGAAGACAATATCTGAGGACAAAACCTTCAATTTTTAGCAAGTAGCTAGAAAGTTCGTGTACAAAACGTTGACGTAATAGTTTGCAGTCATCTTGCCAACTATTTGCTGTATAATGCCAACTCCTCCCCCCATCATACATGCAAGCAAACTTCAAGATATGTTTAACATGTCGTACCTCTAAATAAGAAACATATATTAAATATACCAAAAATATGACCATCTTCCAAACCTCCATAATTAAATTTAAGTGCATTTAGTGCATTGTACTCACCGTGGTCTAGTGGTTAGTGTGTTGGCTTATTAAGACAATAACGCAGGGTTCAAATCTCAGCTCTGACATTAAAAAAAAAAATGAAATATGAAAAAATTATTTCTTTCGGCCACTACCTCTCAGCAGTCTTCTGGCAAAAGCTCTGGGAGTAATTGATTGCCATGAACAAGCGTCTCAAGTACGTCGAACGGACTTGACGTTAAACTGTAGGTTCTGGTACTCATGGATAAAAATTGACGCACACAATATGGGTACTGTGAGAAGCGGAGCTCTTGCCTAGTAAGCCAATACACTAAACGTTAGATTGCAATACAATATTCAACAATAAACACACAAATTTTATTAGAAAAAAACGTGCTAAATATGAAACATTATTGAATTAAGAACCCTGATCTTAAAAATTTTCAACTTACTTACTTAGCTGGCCATAACAACATGTTAATGGGTTTTGGCCTGCTTCAGCACTAGTCTCCAGGCGGTTCTGCTTAACGCTTCATCAACCTGGTCCCTCCTACGTAAACAGGGTCGTCCTCGTTGTCGAAGAGGTGGTCGCTGAAAGATATATTTCTTTTTATATAACTTTCCTTCAAGATGTCAGAGCTGGGATTTGAATCCGGAGTTCTTGTCTAGTAAGCCAACACACTACAAACTAGACTACGACAACCACAATTAAATCAAAAATTTAAAGATAAGCCTAAAATGTTTTGAAAATTAAAAGTATCTTTGGTTTAGGCAAAAGTTTAAGCCGAATTTACTGCAATCTTGGTATTTATACGAAATATTTTAAATGGTCGTTGAATAGTTCCAATTAAATTATTTACTCTTTTACTGTGAATACAACAGCTTAACACAAATTAGCAATAATTTATTTCAACTCAATAATTATTCATACACTTTTTGTCAATCAGAATAATAGTTTTATTACGATAGAAAACAAAAATAAACTACCAGCCGCAAAACATAATTCTAAACCGCAACCTAACAAACATAATTATTTCATTTACATTCCAAACACATAAAATGTGCGTTTTTATGTTTCAATTTATTGTTCTGTCCACAACTTTTAGCCTTGTACAACGACAAATATAAATGAAATCATAACACAACACTTAACCAGACACCAATAACAACAGCGGCAGCAATTTTATAATTGAAATTTTGAGTCTGATAAGCTAATATTTGTGAAGCAGCAGAAATTGTGTATGTAAGTGACAGTTGTTGGAAAAAAAAACCCCAAAACAAAGGACCAGAATATGAAAGCAAAGTGAGAGTAGAAAAGAACAAAAAAAAAACCAAAAGGAAGTGAAATTTGTGGCAAAAAAAAAAATTTTTTTTTTTTTTTTAACAGCGCGTGAAAATAAAAATCCCAAAGAAGAAAAAAAGAAACAAAAAAATAAAACAAATCGCAATTTTAAGGGATTTTAAGTACAGGCTGTCCTGTTAAGATGCTTTCAAGCCATCACCACAGATAAAATATAATTTCTTGTTTCGTTTTCTTATTGTTTTTTAAGGTTTCTGGAAATCCAAAAAGTTTATTTTAAACGCTATTGTTTGTAAGTGGTCTGACAAGAACAAATGCCTTTAAAGTGTTCTAAAAGAAGGGTTTTCTTTTAAGTGTTATAGCAGAAATGCCAGAGTCTTTAGCAATGAAAAACACTGGTTTTAAAGGGTCGAACTTAAATCATTGTATTTCGTTTATATATGATTATTATCTCACAAAACTTGTACTTTATTTTTGCAAACAGTTTTATATAAATAAGTTTGAACTTAGCTCATGCCATACTTGTACAAGAGATTTACGTCCCCATTACGAGAAGGTCCACAATTCGTTGTATTTTCTTATTAATATGTATTGATCGAAGATATGATTTATGGCGATAATGTAGATTGACATTGTGAGTTTTTCAAAATGCCATCTTATTAGTTATGGCACTATACAATTGTTAATAAATGTTTAGATTTATTCTCATTACTACCTTATAACGTTTTTTCCAATAGGGACGCTACAAAAGTAAAGCGACAGGGACAGCCAACGACGCCATATTTCATGCCGCTCTTCTAAAATTTCTCTTTAGTAAGATTTGCCATTTTATGACGGAAAGATATACGAGCCAGCAACGAGTCTAAATTTTTAAAATTTACTCAACGTTAAGAGCACTACGTTTAATTTATGGTCATCCTAATCGTTCTAGCAGATCAACAATTAAGCGTCTAGTGGAAAAATTTGAATCTACAATCACAGTACAAAATGTTCCCGTGCCAGTGACACTACGAAGTGCCCGTAGTGTAGAGAATATTCCTGCCGCTGAGGCTTTAGTTGAAGAAAGCCCAAATCTGTCTCTCACACATCGTTCTCAAGCCTTAGGCATTTCTGGGATGTCGTTGTGGCAAAAAGATCTTGGCGTACATCCTTACAAGATCAAATTGACGGAAGATTTGAATCCGCTTGGCCACTAGAAGCGTCCTATGTTCATGAATTGGGCTGAGCAACAACTTGAAAATGATTAGGATTTTCATCGAAAAATCATCTTCAGCGATGAGGCTCATTTTTGGCTGAATGGCTTCGTTAATAAACAAAATATGCGTTATTGGTCAGGCAGCAATCCACACGTACTCCATGAGTCATCATTGCATCCCGAAAAATTACGGTTTGGTGCAGTTTATGGGCCGGTGGCGTCATGTGAATGGGAATCGCTACCGTTCAATGATAACCGAATATTTTTGGCCCTAGTTGGATGATATGGACTTGGAGGACATGTGATTCCACAAGCCACACACCGAATAACATAATCAATTTATTGGAAACCAAGTTTTGCGAAAGTGTTATCTCACGAAATGGTTCAGACTATTTCCTGTGGGGCTACGTCTAGTCTATGGTGTATGCCAACAAGCCAGCGACGATTGATGAACTTCACAGTATCAGCCGATTTATGCTTGAAAACCGTCAAAAATTGGTACTTTTACGGGAATAAAGAATTTTATTGATATCCAAAACCGTTTTTGTTTTATTTAAAAAACTTTTGTAGCACTCTTATTGAATAACTCGATATTATCACCATGTCCTAGGTAGGTAGGTAGGTAGGTAGGTAGGTCAGGTGGCTAGTTAATCAAATAGTGATCAACTAATATTAGCACAAGGTGTCGTT
Source organism: Metopia argyrocephala (assembly GCA_963576795.1). Lineage (NCBI taxonomy): Eukaryota > Metazoa > Arthropoda > Insecta > Diptera > Sarcophagidae > Metopia > Metopia argyrocephala. The sequence goes on from OY756210.1 coordinate 111,680,507, forward strand.
TTGATAACATAAGAGGACTGAACTGAACTCATATAAGTCGGCATAAGAACTACAGTCAACCAGAGCTGTCTATTAAGTGGAGTAAAACGAGGGAAGCCAGGCTTGAGCCCTGGGACAAGTTATCAAAAAAAAGGTACCACAAAAAACTTCAAACGTCTGACTGCCAGACCTGGAAAATCACAAAGAAAACGACCTATTGTCTCCCTCTCCGAGGTATTCTCACAGCTTCTGCAGAGAGAGTTAAAGGCCAGACTCAACTTTCGGACCCAACTTTTCAGCGTGTCCTGAAGGGACAACTCTTGATTGGCACCTTTGTATCAGAGATCAGCAATGAGTACTAAAAAAGTGAGTATACTCGAATCATGATTCATAATTTCTTGTACTTATACGCATTCATACTCTTGTTAATGTAATGGATACTCTACTCATCTCAAAAGTTTGAAGTACTCATCGTATTTATATTTAATAATACGTATGATGTTGTTGACTTTAACTCTCCTTAAGTCAGTGCATACAGATGAGAAAAAATAAGTATGATTCGAATACAAACTGTTGTGTGTTTGCTCTGCTTACTGCGTTAGTACAAGAGTAAATTAATGCTATAAACACATACCTAGCTACCAACCATTTACCACACGACTGCAAAAGAAAAAGTTTTGAGTTAAATTATGAATCGTGTTAAATAAATACTATGTTTTTGACTATGTAATTTATTATTTTTCGTCAATAAAATAAAAATAGATATGGTATATATTATAATTAACATTCAAAATGTAATAATTTACATAAGAGAAAAAGTTTATATTTTTAGGAAATACATATTTTGAAGAAATTAAACAATTTTTCATTATTTTTTTTTTAATTTTTATAAGCAGGTTATAAAGAAATGGATTGCAAGAGTGAGATTAAACAGAAAATCAGTGTCGGAGCCCAATATGGGCAATTTTCGTTCCAATAATCTATTTTAAAAATATTGATTATAAAGATGTAGTTTGTTAAGTATACTATAAGTTTTTAAAATGTAAAATGTAGAGAAAATTTAAAAATATTTATTTTTTGTAATGAATTTCTTTAGGACCTATTTATAAAAAATTAAAATATAATAACGGATTATTTTATCTTCTTTAAAATATTTCTTATAAACTTACACTTTTTCGCTTATTTTTGATGATTATTTGCATGTTCATTTTTGTATACACCATATAAGTTTCCTTTTGTATTGTATACGTCTATCGACTAAAATGGTAATTTTTTTTTTCGTAAGATTCGAGTCACTCGAATCAATTGTGAGTATCATAAGTATTTTTATAAAATTATGAATATAAGTGAGTATGAGTTTGATGTCAACATTGGACTCATATTTATTGCAACCTTTATTAATGAATCAACGTTGTGTGAGTATGAGTGAGTCAGAGTAGTTAAATTTCAACTACTTGTACGCACTTGTATTTAAAATTTCATAAGTGCTAATGAATCGCTAAAAAGCGACTCAATGCTGATCTCTGCTCTGTGTATAAATTTTTTATCATTTCTTATTGCAATATTTGAATTAAAATATAGCTGGCCCTGTAAATTTCAGTCTTGCATTTCCTCTTAATTAAATATCATGTTTATTTGCTTACTTTTTACTTGCAGGCCTGACTCTCTTTATACTTTATTAGCACTTTAAATGTTTATTATGGCAGCCGCAGTAAAAAAAAAAAATAATAAAAATAATAAAAGAAAAAATAATAAACATTTTTCTTTTTGGTTACTTTTTGGCTTTTTCGTTTGTTTTCTTTTTGTTTCAAAAGTTCTGGCTGCACATTTTGTTTTTTTTGTTTGTTTTTTTTGGGAATATTCGGAAAAAGTACGCGCTTTAATAAGCGTAGCGATAATGTCATATTGCAATACTTGAAATTTTTTTGCAAACATTTTTTGCCATTTTGCCTTTTGGCCTCAAACCATAGACAACATTGGCAGTGGCAGCCAAAGTAAAATTACCGGCAAACAATTATAACAACAACAATAACTACAACAAAAATATTAAGATACAGCAATAACAGTAACAGCGGCAATCATAATGTCTGTGTTATATATCTGGCCTGGCATAAATATTTGCTGTTGTTATTGCTGTCATAGCCTGCCTGGTATATGAGTTACTCGCTTTGTCAAACAAATGTTAGTCTTGGTCTGTTGTCAATGAAGTTGTAGTTTTTTCTGTTTCAAATTTTTTTTTATGTACTTTTCCTGTTTATTTCTTGTTATTTTTTGTTTTTTTTTTTTGTTATTCTTCTGTCTGTTTGTATGCATTTGTGCTTTTTATTTCGAGTGCTGTTTAATGGTGGATGCAAAAAGTGGGTTGGTTTTTCCGTAACCACTTGAAAGTCATTGTCAACAACAAAGATTACTCATAAGTTTCAGACAACAGCATCAAAAACAACTAAAAGGAAAGTATAAAATATCACATCACAACTGAAACAAATTGTTGGCAATAAGTTGCTGTTTGCCATAAAAAAAAAAAAAAAAAAAAAATAATAAAAACAATATTTAAAGAAAAACAAAATTACAAAGAAGTGTTTAAAAGAAATTTTCCAGTATCTGAAGAAGAAAAAACTTAAAATTCTTTTGAAATTCCCAAACAACGAGTACTGTTTATAGAGAAGATTTTTTCTTTTTTCTTTGTAATTTTATTCTAAATGTTTTTACATTTAAATGAATACTTTTAAAAATAAAAGTTTTTTTGCCAGTATTTATAGAACTGAGTTTAAAAATCCTCTTCCAAGCAAAAACCAACCATTTTATGCCAACTCATTGGATTGATTTAAAGACTATTTGAAAAAAAAAGCCACACATTTCGCCAATAAATTGGTTTTTTTATATTTTAGCACAATTTAAGGGGGTATGCATGGCTGTTGTTTTCAGGGCAAAAACTTATGAACTTGGCTACGAATTGCTTTCCTTCCTCCGCTCTGTTAGGTGGATTGAGTAGAGAGTAACTATTTGAAAACCTAAAGAAATAACTTTAAGGATAGAAAGGAAATACGTATTTTATTAAGCGCGATTAGTTCTAGTTTTTGGGAAGGGTACAAAAAAAAATTTAAAAAAAACGTGGGACATTGGGACATGTATAGAGCTTTGAAAAACGTAATGATTTATATTTAATGACTAGTCTAAATCCGTCTTGCTTCGCTATATCTACCACTACCATTTGTTCATATTTTTCGTCTGATGTTTGTCAGTGACTACAAAGTAATTCAGTCCATATTCAGAAACTTAAGCTGTAACTGGTCTCAGAAGTTAATAGTTAGTTTGTGCTTAAGGTACCACGCCTACTTTTCATTCCTTTTTCTTAATGATGATTTTTATTGGCTAAGAAATCAATTACAACAAATTCAAACTTACTTACTTACTTAGCTGGCCATAACAACCCGTTAACGGGTTTCGGCCTGCCTCAACAATAGTCTCCAAGCGTCTCTGCTAAGCACACGCTTTCTCCAGTTGGTCACACCAATTGATGACAGGGCTTCATCTACCTGGTCTTTCCAACGTAAACATGGACGTCACCGCAGCTTTTAATGCTATTGAAAGAGAGTCTGCTAAAATGGGTCTGGCGGTAAATGAGAGCAAGCCGAAGTACATGTTGGTTACAGGTTACAGGCGGCAACTATACATTCGAAGTAGTCAAGGAATTTATCTACCTTGGCATCGCCATTACCAGCAAGAATGATGTCATTCTGGAGATCAAGTGAAGAATTACACAGGCCAACAGGTGCTACTACGGTCTCGGTGGGCAGTTTATTAACAGAGACCTCTCTCGTGCGACGAAGTTAACACTCTACAAGTCGCTTATACTGACGATGCTTCTCTATGGTGCGGAAGCATGGTCGCTGTCTTGTGCCGATGCAGCGGTCCTAGGACTGTTTGAGAGAAAAGTTCTTCGCAAGATCTTTGGTACACTAAAGCAAGGCAATGAGTTTCGCATTAGGACCAACTATGAGCTCCTCGGCGACGTAGACGTCACTTAGCGCATTAACATCCAGCGGCTGCGCTGGCTCCGCCATATTGTGTGGATGGAAGATTCTGCTTCAGCGAAAAACGTTTTATATTTTCAAAATATAAAGAAATCAATATTTTACTTTTATATCAGGTAACATGCCCATTTTTCTAATTATGCTACTTTCTGACTCAACATTTTCCTTGTCTATGAAGTCGTTCCGACCACATTTAGAAACAATAATCAGTATGTATAAAGTATGTATAGGACTGATCTGTTTCTGACTGATGATTTGCCTTGACCATTAAGTCATTCAGTAGAAGGTTTTTTTTATTTAGATCAATACTCAGGGTTAAACCCCTATTGAAATTTTTTGGAAAGTACAGTATATTTTTTTTTCTTATATTATTATTAAGCGCCTTAGGAAAGAGAAAAATTATTGTGAATTGATCATTCAAATGCCAGTATTTATACCATCACCCTTGAATGATCAACAGCAATTGGCCATCGTTATCTACTACTTCCCAATAGGTGGCGATTTTCTCCTGATCATATGTTTTTTGTTGTCAATGAGTGGGTTGTCAGAGATGGTTTTTTTTTGGTGATGGACTTCTCGTTAGAAATTGTAGCTTCAAGCGTTCTCAAGATAAACAAAAATTACATTGTAGTTTGTGTTTATTTTAAAAGTTCATGGAGTTATTGGTTTGATTCTATATTACTTTTAGAAAATATATTGTTTGGAAGTATTTAAAGAAAGCTATACATTTTGGAAAATATTATGATATTAACGGTGGCATTTAAGCACACCGTTTAAATGAAAATATCTGATAATTGCAAAATAAATGCATTTACTTTTGTTTTCTATTAAATTCAAAGGTATTTAACTCCGTTTAAAAGGAATTAGTTTTAAAGAAAAACCGCTTAAAAGAAACTGGGACTGCATCGTCACATCCGCGAACGTATAACTCGTAACGAAAAAATATATTTTTCGGATTACGATATACGATTACAGCTTATTGTAAACTTCGGAATTACAATATGAAATACGTTATCATATCACTGAACGTAGGATTTTTACGAACTGTCTTCGGTTAACAAAATTCAGTGCGAGCACATAGAAAATTTTTTAAAATTTTATAAAAAATTTAAGTTTACAAAAATTTATTGAATATTTTATTAATATTATTGTAATTAGTATATATATTTTTTTTGGAAAAACTATAATAAATATAATCACACATAAAAAGAGTGATGGCAGAATTCATGAACGAGTATCAATATTTAACAAAAACTTTGCTGCCCAATTGTGCTCAAGGACTATGCAGGTCTACCAGTTAGGATAAAACCGGAGAACCGCTTTGGCATTTAAGTATTTAAGACTTAGTTCATTTAGCACATATACAAAAACTTTTTTGTTTAAACGGAACCGCTTAATAAATTTACAAAATCAATATTAATTTTTAAAAACTCACACTGTGATCCTTATTATTTTTTGGTCTTCTTCACTGTCGTTTTCACTTAAATAAAATAACGACACCGGATTCACGTTTATCGTGTTTTTATTTATAATATATTTACATACATTTCAATTAATATTATTGATTTTAATTTTTGGCAGTTCCACATCTATTGTGAATTGAAAGTACTATTCACGGTGTTTTTAATTTTTTGATTTTTATAGAACATTACGATTAGCTTGCCATCGTATGTTATAATTTCATTCCATTCAATTGCCTGATGTATCACGCAATTGTTTTTCGTACGATCGTCGATACGATAACGTACGTGACGATTCCATCATCATATTTTACCATATTTAAATGACACATATTCCATATCATGCTACCGGATGTTTCAGCAAAGATTTAATTGGCGTAGGATATTTATGACTTTTCAAGTTGTAACTTAAAGATCTTCTAAGCTTTGCTCTTTATATATCTTCTGTTTTTGTTCGAAAGTTTGTAAAGCCAAAGTTCTAGTAAAGGGTGATTTTTTAGCTATTATCTTTTTGGCAACACTGGTTTAAACAGCTGACGCACGTTTTGTGTTTTGTTTCACTGTCAAACATCTTCAGTTGGGTTTATAATTTAACCATGAATCGTCTCACAAACGAACAATGCTTGCAAATTATTGAATTTTATTATCAAAATGCGTGCTCTGTTAAGAAAGTTCATTGCGCGCTTCTTCCATTTTAGGGTTAGTTTAATCGATCCACTGAAGCGGCTATTCTGGCTATTGTGACTAAATTTTACACCAAATTTACATTGTTGGACATTAAACCACCAACACGCTTACGTAGAGTGTGAAATGAAGAAAATATCGCAGCTGTATCGGTCAGTGTTAATGATGACCATCAATTATCGATTCGTCGGCGTTCGCAGCAATTGGGCCTCTGTTACTCAACTTTTTTTTGCTTTGCCATTTGAGGCGCAGTCACGGTCAACATTTGCATGAAATAATCTTCAAACATTAAATTATATAGAATGTGCTATCGATTCAAATAAAGATTTTATTAATTTTTCTGAATTTTATGTGTTTTTTTTTTTTTTTTTTTTTTAAGACTTTCCTGTAGCTCTTAAAAACTTACACTTTACAATTTTCTTGCTGTACATATCCGGTAAAAATAGTATAATATATGTATACATACATACATATATGTATATATATATATAGAATTTTATATATAAAATTTTCATCAAAACAAGCACACAAAAACAAAATTCCTTTAATTTCTCATACGCATATTATTTGAAAAAAAAGTACTTAATACAAATAATAAGCTTTTTAATCCACTTTAACTTCCACTTATGCCATGTACATGTACACTCACACATATGCATTTAAAAATTATTGTACTAATTTCAATTATTTGTGTCTAGCACATGTCATATTCTTGTTATCTAAGGTCAGTTAACACGACAGCTTTTTACTAAAACCAGCTACAACATACGAGTACATACATATATACTCGTACGAGTATTAGAAATTGTTGTGGGGGTTGGAAAACACCCTGCATAGCTTAACGTATTAAACTGTTTATGCACTAGTGGCTTTACTTATAAAGTTAATAACAATGTTATCAAACTGGCAATAGAGAAAAAACTTTTAAAGAAAAAAAGAATGTTGTTTTTTTACTTTTGGTTTTAAAAAAACCTTCTAAAAGTGAAATTATTATTTTACTTTTTAAAATAAAAAAAAAATATTCACAATTTTTTCGAATTTTAATTTTAATTTTTTAAATGTTCATTATGAATAAATTATTATTTAGCAAAAAGACAAAATAATAAAGTTTTCTAATTTTTTATTTTTGTTTTTGTTTTGTTGGTTACTTCTAGATGCTTAAAGCGCAGGTTCTGAATCTCTGCTAAAACAAAATAGAAAACCTTAAACTCTGACATTTAAGCTTTAATAGAGAGTAAAAAAATCAAAGAGAATGTAAGAGATAAAAAGCGAGTATTTTAACAGCTGAATTGGAATTTTTCAACAAAACTTAAGAGAGTAAAGAGAGTGTTGTGAATATTCTCTTATTGGAAAAAAATTCTCATCAATTTTCTTTTCGGTAACTGCTACTATTTGCAGCATCTGTTTGTTATTAAATTTACTATTTTTTTTAATTCTTTGCTCTTTCCCCACCAGGCATCTGGCAATTGCTAATGTAAAGCTAAAAAGCCAGCTAACTTCTTCTTTTTATTTTAAGCACTCTCTAGTGGAGATCTTAATGTTAATGTTCAGTAGTTATTAAAAATACCGCACAATATATAATTATCTTTAATTATGTTTCTTCGTTTTGCCTTAAGGATTGCCTTGAACATTTTTAATGAAATATATTTTGTTTGCAAAATCATTACGAATATAAAACAAAATTAATTTTTAATTTTTTAAAATCATTAACACACAATTTACTTTGAATTGTTTCATAATACGTTGTGAGCTTTATAACATTTCTCTTGCAGCTTCAGTTCAACTGGGGGGTTTTTAAAATATCACAGTAAAGTTAGGTAATTATGATTAAAAAATTGCTTTTTCCTTAAAAACTTATGTTTCACCGTGGATAAATACAAAACAATTCTTTAAGCACATATTCAGACCATCGATATATGCGTAAGGAACAGAATACCTTAAAAATAGCTTGCTAAGGAACTTCAATATTGCTGTTCGGCTGAAACAAAGATACACGTAAAGCACAAACATAACTCTGTAACTCTGCAAATAAATTAATAAATTATTTTAAAGTAGTGATGGACGAATAAAACCATTTCATCTTAATTTTTTATATTTGACTCGTTACCAAATATTGAATTTATAGCTGTTATTATTAAACCTAAGAGTCGAAGAATATTCATAACATGCTCACACATTCCCCCGTCATTACCGTAAGACTTTTATATCCAACATGCTGAGGCTGTTAGAATAGTTGCCTGCTCTGCCAGTGAAAATGACTCTCTGATTATTGTGGGTGATTTCGACATTTCATCTATAGGCTGGAATTTCGAAAATGGATATTATATTCAATCTACCACTAATAATAGATTCATTGATGATCAATAGGGCAACCAAAAATATGCATTAGCATCTTTATTTTCTGAATGTTACTGATAAAACAACCAAATTGTTAATTCATTTACGTTTAACCCCTTTTTGTTACGGCATATTTTTGCATATTTCGTCATAAACGCATACTTTTATATTTTTCAAATTTTTTCATATTTTCTGGCATATTTTACAAATTTTTACATATGTTAGAAGAATTTACATATTAAGCTCAGCGCAAGAATTTATGGTAGGAAACGTTTGCTTTTAAATTTGCATCAATTACTTCCATTGATGTCGAAAGAAGTTTCTCGATGTACGAGCGTTTTACGACAAAGCTTTATGTTTCAAAATTTGAGCGATATTATTGTTATTTATTGCAACAATAATTTAAACTAATTTTTTACTCTTTTATTTTGTATTCTTGTCAGTCTGAATTTTTTGACATATTTTTATTTTTTTGTTTATTTTGGAATTGAAATAAATATTACGCCTATTTTTGAGAAGAGTGGCATAACTCAAAAAAAGCGATTCTGAGGTAAATGCATTTAAACAAGTTAATTTAGCCAAACTGATAGGAAAAGTACAAGACACTTCTGGTCGCCACTCAGTTGAAAAAGAGTTAAAAATATAATTTTTTGAGTTAAGTCACTCTTTTCGCAAATGAGCGATATGTAAATATAAGGGAAATTTATTTTATCTGGTTGGTGGCTAATTGTTACGCTTCATGTTTTCAAATTTTTTAAAAAAATATACGTAATATTCATCAACATATTTATGTATTATGAGTTTTATAGAGCATATTTTTAACGCTTAAAACTGTTTTTTCAATGCATATTTTAGGCGCTTAAAACTAATTTTATAGAGCATATTTTTGGTTGCCCTAATGATCAACATTAATGATAGATACCATTGGATTGAATATTTATTTGCCAACTGAATTACGTAAAATACATCGTAATAAAATCTTTTGGTTCCATCGTACGGATTACAATAAATTCAATAAACTATTGTCATATGTTAATTGGGATTCAATAATTTCTGGAAATAACCCTGACGACATCGCTTGTTTCTGAATAAGCATTTTATGAAGGCAATAAATTAATGAACTGTCTAGTAAACTAAGAGGTTTTGAGTTATTCTGTGGTTTTGTAAAAAACCAAGTAAGTATATAAAATCCTCTTGATACGCTTTGGGAAATGTCAGACTGCTATGAGAAGCAAGGCACAGGGTTCTAATGACCAGTTATGTAAATATGTATGTATGTAAGGCACATAAGAAGAAACCTCCCCAAAACAAACACCTTTTGAAAAATAATTTATTGCACATATCTGCCCGTTTAAGACAAATAATTCTCTTTTTTTCAACAATATTTTTGTCTTTCGAATAATAAAAAAAAAATCAAATTAAGTAATAATTTTTCATATTATTTTCTTCACTTTTTATTTTTAAATCAAAAGAAAATGTTCATTAAAAACATCAAACGAAACTCGAAAAATTTCTTTAAAGAAAAAATACTAAAAAATATGCAAATAACGATTACAAAAAAAAAAAATTTAAGGAATTATTATGGCAGTTGATTTCATTCCCTGGAAAACAAAAATGTGTGTGGTTTTAAAGCATTAAAGATTTTGAATTTAAATTTTTAAGAAGAACAAATATATGTTTTCGCAGTTCATGTGTGCATATGTTTGACAAACAAGCTTCAAAACATAAAACCTCTTAATGGGGTAAAATATAATAAAAATAATTCATCATTTTCTTACAACCTTTAGTCTGGATTTTTTTGAAAACATTTACACAAAAAAGAAAAAAAGAAAATAAACGGAAAAATAAAATTGTTGCATGTTTTCTTATTTTTACGTTTGACGGCATAATGTTTAACCAATTCTTTTTTTTTCTGAGCCTTAACGCTGTTAATCATTTGTGTCAATTTAACGTTTTTGCCAAGTAACACCTTTTTTCTTGTTCAACCACAAGCTTAACCTGAAGTACATCACTTGTACAAATTCCCATAGGCTGGTAATAACTTTTTTTTTAAAACATTTTCTAAATACGAAATGAATGTTAATGATTTTAAATGTATAAAATATTTCTGTAAATGTTCTAAATAGTTATTGAAACGTGTTTGGTATCTTAAGTAGGCCTGGCTGCAGAAAATATGTACATTCATAGCAACTTCATTATATATGTATCTACTGAGTATGTGTTTACAGTAGGGGTTAAAATATTCGCAACCCTATACAAATCTTTAACAATTGCTGGTATATTTTTAAATTTTAAATTAAATTAATAGGGTACTTAAAGCTATTGCAATTTGATAAGCTAAATCAGCTTCGGTAATTGCTAGGTAAAACAAAAACTAATTCTATTCAAATGTATGAGAATTAGCAATAATTAAATTACCAAACATCAAGGAACTAAATTGCAAATATATAGCCTAAAATCGGTTATAAAAAACAAATAGAGAAGTAGGCAGTGTCTAATTGAAGAGCTAGAATACTGCTTTGTTTGCAAATGTTTTGAACACTACTGTACATACAAGCATGTACATTACAATTCCATCCTTCATAAATTCCTAACTACTTATGTATGCATTTTTGGAATTAAAGATATATATGATTATTTTTTTTTTCTTATAACGTAAAATGAAAAAAATGTTCAGACACTTGAAAAAAAAACGTTTAATTTATAATCCGACAGAAGTAACTTTTTGCTGTTATATTCTAAAATTTTGCCCCCATTCTAAAAAATCCATCCGTAAAAATCCGCCCTCTGGTGTTTATTCACTTTTGGCTTTGGTATCAAATGAAAGATCAGGAAAAAGAGCCGCACACTGGGAAGTAATAGACAGAACTAAGCAAGGATCGTAACCTATAAACTTAGCAAGGTTCGTCACCGTTTCACAATATATACTATTAACATCGACAGATGAGGCAATTGATGCTGACCATTTCAGGAATTTAAATTCTAATTTTTGGTTTTATCAGGATTAACTTTCCCCATATATACTATCATGGGATATCAATTTAAGCAGCACTTAATCAATTGAACGTTTAAAGAAAAAATATTTTTTATGGTAAAAATATTTAATTTTTTTTTCCTTTTTTTTAACCACTACGCCCATCTCTTTTTTAAGATATTTTCTATTCAAATGTTTGCAATTTAAATAATTTGTGCTTTTTTTGTATAGAAAAATTTTTGTAAAAAAATAAGCAGCTGAAAGGAAACAAGATATTAAAAATGTTGAAGTATATTTCATTTGAATGTTTTGTTTAAAAATGCATAAAAAAAAAAATTAAAAGGCCAAACAGGGAAATTAAAAATTAAAAAAGAAAAAACAAAATATTATAAAAAAAAGTGTTTCTAAAAAAAATTTTAAAGTAGAAATAAAAAAATATATAAAACAATTTATTACACAAATAAAAATCTGTTTCAAATGTTTTTCCTTTTTTTTCTTTCTTTTTCAAAAAAAAAAAAGTAAACGAGAAAGTAAACAATAGCGACAACAACAAATACACAAAAAAACAAAAAAAAAAAAATCTTAAATGGTTTGTTCAATTCACAGAAAACAGGTTTGTGTTGATATTTTAAATTTTCACTTCTTTTTTCTTTTCTATTTTAGGTCTCTGCATGTAAATGAATAATATTCCACACACACATACTAATACGCTTCACTCTCGCTCTTTTGTTGGCCTCTGCCTAAAAGTAGGAAGAGAAAAAATTTATAATTTTACTACACATTTATAGCACCAATACACGTACGGTTGCATAAACAATAAGGCTTCTATAGCCATAGTTCTATTTTCATAGACACACAGAACATCTATGGCACATACTCTCCCATACACATACATTCTTCATATATAAATACAAATAAATAAAAATATTTATAAATACATAAAATAATTGAAAAATAAATATTTGAAAAGCTGGTAAAAATGTTTAACGAACCCTTAACATGGAAATTATAGCATTATTATTGAAAAAAAAGAAAAAAGAAAAAAGAAAAAAGGAAAATAAAAACGTATATTAATAAATATAGGAAGAGCAACAACAAAAACAAACAAGTTAAATAAATAAAAATGATTTGTGCGAAAAAAAAGAAACGAAAAGAAAATAAAAGGAGGTAAAGAAATAAAATTGCCATAAAAATGGACTCCATTTAAAATCAAGTAAATAACTAAAGTACAGCCCAACAAAAGTAGTAGAAATTAAAGTAAAAAAGAGTCTGCTTTTGGTCGTTCGCTTTAATTTTTATTATGGGACACTACTTCTCTTTAATTGTTTGCTTCTAAGTGGTTTAAAAAAGTGTTTAACACAAAAGCATACGCCTGAAATAGTTTGAACCAGAGACACTTAAAAATTGTTCATTTTGTCGTTTATGCTTTTAATATTTATAATATGCCATAAATACATAATTGTCCTAGCTTCTCGCAGCATCTACGTTGTGTGTATCAATTTTTATCCCCGTGAACCGGGACCTACAGTTTAAAGACGACTGCGAATGGCAGACTTGAGAATCTTGTTCATGGCAATCAATTACTCTCAGAGCTATTGCCAGAAGACTGCTAAGGGGTAGTCGCCAAAAGAAATATTTTTTTAAATTCCTTTTTTTCAAGATATCAGAACTGGGATTGTAACCTGAAGCTCATGTCTTGTAAGCCAACACATTAACCATTAGACTACGGAGACTACAGCAAAACAACCCTTTACGCTTAATTACTTTTATTTTCTCTCTCTCCGTGTTTTTGTCTGTGGCGCTGAGTTGAAAAAACAACACTATGCTACAAAAGTGAAGAAAAAAATATGTGGATGCCCATAGAGTAGTAAAATAGTTTTAGTATTTTTCCATCACTTCCTTAAGTGTCTTTTTAAAAAGCAAATATACTGAAATACCCATATTCACGAAATTACAACTTCAAAATTTCGTAAGTTTTTTTTTTTTATGAAACCGATTTTTAAAAAAAATTTTTTTATTCGAAGATATTAGTTTTGCTTTTTAAACGAAATAATAGTTTTGAATCTTTGTTTCTGTGTGTGGGCTTCCACAAAACAGAATAGCTATTTTTGGTGTAGTACAGTGCAATTAATTAATCAAATAATATGCCATGACCTCAAGGGCATTTCCCTATGCGGATGGTATTTTGAAATTAAAATAACAAAAAAAAAATACCAAGATCATTATAACTTTTTGAACAGGTCTTTGGGTACCATCATATGTGGAATACATCGCCATGCCGAAGTGCGTGAAAATGAACAACCGAAATTTATGTTGACTTAAACGCTTAAAACAGGCCGAATTTTTTCAGTTGAACTGGAATTAATCTGCGTATAAGCACGTTTGCTTGAAAATTCAAAAAAAACTCTTTCGCTCATATATCTAAAAAAACAAAAACTTTGGACTAAAATTCTTTGATTACATACATACATATGTACATACATAATTGGCCATTACAACCCTGTATCAGGGTTATGGCCTTGATTGTCATAGCCTTTAATGCTTTAAAACCACACACATTTTTGTTTTCCAGGGAATGAAACCAACTGCCATAATAATTCCTTAATTTTTTTTTTTGTAATCGTTATTTGCATATTTTTTTTAATATTTTTTTTTTAAAGAAATTTTCCGAGTTTCATTTGATGTTTTTAATGAAAATTTTCTTTTGATTTCAAAATAAAAAGTAAAGAAAATAAAATGAAAAATTATTACTTAATTTGATTTATTTTTTTATTATTTGAAAGACAAAAATATTGTTGAAAAAAAAAATTAATTTTTTTAAACGTGCAGGTATTTGCGATAAAATATTTTTAAGAAAGGTGTTTGTTTTGGAGAGGTTTTTTCTTATGTGCCTTACATACATACATATTTACATAATTGGGCATTACAACCCTGTGTCAGGGTTACGGCCTAGCTTCTCGCAGTACTCATGTTGTGTGTGTTAATTTTTAACCATGAGTGCCGGCACCTATAGCTTAAAGTCGATACCGAATAACAGATTGGAGAAGTTTTTCATAGCAATCAATTACGTCCAGAGCTTTTGCCAGAAGACAGCTGAGAGAAAGTCGCCGAAAGAAATAATTTTTTCATATATCTTTTTTTCGAGATGTCAGAGCTGAGATTTGAACCCGGCGCTATCGTCTTAGTAAGCCACCACAATAACTACTAGACCACAGCGACTATATGCCTTAGCTATTAGAATTATTTAAATTTCTGTTATCAGATTAGAATTTATACAGATTTTCGTTTCCTGAAGTTTTGCTAATTACAGTTGATTTATGATTTTCAGTAGACTTTGCTTAAGCTGATTGTACTTCATACAACAAGTTCCTTGTTACAAAAGACTTTTACAGCCGTTTCTAACATGCTGTTAAAAAACAAATAAACTTCTGGCCGTCTTGGGTAAAACACCGTTAAATACAGTCAAACTTCCAATACTCGAATAGCGATTATTCATAGAAGCTATAGAGTTTTTTTTTAAGAAAAAAAATTTTTTGCTAATTAAATTATTATTTTTGGTATGAAATAACTCTTATTTGTGTAAAGCCTTATACTATTTATAAGCTGTAGTGTAAGTTCAAATTTCGCAGAGAATTTTCTACTGAAGGAAGGCTGATGATTAGTTTCTCCCACCAAAACTTCACCATCACTCTCTGTTCCACTTAAGGCTGTATCATGTGATTTAAGGTGGGAATGCTGAAGAATGTCATTGTCTGTGAGGAAACCTGTTACGCAAAGCTCATTATGTACTTCAATATAGTCTTGAACAGTAGTATTGCAAGTTCTTTTGTTCACTTTTAACCAGGCTTGGTAATCAGCCTCAGTAATGCTTACTAAGACGCGAGCTTCGGTTCAAGTCCCGGCTCTGACATCTCGAAGCAAAGAAATATTAAAAACAAAAATCTTAGCAGGCTTTTGGAAAAATCTCTGGGAGTAACCGATTGATTCCCAACTTGGTCATTCGAAGTCGACTTTAAACCGTAGGTCCCGGTGCTCATGGATAAAAATTAACACACACAGCATGAGTGCTGCGAGAAGCTAAGCCGTAACCAATGGCCAATTATGTACGCATGTATGTATGTATGTATGTATTGTCGGTTACAGGACGGAGGGTGAATATAATAACAGATGATGTAACTTTATGTGATTATTTGGAGGAGGACACTGCAATGAGAATGTAACTGAATGTGAATTTATTATAATACTTGAACATTAATGTAGTGATTTAAATGCAATAAATACCGTTGATATGATAAAAGAATTTTTCATTTTCCTATAGAACATATGCAATTCAAATCAAAAAAGATATAATTCCAATTTTATACAAAGCAAAAAGCCATAATTCCAAACCTAGTTTATATCAAAATGCAACATTTCCATACGGTTCATAACAAAATGAAATAAATACTATGTGACCGACCAAAATGCAAAATTTCCTAATTTCTTGTCTAAATAACTTAAGAACTAATTGCCAGATAACAATTTTTTTATGATTTGTATTGTTTTTAGAAAACTATTATAACACAACAACAGTTTTAAAAATTATATATCCTATTGACTTTAATTAAATTTATTCGTTTATCAAAAAAAAAAAAAAAAAAAAAAAATGTTTGTTGTAGAATTATTGCGTTTTGTTATGGACCTCTTCAAATATGACTGCTGACGTATGCTTAATATTATAATTTGACATAAAGTATACGCCCTAGTGTCATAAGTTCACTGCTAGCTTGTTGTTTAAAATTTTATTGTAAAACGAATAAGAACATCAACAATTAAAGAAAATTACACTTTATTTGACTCGAGTTTTGTTTTCTTTTTTGTTCAACATACCATAGTGCATTGCAAGCCATTACGCTCATTTGTTTTAAAAGTTTTGAAATTTGATACAAACACCTAAGGTGTCAGCTTAAATCATCAGTCAACATGAGACTGATATTGGATTTTTAAAAGTGGGTCTCTCCATACTTAGTTGATATTGATATTTACATACCTTAAGAACGTCTATAGCAAAAGTCTCTACATTTAACTCCAATGACTCCGTTTGCCTGAATAACGAAGCAAGCTGAGGTTTGGCTATTTTTAGTGAGTATAACGCTATTTAGAGAAAGTTTAGAGACTCTCTCTATTACAATTTAGAAGATATAGACAAATAAATATTTATTTTGTATGACAGTAGCACCGCCCAGTTGAAACTTTTCAAAAATTTTTATTGAAGCAACCAATCCATGACTTAAAGAACTTTTTTTTTCTAAATAATCTTAAAAGATTAGCTGGAGTTTTAATTAAAAATAAAACAAAAAATCATTTACTCGTATATTGAAATACAATTTTCTTGTTTGTTTGTATAAATTAAGAAATAAATATTTAAAGAACTGCAGCTTTTATATGCAAATTAATATCAAATATTCTTGTAGAAATATATTACTTGGTTTTAGCATTTTGTAAATCTTTTTCTAAACTGGCAAACAATTACTGAAGATTTTGGTGTGAAACAAAATAAATTGAAAAAAGAATTAAAAATAGAAATCTTTTTATTTGTTTTTTTTTCTATTCTTTTTTGTACAATTTAACTCTTATTTTCCTGTTGGTATTACATTTTTGTTGTATGCCAATATTCAAATATTAATTTCTAAGTTACTTAGCTTTGGTTTGGAATACTCTCGTTTATATACTTTTCTATTTTAAGGCGGAAGAAATCATTTGAGCATAACAATGCCACATTTTATTCACATCCTTTGTAATGCAAATTTTTTCAAATTTTTTCAATTTTTTTTTTTGTTTTTTTTCTCTTTCATTTCTATTTGAAGAAATATTTAATGAACGTCTATTGGTTTTCGCTTTGGCAATTCAATACTTTTTTAAACATTTTTTACTTTTCTTTTAGCACTTGTGCTCAAAGTTGCTTATTAGAATAAATGAAATATTTGTAAAATAAAATTTTTAAAGAGAATTTCTATCTACCACTACCATAGGTATACTGCTGGTACACATCAATAGAACACTCTGTAAGCACTGATATTTGTGGAATATTGGCCATTACAAGCCTGTTACAGGATTATGGCCTAGCTTCTCGCTTACTCATATTGTGTGTGTCAATTTGTATCCATGAGTACCGGGACTTACAGTTTAAAGTCCACTGCGAACGACAGACTTGAGCAGCTTTTTCAGAGCTTTTGCCAGAAGACTGCTGAGAAGTAGTCGCCGAAGGAAATATTTTTTTTTTCAAAATGTCAGAGCTGCGGTTTGAACCCAGAGTAATCGTTCTAGTAAGCCAACACACTAACCACTATATCTCGGCGACTACAAATACAGTCTTACTTTGCTGAATTGTCTGGGTTTTGCTTCTTAAACTGAAACATCATCTACTTTTTCAAACACAGACTTACTCCAGAGCTAGTTATGTGATAGCAGGCGATAATTTTTTTTTTCAACTTAAACAACTTTTACAAGTTATCACTTGGTTTTCAAAGGATAGCAGCATAGCGAAGACAACTTTCTATATGGCACAGTTGAAAAAGGAAAAAAAGAAATCTTAAAGTAGCATAACAAAGTAATGGTTGTAGTCAACCACTTATTGCACTTTAACAGTAAAATTTATTGAAAAACCCTTAAAGTTTTCTTTAACGATCATTCAAAAGTGTTTTTTCTTTTTTTCTTTTTGCAGATTCCATTCCATTTTTTCCCATTTTATTGTAGTTTTTATTATTAAATTTTCTTTTATTTTCAAATTTCTTTGTCTACTGCTTCTTTGTGAATATTTTAAACTGAAATAGTTCAGCCTATGGTAGACAAAGAGGCTCCTTTGTATTGAAAGATATGCAAAATATTTGTATCTGAGGAAATATGAAGTTTGTTTTACGAACATATTTGTTAAGTGTATGTGATAGTAAGTAACTATTTCTTTATCGATAGGGTTGGAAAATAGGAAACTAATCTAAATATTCACTTTAAAATAAACTTTTGTGTTATTAAATGGAGGCTGAAAAAACTAAAATTTAGGTTTTCCATATGACATAAAACAAGCATTTCCTGACAGTTCTATGAAGAAATTGTAAGAAAAAAAATTTAAATTTATACTGTACGGTCAAGAAATTAGAAAATGTCCCTCTTAAAATGCTTTAAAATGGCAAAGTCTAACAAAAAAAAAAAAAAAAAAAAAAAAAATAAATAAATAAATAAATAAATAAAAAATAAAGATATAAAGTTGCCGATTTCACAACTCCTAAAATAGTAGGTATTCCAGTTTTTTTTTATAAATCTTCTGCCAAACTTATTCGCATACACAATTTTGAGTGTGTAAAAGGTAAACCCTGAGCCACAAGTTTTTTTTATTTTCTTAAGCATGTCAAAAATTTTGTGGAATGCCACCCTTGATTCCATACTCCCATCTATTTCACAGTTGCTATAGGAGACTAATTTTGACTTTTTTTCGTGGTGTTCCATAAGCCGTAGAAATATACAAATAAGACGTTAATCAAAGCCGCCGTCATATCTAATACTGGTCTTGACTCTTAACACATCGCGCTGTGGTTTGGCTGTACACATTTTTGTGCAAAAAATATAAAAAGTGGTGCCAGATCATTGAAGATAGGCACTATATTGACATTATATTGATTTTATTAAGAAAATAGGGGAATTTCATCAAAATTTGCCACGCCCTTGGTCTACTGCCCATATAATCCAAATCAATATTTTCACTTAGAATTGTTCATTTAAAAGCAAATTTCGTCATATTTTTTATTGAGACCAATACTCAGAGGTATACACCTACTTAAGCTGTGCATTGTGTTGGAATTGTATGAAAGGAAAATTTGAAAAGGAAAGAACTGTTAAGCGCCTTAGAAATGAAACACAGTTCTGTGAATTGATCATTTAAAGGCCAGTGTTATACCTTCACTCTTGAATATTCAACAGCAATTGCTTTACCGTTGCATGTTGATTGTTTGTGGTGAGTGCCTTTGCTAAGTAGGTTTTAGCTGTTATCTATGCTACTTGGCAATAGGTGGCGCTTTTCCCCTGATCATTAGTTTTTTGTTGTCAGTGGTTAAAATGGAATAGATTAGAATGTCAAGGAGCGGTTTCTTTGCAGATAGACCCTTTGAATGGGAGGAGGAGGATCTCTAATTGTTAATATATAATTTTGAAAAACCGCAAACTAACTTTTTAATTTTTTTCAACTTTGCTGGGATTTGATCCTGGGCCCTTTGGGTTTTTGTGCGAGTGCTCTAACCAAAATACCACTTACCCCCCCCCCCCCATTTGGTACATATATTTTCTAGAACCAATAAAAGATACCTGCCAAATTTCATTCAAATCGATTGAGCCCACTGGCCCCATAGAGCATTGTATGTCGCTGGCATTTTAGTGGCAAAAATGAAATTTTTCAAAAAAATTTTCGTAAAATCTTGTGATTTATTTTTTAATATTGTATTTTAAACTGAAAATTGACGAAAATGTTCATGGTTCTAAGTGTCACATATTTCATTGCTATAGCACACTTTTTTAAAGAAAAAAATTCTTGAAATTGAGGTTCTAGTTTAATATATGGGAGCACGAGCAACAACATGCTTTTCCTCACTTTTTTTAGTTTTTAGTTAACGAAATTGCTTAGGGCCAAAAGTGGTCAGCTGAGTTTTTAGTAAATCATTAGCTGTGACTTCAAGCTTCAATTTGTTATAAGCTTCGGGCGGGTACAGGTCGTTGAAAACCAATACATACGAACCATTGAAGTTGGAGAAATACATATTTTTGGAAAATTTATATCGGGTGGTTAAATTTTGAGGGCCGATGTTGAATGTGAACCACACCTAAACGTTAAGTTTTTTTCTGCATGATATGCTATAACATGTTGTCTTACATACAGTGTTGTGAAATGTCATGCAAACTATATGATGAGTTTCTTAGCATGTTATTGCAAATCGGCTAAGCTCTTTTATCTCGCTGTGTCGAATACCTTATTTATGGATTTTTTTTCCAAATTTTGTTAATAATATTTGATTTATTTAACTTTACATTTCATTTTACATATCTCAATTTCAGACAAAATAAAATTTGCGGATTTTTTCAAAAATATAATTTAAAAAAATAAGGGGTTCCCTCCCTATTTCATCAAGAAAACGAATGATCAGTAGTACAGCTCCACCTTCTGGGAATATAACAGCTGACCTACATAAAAAAGATGCTCACCACTCACATTCAACATCCAGATGGGGAAATTGCTGTTGATCATTAAAAGGTGAAGGTAAACACTGGCCCTTGAGTGATCAAATTGACAGCAATTTAGCCCATTGATATAAGACGCTTAATATCACGTCTCCTTATCTATCTATATATTCAACATTCCAATACAATGCACTGTATTTAGTAGCGATTTACCCCTGAGTATTGGCCTTAAATAAAAAAAAAAATCAATTTGAACCATGGAAAGATACACAATAAACCAAGGCGTTAAAGTTATTAATCACTTTGTGATTGATTCCTCCAAATGTGCGTACAATCGGAAAAACATAAAAAAATTTGAGCAAACTGGTTCTGCTCGTACAGCTAGTACTGCAGAATATATTGCTGCTGTGGCTGAAGACCTGTCCACTGTTACTGTGAACCGTATTCGCTATAGTGAGATGATAACGAAATTTTTGTGACCCGAATTGGAAGATATGTGCTTTCAACAGGATGGTGCCACTTGCCATATAGCTAACGAAATAATGATAATGGCTCTTTTGCGCGACAAATTCATGTTATCTCATGTTGTGGCGACTTCAATTGGCTGCCAAAATCATGTGATTTGACACCGTTGAGTTTCTTTCTTTGGGGTTATTTGAAAGAAAAGGTGTACGTCGATAAGCCAGCAACAATTCAAGAATTAAAAGATAACATAATTCGGCATAATTCTGACATCTTGAAGCAAAAAAACTACTTAAAAAATTTCTTTCGGTGACTACCTCTCAGCAGTCTTCTGGCAAAAGCTCTGAGAGTAACTGATTGCCATGAACAAGCTTCTCACGTCTGTCGTTCGGAGTCGACATTAAACTGTAGGTGCCGGTAGTCATGAATAAAAATTGATACACACCATGGGTGCTGGGAGAAGCTAGGTCATAATCCTGCCACAGGGTTGTAAAGGCCAGTTATGTATTTATGATAATTCGGCACATTAACGGCATAGAAACTCAATTATGCCTCAGCGTCATCGAAAATTTGGATCATCGGATGGAGGTGTACCGCTGAGGTCGCGGCGGCCATTGGGCTGATATTTTATTACATACATAATTGAAATATACCAAGTTATCATAATAAGAAGAAATAACGATAATAGTTTTGAAATGTTTCTTTATTTGTATATACACCTATATATCAATAATATCATTCAATTGTATAAAAAAAATATCATAATAGTGTCATAACCAGTCTAGCACATATCGTATAATGCGGTCATTTCAAACGCATTCACTTCCATGAACTTTGAATGTCTCTCTGGGCAAAAAAGTAATACAGATATAAAACCAATATTCGTGGTGCACAATGATGAGATATTGCTAAATATCTACATGCTCTTATATCCCATATGAAATGCCATCGAAAGGCTTTTTGTGAGAATATCAAACGATTTAAAGACTAAAAGTACGTCATAAAATTCGCTTTAAAAAAAGCCTCACTACTAAATTTTAATATTTTCAAGGATGTACATACTTTTTTTTAGAAATCTTTCTCACAAAAATGATTTGCAGATTATCTAATGAATCAATGATTTGTTTTTGTCATGCAATCATTTTAAATTATTCTTGAAGAAATAAATATTTTAAATATTTCTATTAATTCATGCATATATGAATACGCATATAAGTAAATACAGTTTCTGATGATATTGTTTTTTTAAATTTTTAATTGGAAGAGTGTATTGTAGAATAAATAAAATTATGTTATAAAAATATTTACTTTGTTTAATTACTCATACCTTTGTATCAGATGCCGAGGTACAAATAATTCTACAAAACAAATTTTTTCACTACAACACCTACTACATATTTATTTGATATGGAAAATTTAAACAAAATTCCTTTTGCAAAGCTGTTCTATACAAGCTTGGGAAATATTTGTGTAATTTGTTTTTTATATGAACGACTATTTCTTCAATTCTTTTATTTATCTGGGTGTCTATGCGTAACAGAAAGTTTATTTTCATTTAATTCTACTCGTATTTCTTTCAGTTTATATTGTCTGTCTGTCTGTCTATGTTTTTTGTTTTTTATTTCTTTAAAATAAATTTAATTACTGCAGACTCAAATGGAAATTTGAATTTTATCCTTTACAAAATAGAACAAAAACCTTAACAGAAAAGCAATAGAAATAATAACAACAGAAATAGTTTTTTTTCCTTTTTTCCTTTTTTTGTTGTTGTTTATTTTTAAGTGATAATAATAGCAGAAACAAGTAAAACAACATCATTTACAAAATCGCTTTATTTAACTTAAAAACGTAATGAAATATTTCACAGAGAATGTATAAATCTACGCACAACCGCACTCTATGTTTTTAGTGCAGTTGTAAGCACTCAGGTATTTTGTTGTATTATTATAATAATTTTTCCCCCTCCTATTTACTTAATGTTTCAACGTTTTTTTTTTTTTTTTTTCTTTTTAAAATAATTTTTACATAATAAACCAAACGAAAGGTACGTGAACCCTTTAGCTTTTTAATAAAATGTGAACTTTTATAATTGCAAGTGTATTTGTACATTCACTTAAATATGTATATCATGTATCTCATACATCATTCATCATAAAAGTCAAAATTGTGTCAACTTGTTGTTGTTGCTTTGGTTTGTGTTTTCTTTTTGTTTTTGTCGCATATTACGTAGAGAAAAAAAAAATAAAAATAGCAAAAACAAAAACATGACAACAATATTACATTATGGTTTTATAAAAGAACAGCACCAAAATGTATTCTGAAAGGATGGAATAGAATAATTAAGAAATTTATGGGAATAAAAATATGAATATTTGAAATGTTAACGTGCTTTAAAACAACTCTGTTGCCACTTCAGTGGGGCTTTTTTTTTTTTGTTTGTTCAAAAGCTGTTTTATCTAACAATGTGTTTAAGGGGTTTGTAAAGGATTTAAACATTTTTTTCCGGTGGCGTAAATGGTGTTGTAAAATAAAAACACCTTTTTTTTTTAACAAGTAATTTAGAAAACTTTTAATGATTTGTTATGATTTTTGAAATATAATTATAAAGACACTGCATAGAAAGTTATTAATAAGAGTTTAGAAGGAACTTTAGTTGCCCTATGAGCTATATGTAAAAAAGAAAATATTTTTCCTTGTGAAGACTCTGTGATCACAATGTATGCGATTCTTCATAAAGGCGCCTTCAAATTAAATGACTTGTACGAAAATTTATCTATTGTTTTAGGTTTTCGGAACTCTTATCTATAAAGCTATTGCCTTATAAGTGATTGTGGTACAAGTCATTACACTACATATTCATGCTGTCCTCATGGTGTACGGTAGGAAGAGAGCTTTCTCTAAGAAACTCTTGTAAACTTAGTCTGGTTAGCAGCACCCAGCTTCTATCTATTATTTAGATAGATAATTTGTCTGTTTGGAAAACTGGATAGTACATACATACATATATACATAACTGGCCTTTACAACCCTGTGTCAGGATTACGGCCTGGCTTCTCGCAGCACTCATGTTGTGTGTTTCAATTTTTATCCATGAGTACCGGGACTTACAGTTTAATGTCGGCTCCGAACGACGGACTTGAGAAGCTTTTTCATGGCAATTAATTACTCTCAGAGCTCATGTCTTAGTAAGCCAACACACTAACCACTAGACCACGGCGACTACTTGATAGTGGTGCTTATAAAAGGAATACAATTATATGATAACTTGTACCTTTTCATTAAATGTACAGTAAACGTAGTTTATGTACTCACTGCCAGTACATTTTGGATGCACCAAGTCATACCAAATTCAGCATATCCATGTAATCCCATGACAATATGAACCACCCTTATAAGCCAGCCACCAATGAGGGCACCCTTTCAACGCTACCAACTGGTCGGTTAACTCCTCTCCCTCAACACACAAAATTAATCTTCTTTGCTTCTAAGTGCTAAACTAATTCAAGGTATAACTGGTTTGTTTATATTGTTCCTCAACGAACCATCAAAGGAGAAAAATCCTGTGTGGTCAAAAGTGCCCCAAGATTCTAAAAAAGCACAAAGAGCAACTAACATCTCTAATAAAAAACGCTTTTTGAGTGCTACTAAATTAAAGTAATATTTTACTATCAGACGCAGAGTACACCGCATGGATAGGAGAAGAGCTATATTTTTGCATTATTATTCTGGCCTAAGAAAATATGTGATGGTAAAGGGAAAAGAACAAAAACTTTTTGGGGACATTTGATTTAAACTAAATAATATCGTAATTGATATCTTTGGCGGGAAGTATAAGCCATAAAGGAACTGTGCAGTTAAAGAATGCATACTCTCTACAGCACACTGTGTGATTCACTAGACAATGAACTATAAATGAATGTGCTCGGAGAAAGTTTCGTGTTGTCCGCAATATTATACGACATCCGGAATCAAATCCTTTACTTCATCAGAGCATACCGATAGAACAATGAAACGCACACCACATTGCACCGATGCACTGTGGGATTTGTTTATACAATGTTTGGCAAAAAATATAAGCAGTGCTCGTAGAATGTTTTAATTTTGCTCTGAGCCTTTGGTTAGATCAATTATGAAAAATATAAAGTTTTAGCAAAATTGGCCACGCCCACTACCCACGGCCCATAGAAGCCAAAATTTATTTTTGGCCTAAAGTTTTTGAAATTTTGCTCTAAGCCTTTGGTTAGCTCAATTAAGAAAAATATAAAATTTCTTCAAAATTGGCCACTCCCACTACCCACCGCCCATAGAAGCCAAAATTTATTTTTGGCCTAAAGTTTTTGAAATTTGGCATAGAGCCTTTATAACCTCAATTGTGCCTTTAGCAAAACTAATTAAATTTTAATTTTTTTAATTAAAAATTTCATGAATTTGGAGACAAATTTTATGATTTTATAAAATTAAAATTATTTATTTAAGCTCTTTTAAATTGATAGTATGGAGTCTTACTTTTCATTTTATTATAGCGGGAGCACCTAGCACGACCTAGCAACCAAAGAAGTTTACAATCACGGCATATTATAGAAACAATTTTATTCTATCCTATATGTTAAACCGTATGAGCGAACTTTATATTTTTTTTAAAATACGCCGAAAAGTTTGTATTTAAAAAAAATCACTATTTAAATCTGAGCAATAAAGTTATCTTACGTACAAACACTATAGAGTGCCTAAATAGTTTTCAATATTTTGGACTAAAATATGCGTGTGATTTTACTTTATTATTTTAAAATACAAATAAACGTTTTTCTGGGATACAATTTATGGATACTTCATACTGAATGAATTTTCTACAAAACTGCATTATTAGATTTTTAAATTTTATGTGTCGAAAAATTACTTTTTGCAAAAAAAAATTCCCACTGTGCGATGCTCCAACGAATCAATAGAGTTGGATACTTTACCGTCGCTGACTTGCGCCTTCGCCGTTTGTTTTGCGCAGTTGAGAAGCCCCAAAATACTCTTTGAAGCAACGACCCATACATGAGAGTTGTATTCCATCTTGGGTCTGATAAAGCTCTTCTAAATACTGAGAAGATCAGGTGGAACGAATTATTTCTTACACTGTTTTAAAAAACCGAGGCACTTGCATGCTTCATTCGACACTCGAAATATGTAATTATTCAAACGGATATCACAATTTATTCGTATGTCCACAACATCAAGAGCGTCCGCCTCTTCAATATTTACATTGTTCATACTAACAAATGGTGGTGATGA
Source organism: Metopia argyrocephala (assembly GCA_963576795.1). NCBI lineage: Eukaryota > Metazoa > Arthropoda > Insecta > Diptera > Sarcophagidae > Metopia > Metopia argyrocephala. Next base: position 111,706,915 of record OY756210.1, read on the forward strand.
CAAAATTAAATCATCACCACCACGCCTATGCGTGATTAACCAACACTGAGTCATTCGCCGTCGTCTAGTGGTTAGTGTGTTGGCTTATTAAGACGATAGCGCCTGTTCAAATCTCAGCTCTGACATATTGAAAAAAGAAATATGAAACAAATTATTTCTTTCGGCGACTACCTCTCAGCAGTCTTCTGGCAAAAGCTCTGGGAGTAATAGATTGCCATGAAAAAGCTTCTCAAATCTGTCGTTCGGAGTTGACTTTAAACTGTAGGTCCCGGTACACACACAACATGAGTGCTGTGAGAAGCCAGGCCGTATCCCTGACACAAGGTTTTAATGGGCAATTATGTATGTATGAGTCCTCGCTCACTAAATTCGACCATGTTTGCTCGACCCCAATTGGAAATTGCCTGCTCGTCATTTGGAAGTATATCATTCATATGCTGCTGTTAAAGACAAACAAATCGATTATTTATTCGTTATATTTAAACTTGCGCTCATTGGACTTTTGAGCTTTTTAAAACGAATAATATTTTGTTTTTTTATCATGTCCTGTAACGTAGGCCGCCAGACGTACTGTTTTTAATACACGTATTGTTGTTTTGTTTTAGTTCTTTTTGTAAAATTTACTCTTTTGTATCAAAAAATGCGGCTCCCTGACATTCTATTGTATTCCAACATGCCATTAAAAGCGAATAATCAGGAAAAAAGCGCCACCTTTTGGGAAGATAGCAGCTAACTGCTTACTACATCCCTTCATAATCAACGTCCAATGACAGATGGGGACATTTTTTTTTTGAGCGGGAAGGAGTAAAAAAGATTTATGCTTTCGCAGAAGTCGTCACCTCACATGATATGTCGGACTAGCCTAAAAGGGTATACCGACTAAAAAACCCTTTTATCTTCTCACCAGGGGTCTAGGCTTTCCTGCGTCTAGGTCTCGCACTTTCAAATGCCCAAGGTCCTTCTTTTTTTGCCTTAGGATACGTTCAAAGTATCCTGCAATGGCTGTCCAGTTCACCATGTTTGTCACCATAATATCAACGATTTTCTCAACCGAAATTCCTCCAACATAGGAGACCAGTTCCGCTCGATAGCAATGCCAGCGCCTGCAGACGAAGATGGTATGCTTGGCGTCGTCAATCACATCTTCTTTGCCCTCATAAATCAGAAAGAGGAGAACACTTTCGCATTCGGTGCAGATATTTTCTCAAATATCCGTGACCCGATAACATCAGTTTGGAGTAATAGTTCACCTCTCCGAATTCTTGATTTTTCCATGACCCTATAGTCGGTATGAGTCTCGTTGTCTATCTTCCTCGTTCTTCAGCATTTCAGCATTGTTTCCATTTGAGAATGGTACCCTGCCTGATGGAACTGGTTACAGGAAGGCCTCTCGTTTAGGCCTTAAATATCATCGTCCGCTCTTCTGCTTGTGCCGGTAGATGGGGCATTTGCTCTTAATCATTGAAGGTATAATACTCGCCTTTGTGTGACAAAACTGACAGGACCTTGTCTCATTCTTAAGGAGCTTAATAAAAAAAACAAACTTCTCTATCCTATTAAAAACTCCACTACAATGGACAAAATGAGTAGGGCTTTACACCCCTGAGTATTATTTTCATTAAAAAGGAGAAATAATATTTATTATAATTTTATTTTTTTGATTTATTAAAATTAACTTTAAAAACAAAAAAGAAATTGACTGCTTTTTTTCTGAATTGTGCTGTTTTTTTTTCAAATTGCAAATCCGGCTACCATACCTGTAACTCATTAATGATAGAGCATAGTTTGCTATTTGATACTTAAATTAAAGTCCTGCTTTTGTTTAAAATAAAACATCTAATAAATACTCGGAATTATTCTAATAAACGTATGTATTACATACCAATGACTAAAGCGTATATGCCAAACTCCCTTTAAATTAAATCGTTATAGTTTTTAAGTGTAATGCACATTTACTAATAATTGTGATTTTATAATGAGAGTTTTTAACATTTTGTGTGTTACGAGTGTATAAAATATTTTAAAAACAAAAAAGTTGAAATATTTCACACGTTTTTTGTTTCATATTTCTAATGAAATTCCAATTTGAATAATTTTATTGTTCATGTTTGCTAGCTGTTCTAGTTTTCTGTATTAATTTTTTCCTTCTTTTTCTGTATTAATTTCATGCTCTATTATTAGAGTTGATTTATTTATGTTTTATTTCTATACAAATTTTATAGACCAGATTTACGAAAAAAAAAAACGTTTTTTTTTTGCTAAATTCTGTAACTCTCAGTTGTGTGTTTTAATAAAGTTATTTTTAATGGCATATATTTGAATAAAGTTTGCAAATCATACAACATACGAAAATATTTGCACAAAATTATTATAAAAATATATAAAATTTTTAGAATTTTGTGCATTTTTTTCATGCATACGAGGTTTGCCAATAAAGTTAAGGTTTCTGGCTAACCATTTATTTACCTGCTATTAGCTATTCAGTCCAGTGTGTTTAATTACTCCTATAATATATCATGTTTGGTTCCAACATGTCACTTTTTAAGCTTTTTGTATTTATTTTAAAAGTAAATTGAAAAGAAACTTACGAACACAGATAATTGGCCATTACAGCCCTTTTTCAGGGTAACGCCTAGCTTCTAACAGCACCCATGAGTACTGGGTCTTACAGTTTAACTTCGAATCCAAACGACATACTTCAGAAGCTTTTTCATGGCTATAGACTTCAGGAGTACTTGCAAGAAATTAGCAGTTTAAATAAATAAAAAAAAAAAATTTTGTACGCGAACTTGAGCAATTTTCGATAAAAAAATTTAAATGTATTTTCTGATGAAGCCCTACACTCAACACCTTGAGTATTGACATAAAATTTGATTTACAAAATTGCCTGAAGACTGCTAAGTGGTGGTCGCCGAAAGTAATATTTTTAATATATCTTTCTTTTAAGATTTTAGACCAGGGGTTTAAACCCGTTGCTCTGGTCTAGTAAGCCAACACACTACGTACCACACTACGGCCACCGCAAAAGAAAAGAAAGCATGCCTTAAAAATATTTTACAAGTTGATGGTTACTTTTTATTAAAATGTAGTGGTTGTACTACTTTTTTTCAAATCCTAAACGTCATTTCATAGAAATTTTTGTGGGATTTCCTATTCTTAAAATAGGGGGGTGCGTGGTATAGTGGTTAGAGCACTCGCACAAAAACTCAAACGGCCCTGGATCGAATCCGAGCAAAGGTGAGAAATGAAAAAGTTTTTTTCAAAATTATAATTTAAAAATAAGAGGGCCCCTCGTACCTCCAATAAGTCCATCTACAAAGTAACTTCTCCCTGACATTCCACTCTATGCCACCTTAACCTTTAACAACGAAAAACGAATGATCAGGAGAAAAGCGCCACATATAAGGAAGTAGCAGATAACACTAAACTAACTGAAAACCTTCTTAGCGAAGGCGCTTATCACAATCAACATGCAACGATGGGGCAATTGCTGTTGATCATTCAAGGGTGAAGGTATAATACTGGCCTTTAAATGATCAATTCACACCAATTGTTCTCATTTGTGAAAGTGTTTAAAAATATAAGAAAAAAAAAGTATATGTTTTGTTGTCATAATGCACTGCCCTTTTCACAAAAAATTCCAATACAATGCGCAGTATTTAGTAGAGGTTTACCCCTGAGTATTGGCCACAATAAAAAATAATTTAAATTCTTGTTTTTTAAAAGGTCTTTTAAATTTTGAATCTCATGAGAGATCAGATTACAAAAAACATTTTTAAGCCGATATCTTTCAAGTGATTCATTTGCTTGAAAAACTAAAAATTTTGGGAAAAGATAGCCTTTATTTGGGGTACTTGGGGAAGTATTAATTTCGCTATTATTGGTGTTTACAGAACTTAGCTTTATTAGTAATGTTTCACGATTAAGGAATGTGTCTATTTTTGTACAGAAGATGACATGACTGTTTTGTTAAAAATAATGTCATTACGGTGAACACCCACCTTTCGAAAAACACTCTCCATGACGAAATTGAAGAGGTCGCAAAATATAAGATTGCCTTGTCTGAAACCTTTAGAGTATTAGAAGGTTCGAAAAAGGCCTTTTAATGCCTTGACTGCGCTCTACGAGTTGCTCAACGTCATTCTTCACAGCCTTACCAGCTTACAAGGAATACAGAGCTTAGACATTGTTGAATACACGCTATCTCTTATCGGGCTATCCAACGCTGCCTTATAGTAAACAAAAAGGTTGTATGTGTCTACTTGACTTTCATTAATCTTCTCCAGGTCGGTCGTGGTTGCTCAGTTGTCCTAGGTGCTCCCTCTATAATGAAATAAAAGGTAAGTCTTCATACTATCAATCAAAAAAAAAGTTTAAATAAATAATAATCTTTTATAAAATCATAAAATTTTTCTTCAAATTCATGAAATTTTTAATAAAAAAAAAAATAAAAATTAAAATTAAAATTCAATTAGTTTTGGTAAAGAAACAAAAAGATATGGGAAAAAATATGATGATATGATATAATTGAGGTTATAAAGGCTTTATGCCAAATTTGAAAAACTATGGGCCAAACATAAATTTTGGGTTCTATGAGCGGTGGGTAGTGGGCGTGGGCAATTTTTATGAAACTTTATATTTTTCTTAATTGAGTTAACCGAAGGCTCAGAGCAAAATTTCAAAAACTTTGGGCCAAAAATAAGTTTTAGGTTCTATGGGCGGTGGGTAGTGGGCGTGAACAATTTTGAAGAAACTTTATATTTTTCTTAATTAAGCTAACCAAAGGCTCAGAGCAAAATTTCAAAAACTTTGGGCTAAAAACAAATTTTAGGTTCTATGGGCGGTGGGTAGTGGGCGTGAACAATTTTGAAGAAACTTTATATTTTTCTTAATTAAGCTAACCAAAGGCTCAGAGCAAAATTTTAAAAACTTTTAGCCAAAAATAAATTTTAGGTTCTATGGGCGGTGGATAGTGGGCGTGGCCAATTTTGAAGAAACTTTGTATTTTTCTTAATTAAGCTAACCCAAGGCTCAGAGCAAAATTCCAAAAATTTTGGGCTAAAAATAAATTTTAGGTTCTATGGGCGGTGGGTAGTAGGCGTGGCCAATTTTTAAGAAACTTTATATATTTCTTAATTAAGCTAACCAAAGGCTCAGAGCAAAATTTCAAAAACTTTGGGTCAAAAATAAGTTTTAGGTTCTATGGGCGGTGGGTAGTAGGCGTGGCCAATTTTTAAGAAACTTTATATATTTCTTAATTAAGCTAACCAAAGGCTCAGAGCAAAATTTCAAAAACTTTGTGTCAAAAATAAGTTTTAGGTTCTATGGGCGGTGGGTAGTAATCGTGGCCAATTTTGAAGAAACTTTATATTTTTCTTAATAAAGCTAACCAAAGGCTCCGAGCAAAATTTTAATATTCTAAGAGCACTCTTTAAATATTTTTCCAAACATTGTTTGAACAAATCCCACTGTGCGGCATACTGGTTAGATCGCTCGTATAAAACTAAAAACAGCCCAGGTTCAAACTCCAGCAAAGGTGAAAAATTGAAGAATACAAATTTGCGGTTCTCCTAAATTTTAATTAAAAAAATAAGAAATCCATGCATAGGATACCCCCCCCCCCCATAACATTCTACTATCTTCCATCTGCCATCTATAAAAACGAATGATCAGGAGAAAAAAGTGCAACCTACTGGCATGATAACAACAACCTAGTGAAGATGCTCACCAGTCCAGAGTCAGCATGCAGCGGGAAGATGGGACAAGTGCTTAAGAGTGTAGTTATAATACTGGCCTTTGAGTATTCAAATTGACATCAATTTGTCTGCGTCTTATTCGTAGGGCGCTTAAAAAAAGAACTATTCTACCAAAAACTCAATTCCAATACAATGCACGCATAAGTAGGGGCTTACACTCCTGAGTTTAAATAAATGTCTGCATCTACCTGAACTTTACCTTTACCTGAAGACTTTTTCTATAAAACACAATGTATTTTCTGATAAAGCACTACACTCTACACCATTGATGCCCAAAGTAGTAGTATTGGTGAGATAAAAAAATAAGGCACAGAAGTTCTGCAAGTGTAATTTGTCTCTTCCATTCAACATGCTGATTTCCTATTGGTTGATTGACGATCAAACAAAAGAGTGTAAGTATACGTGTGAGTTTAATTTGCTGATATCAGTCACTACTGGGCATCTTTGCTCTACACCTTGTATATTGAATTAAAAATTGATTAAATGCCTTGAGTGAGAGTAAAGTGTAAAGTATAAGTAAGTACCTATAAGTATAAGTATGTATTTCAAATAAAAGGTCAACTAATCTAAGTAAGATATCAACATTTCATTTAAGCAATAGATATAATTTGATTTCAAAAGCCACTTTTTTTTACCTTACAAACACTTAAAATTTTGTTTTAACTGTAAAGTTTTTTAATGTGTTTAGATTTTCAACCTTTTTTTTTTATTCTTAATTTTGCTTCAGGATAAATTCTAAACTTTTCAATCTCAATACCTTGTAATGAAGACCAGTTTTTTGTTTCTCTGTTCTTTTAGAATTAAAAAAAGAGTTTAAAATTTCATCTTTTTTTTCTGATTGTTTCGTTTGTTTCGTTTTAACAGGTGCCCAATGAGAATAGTTGTTGCTCTTACTGTTATTGCTGTTATTGATGTTGCATGTTCTTGTGGCATTTCTTTCTTGCATGAACATATCTCGTTAAACATACATACATACATACAGTACATATATATGTACTGTACTTGCATATATGTTTTGAGTGTTAAAACTAAAGTTTAGAATGTGCTGAATAAATATCAACGGATTTAATCTTTTTCCCCCATACACTGAATATACTAGATAGCACATACTGGCTAATAAATGCAAAAGTTTTATTTTTCTATTATATTTTCGAATCTGTATTTTAAATAGAAATAAACGTTGTCTTTTTACTTTATTGAGCTTAAGCTAAAAAAAGGAAATTTCTCTATGAAAACTACAGATATAATGTCGTTGCTGAAAAGCCATTGAAAGGCAAAAACTCTAAAAGATAAATAAATTGTATTTTTTAATGTGGATTGGGAACAAAACATAAAAGTTGATTTATACGAGTATTTTAAATAATTAATGATGGAAATTTAAAAGCTAAGAATTCCTTGATTTTTATGTAAAAAAAAAATAGTTTTAATTTGTGTCCAAATATCCATACCAAAACCTCTTTGGAAAAGTTTGTGATATTTTCAAAATATGCTGAATAGGTAGGTTATACGGGGGATGCATGTTTTATATGAACAGAGCAAAGATAGACTCCCGGAGATCATAAGACCCATTGTGATCACATGTAGTGCAATTTTTTTTGTTTGAGACCATTACTAAATGCTGTGCATTGCATTGGAATTTTTGTTAAAAGGACAGTACATTTATAACAGAACATATATTTTGTTTTTCTAACATTACTAAGCGCCTTAGGAACGAGACAAATTGCTGTGAATTGATTACTCAAAGGCAAAATTTGTCTCCAACATATTTCACATTGTCTTACTATGTCCTTGTCGAACATGTTTGAACGTCATAACATGGCATGGAAACAGCATGATGTAACATTTGTTAACTTTTCAGAGCATTCATACGATTTAAATTCAAAAAAATTTAGAAAAAAGTGTGGTAACACTTTTTCGGATCGTACATGTTATACTGCTTTGTAAAAACACAAAACATCAAAATACGAAGAAACACTTGTAATTTTAAAACAAAAACGGAATATTGAAGTTATGGTAGGTTCTCAAGTAGAGTTGAGTTGATGGAGAAGTTGCAAAAGAAATAAATTGCAAATAATATGACCAACTAATTATTCAAAATTTGTAATTTAAGAAAAAATCATAATTATTTTGATTTAATTACAGCTTCTAAATGTGAATATTTAAATTTAAAATAATTTTTAAATAATTTGGTTTAACTTTTAATTCTTTTTTTTCTAGCTCAGCTTTAGTTTCAGCATATGCAGAATTATGCCAAACTTAAAGAACTAGTATATCATTAATGTATGTTTAGACTACAAGTTTTTGTTTTTAATTGACACCAATACTCAGGTGTAAACCCCTAGTGATGTTGTGCATTGTATTGGAATTTTTTGAAAAGACAGTACACATCTGCGGAATTTTGAAAAAACGTCTTCTCTCGAAATAAGATAATTTTGCAAGATTTTTTAGCAAATATAGAATTTCCTTGTTCTTCTTTTGCTTTAATCCCCGTATTTCTACGATCTTTGGCTCGCAAAATATGCAGTTGACTAATCGACCTCTTTCAGACTTTCCCCCAATTTCAATTTGACAAAACGACTTCTTGTAGAGAAAAATAGAAGAATTTTTTTTAATAAAACCGAAATATATTTTCCAGATCAACTTCTTTCATCTTTTTTTTTCATATTCCATTTTAACAAAACAACTTGTCTTGACTTAAGCGATTAAGATAGTTTTCAAATTTATTCAAAAAAATTTTGACAAAACGACTTGTATGGTGGAAGCAAATTTTTTTTCTTTCAAATCTATTTAACAAAAAGTCTAGAATTAATTTTTTGTCGTTTTAAAGAAAACTATTGCTTCTAGAGGGGAAAAAATTTTTTTTTTAATTTTTTGAGCAACAACTTCTATTAGCCTTTTTAACTGTTTTTTTGCTCTACTGAAAAGTTGTTGATTTAGAAAGAAGACGTTTTGTCAAATGTCCACAGATATATATTTTTTCTTAGATACTTATTAAGCGCCTTGGGAATGAGACAAATTGCTATGAATTGATCACTCAAAGGCCAGTTTTATACATCCAACTTTGAGAGATCAACCCCAATTGCCTCACCGTTGCATGCTGATTGTGTGGTGAGTGCCTTCGCTAATAAGATTTAACTGTTATCTGCTACTTCCCAATAGGTGGCGCTTTTCTCCTAATCATTTGTTTTTTATTGACATTGACAAACTAACTTTTTTCAATATATCATCTTTGCTATGATTTGAACCTGGGCCGTTTGAGTTTTGGTGCGAGCGCTGTAACCACTATACCACGCAATTAGAAAGGCTGAGTTGTTTTTAAATAAAAGCTTTATTAGATTTTTAAAAATAATTTTATAACTAAACTACACTTTTATTAGTGAGCTAAAAGCCTTATTTATCTCGTCAGGGAAAAAATTTCAAGAGAAATGCATTTTTAATTATAATAAATTCAGTTTTGATGATGTTACATCTCAGTAGAAAATTTTTAAGATTTGGAAGCAACAAAGGAAGCATTATATTGTTTATTCATACCTTAAAACTTTCAAATATGCTACAGGATTAAGGTATTATTTTTAATTTTTTTTACAATTTGCTTGCTGGTTGCAATAAATTTGCGTCTTAGCGACTCATTTCATATAAAAATCGTGCATTGATGCGCGCTAGTAAGTGATTGCTTACAATTTACCGGTCATAATACATATTAGAAAAATATATTTTGCTGTGTTTACTTCAGAATTTTTAAGACCAACTCTTACCTGTTACTGCCACACTTAGAGGCTCCGACATTTTCTCTTTTTACGATTTCTCTTCTTTACACAGAAAAAATTTTAAATCGATTTCAATTAATAAATTTGTACTATCAATTAAATTGTTACTAGTTTTGCCCCTACAAACAATATTAATAATATCAATTAAAAAATTAATAGTGTCGAGCTTTTTCCAAAAAAAATTTTCAATTTAATATTTAATTGGGGCAATTAATCTTTTAATTAAAAATTCAGGCAGGTTTTAATTAAATAAATTATTTGTATAATTAAAAAATTATTAATAGAGCTAAAATTTTATTTCATCCCGCTGATTTAAAATGATAAAGATATATTAAATGCAACCCCCAAATTTACAAAAAAATTGCAAACTATATTAATTTTTTTATTAAAAATATACAACTAAAAACATATGTAGCCAATGTGTATACTTCCCAATAATGGCATGCTTCCCCTTGTTCAACAGACATATTAAACCGTTATATTTCCACACAATGTACTTGTTTATTAAATATATTTTTAGCATACGGTATCGCTTTTGTATACACACGATTATTTACATATCTATGTTTAAGCATTAATATAGCCTCTTTATATACAAATGTTTGAGCATGTGTACCTTTTGTCTCCCTCTTGGTTACAATAATAATTTCTTATTTTCTCTTCGATGCTCGTGACTTACATACGTCATGTAATGTTATTTAACGATTGCACATACTCAAACACTTGTTTTTATACTTTAAGCAATAAGTTCTAAGTATTTTTGAAAAAATAAAGAGATCAGTCTGATTTGTAATATTAAACAATAAACACTGACTACAAATTCAGAAGTGGGATAAAAACTCCTGTTAAAAAAAAAGAAGAAATTTTTTTTTATTTTTTTGCTTAAGCCAAGCGGTTTATTGTTTTTATATACGCAAAGTTCAGAAGTGTTGTTATACGCAACAAATAAAATTAAAACGTTTTGGACGCAAGAAAATGGAGGAATCTAACCTCAATAAATTTACAGCCTCACAACTGCGCAGCTGGCTGCAACAGTTAAATATGCCAACTGGGGGCACAAAGAGCGCACTCATATTACGGCTCTGCGACATACCGCAGCAACAGAGGGGTGCGTGTCCAGTCGATGGCGGCACAACGGATAATAATGCTGGTTTGGGAGATTCTGGTGGCGAAGATGAAGAAGGGTGCGGACAGACAGATTTGAAATCTGTAGAAAAGGAAAATGAGCTATTGAAGAGAGAGTTAGAGTTGCTTAAGAAAGAAAATGAACTGTATAGAAAAATGAAAGATTTTGAAAATTTGATGAGAAACGGTATTGGTGATGTGAAAAAGAATAATGACAATGAGGTAGGGAACAATATTGGTGGTGATGAAAATTATAACAACGGCGAAGAATTTGAAGATGCAAAAGATAGAAATGGGGTTGGCCAAAATTATGGTGTTACAAATGATAGAGGCGGTGGCGATACAAATGAAAGCAACATTGGTGAAACAAAAGATAGCAGTGCAAATGATAGTAAAGATAAGAGTGGTAGTAGAGCAGAAAAAGTTACAAGAAATGAAAAACCTGATGCTGAGGTAAAAGAAGTTCAAGGCAGCTGTGTGAATACTTCTTTTGGGTTGTTAAAAGAACTGCTGCCCGAGTATGACGGTACTTTCGCGCCATCAATTTTTGTGGCTCAAATAAAGAATATAAAAGCATTATATTCTGTTGATGATGGTATCATGAAGGCGTTGCTCATGTCAAAAGTACGCGGGAAAATCCAAACTTGGCTGCATACAAAATCTAATTTCGTAAATGAGGATCTAGATCAGTTGCTAGATGAAATGATAACGCTGTTCGGCGAAAAAGAAAGCAGGTTGCACATTCGCCGCAAGTTTGAAATTAGGAAATGGCAGTACAACGAGGACTTTTTAACGTACTTTAACAACAAAGTCCTCCTGGCTAGTGGTTTGGATATCCCTGAAGACGAACTGATTGACTATATTATAGACGGCATCCCAGACAACAATTTGAAAATACACGCAAACTTGCAGTGTTTCCGCACCAAAGAACAGCTTTCAATGGCATTTTCAAAAATATCGCTTAAGAAACAGCTGATCAACAGGGGTGAGAAACGAGAAACTGGTGTTCGCTGCTATAATTGCAATTGTTTTGGACACTATGCTAGTGATTGCCAAAAACCAAGAAGAGAAGTAGGTGCGTGCTATGGCTGTGGCAGCATGGAACATCTCGTTGCTGTTTGCCCACAACGGAAGACTGGTGAACCAAAGGTAGAAAATTTGTATTTAAGGTTTTTTAAGTGTAGCTTTAATATTAATTTCGATGATCATTTTTATGTAGAATGTTTGATGGACACGGGGAGTCCTGCCAGTTTCGTGAGAAAGTCTATAGCATATCAGAAGTTTAGCGACATGAACGCGGTTAAGTTATCTTTTTTTACTTTGAATTATGTCAAATTTAAGCCTTTGGGCAAACTTTCATTTTTTGTCTATTTTGGAAATAAAACTGTTCGGATTGATATATTTGTTGTTGAAGACTCTATGATGATTTTCGATTGTGTCCTTGGAAGGGATTTTTTAGGTGGGGCGGGGCTGGTCTTGTCAAGGGTTGGGGACGGACAGAGGGGTTCTGTTGACGTAGAATGTGATATTGCGCAAAGGGAGACACTTGAAAGGGCGGTCATGACTGTTGAACAGAAGGAATTCAGTGTAGACCTGAGAATAGGCGAGCAGGTTGGATGGGATGTGAAAAAGTCGTTGGATGAGCTGTTCAGACGCACTTACTTGCTGCCGGAACGGCCAGATGAACCTGAAACGAAGTGTAGGATCAGACTGAACTTGGATGGACCAAAACCGTTTAGTTGTAGGCCCAGGAGACTGTCGTATGACGAGAGGGAGAAACTGCAGGTTATTTTGGATGATTATCTATCAAAGGGTTATATAAGACCAAGCGAGTCTGAGTATACGTCACCCATAGTTCTAGTTAAGAAAAAGACTGGCGAGCTTCGTATGTGTGTGGACTATAGGAGTTTAAATAAGATGACGCTAAGGGACAATTACCCCATTCCCCTTATCGACGAGCTTTTAGACCGCTTGGCAGGGAAACGATATTTTACCAAGTTAGATCTGAAGAATGGATTTTATCACGTATATGTGGAGGAAGAATCGGTTAAGTACACGTCTTTTGTGACTCCGTTGGGACAGTACGAGTTTCTCAGAATGCCTTTCGGGTTGAAAAATGCTCCATCCGTGTTTCAGCGCTTTGTCAACAGGATTTTCGCGGATATGGTTAAAGATGGAAGGTTGATAGTTTATATGGATGATATAATGGTAGCGACTAGGGATGTCAGGGAGCATTTAGAAATTTTGAGAGATGTATTCGGGCGTCTGGTTAGGAACAAGTTAGAACTGCGGCTGGATAAGTGTGAATTTTTGCAGACGAATATTAAATATTTAGGCTACGAGATAGATGGCAACGGCATAAGGGCAGACGGTGAGGGCTTACAGGCTGTAAAGAATTTCCCGGTTCCGACGAGTGTGCACTCAGTGCGTAGTTTCCTCGGTCTGACTTCATATTTTAGAAGGTTTGTTAAGGATTTCTCCACGATTGCTAAACCGCTTTCAGACTTGACAAGAAAAGATAAGTGTTTTGAGTTTGGGCCACTGGAGTTAGAGGCCTTCGAAACACTGAAACAAAGACTCTTACAAGCGCCGATATTAGCTATATACGACCCCAAGGACGAGACAGAGCTACACTGTGATGCAAGTAGCATAGGTTTTGGTGCTATATTGATGCAGAAGAAGGACGACGGTAAGGTACACCCTGTGTTTTATTTTTCGAAGAGGACCACTAACTCTGAATCAAAATACCACAGTTTCGAGTTGGAAACGCTTGCTATACTCTACGCTCTTAGACGTTTTAGACCCTACCTGCAAGGGAAAACTTTCAAAATTGTTACCGACTGTAATTCTTTGACAATGACCCTGAACCGGAAGGATGTGAACCCCAGAATTGCGAGGTGGAGTTTAGAATTCCAGGATTATGATTACGTACTGGAACATAGGGCAGGGAATCGAATGCAGCACGTTGACGCGTTGAGTAGAAGCCTACACGTGATGGCAATTGAGAGCAACAGTTTTGAGGAGAACCTTATTATTTGTCAGAATAGGGATAAAAAACTGATGGAGATAAAAGATAGCCTTCAGAAAAAGCAAAGTAAAAATTTTGAAATGAGAAATGGAGTTCTCTATAAGAAGACTAACAAGGATGATCTAGTTTTATTCTGTGTGCCCGAGGCAATGGAAAGCCACGTACTCTACAAATATCACGACGAAATGGGTCATGTTGGCGTCGATAAAATGGTGGATCTTATATCAGGCAGCTACTGGTTTCCACAGATACGTAACAAGGCTTCCGAGCATGTGAAAAATTGTCTAAAATGTATTACATATTCCGAAAAATCGGGAAAAGGAGAAGGATTTCTGAATAACATCCCCAAGTCTACTGCCCCTTTCGATGTTGTACACATCGACCATTACGGACCGGTTGATAATGGAAGGAGTTTAAAACACATACTGGTTGTCGTAGACGCTTCTACCAAGTTTGTAAGGCTTTATCCCACGAGGACTACGCAGACGAAAGAAGTAGTTGGACATCTGAAGGATTATTTTAGGGCTTATAGTCGTCCGAGGCTCATTGTGAGCGACAGGGGAACGGCATTCACTTCGGCTGAATTTCGAAATTTTCTTAGTGAGTACGGTATCAAACATGTAAGGGTCGCGACCGGATCCCCACAGGCAAACGGGCAGGTAGAGAGAGTTAATAGGAGTCTAGGTCCGATGTTGGCGAAGCTAGTTCGGCCCGAAGAGGGTGTGTACTGGGACATGGTTTTGGACAGGGTAGAATTCACTTTGAACAACACTGTTCATAGGACGGTTGGACAACATCCCAGCGTATTACTGTTCGGGCAGGGGCAAAGGGGGCCTGTGATGGACTCGTTGAGGGAGTGCATTTTTGCTGATATAGGGCGAAAGGGTCAGGCGGACCACGTTGAAATTAGGCAGGAGGCCTCAATGAAGCAGAAGTCCGTACAGGATTATAATAAGCGACATTTTGATAGCCGGAGGAAGGCAGGTACGAAATACGCGGTAGGTGATTACGTGATGATTAGGAATTTCGATTCGCATGTAGGAGTGTCGAGGAAACTGATCCCCAGATTTAGGGGGCCATATATGGTGACGAAGGTTTTAGGGAATGATAGGTACTTGTTGGAGGACGTCGAGGGTTTTCAACAGTCTAGAAATCCGTACAGGGGCGTATGGGCTGTTGGTAATATGCGTCCATGGTTTAAGGGACGACTTTCTGTTGACTCAACTCGAGGTCAGGTGACCTCGTTTGTCAGGATGGCCGAGTTGTAGCCAATGTGTATACTTCCCAATAATGGCATGCTTCCCCTTGTTCAACAGACATATTAAACCGTTATATTTCCACACAATGTACTTGTTTATTAAATATATTTTTAGCATACGGTATCGCTTTTGTATACACACGATTATTTACATATCTATGTTTAAGCATTAATATAGCCTCTTTATATACAAATGTTTGAGCATGTGTACCTTTTGTCTCCCTCTTGGTTACAATAATAATTTCTTATTTTCTCTTCGATGCTCGTGACTTACATACGTCATGTAATGTTATTTAACGATTGCACATACTCAAACACTTGTTTTTATACTTTAAGCAATAAGTTCTAAGTATTTTTGAAAAAATAAAGAGATCAGTCTGATTTGTAATATTAAACAATAAACACTGACTACACATAAATACTATAAAAACAGAAATTTGTACATATTTAACCAATACGACAAAAAAGAAATTAATTTTTATACAAGTGCATATTTTATTTGTCTATTTAAAATTAAATAATAATAGGAAATATTATTTATGTAAATATTTAATTATTGGCAATTAAATAACAAAATAAAATTCTAAAAATCTTTTAATTTTTTGGAAACACATTAATTCCTTTAAAAAATATGACCAGCGTTCAAGTATTTTTCCTTTCATTTGAAACTCTAAAGTGAAATCCATGTCATTCTAAATTAAAAACGAGTTATAAAAAGAACAAAAAGAAGAAAATTAATTGAATTCTTACCAAGAGATAGCCAGAAGAACTTTTAAATTCGGGCAATAGTTTGATCAAACTCGTCTTGCGAAATGTTGGCATATCGGAGATATTTAATATTTCTTTGCTTCAAGATTTAAGATCCGAGGGATTGAGCTGAAGCTCTCGTCTTATAAAACTTTTCGTTTCTTTATTGATCTCTCGAGTGTTTGGAATACAATTATTTTGCTGTCCTATTTGCTATAAAAATTTTTCGAAAGTTTGAAATACTAAATGTGAGGAAATATATCGCACCATAAATACAAAAGGGGCACAACTTAAAATACTTTAAATTTTTTAATAATGGAGCATTATTTTCTTTAAATATTACAATCAATTTTACAATAACAGTTTTATGTCTGTCTTGAAAATTTAAGTATTTTGAGTTGTGCCCCTTTTGTATTTAGGGTGCGCCTCATTTTATATCTTTTCATTGTTTAGTTTCTGCTTCAGTTTACGTTTTTTCGATTCATATATTATGCTTGATAAAGTATTAAAGCGTTCATTATTTGACTTTCCATTGTGAGTTCAAACAATTGTATCTTGATGTAGTGCTTCAGTTTGATCACAGTCTTTATGATTGTCTACGGTATGCTGCTTTCTTCATTATATTGTTCTTTATTGGCAGTAAAATAGTCATCAATTACTGTACATCTATGAGGTTGTCTGTTTCTGGTTCGTACGCAAGTTTTCAAGCTTAGATTCAACAAAGTTTTAGTACCGTTTTATTTGTGAAATCAAGTTGAATTAGGAATTTTCTTATTTATATCTCCTGTGCTGCTTGTTTCCCTTTTTAGAATTTCAAATAAATATGTGGAATATAGTCTAGCATGGATATGGAATATACTTCATGAATACTAGGATTTAAACCTGTTAAAAATATATTATTTATTCTAATATAAATAAATCAATTTTTTATTTGAATTGTTTTAGATTTTTTCTTAGTTTTTTTTTATTATTTTTGAAATTTTAAGAGATTGTTCTTTCCGATGCACACAGTGTTAGAATAGCCTGTTTTCTTAGATTAATTAAAAAAAAATTTTAAGTATCGTCAAAATTTTTTATACCCGGTTAGAGTATATAAAAATTCTACATCAGTTGTCGTTAAAATAAAAGCCAAAATTGCTCTGGTGTTTTTGTAGTGAAACTTCAAATTCAAACTTTATAAAAATGTTTGTGCAAAAAAGGCTAAAAAAAGTGAAATCTTTACCGCTGAAAATTTTATTTATTTTCAAAGTATTGCAAAAGATAAGAATTTTTCAATGGCACCATCAAGTTCAGGTAATTTTGAAATACTTTGTTAGCACTTGTGTATCAAATTGTGTGTGGAAGTGTTTTATATTTAGTTATTTATATTGGAAGTGCCAAAACAAAATTAGCATTTTTATATTTTAAATGGATATATAGTTATTATTCGTCCAGATTCGTGTCATAGTTTTTAGTTTATATTAAAGAGGGCATAAATCTCTATTATATTGCAAAATTTTACGCTGCCTTTTTGTGCCTTTTAGAAGCTATGCATTGTTTAATGCAAGTGTTGCAACAGTCAAATAGCTAAAAATCACATTGATCTCGCGACTGGTGCTGTTGTTGTGTGTTGTGTTTTGTTGTTTTTCATGTTACTTTTTTCTTACTGATCGAAAGACCTATACATGTAGACAATTTAAGATTTGGCTTTTCCATTCTTCATGGCTGGATTCGATTTTTTGAAAGTCTTTTGCACATCTTATGCACACAATACAGGACGACTTTTTGTTGAAACGTATTCTTGATACAATATGCCTCCCACTTTGTACAAGTATTTTATTCATGAACCCGAAATTGTGTCAAATGCCATTTTACCTATTGGGCAGTTATCAAAAGAAAGCGCAAGAAGCTCGAAATAAAAATTTTAAAAAATATAGGGAAAGTTCATTCACGAAAGTGCAGTCGCGAAAAATCAAACCACGACATTTTTAATATGTTTTTTGATAACCTCTGACCCTATTATTTCAAGCATGCAAAAATTGACTACAAAGAAGGTTCAAAGCTTGCCAGAAAAGGCAATTGATTTAATTGTACCTGCAGCTCCGAGCAAGAACTATTTCAGTGATGTTGAAGTAGCTGATGCTGCTGATGATGATAACGATGATGATGAATATGATGACGATGATGATGGTGATGATGATGTTGATGATTAACTTTAAGATGTATAAAATGTAGTGTGTAAGTTCTCATTCTCTACTCCTTGCACTATATACCTACACAGATATTTGGCATTATTTAATAAAATTTTACTGAAATATACTAAGAAAACATTTTGTTTTACTTATTTAGATGGTATTAACTGAAAAATAAAGAAAAATTATCCGAACATAGCTTCCCTGATTTGATCCAAGAAAACATGCTATTCTAACCCACTGTGCGATGGTGGTAATATTTCAATTGTCAACAAAAAATTTTAAAAGAATGTTTAAAAGTTTGTTGCAATTTTAGTGTTATGTAGTAGAACTAGAAATAAACAGCACATGAAATACTATGTTCTGTATACTCTCCTTCCCGCATGACTGTTTTTCTGAAAAAAAAGTGAAAAAAAAAAATTTTTTTTAATTTTTAAAATTTATTTTGTTTTCAAAACTAATTTAAAAATTTAAATATTTTTAAAAGCAAAAACAATTTGATTTACTAATTTTTATTATTTTCAATTATTTTCAGGTTTTATGACTTAAAAACGAATCAAATACTCGAAACACCTCGAACACTGCCGGCTGAATAATTTTGTGTTTTAAAAGTAAGTCTCTTATAAAGTTTATTTTTTATTTGCTTACAATTTGCAGGAAACAACAATTGGCAATTGTAACATTTCTAGCTTTTGTTGCAATAATAAAACATTGGTTAGTTTAGACTACATTGTGGCCTTTAAAGCGAACAATTTTCAATTAATTTTTTTATTTTTTTAAATTTTTTCCCTAACGTTTAATACAACCCCAGTCTGTACAAAATTGAATAAGAAGATTAAAAAGGGAAGAAGGAAGAAAATCCTTTTATGTTTTATTTTCAACATTCATAGCCAACAGAATGTTGCTTATTTAGCATACAATTGTTGCAGATATAGAAGGCATGAATAAATAAATTTCAAACAACTTTACAACAAGATGAGTTAAGAGTTTGGTTTCTTTTATTTTACAAAAATCTTTACAATGGCTGAAAGTTAGCAACTGATGAATTGGCCAAATAGTTCCGTGCCTGTCTAAAAATTTGAACACAAGTTGTTAGATTGTTTGGTTTATTGTTTTGTAATTGCTCAAAACAAAAAAAAAAAAAAAAAAGAAAGAAAATAAAAAAGGGAAATAGTTTACTTGCCTATGAATAACTTCTGTAATCGTCTTTTACCTGTTTTTTTTTTACCAAAAACATATTCTCCATGGCATACTGTTTAATATTGTATTTGGCTAAGGCTGCTTTTTAGTTTTCGTTTTTTTTTCACTAAATATTCATTAAATACGTTGTATTGTTGCGAGCAAATGATCTTAATTGTTTTGCTTACTGACACTGACAACAATTTGTTTTTGATTTTTTGTCGCAAAAAACTCCCATAAGATTTAAAAGTAATACGAAACTTTTGACAACAATGTTTTTTGTTTTTTTTTTATTTTTTAATTAAATATAAACAGCAGGACATATATTTAATAATAAAGAAGAAATTAAAAGAAAATTTTTATAATTTTAAAAATTACATTGACAAACTTGGTTAATTGTCGTGGGCAGCATAAGCAACGTATGATTAATATTTAATTCAATATTCATCATACGCACCGTTGCCTGCTATCAAAACAGTTTAATGAATAAATTTATATTTTTTATTTTGGTTTTATTTTTTCCTTT
This sequence comes from Metopia argyrocephala, assembly GCA_963576795.1. Taxonomy (NCBI): domain Eukaryota; kingdom Metazoa; phylum Arthropoda; class Insecta; order Diptera; family Sarcophagidae; genus Metopia; species Metopia argyrocephala. The sequence goes on from OY756210.1 coordinate 111,726,472, forward strand.
ATTATATAAACTACAGTTCTCTGAAAACAAGTTTAATTCAGTTTATTACAAAAAATTTTCCATTGGTTTTAAATACGTGGGCGGTTCAATAAATTTATGATTTTTTTAATAAAGCAACGGCTTTTGAAAAAAAGAAATAAATTTATTTCCTAAAATTATAACAGGCTCTTAAAAATAAATCGTAGTGAACGACAGATATACGAACGAAATACATTTTTTTAAATTTTTCAATAAAATTCAATAACATTGCACAACAAATTCAAACTTTTTGCAAAATTACGGGGTTCTGACGATTGATCCAGTCTTGAATTTGTTTGTTTTTAGGTGTTTGCATTAAGTTTTGGGTTTTGGTTAGGGTTAATCGATTAATCGAAAAATTGTGTTCAAATAATTGTTCGAACAACTAAAAATAGTAAAATTTCGAATAACGAATAACTCGAATAATTTCCTTCAATTAATCGATTAATCCATACAAAAATATTTTTTTTTATAGAAATAATAAATAGTATTAATAAACTTCCTAAGTGTTGTAAAATAAGTATTTAATAAATCTAATGAAAAACAAAATAAATTACAAACATATGTTATGCTGCAAGAAAAGAAAAAGAAATTCGTCTTGTACATGATGTAAGGCGTCGATTGTCGTCTTTATCTACCATAATTGGAAATTTTCTTCGTATTTATAAATACGTAAATTATGCTCTATCTGATTTTGTTTTGACAACTTTTACAGTTATGGAAATTAAAGTTTTATAGAATTTGAATAAAGCCCTTAAACTACTTGATGTCGCTATTACGGAGCTCGGCATGGATTCTGCTACATTGATAGATTTAGAAGGCATTATATAATTTGTTATTAATACAATACAAATGCAAACAATCCTTTTTCATATGTGCCCATAATTATGAAAGGTGTCTAAGTCAAAATTTAAAAAAAATGAGTTTATCAGTTATTTCATACCACATTAGTTTAAACTAAATGTATTCAATGTAATTTTTACGAAATTGTCAAAAATGAACCATTAGATAGTGGTTGTAATTTCAACATTATATGAAATTCATTTATTGTTAATTATGAAAGTGGTCTAAGTCAAAAATTATACCACGAATTTTTGGTATCGAGTCTACCTAATGACCGATAAAAAAAAGCAAATTACTTATACAACCCTGAGCATTATTATGAATTGATAGAAAAGTGCAGAAAAAGAAATACATTTTCGATAAGCGAATGTCGCAGCCGGATTTTATTTCAACGAAATCACTAGAAGAATCAATAACAAGAAGAGAAAAAAAATACCGCGGGCGATTCTGTCTCTTTGGCTACAAATTCAATAGATGAGATTCTTGAAAAATGAACCTTATAAAATGTTTTATAAAACTTCTTTAGATGATTCTAAATTTCACGTTTTGGATCTTTCACCTAAAAGAAGAAGACCAAAAATATTAAATTACTTCTATTATGCACCACCATTAGACCAGTAAGAATAAAGAAAAACATAAAGATATTATGAGTTTACTACCGTACATCCCAGCAGTTTTTCAGGAACATTTTAAGAATCTTAAATACTCGAAATAATGATAAAAATGAATTACTTTTTAAAAATAATTAATTACTGTTCACGAATTATTTCAATCAAATTATTGTTTTAAATAAAACTTAAAGTTCTTTATTGCTTTAAGTAATTTATAGGACATTCAGCTAATTTTGAAAATGGTCTAAGTCAATGCAATCCTTAAAAACAATATTATCGTATGAAATTCGCACAAAATTTCATATTCATAATAAATTTCTATTACTTGAGACTAATAAAATTATAAATAAAAATGTTGCATAATGTAAAAATATTTTTTAATTTATTTAAATGCAATTCATTAAATATCTCGAAACAAAAAATATATGACTTAGACCACTTTCATAATTATGGGCACATATTAGTTATTAGAAAGGCTTAAGATTCGAATAAATAAAAGACGTTAAAAACAACTTATTACATTTATTTTATATCTAAATTCTGGTATATTTTCACTTTTTTAAAATATTGCACAAAATCTGAAACAAAGGATTTTGCAAAAAAATTGTTTAAAGAATTTTTTTTAGAAAATATGAAACAAAATGTGTCAGATGATGGTATGATTGTAATCGATTATCACAATTAAATGAAGCAATTAAAAGTGTACAAAATTTTAAAAAACCTAAAAGAGGCTGCAATAATTTAATGGATGATTTCTTATATTTAGAAAAAACCAAAAACAGAATCGAAAAATTATATATTCTTTTCCATGCACTTCTCTCAATTTCTCCACAATCTACGATCAGCGTGAGAGTGTTCTCAAAATCGAGTTTTATTAAAACTAAAGAAAACAATCGGTTGAAAGCTAAACAAATAAATTACATAAATTACATTAAAAGAAGAAAAAGAAGTAGAAGTGCATAATTTTTTTAAACTAATTTTTAACTCATAATATGAATTATTTTTAATTACTTGTTTAATATTTTTATTGCATACGAAGTAGTAAATTATTACTTTTTTATATTAAATCGTTATATTGTATATGATCTCAAATATTAAAATTAATTAATGAATTATTTATGGTTTAGTTTTTCAATAATATGTTTGAAAGTAAAATATACGAAATCATTACATTTTCTACACTATAGTTAAGTGTAATGAATGAATTTTTAAAAGGTTATTATATTACTGTTTTTGGTTATTATTATTTGTTTTTTTTTTTGAATAAAATGTTTTAATAATACACAAAATTGGTATGTTATTTTATATAAAACAAAATACGATTAACCGAACAATTTTGAAATTTTATTCGATTAATCGATCAAGAAAAATCCCGAATAATTACTTACTCGATTAATCGACCGAAAAAAAAGTCGAATAATTGAATACCCTAGTTTTGGTGTAAAATACCCTAGTTTTTACAGTAAAATTTAATGGCCAACATTTTTGTAGAACATTTCATCCCTGCCCCTGCCCATACTCTTTTTCGGAGTGCTTTTTACAATTTTTTAGAATAAAGCCGCAAAACGCAATTATGCGGTGGAGTTAGAGGGTTAATATGTTCAACGAAAATATATCTCTTGATATTTTCTACAAAGTTGCTGAACATACAGCACACCTCAAATGTAAGGAAAACATAGTTTTATACACAGATATGCTGCAAGAGTTGGGCAGAGGTTTAAAATGTTAACCGCCTTTAAAATAAAATTCCGAAGTGAACGCCGACATACATATATATATTTTTTAGTCTCCTCTACCAGGATCATTTGGCGGAACCCCGTAATTTATTTTCGTGTTGAACATTGTAATCAGAATTCCAAATCAATATTTTTTCGCTTAAAAAGTAAACGAAGTCATTTATCGACATTGTGAAATCGGCCATTAATTAGTCTCATTGTTCTAAATTTATTTTATTCCTTAACCTTTACGTCTACAACCACCTATCCGGGTATGTTTCTCATTTTCAATTTAATATATTTCCATCACCAAATGAGCTATCAACTTGAAATATTTTTTTTTGAATATGCTCCTAGAATATTGTTTTTTAATGCTTAAAAATATAAATAAATTTTTTATTTTTGTGAACAAAATCTACGAGAAGTTTTTGAGAATTACCCTTTAACCATACAACCGACGTACCAGGGTATGCAAAGCCGCAAATAATATTATAAAAAACGCTAAGGGCCATCTATTTGTTCTCCCTTTTGTCGTATGTATAAATGTAATGCCATTATCCAATCTTATATAACGGCTTATTACCCAAAATCGTTGAATATCCATCGATTAACAAGGGATGGAAATTAGTTTTCCAAAAGTCAGTTGCATGGACGAAATTTGAATGTGAGACGCCAGCTAGTAATAATATTCTGAGATAGGCAATTCTGATAATGTGAGGGACCTCCATATTCCTATTGCTTACGGTCGTAACTCTGCCTTGCTTTTCTATTTATTTCTCTAATTCTTATGTCACACATTTTCTCAAACATTATTAATTTGAACGTATCTATAATACTAAGATTTGCTGATTTACTAGTTGGGCCGGTATTGGAACAACTACAGCGTTCTTTTTTATGAAATGGGCTGCAAGGGCTGCAATTTAATGATATGCAAGTTCCCTTATATATACCCGGGTATGCTGGTTGTATATAATGTAATTTTTTTGGTTGTAGACACAAAGGTTAAAAAAAGTTAAGCTGAATTCATCAAACAAGATTTTCTCATTCTTATTTTATCCAGAATTCTAAATTAAGGAATAGTCACGGGTTTCAGTTATTTGCTAATCAGCACGGGGCAGTTCTGTTCCCTAATTAATCTTTTTTCATAACTTAATAAGTCTATCACCCTTAATACTCTAAATGTTACAGTCGCACAGTGGTTCTATACAAATTTCTATGTAATTGGAAAACAAAAAAATTTTGCCTGCATGTTAACAATGTGACAGTCCATCATAACTCTGATATTTTTGTGTGTCCAGAAGTCCGTCTCTTAACGTCTTGTTTTTTAAGTATTGGGTTTTTTCCTCTTTTTTTTGCATTATTAAGCTTTTTATCTAAAACTGCTGACCTTCTTTTGGAAAGAGAGAAAATATAAATCTCTTTATTTTTATTTTATTCCTACTCGCATTATTGTTTTACTAAATATGGACTTTTTAAAATCACTCATGCTTAACATTATTTAGAATAACTTTCCTAAAATAATTTTTTTTCTTTTTTAATTTCTTAACAAAAGATCTTTTAATTTTACGTACCGCTTAGTCTCGTGTTACAATTTTTTCTTTTAATTTGTATTACTTTTTTGTGGTAAAAAAAAAAACTTTTCAAGTTGTGACGGGCACTTGAAATGTGTAATACAAAGTGCAAGTGAATTGGTCTCTTATATTTTCAACAGACCATGATAATGGCAAAAGCAGCTTAAATTTGCTGAAAATTAATAAAAAAAGGAAGAAAAAAAAAAATTCCAAAAACAAAAACAATAAAGACAGCAATAGAGTAAATTAAAAAAAAGGCAAATATATCTGCATTGGCAGAGAAAATTTTAATGACAATAATAGAAAACCTAAAAAATAAATTTGATAAACTGCTGAGAGTAGGCGGTATTTGCTGTTTATAAGAAGCTGAACATCACACCCCTAAAATTTTCCTGATTTTAAGCACATTTCTTTTAGCCTTTTAGCTTTTTGGGTTTATATTTTGGGAATAATAAAACATAGAAATTCTGCTTTTCTGGGTTTTGTGTGTTATTTAAAGCAACTATAAGCTAAACTTCTAAAGAAGACCATCTACAAAGAAACAGCTCCCCGACATTCCATTCTACTCCACCTACACCAATGTCAACAAAGAAAACGAATAGTCAGGAGAAAATAGCCACCCATTGAGAAGTAGCAGATAATAGCTAAACCTACTTAGCGAAAACACTCACCATACAATCAGCATGGAACGGTGAGGCAATTGCTGTTGATCATTCAAGGGTGAAGATACAACACTGGCCTTCGTCTCATCCCTAAGCTCTTAATTATAATATAATATATACTGTCCTTTCCAAAAATACCAATACAATGCACTGCATTTAGTAGGTGTTTACCCTTAAGTATTGGTCTCAAAAAAAAAAAAAAAAAAAAAAGGATAGCCAAATTTCAGGTTAGAAAGTAAATTGGCTTAAAAAACATTTTTTGTAAATTCAATTTTATTGGTACCAATATCAGGTAGAATTACACGCATTTACAACGAAACGTGATGTCTTGGCAATTATTCACCTCGGCTGACTTCCGCTCTTTTCCCAAAATTATGAACTACATTTTACAACAAAGCTTTGCTTATCTCGTCAAAGCAGAGCCGAATATCATACTTCAGAGAGTCAGTTGTTTGACATTTGTTTACGTGAACCCGGTCCTTCAAATAGCTCCAAAAAAATAATCCAGGGATGTTGAATCACAATAACTGGCAATGTCAATTAGCCGTATCGAGAGGTTATGTGACAGAGAAATTTCTTATGGAATTACTAAAGTGTTTGGCCAGTTATATGGCTTGTGGTGGCGCCATCTTGCTGTAACTAAAGGTCACTATTGTCGACATTAGCCAGTTGTGGCCACAATAAATCGGTTACCATTGTTTGGTAATATCGTTCATTCATGAGGTATTAAAAGTACCTTTAGATCTATTGTACAGTCTTTAACTTAACTAAGTTTTTTGTAGTATTTCCCCCAGTTTCGTCACTTTGAAGAACTGCAAAATGTCGGCCTGGGCCAACTTTGGCAATTCTCCTTCTTTTATATCGTCGAAGGAATTAAAGAACGCTGTAACTAACAAAAAATCGAAAATACGTTTTTTGCATCATTTTTATCAAAAAAATACGCGTCGATTGGTCCCGGTCCCACATTTCTACGATGAAAATAAATTCACTTACCAGTGACTTCTTTCTACTTTCATACAAGTTTTTTTGGCTCTACTGAACATTAAATATTTTGTCAGTTACAGCGTTTTTTAATTCTTGCGACGATATGATGATCAGCAAGGTATCTCTTCTTACTGTGCATCAATGCTGCACAATTGCCCAGTATGTCTCGTCACAGAATCTGAACACATGGCACGAAACGATTTATTTGTCCATTGAGTATGCACTGCTCGGTCAGAAGACCCGTTAAAACCACTAGATTGTCTCTAGAGAATCTAATGCAAGGCTCACACCTCCTTCGATCATACCTGCCAAGTAGAAGTTTGGAAAGTTTCAGACCTGTCTGGCCCAAGAAAAGTATACGCCTCCCTTTTGCAACTCTCTCCCTTAGTGCGCCCTTCCAAACTGCCCTTCCCCTTCCACAAAAGGATTCTTGATCCATCAGTGGCATGGATGCTTCTATTTTGGCAAATTTGCCTGCAATTTCGTTTCCCTGAATTCCAACATAGCGGCTTGGGGCCCAGCAAAAGCTGACTTTAGTGTCCCTTCCCAGCCTGTTCACTTTCACCAGACAGTCCCATACTAAATTCGAATCAATTTCATAGGAGCCAAGTGCTTGAATGGCAGTCTGATTGTCAGATGGTCTGGCTATCTACTGCCCTTTGTACCCTTTGTTCAGGTTGAATTGAGCCCATCTTTCAATGGCATAAACCTCCGCCTGGAAAATTCTAGTGAGTTTCCCCATGGGCTTTGAATATTTCGTCCCAGATTTAAATATTTCTACTCCTGTGCAGCCTTCATTCTTTAACACATCCGTATACCAGCGGATAGTGCTTTCCTTTTATTTTTTCAAGACCAATACTCAGGGGTAAACCACTACTCTTGCAGTGAATTGTATTGGAATATAATCATAGATGTACAGTTATGCACTTTTTTTGTTAATAAGTTGCTGACAGTTTATCACTCAAAGTTCAGTGTTATACCATCACCCTTGTTTGATCAATAGCAATCATCATCTCGGTGATTGTTGAATGTGAGTGGTGAGCGTCTTTCAGTAGGTTTGCTGTTATCTTCCCAGAAAGTGATGCTGCATTCCTGATCATTCGTTTTTCTGGTGGAATAAACTGGAACTGTTGGGGAGCGGTTTCTTGAAACTGGACTTCTAGAAGGAGAGGGGAAACTCTTATTTTTATATTTATTTTATTTATTTATTTATTTAATAGATACACTGCATAACAAGACATAGTCTTATAATTATAATGCAGAGTTAATAATAATAACACAATAAATTCGAAAAATAAACATCAATTAAAATTAGTAACAAATATATCTTAAAATTAACGTAGATGAGAAATTGTATAATAAAAATAATATAATAATATAATCATGTATTTATTCACACTATAAAAAGTCAAGTTCAGAAATTAGTCAAAGTGATCAAAAATAAATTTTCTAAAAGTTGTTGCGTTGCTGTTCAATTGTTGGCTTTGAGGAAGTGCGTTCCAACGTCGAATAGCATTTAGAAAGAACTGCCACTCAGAAATAAGATAATGATGCCTAGGGAAGATAACATTCTTTCCCCTTAAAGATCTTGCAAACCTAATTTTACGAAAGATATATCCAGGTTTCTGCGTGTAGATAAATTTATGAAGGAAAATTAGTTTTCTTATTCTCAAAAGACTCTCAAACGATACACCGAATAGTTTCCTTGTATGTAGCGAGATATGATCACGACGTTTAAGTCCATAGACGTATCTTACAATATTATTATATAGTACTTCCAGTTTTCTTCTATTGATAGTATCACAACAGGAGAACAATTCACAGCCATAAAGAAGACATGGTAATAAGTAAGTCTTGGCAAGCAGGATCCTTACTCTCAGGGGCGTAAAATATTGGACAATCCAGAGTGTCCTTAACTTAGAGTATATCTTAGGAACCAACGAGTTCACGTGACTTGACCAAGTTAGATGGCTATTGAAAATAATTCCAAGATTTCTCGCCGTATCAACAATCTCAAGTTTCTGCCGGTTTATAACGACATCATTTTCCATTACTGGTGAAATAGCCAGTTTTTTAGAAAAACTGCAAATCTTTATTTTATAATTTTTTGTCCTTCGCTGTGGTTGAACCTCAGTCGTTTGAGTTTCTGTGCGAGTGCTCTATCCACTATACCACGACCCCACCCCTACTTAAAAGAGTATGCGGCCTCTAAACTGCTGAATTCACTCTTATTACTTAATCCAATCTTAAACCGCTTTTCAAAGACATAGAGTTTCCCAACTCGATCCAATCGACCGTCAAGCAATCGGCTAGCTAAGTTACTATACTTCCTTAGAAGTTTAGTGCTCGACCTATCTCCCATTATCGTAATCGCTGGCCTTATTACATACTGCAATATGATTTCATGAAAAGTGTTGTCAAAGGCACATACAGCAATTTCCTTGTTATTCAAGGATTCTCGCAGAATATCACGGCACCATGAATAATGACCCCAAAGGAAAATGGCCCCAACGCATAAAATGAAAAATGGCTCCATTTTTGGGGAAATCTTTCAAAATGAAAAATCGCCCCAATAATCATTATGAAATTTGGCCCCAAACTAAAATGAAAAATTACCCCAAAAATAAACAAAGTTTGAAAAAAGAAAATAACTTAAAATAAAGTAATTTTTTAAAAATGAAAAATTGCCCCAATTAACACAAAAGGCCTTAAATTTTTTATTAATAAATTTTTTATTCCATGAAAAAAAAGAGAAATAATTAATTAAACCCTTTTAGGCTAATTATTACAACTTGCCGTTTGTTAAAGATAGGATTTTATCAGACAGATATCTTCCTTTTTGTTGTTGCAAGTAAACTTTAACCTAAAGTGATCGATAAAGTTATTGGGAAGATTGCCTTACCTTTTGGTTAAAGTTTACTTGTAACAACAAGAAGCAAATTATCTGTCTGATAAAATTCTACCTTTAACTAACGGCAAATTGTAATAATGAGCCTTATACGTACATTAATTATATTTTCTTAACGAATGAATACAAAAACAAAATTTTAATTTTATTTACAAAAAACCACTAACAGAACAACGAATTCCGTAAGGTTTCTTGTACCTTTTTATATCTTACTTATTTTATGAAAAATGACCCCTAAATAATTTTAAATTATTTTGCAATATTATTAAAATTTAGGGCCATTTTTCATAATCCAAAATAGCCCCAAAGCAAGAAATGAAAAATGACCCCAAAAAACTAGAAAAATTACTCCAAAATTTCGTGTTGTTGTGCTTCATTAAAATTTTTGGGGTTATTTTTCATTTTCTGGTTGGGGTCATTTTTCTTTGGGGCCATTTTTCAGGGTGCCGAATATCACAAAGAAATAATTATTTTATTCTATTATTAATTTTTAATGCTTGAGTAGCTTTACTATAGTATATGATTTTTTATAATAATAAAAACCTGCTTTTATAACATAATTTCAAATCTCTTTGAATATATTTTATTTGAAATAAAATTATTAGAATCAGGAAAGTCACTAAAACTTTAACTCTAAAGTTTACCTTTTTCACAAAGTTACGTAAATGCAGACTATAATTTTTGCTTCATAATTGTATTCTATTACTAACGAATTTTAAGCAATATTTTTTTTTGTTCAATATATTATTTTAAAATAGAAGTTGTTAATATTATTGTCTAACTTGTTAAAAAATTTTAACAAATTTAACTTTTTTTAGTTGTTTCAGGAAAAACTTTCCTGCATATAATACTCGTAATAATTTTTCTCTCTGCTTAAAAATTTTGTTTTTATGTTTTTAAAATTTGAAGCAGAAATAAAAAGAGAGTTGAAAAGTAAAATGTATGGACATTTCTTCCAGCATGTATGTGTATGCATATCCTTTTTGAAATAACAAAAAAATAACAAAAAAATAATAAAAAAATAAAAACATACAAAATCAAGTTTATATAGTACACATACATACATATATACATACATATATATGTATTTATAAACCCAGTTGGCACTGTCTCAAAGACATCCTCGAGCATGGGTGCACGACAATAGACTATCCTGTACGACGCATACACGACAGCCAAAACAATTCGTCAACGTCATTATCAAACAAATTTCGCAAAAATCATGGACGACTGATTAAGCGACAATGTCACTGTCGTCGTCCGCACACTGTATTACCTAAACAAGCGTGTCGTAAGTTTTCTGTTTATCATTGACAACTTCAAGGAAATATACTACAAAATGTCGTGTGCGAACACCTCCGCGATGTTGTCGACAGCCATTAGTGACATGTCTTAAAGACATTTTTGACTACAATGTCATGTGTACTGTGCCAATTGGGTATTTACTTGTACGTATGTATGTATGTATTTTTAAAAATAATTTCTCTACATCTTTTGTTTCTTATATTTGCTGTATACAAGCGAATCTCTTGACTAACAACTGACAGAATATAGAAACTTTTTGCGAAATAGAAAAAAAAAACAGAGAAAATAATGATTATTAAAAAAAAGAAACTTAAATAGTGTTGCATATTCATATGCTGCTAGTTTTTCTCCACTATTTTAATTCTTAATTTGTTTAAGTAAAAAAGGTGCTACAAACGAAAGGAGCTTTGATAAAAATTTTTACTACATACGCTTTCTTTTTTTTTTTTTTTTCTGTTACTTATATGTATGTCTACTTCCAATTTACATACATACATACATACATACATACATAATTGGCCATTACAACCTTGTGTCAGGGTTACGGCCTAGCTTATCGAAGCACTCATATTGTGTTTACAGTTTAAAGTCGACTCCGAACGACAGATTTGAGAAGTATTTTCATGGCAATCAATTACAACCAGTGGCGTAGCTAGGTAACCAAGGGCCCTAGGGCAAATTAAAAAATTGGGCCCTACTGCTATGTAAACTGAACAGATTTTATCAAATAGAAATATGGAATATACAAATATTATAAAAATGCTAAGTTACTTAAGCTCTTTTCTGTGCAAAAATGTGACCTAATCGGTCGACAAGCTCTACAAAAGACAGAAAATTTCCGTGGTATCCTTCCTGATTTCTTGATGCCCTCTCAAAGCCAAAGAACTCTTTGCTAGGGTAAGTATGATAAAAAAGAACCTTTGAAGAACCATTTTCCAAAATGATGCTTCTTTTCGAATTTCATTCTCAAGTTCCTTGTCGATAGAGTTAGTATCGTTTTTTTTTTCCAAAATTCATACACAGCACATGTTTCCGAATGGCCACTCGAACAACGGTATTGTTTAGTTTTTTCTGATAAATGCTTCCAATCTTGAATTCCCGAACACCAAATATTATTCCTTTTTGAAGCAAATAACCAGCAGGGTTGACAATAGGCAGCGTCTAGTATTTTGGAATAACACAACCAAAAACGATTAACTGGCCCATATTTAGAACACGAATCGTAGTACGATTTGGAAATACACATACTGTTCTGGTTGATACAGCTTGCAACCTGTCATATATATTTTGAAAATGGAAGAAATTTCCAAAATTTCAGTTCGATCGAGATTTCTGGTAAGGATTCGATTATTCTTTTCAAGATGACACAGCTGAGATTTGAACCTGGCGCTATCGTCTTAGTAAGCCAACACACTATCCACTAGACCACGGAGATTTCCAATTTATTTTATTTTTGTTTCTGTTGTTTTTATTATTCCCTGTAGTAGCGGGGAGTGAGTAAGACGGCCTGATGGATGGTGAGGTCCTCCCTTTTTGGGAGGTACACGTAGTGGCTTGGTATGCTGGGTAGTAGTTTAAACCTCCTGAACAAGGGGGGTTGCTACTATCCAGGAAATGGTAGTGGCGTAATTGTTAACCTAATGTCCATGGGCTCTCTTCTGAACGGTGTTACATGGTGATATCCGAAATTAGAGGGTACCGGCTTTGGGTGGCGTTGGTTGGACGTCTGTAATTCAACTACCGCCCGGACATGGGCGGCGTGTGATATGTCTACGGACGGTGCGCACGATAAATCAACTCCTTCATTCCCTGTAGTAGAGTAGTTGATGAGCTAATTATTTAATAAAAATGGAATACTTCGAAATCTCTGACTTACTTAAATGGTAATAGTAAACTATGTTGAAGATTAGAAAACTGCTCGCGAATAGCGATAGAACTATCTTTGAGATCTCATGAGAGCCTCGAAAAGCCAAATAAGAAATAATTCAACAAAACTTCTATCCATATTTATTTTTCTTGCGCATCTATTTGATAGCCTGCTTTTTTTTTGTTTAAATTATTTTTTTTTAAATAATGAAATAAAAAAAAACCCAGCAGAAAATTTTTCAAATTTGGAAGCAATAAATAAAATTGTAAGCAGTAATGGAAGCATTATATTGTTTATTCATGCCTTAAAGCTTCCAAATATGCTACAGGATAGGGTATTATTTTTGATTTTGTTCTACTATTTGCTTACTGGTTGCTATAAATGGGCATTTCTATTGCATTTTAGCGGCTCATTTCATATGAAAATCATGCATTATTGATGCGCACGTGTAAGTGATTGTTCAGAATTTCTCCCTTACAAAATAGCTTACTGGTAAGCAATAATTTCTGCTGGGAATGCCTTTAACAAACTAAGGGTTACCAGCGGGAAATGGTAATTAATGAGAAGCGAGTGGGTAATACAAGGAATGTCTAATCTGTTGATTCCGGAAATCATTACTCTTTACACAGGTCAAGTCCTACGAAAGTAATAAGTATTTTGAATGTCCCCTTCGTAATAAGTATTAGAATTCATTACTTGTCATGCTTAACTTTAGCTTTTATTAATAGTTTGATGGAATAATGAGAAATAACGATTTTTTTTTTGTAAAATGTAGAACAGTGAATTCCTTCTTCTGAGGATGCAGGAATACACATGGTAATGAATATTTACTTTTCTGCCACATGAAATTACCTTCTCGATTCCAAAAGATATATATTATAAGGGTAGATATTATTTAATTGATTATAAGAGAAGGTAACCAATTTTTTCCCGCCGGGTTGTGATTTATTATCATTTATTATTATTTGATCCGTGCTGTTAAAATGTGCATGTTGATTGTATGGTGAGTGCCTTCGCTAGGTAGGTTTAGCTGTGATCTCTGCTACTTCCCAATAGGTGGCGATTTTCTCCTGATCATTCGTTTTTTGTTGACATTGGTTAAGTTGGAATAGAGTGGGATGTCAGGGAGCGGTTTCTATGTAGATGTTCTTTTAATGCGGCGGTGACCGTGAACTCATGCACAAGCTTGCAAAACGTCGATCTCTTTCTATGGAAATCATTATCTGTATCATCATCAACTGTAGTCTGGGGTAGCACATGGCCGCCTTTAAATGCTTGTAACTTTTTCATATAAGTATATAATATGCGAACATTTTCATTTTAACACTCTATTTTTTACCTAAAGCGTTGTCACTGCTCGTTTGTTACAGTTAATTATAAAAAAGTTTTATTTTTTGCTGTTTATTTTCTTTAAATTTACGATACTTGTACACCCCGGAGTAATTTTATGTTGCTTTTTTGTTTTGCTAATTTTTTATTTATATGTTGGAATACTCACACCTGCATAGGGTACCATTATTGCTTAAACGTTTATCAACCCCCAACCGCTTTTTTAAATACTTCTATATACCAGCAGTTAAAAACAATTGGTTTTCTTTTCCTCCTTTTTTTTGTGCTGCTTACACCGGTAAAGAGAAAAGAAATTGAGCTACACTGTTTCCAAAATCATCGCAATTGAGGGGTGCGTGGTACAGTGGTTAGAGCGCTCGCACAAAAACTTAAACGGCCCAGGTTCGAATCCTAGCAAAGGTGAAAATTTGAAAAGTTGGTTTGCGGTTTTTTTAAAATTATAACTTAAAAATAAGAGGTCCTACCTCCTCCAAAAATTCGGTCTACAAAGTAACCGCTCTCTGACATTCCCCTCTATTCCACCTTAACCTTTGACAACGAAAAACGAATGATCAAGAGAAAAGCGCCACCTATTGGGAAGTAGCAGATAACACTAAACTAACTAAAAACCTACTTAGCGAAGGCACTCACCACACAATCAACATGCAATGATGGGGCAATTGCTGTTGATCATTCAAGAATGAAGGTATAACACTGGAATTTGAATGACTAATTCACAGCAATTTGTCTCATTCCTAAGGCGCTTAATAATATAAGAAAAACAAAATATATGTTCTGTTGTCATAATGTATTGTCCTTTCCACAAAAAATTCCAATACAATGCACAGCATTTAGTAGGGGTTTACTCCTGTGTATTGGTCTCAATAAAAAAAAGTAAATTATTATTTATTCAAAATAAAAATTTTTTGCAGATTTTATGCCATATATTATAAAGGATTTTATAACTAGTTCACCCGGTAAACGTTGTTGTGCCATATAAATTATTTCTAGGAAATACAATATTTTTTTAGTTCAAATGTATTTGATACTCTTCACTGAACTGCAATACTCAACATTGATATGACCATTGAATGTTTTGCTGAGCAGAGGTGAATAAGGCGTCAATGTCTGCGTTACTGATAGTTTTAACGACTAATGGTCCGCCGTTTTCGGTACTTAAAAAAATTAAAAAACCTAAACAGTAAGTATTCTGCGGTACTTATATCTATCTAATTTAACATTTCTGCAAAGTCGGTACGTTATTTAAGAACAAATTATTTCTTGGATCACCCTTATCATTAAAGGGTATAAAAAATACCCGATATACAATCGGTCAAATCATTTCGGAGGTTTATACATTTTTATTCATCCCCTAATCTAAACTTAATTGTGCCTTCTTCTTGGGGTTGATTACTGTTGGATTATTCAGTGGTGAAGGTATAAAACTGGCCATTGAATAATCAGTCAACAGCAAGCGATTTCTTTGCGGTTCCCATTCTTAAAGTAGGAGCTTTGTTTTTTTTTCGAAATTTTTCCCTCTTCCACGCCTATTTTCCTAGGCCAGCACAATGGACGGCATAAGTAGGGGTCATCCACTGAGTGCTGGCCTCATTAAAAATTATAAAAAAATATATAGAAAATATAATGGATTTCAGTCAAATTTCAGCCGTGAAAAAAAACCTCATCAGGATAAGAAAATTTGTTTGGATTAATTTATTTGAATTTTCAAGTCACTATTCACATTCATATATCCAATGTATCTCTTCCAGCTTACAACTGAGCTCAATAGCTACTATAAAATTAAAAAGAAAACATAATATTAGAAAACTAAGTAAAAGTTGTCATGAACAAGTTTATTAAGTCTGTCTTTCGGAGTACACTTAAACTGTAGGTCCTGGTACTCATGCATAAAACTTAACACACACTGAAACAGCGTTGTTATAGCCAATTATGTATGTGTAGATGTAAGTACTTATGTATGTATTTATGCATGTATGTATGTAATATTAGAAAACGACTCTTTGTAAGCATTTCAATGTATTCGATCTAAGTACCTGAGGGAATGCACTTAATAACCTGATTGGTGCACGATTAGAATGAACAGTCGAAACATGGCATCTAAAAGTACAAGACAGTATGCTCTGTTATGTGTCCTCGCAAAGTGTTTCCGAACAATTGATTTGCTATACCCACAATAGCATTCTTCTACAGCCTTCAGTCTGCAGTCTTCTACCCATTCAATACTTTGAAATTTAAAAAAATTGTATATTTTTATAAATACGCGTATCTGTAAAATTTTGACTTCAATTCAAAATTCATTTGATACCGGCAACAGTGTTCCACTGTATTTGATTGCAAGTTTGTATTATATGTATTTTTTTTGTATTTAAATAAAAAACACACACAAACACATTCTCATACAGTTACATTTAATATGTATTTTATTTTTAAACAAATTGAAGTGGCTTTTTCATGCATTCATTCATATATTGTCTCACTCATTTATAAATATACAAACACATACACGCTATGCTTGTGCATGTATTTGAAATTCATAAAAACAATAACATGTAACATGCATGTTTTTTTCTTTTTTACATGCGAGTGAGTATTCAAATGAATTGTTTAATTTTTTTATTTTTTATTGTTTGAATTTTTTATTTTATTTAACAAGTAAAAGTTTTTGCATAATAAAGAAACTGAAATCAAATCAAAGTTTATATTTTTTTCTATATATTTTCATTTTATTAAAAAAAAAAAAATTAAATAAACTTTGTTCTGCAGATGCGAAAAAGATTTTTTTGAATGTTAAAGGATTTTAGAAAAATATATTTTAACTGGTTATTTTAGAATAAGGTTTGTCTTGTTGAAAATGGTTGCTGAATAGCATTTGGCTTTTTTTTTTTGCTTTGTTTTGTTTTTGTGTTTGAATAAAAACAGAACGAACGTACGAATGCTTTAAGTTAATTAATACATAACAGCACATGTTAATTACATACATACATACATGCATACATACAGATATATATCGCTAGAAAACTTTTTTTAATATTTTTAAAATTACAAATAAAAAAACAAGTTTTTTTTTACTTATTTAAATTACAACACAATACTTTAGTTATACAGACCAGAGCCTGTGATCGACTTGCACTAGCAGTCTTTCACACTACCTACTAGAACATTATTGCACTCATTTCTTAAAATTATTTTAAATCTGTCTCAAGAATTATAAAAATTATTTTATTACTCTTGAAGTCTTCATATTAAATTAAATTAGTTATCGATATTTCTCTACAACAGCGTCAGAAAATTTATTTATTTTTTGATACTGGTCCAACATATTTTTTCGTATATACATTCAATATTCAACATATTCCTTCAAAACCTGTGGCTATGGCCATATTACTGTAAGAGAAAATATTATTTTTATTGTGATTAATGTTTTATTCATTCATTTATTGAAAAAGTTGAGGAATTTCTTGATCTTGGAATTTTATTAGACCAAAAACTGTCTTTCAATCCTCATATTTCTCAAATTGTTAATAAAGCAAGAGGCGTTTTAGGATTTAACAAACGCTGGGGAAAGGAGTTCGATGATCCCTATGTCTTAAAGCAATTGTACACATCACTAGTTAGACCTATCTTGGAATACGCTTCTGTGGTCTGGGATCCTCATTATGACGTTCACGTTTTCAAAATTGAGTCTGTTCAGTAACAGTTTCTCCTTTTTTGTCTTCGAAATCTTCGATGGAGTCCGAATTAAGCTTTACCTGCATATGAAAGTCGTCTTGCACTTATTAAACTTCCAACTCTTAAAAGCAGAAGAATTTTTTTGAATATTTCATTTATAAACAATCTGATATGCGGTACACTTAGTTCCGAAGTATTACTTAGCAAACTAGAATTCATAGTTTCAAACCGCCCGACGAGATTTTACCTTCCTCTTAAACTAAAATATTTCCGTTCAAATTATGCAAACTTTGATCCACTCCGAAGAATGTGCTCAGAAATCAACAACCATTTTTCTCTTATTGATTACTCTTCTGACTATAGTTCATTAAGAATAAGGATTACCGATTTTTTAAATAACTAAGTAATTTAATGTCATTATTTTATACTTATATGCATTGTAAATATAGCCTGTAAGAAATTATTCATTGGCTAAGAAATTGATAAATTAATAAGGGAAGTACTAAAATATTTCGGCCAGTGGATATATTTTACGGTCCTCAACTTAACCAAGGTCTTATAGTTTTTCCCCCAGTTTCATTTAGAGCCCTTTTTATGATTTCATGAGAAGTGTTGTCAAAGGCATCAGCTATATCCAATAAGGCACATACTGCAAATTTTTTGTTATCCAAGGATTCGTGAATTTTCCCTACTAACTTAATGAGAGTGGTTTCCCTTGACCAGCCCAATCTGTACGCATACTGCCCAGAATGCAATGGCATGCTTTGTAGGACCCCACACCTTATATGGTTGTCTACCATTTTTTAAGGGTTTTCAACATAAAGAATGTCAGACTGACAGGTCTCAAGTGATTTGGTTGAATTGTGCCCTTCTTTCCCATCTTTGGGATGAAAACCATCTTTGCTCTCCAACAGTATGTTGTTATAGACTCAAGAGCCAAGCTACTGAGAAATTTATTTATTAGGTATGGCATTAAATCCTCTATGCCATTTTGCAGTAGGTCCGTATAAATCTCATCGGTTTCCGGATGCTTATATGGTTGGAAATTGTCCAACGCCCATTTAATCCTTTCAACGGTACATATATTGGCCACTGTCGGCCGCTTTTCATCGTTAGAGCTGTAACACCGGACTACTTGCTGCTCGTTCTCCTCTATACTGCTACTTGAAAAATACGTTCGAAGCAGCAATTCCGCCCTTTCCAGAGTACTATTGATAAAACTACCATCTTCTTTCTTGAACGACATTACCATCCCCGTTCCGCCGTTTGCAAAATAAATAAATACTTTTAAATACCCTTGAAACTTCCGGAAAGGATTTCATGTTCTCATGTCTGTAAGTTTATCCCTATATCCCTGTTTCCTGCTTTCATCTCGACTCGCCCTATTGGCATGCCATTTAAGTTCGATTCTAAGTGCAGAGAGATGGCTATTCCACCAGACTGCATATTTTTCTCTTCCTATGCCTCAGACAAGGCACTCTAGTAAAAATTTAACTCACTAGTCTCTTTAGCAGACTGAGCGACATAACTTTTAAATCATAGTGTTGTGCTTGAATTTATACCTGCAAAAATGGAGTGCTGTTGCTTTCTAGAAAACTCTTCTATTTTTATTTAAAATGAGATTTGGTGTCCCAAAAAAAAGAAAAAAATAAATCAATTAAACAAAATGTTTTATATCGCGATTTTTACGAATAGAAAGCACTAAGAGTGCTGTTAAAACAGTGGTTGATGTAGTCAGTCTACTGAAATCGTTTGCTTATAACCGTTAATATTTCAATTCAATGCAGTTTCTGTAATAAATTTTAAAAATTTCGTAGCATTTCATTTTAGTAATTTGTCTTTATTTTCCTCTCTTTTTAAATTTTATTGCACGTTCAACATTATTTCAATATTATTTCAATAATATTTTTGTCTTTTAGAAATGTAATCAATCTTTTTCAAAAATACTCGTATCCTTCTAATAAAAATACAACTCTTAACAGGTTGTAAATCATTAGAATTTTTTTTCTTATTTTTATATTTTTCACGAAACATTTCTTTTAAACCATTATACACTAACGATACTTTAATATTATCAAAGTTATAGCAATGGAATTTTTTTTTTATAGAAAAAAAAAATAGAAATTGTATTTGATAAAACCATATTCATCATAAAGCTAAAGATTTAAAATAAATGCAGATATAAAGACATTTGAAATAATACTTTAAATAAATCCCAGGCATCTAAGCAAAAATAGAGAAGAAGGAATAATGTTGTCTTTTAATGTTAAAAATAAAATCCGTTTGACTGGTGAAATTGTATCATGAAATGACATTAAAAATTGAAACAAGAGCATCGCCAATATTATCAGCAACAGCTAAATATCAGATTTATCAACAACAGAATATCTATAGAAATGTTAACGCTTAAACCAACTATTGTAAGTAGGAAAACAGAAAAAGGCATTAAGTTGTTTGCAATTTCAATGTGGCATTTAAAAACCTTAAAAATATGCTGTAAATTTTATATTAAATAAATACTCAGTAATAAATTCTTACTAAGACATGGGTCCTGGGTTCTGACATCTTCAAAAAAAAAAAGGAATATGAAAAAAATATTTCTTTCGGCGACAACCTCTCAACAGTCTTCTGGCAAAAGCTCTGAGAGTAATTAATTGGCATGAACAAGCTTCTCAAGTCTGTCGTTCGGAGTCGACATTAAACTGTAGGTCCCGGTACTCATGGATAAAAATTGACACACACAACATGAGTACTGCGAGAAGCTAGGCCGTAATCCTGACAAAGGGTTGTAAAGGCCAGTTATGTATGTAATAAATTCTAAATTAATGAGGTTAAAGAACATTTAAAAGAGTGCAGGAGGTAATGAATGTTAATTTGCTCTGAAATTTCCGACATAAAACTGAATACTTCTGCCGTATTGCAAATCAGAAAAACAACAAATCTCTGACCACAAGATAACACACATTTCTAGAAGATATATTTACCTTATGATCATTTCTTTCTGAATTTCTATAACCAACATATCAGAACAAAGAAATAACAAAAGCTTCACATAGCACTTAGAGGACCTTTTTGCAAAAATTTATTAGTGGGGTGGCTTAGTGCGAGATTAGAGCACTCGCTTACAAAACCAAGCAGCCCAGGTTCGATTCACTGAACTGGCGTAAGGTAGATAGGTAGGTCAAATGGCCAGTTAATTGAAAACGTGATCAACTACAATTAGCACAAAGTGCCGTTTTGAAACCATTGCAGGACCAAACTGAATTCATCTAAAATAGGACAAGAGTTACAGCCAACCAGAGCTGCCTATAAAGTGGAGTAAAGCAAGGGGGTTAAGGGTTCGCACATTGCGCCAAGCTATCGAAAAAAGGCAACCCTAAAAACTTCATTAGTTTGGCTGCCAGACCTGGGCAATCACAAAGGAAATGAACTACAGTCTCATTCTCAGAAGTATTCTCGCAAATTCTGCAGTGTGAATTAAAGGGCAGGCCCAACCTCTCTGCGCGTCTACCGATCAGCTAGTGACCAGTATACAGAACTGAAAAAAATTAAGAATAAGAATTTGTGCGGTATTTGAAGTTTAAATTAAAAAAAAAAAAATGAGAGGTTTCCCCCCACCTCTAAGAAGTCAATCCTTAAGAAAGCTGCTCTCTAATATTCCACTCTAATCACCTTTGAATTATCAAACTAATGAGCAGGAGAAAGGCCCACATACTTAGAAGTATGTAAAAGACAGGCCTAACCTGCCATTCAGCTTAGCAAAGATCCTCACCACTTTACAACAGACAAAAGATTTAATATCAACAGATGAGGCAATTTCTTTTGGTAATTTTAAGGGTGAAGATATGACACTGGTCTTTGAGTGATAAACTTACAGCAACTAGTCCCATGGGCAGAAGGCGCTTATAATGGAACTATATCTACAAACATTTCAACCCAATGAGTATGAGTAGGGGTGTAAACACCTGAGTATTTGCCTTACAAAAAAAAAATAGGTAATTACTGAGCGAATTAATTTTAACTACAAATCCCTCTCTTCCCAGCTTTCTTAGGCCCTGCATAGCTATAAAAACCTTGCTACAAGAATCTGGTAATTTAAAGGATTATGCTATGCTGGCAGTTTGGAAAAAAGGATCAGCCTCTTTACAAGATTCCAACTGGGATGCATCAATAAGAAACTGATGCACTAGTACTCACATTATCTGTTCTTAACCCTTCTATACCAGTAAAAAAGGCAACTTTTAGATAGTTAACACGTTCACGCCGGCGCATACCACCGGTGGCTCGCACAGAAACATTTAGTTCGCGCCCGCCCGATAGAACGAAAAGCCTTCAGTGCAACCGTCTATGGGCAAGAATCATGAACTGCAGTGCCGGCGTGAACGTGCTAAAATATTGTTCAGTCGTGGTCACTTTAAATTCACCCACGGAATTTTAAATAGATTAACCTTCTTTTTATTGAAACCAATACTCTGGGGTAAATCCCTACTGCTGCATTGTATTGGAATTTTTTGAAAGAACAGTGTGTTTTCCTTTTGTTATATTACTCTTAAGCGCCTTAGGAATGAAACAGATTTTTCTGAAAGGATCATTGAAAGGACAGTGCTATACCTTCACCCTTGAATAATCAACAGCAATTGTCTCATCGTTGCTAGTTGAGTGTGTGTGGTGAGTGCCTTCGCTAAGTAGGTTTAGCTTTTATCTCTGCTTTTTCTCGATAGGTGGCGCTTTTCTCCTGATCATTCGTTTTTTGTTGTCAGTCGTTAAGGTGGTATAGAGTGAAATGTCACGGAGCGGTTTCTTTGTTGATGGACTTTTTGGAAGGGGGGACCTCTTATTTTTAAATTATAATTTTTGAAAAAACCCCAAACTAACTTTTTCATTGTTTTCACCTTCGCTAGGATTTGAACCTGGACCGCTTGAGTTTTTGTGGGAGCGCTCTAACCACTATAGCACGCACCCGCTTGAATATCATGAGAAAATAAGTACAGGATGTTATAAGAAGCAGCATTGGTTCAGGATAGAGGGCTATCAGTAGGGTATTCAATTATTCGACTTTTTTCTTTGGTCGATTAATCGAGTGAGTAATTATTCGGGTTTTTTTTTTGATCGATTAATCGAATAAAATTTCAAAATTGATTGATTAATCGCATTTTGTTTTATATAAAA
The DNA here is from genome assembly GCA_963576795.1 of Metopia argyrocephala. Classification (NCBI taxonomy): domain Eukaryota; kingdom Metazoa; phylum Arthropoda; class Insecta; order Diptera; family Sarcophagidae; genus Metopia; species Metopia argyrocephala. Next base: position 111,749,144 of record OY756210.1, read on the forward strand.
TAACATACCAATTTTGTGTATTATTAAAACGTTTTAGTCAAAAAAACAAATAACCAAAAACATAGTAATGTAATAACTTTTTAAAAATTCATTAATTTTAGTTAATTATAGTGTAGAAAATGTAATGAGATCTCATATTTTATTTTCAAACATATTATTGAAAAACTAAACCATAAATAATAAATTAATTAATTTTAATATTTGAGATCATATATATAACGATTTAATATAAAAAAGTAATAATTTACTACTTCGTATGCAATAAAAATATTAAACAAGTAATTAAAAATAATTCATATTATGAGTTAAAAATTAGTTAAAAAAATTATGCACTTCTATTAAAGTAGTCTTTTAAAAACAGGATGTAATTTATATGTTTAGCTTTCAACCGATTGTTTTCTTTAGTTTTAATAAAACTCGATTTTGAGAACACTCTCTCGCTGATTGTAGATGTTGGAGAAATTGAGAGAAGTGCATGGCAAAAAATATATAATTTTAAAAATCATCCATTAAATCATTGCAGCCTCTTTTAGGTTTTTGAAATTTTGTACACTTTTAATTGCTTCATTTAATTGTGATAACCGATTATTTTCGTTTATTTCAATTAAATCTTCTGCAATCATACTATCATCTGACACATTTTGTTCCATATTTTCTAAAAACATTTTCAAAAACAATTTGTTTGCAAAATCTTTTTTTTTCAGATTTTGTGCAATATTTTAAAAAAGTGAAAATGTACCAGAATTTAGATATATTTGAAATAAGTGTACTAAGTCGTTTTACACGCCTTTCATTTATTCGAATCTTAAGCCTTTCTAATAAATAATTTGGAAAAGGATTGTTTGCATTTTCCATTGTATTAATAACAAATTGTATAATGTCTTCTAAATCTATATAATATAATAGCGACATCAAGTGGTTTAAGGGCTTTATTCAAATTTGATAAAACTTTAATTTCCATATCTGTAAAAGTCGTCAAACCAAAATCAGATAGAGCGTAATTTACGTATTTACAAATACGAAGAAAATTTTCAATCATGGTAGATATAGACGACCATCGACGCTTTACATCATGTACAAGACGAATTTCTTTTTCTTTTCTTGCAGCATAACATATGTTTGCAATTTCTTTTGTTTTTCATTAGATTTATTAAATATTTTACAACACTTAGGAAGTTTATTAATACCATTTATTATTTCTATAAATAAAGTATTTTTTTATATGGATTAATCGATTAATCGTAGGAAATTATTCGAGTTATTCGTTATTCGAAATTTGACTATTTTTAATTGTTTAAACAATTATTTGAACAAAATTCTTCGATTAATCGACTAACGATTAATCGTTTGAATACCCTAGTATTGATCTAAAAAAAAAAAAAAACAATCCATTATCACAATAAAATATTTGAATACTTTCAAGAATTGTAGTTATGGACTATTCAGCCAGGTTAGCCTAAGTAAAGGTAGTTTGTAACTTCTCGCGAACAGCATTAGATCGATTTAGCTATGTCGCTAAGAGTTTATGGAATATGTTTAGTCAGCAGGCCACTGGCCATTATGAACCCTTTTTGGGTTCCCGGTGTAAAAAACAAAAATACTTAAATTTTTATAACTTCACTAATTATCTCTATTACGCTTTTAGAAATATATAAACTCGGTACTAAAAGATGGCATATTTGAAAAAATAATAAGTCTACCTTACCAGACCAACTTAATTTAGTCAAAATAATTGCACATGCTGATCTAGGAGAGACATTAGTGAATTTTTTTTAAATTGATCTGAGGCCTTGCTTGATGTTAATTTTGGAGGAGGGTATTACTTTAGAACACTAAGAGCACTCCTTAATTGTTTTGTGGACAAATAAGAAAAAAAAACTTGTATTCATTTGATTTTAATTAAAAACAAAATTTATGTAAATTAATAATTTTACCACCTAATATACTACAATATATGAACAATTTTAAAAACCAATTCAAACAACATCATTATTCTCAACTTTCATATTTTATTAATTTCGAATGAGGTTTTTTATTTTTTGTTAATTTCACAAAAATATTGAAAAATTAAACCCGCAAACCCGAAAACCACGAAGAGAACAAAAAAAAAAACACATTTTTAACAATTCAAAAGTAAAATCCAAATCTAAAACTATTTGTTCAAACGTTATTAAATATTTATGGTTGACCATATTTTAAAAATAAATAAAAATAAATTAAAAATTTATGATGTTGCTTAACCTCAGTACAGCATAACAATAAGGTTCAGAATACCAAATGACTTAAAAGGGTTAAATGTCAGGAAATAATATATTTGTATGTACTTTGATATATAAAAAGAGGATAATGCAGGAAATAAAAGTTATCTTTGGGAGTCCGTTATATATAATAATGGCTTGAGACAAGTTTTAGGCATATCTTTAAGAAATATTGGACAAGAAATTACGGCAGCGCATGATAGCAATTAAAGTGCAATCAAAACTTTAGTATTAAATGCAGCATAAACTCAGTCGTAATCATTTTTTCAAAACACAGGAAGTGCATGAAGGAGACAAACGAAGCAAAAACAAACAACTACCCGTACTCTATTTGGAGGGTTCATTAGAAGACAATATCGTTTCGAGTCTTTTATTGCAGATCTGTATTCTAAAAGTATGTAGTTGGCAATATTGCCGTTACTCGATGGCTGTTGATGTCATTTTGGTATTCTGTAAGCCAAATTAACACCGTTGTTGCCTTTAATTCTCTTTGACTTTATCGACGGCATTTTTTGGTGTTGTCTTGCCTTGTGCTGTGTTTAAAAAAAAATTTTTTTATAAGAAGAATTGTAGTTGGTTTTGAGTATTTTATCATTTATTTATTTATAATGTAAGATGAATAAAATTAAAAAAAGGAAACACTGCTTAATATAAATAACTTTTCTTTGGCTAAAACTTATTTTACGGTTGAAATATGGGTGTTGGTTTTCGTTGGGGGTCCATCCACACACCAGCTTACAGCTGGAAACCCTGCTTTTTTCGAAAAAAATTTTACCCATTGTAGACTGCCCACTGCCACTACTACATCCAGAATCTCGATCAAAAACTTCGACGTCATGGGCTATAGAAGTCCCAGGTTAAAATCATTTCCAGCACTTAGCTAATACTATGCCTGAATCAAGAATCGTAATGTTGCTGCCAATTTTTTGAAATTTCATGGTGTTTGTATTGTACGTTGAACCAGTTTCTGCTTTAAATTAGACTCTATGGTGTCTAACACATATTTAAATGACGACTTGTTCAGCCTAAAATAACGTTTAAATCTTAGAAAAAAGTTAAGAAAGTCAATAAATAACTGAAAACGAGATGACTGTAAATTTATTACTTGATTTTACTTGGAATTTGTAGCCGCTGTGATATTGAATAAAACTAGGTAATTAATTGATTTGATAGCTTGTCAGACAAAAGATTTTTTTCTATTATTTGATATACACAAGTTTTAAGACAAATGACAGAATTTAGACGGTTTTTCGCGATGTCGTTTCTGAGTTTAATAGTTCAGAGTTCAGATATACAGTAATAGATTGAAAGTAGTATTCATCTTACAGTAGAAAAAGGAAAATAATGTTCTAAAAAATGAAATATTCGACAGATTTTTTATATAAACACTAACACTGGCCAAACAAGCAAGTTATTCATATTTGGCAGTAAAATAATGTGTTATAACTTTTGCCAGGAATCTGTTTAATATATTGGAAGCTTTCGAATTGTTTTTTTTTTTCACGAGTTCACCATACAGAAGACGATCTTTTCTTATTCAGTGCATTGCTCTGAAGCTGGAAGAATAGTTTTCTTAACGAACGAAGAGGGGGAGTAGTGTTTTTGAAAATTTAATTTGAATATATTTAATTAGTAATTTTCAAGAAATACTTTTATGTAGACTTGAATTTATAAATCAATAGTGCGGCTAAAGATAGAATTATCTTTACAATCCCTTATGGGATTTATTGGAAAATCGACTCTTCGAAAAGTATTAGCATTTTGCAAATCTTTGTACCTTTCACTCCTAGTTTCCACCCACCAATCTATTGAGGTTTTTATTATAGAAAACATATGAGTATATAGATAAATGTGCTTTGTTTTTTGATACTAAAGCAGGGTTATTGATTTTTTTGTGTCCGATCGTGTGGAAAACTGTGTACAGTACCACCTCGCTAATCTGAGTTAATGATTGCAGACCCTAATTCGGATTAACAAGATATTCGGATTACTGGATGTGTTGTCATTATGTATTACAATTTACTATATTCGAAAATAAAACACAAGCCAGTATTTCAAAACAAATTTATTTAATTTTTGTTGATAACGAGTGAAAAAACAAAAGCTTTTAGTATTATGTTTGTGATATGGGTTTGCTTTTCTTTAGTGTTCCGCACCAATATGTCATCTTTTAGCATACCACGTTCCTTTGCCCAGTCTATAGCAGTATTTAAGGCCTGTACAGCTTCACGACTTTTAACGTGTTTGATTATAGTCTCTGATTCAATATTTTCTGTGTCTGACTCTGAACAAATACTTATAAAAGAAGTATTGTCAGACATCCAGCTAAGAATTTCATCTTAAGAAATTTGCACGTTATTATTGCGGTGAAATAAATTGGTTATTGTGCGAAATTCTTCTGTTTCTCACACACGATCATTTTTGGTAATTCTTGCTGTAACAATGAAAGTGGGATGTTATCATCTGAATCCCACCGCTGAGAATGAATATGCTTTGAACAATACTTTATGGAAGGGTTGGGCACATTGTTCCAAGATCGTTTAAGTAATTCACAAGCATCTTTTAAATTGAATTCTTTAAAAAAAATGTCTGAATTGAAAAAAATATGTAATTATGATTACTGAGCTTGCAATCAATGCGGACAGCATGTAATACGTCATAAATTCAATTCGAATTACTGAATAATTCGGACTGCACGCCTTCAGATTAGAGAGCTGACACTCTATTTGTAATAGTTCGTAGTTCCATTTATGGAACTATCGGTTATAGTCCCTCTTTATTCAAAATCATTCACTACATGATAAATAGTACATCTTGTTGGCACGTCAATCATCATCACAGTAATCGATGACTGATTTTAATAAAATATTTTAATGATTAAAACAGGTTAGTTTGCCGAATATTTTACCATAATAACTCTACTTTACGACTGCCAAATATGAACTGTTAAGACGAATGCTTAACAAAATGGCGGCAAAACAAAAGTAGTATACCTTCCCGGCGGACACCCTGATTTAAATATATGTTGACCAAATGCAAAGTGCATTCAGAAATCCAAAGCTCTTTACTTTCAAGTAAGGTCAGTTCTCTTTGTCTATTTTGTCGCACACTTGCTTTCAGAAATTAACTACTTCTGCATATTCAAAACATTGGTTTTTAATTAACAGAACAAATTAGTGGCACATTTTAATTTGACACACTTTATCTGAAATAATTTAATATTGATATTGACATACTCGTACATAATATACTCAAATTAATGAAAATTTATTGCAATATATGATAAGATTATTTTGTAAAATAAGTTACATAGAAAAAATTTTTCCTGAAATAATTTCAATTAGCAAATTAGTTAGTATAATTCAAATTTTTTAATTACATTTTTAATTATTACAATTAATTTTTTAATAGAAGCACACAAATAGAAATGTTAGTGCGTATGTTTTTTTCTTTTGCCTTAGAGTTGTGTAATATTTTTATAAAGAATCAGTATGTTATTACTGTTGAATTTAAAATTCGAATACGTATTGTTATTTACGTAATTTGTTTTAATCGGTTTAAAATTTAGCGCCTATTAATTTTTTAATTGTACCAATTAATGTATTTGATTAAAAAATATCTGAAATTTTAATTAAAAGTTGAATTCGTCCAATTAAATATTTAATCGAAAATTTATTTTGGAATTAATAAAAATTTTAATTGATATAAATTATTTTCAAAAAATTTTTTAATTGATATTATTAATATTGTTTGTAGGGATAAAACCAATAAACAATTTAATTGGTAATACAAATTTTTTAATTGAAATTGATTTTAAATTTTTTCTGTGTACTGAGTGTATTTAGAAACTCACTCAATATTAATTACTTAAGAAGTATTTTCATGATATTTTTTAAAGAAAACACCAAAGGTGAGAAAACACCAAACAGGCCATTTAACCAACTGGCAATATCCCAATTTTTAACAAAAAACCTCACACTTCGTATTGTATATGAACCGTTTTGATTAAAATTATATTTATCAGTTCCTAGATAAGAGGAAAACTATGCTCCAGTATGATTAAAATAAAATAATCTATTTTACTCGTTTTTCATTTTTATGTTAAAAATTTAAAAGCTAAACAAATAGCAGAAAAATGGCAATTTGTATTTTTTTGTTTCAAATTAAATTTTCTTTCTTAATTTACCTGTTGTGTATGTTTTTGTCATAGATAAGCATTTTTGTTTTCTAATGATATGATATTCACTTGCGTAAACTGTACGACAATGTTCCATTTACCTGTGCTTTAGGCCTGTCATAAATGTTCTCAATTTACCAATAACATCAGAAATATCACATGCAGACATACACTATCTTACATATCACTGTTATGTTTTATCTTCCATTCACTGGATGACTGTGTAAACATTTCAACTTCAATTTTGGCATAGAAACTCTCAACTTTTCCTTTAGTTTCATGCCCTGCTGTGTGGCGTAAAAAAGGCTCAAACAACACTGTGAGAAGATATCTTGTGTAACTTTAGCGTCACACAATATAAAACATAAAAGGCTCAATATTCTGGCTGACAACGGCAGGTTGTCTCTCCATTATGGCTGTCCTTAGTGAGGTATTGAGTTTATCACCAACTTCGTTAAATTTTATTTTTTTTTCCTTTTTGAAGCCCATGTTGGCTGTAGGCATCATTTTCTTTGCATGTCGTGCCGCATTTATTACATTCAATGAGACTTCGTTATACTCGAATAGTGCCAACTTTAAAAAAAAACAAAAACTGTCTGTTACTGGTTATTTTTGTAGCAGAGACATATGAGAAGAAATTTTTTTCTTTTCTTTTTTTTTAATTTTTTAGTTATTGTTTTCTAGGTGAAGTGTTTGATAGTGTCACGTACATAAATGTCGTTGAAATGTCAAGCAAGAACGAAACATACTCAAGTGTCCATTACTAACTGGTGCTATAAAGCTTTGGAGTTTTCCGGCCAATACAAGTCATAGCGACTGATAGCCGGCAGGTATTTTATATAGAAAAAGAGAGATTGGAAAAAAAAAATAAATTAAATAAACTGATCTCTTATTGGTTGTTTAGCAAAAGAAAAAAAAAAATAAAGAAAAAAAAAGCAGTTGTAATTTGAATTTTGTTTCCATATTTTTGTCAATGTTTTCCTCTAAAAACGGATAACAGAGAAGTTTGCATAAATGATAAATAATTTCTTAACAAAATTATTTTTAGCAAAATGCCAAAAACAAAAGATAAAAAATAAGCACTTTTTATGCGATTGTTTTATATTTAAGTATCCCTATGAGCCTAAACCTTCAACTGTCGAGAGCTGTTCTTAAGCATATTTGACCATTTATTTTGTTATATGACGAATTATTATAAGACGGGGGTGATCTTAGTATTTTTTTCTCATATTTACTAAAGCTAAAGTCACATTAGCCGAATATTTAATAAAAGAAAAGCATGCTGTGCATTGTATTGGAAACAAAGTCGAAGATAGAATTTTTTCTATTAAGCGCCTTTTTTAATATTACACAGTATGGCGATGAGACTAAGTAATTGCTGTCAATTGTTCACTTCAAAGGCTAGTTTGTACCTCCAACTTTGAATGTTCAACAGCAATTTCCCTATCGTTGGATGTTGATTGTGGTGAGGATCCTCGCTAAGTAAGTAATCGTTATCTACTACTTTCTAGTAGGTGACGCTTTTCTCCTGATCATTCGTTGTTGTTGCCAATGTTAAAGGTGGAATAGAGTGGGTGTTGAAGTGACTTAGGGAGTGTTGAAGTTACTTCAACAAACTTATTATCATTTATATTTTCTTTCATTTAAATTTAACTTTATATTTCTATTTTTTTTCTTTCATTATTTACTATACTTTAATTTGCTTTATTTATATGAATTCACTCCGTGTATTCGGACAGAAAAAACCCATTATTTGGCGTAATATCTATTATTAGTTTTTTCTTTCTCTTTCTTTTGCATAAGATTTGATCATTTTTTCAATACATTTTTTGTTGTTGTAAATTTCTTGTAATTTTAATTATCTGTCTTTAACCAAACCTTGAAGTATACGGTTGCTCAGTTGTGACAGTAAGAGGCTGTAAACATTTTTTTATATCAAATAGCAAGAGGCTGTTAATAAAAATTGGTAATTTAAGGACACCATTCGGTTTTTTTATTTAAATAAAGAAAAAAGTGATAAATCCCACCTGGGCTAATAAACAAGCCCACAGGGAGCTTTGTTTTTGTAGTTGTAAGTCTTGAAAAGTCGCCCTAGTTTAACATTATTTTCTATTTATTATTATACGAGATTTTGGTTTTCAGCCAAAAGTTAATTTGTGAAAACTATTACAGTGTAGGGAACTTTTTCAATCCTGAGCTCAGAAAAAATAATGCTTTAAATCAAATATACAGTTTTATTGATTATTGAAGAGTAGTCGCCGGGGTCTAGTGGTTAGGGTGTTAACTTACTAAGCCAAGAGCGCCGGATTCAAACGGATTCAAACAGCTCTGACATCTTAAAAAAAAGAAATATAAAAAAATATTTCTTTCGGCTAGCAGACGTAAGCAAAAGCTCTGAGAGTAACTGATTACCATGAACAAGCTTTCCAAATCTGTCGTTCGGAGTCGACGGAGTCGCTACTTTTGGATAAACATTTACACACACAACATGGGTGCTGCGAGAAGCTAGGTCGTAATCCTGATACAGGGTTATAATGGCCAATTATGTGTGTATGTATGTATATTTAAATTTTTTATTTAACTTTAAATAAAGAAAACGATGAAAACATAAAAATAAAGGGTGTTTTCACATTTAACTGGGAACCAACATTAGGAGTCACAAGACAGTATCACAAACTGGAATTATTGCCAATAATTAAAGGTAACCAGCGTCAACCTCCTCATACACTCCATCCATCAACTCCAGGTACACATACAGTTTTATTGACTATTGAAGAAATATTGTAGTTTTATAGAGCCATTACATTACTCTAAATTTGAATACTTGAAAAAATATTTTATGATTTTGTAAGTATTAAGCTTTTGTATAGCGCCCTATCTAATGGCTGCTGGCGACTATTCCCGCCATGGGCCTGTGCTCACTTAGCTCTGGGTGGCTTGTTAGTTCATATAAGAAGAGAGTTGTAAGTCTGGCAACTTACTGGCGCTCTCAAGGACTAACCACAGAAGCCTTAATCTGGTACGACGGGCATCAGGAGCCCCAAGATTGCCTGCATGCTCTTGCCAGCTGGGTGTGCAGGAGTCTTGCCTGATGGTTGGGTGAGGCCCTTCGGCAAGTACATGTAGTGGTTGTGGTAGTGCGGGATAGTATGCACCTCCTAAGCAAGGAGGGGTGCCACTATCCAGATAATGGTAGTTCTAAGATTGCTAATGCTTTGTTATAGGGCTCTCAATACAAGAATCGTAGCTTTCTATGTGCGATGGTTGAGAGTTCCGGCATTAAGTGGCGCTGGTCTGATGCATAGTATCTCACGCCTGCTTCTGGGCGGCGCACAGTGGGATTTTTTGCAATAAGTAGTTTTTTCGATGCATAAAATTTGAAAATGTAATGATGCAGTTTTGTAGAAAAAGATTCATTATGGAGAATCAATAAATTGTATCCCAAAAAAAAGTTTATTTGTCTTTGAAATAATGAAGCAATTTACATGTGACTGTAAATGTTAGTCCAAAATATTGAAAACTGTTTACGCACTTCCAAAATAAAATAATTTTATTGCTCAGATTTAAATAGTGATTTTTTCAGATATAGACTTTTCTGCGTATGCAAAAAAAATATATAAAGATCGCTCATATATTTTAACAGATATGATAGAATAAAATTTTTTCTATAATGTACCGTGATTGCAAATTTCCTTGGAAGAAAAAAAAAGCTTGCTCGGTCATGCTATTTAAAAATAAGTCCCCACACTATCAATTAAAAAAAAGTTTAAATAATTAATAATCTTTTATAAAATCATAAAATTTGTCTCCAAATTAATGAAATTTTTAATAAAAAAAAATTAAAATATTAAAATTAAAATTTAATTAGTTTTGGTAAAGAAACAAAAAGTTGTGGGAAAAAATATGATTATATGATATAATTGAGGTTATAAAGGCTCTGTGCCAAATTTGAAAAAACTTTGGGCCAAAAATAACTTTTGGGTTCTATGGGCGGTGAGTAGTGGGCGTGGCCAATTTTTATGAAACTTTAAATTTTTTTTAATTGAGCTAACCAAAGGCTCAAAGCAAAATTTCAAAAACTTTCGGTCAAAAAGACATTTTTGGTTCTATGGGCGGGGGCAAGTGGGCGTGGCCAATTTCGCTAAAACTTTACATTTTTCTTAATTGAGCTAACCAGGGGCTCAGAGCAAAATACCAACATTCTACGAGCTCTCCTTATATTTTTTTTTGCCAAACAATATTTGAACAAATCCTACTGTGGGGCGTGTGCTATGTCTACAGACGGTACACATGTTAAGCTTCAAAAGTATGTATGTCTTGGGATTGAGACGACGCCTCGATTTGACTGTGTATTGTAAAGTGCTGAGAGTCTTTGCTTAAGTAGGTAGCTGTCATCTAGATACTACTATCACTTCTCAGTAGATGGCGATTTCTTCTGATCACTCATTTTGGTGCTAATGCCAAGGTGTGTTGAGTGGATTTTCAAGGGGCAACTTCTTATTGATGGACTATTTTATACAAACGTTTAGTTTTATTTAAACATCTCTTTAATAGATTTTAAAAGCGAATAATAATAAGAAGTAATATTTAAATATTTATTTAAATATTTCACAAAACAGTGGTTACATCTTGTGGCCGTAGCTTTAATGATAAATTATATGGTTTTGTATTCATCAAACAAAAATTCTCAAATAATATTTAATTTATGAGTTGCTTATTTAAATCGTATTTATTTTAAAGCCAAACAAAGAAACATGCATGTACATACATATGTAATGATAGGATTTATTACACAAATCCCATAATTTGTCCATCATTATAATCAAAAGTAATAAATTTATTTGCGGTCCTTTTTTTATTATTTCATACAAACGAGAAAAGCAGCTTATTTGGTTTCGAATTATATTTTCGTGAAGTATCATAGAAATCTAATAATATTAACCAATTTAGCATATAAATAAGCCATTTTACTTAAGCCATTGCTGATACAATAAACTAAAATTATAGAAAACGAAATAAAAAAAGAAAAACGACAGACAAAAAAAAAGAAATCTACATAAAATCTGACCTTTTTTTTGTGTGTGAGGGGGGGGGGGGGAGGGGAGATTATAGGCAAAACAATAATAGCTTGTATGCAAAAACTTCTTTGGCATGTCTCCACTCAACCCTTATTTGCCATAATTATAGCTGCCTTGCTGTTTGGAAATCGATTGCCTACGTTTTTTCTTTAACAATTTTTACACTCGATAAATATTCTTGTTTTTATTTTCTGCCCTTTTTTTGTTTTTTTCTTTTTTGCATAACTTCTGATTTTTCATAACAAATATTTTTAGTTATTTATGGCTTTATAGTGATAGATTTTTGGGTTCTATAAGCAAAAGTTTATTATTTTTAGTACAATTTTTGCTCTTCTAAGCCTAAGGATTTATTGGGTTTGAAAAGCCAAATTTTAACCCAATTTATTTATATTCTTGCTTTATTTTATGTTTTACTAGAGATTGAGTTGTTTCGGGTAAAGGAAAATTATTTAAAAGTTAAAAGTATTCGCAAAAAATATCAGGTTGGAGTAGAAATAGTGTCATACTTTATTTCGGAACAAGCTGATTATAAACAACATCACTGCAAGGAGGGATTTAGAAACGTCTATAATATTTGTATTGTATTAGTGGTATAAAGTAGCTTGTTTTGGCTCTTTAACCCTTATGTTAATGACAAAAAACACCTTAAATTTAATGGCCAGTTACCCGGAAGCTTCAGATAATGAGTTTGTAGGAACTGTTGAAAATGGCAAAGAAGCATATCAGTCGGAAAGTAGTGAAGTGAAAAATGAAGATAAAAAGAATAGTGAACTTTGTGCTAAAAATGGAATGTATTGGCAAAGTATCCCATTTTCTTAATCACAACCATTAGGAAAAAATATTTTATGAGTACGTGGCGGTGGAGCTTGAAAATTCAAGTTCTATAACAGCGAACAAATTCTCAAAAGTATTTTGTTAACCGAAATAACATTTAAGCCTTTTAGACAAAATGGTTGGGATGTTTTTTTTTTAATTTCTTATTTTTGCGGGTGTTCACATACCATATTATGTTTGTGGAAAACAATTCACAGTATAAATCCACAGACCATCGTAGGAAACTTTTAAAAGAACTAAGTTTTCAACTTTGCATGGAAAATGTAAAGCAAAAATGTAAAAGTCGGAAAATTATTTCCAAATAATCTGTTAGAACTGTAATACCCAAACATGCTTCTTCTTTGCAAAAAAAGTAAAACGGGTCGTACTTTGGTGGTAGAAAATTGATATCTATGCTCAAAGTTAGGAATAAAAAAAAAATTAAATACCCGTAAAGGATGTTCTAGATATTCGAAAACTGTTTGCAATGGACGCTTCAAGAATAACATAATATGTTCAAAGTGTCCGCAAAGTAGTCGCCGTGGTCTAGTGGTTAGAGTGTTGGCTTACTAGACAAGAGCTCCATATCCAACCCCAGGTCTGACATCTTAAAAATAAAGAAATATGGAGAAAAATTATATTTTTCGTTGACTACTTCTTGGAAGGGTTCTTTCAAAATCTCTGAGACTAACTGATTACTATGAAAGAGCTTCTCAAGTCTGTAGGTCGTGGTACTCATGGATACAAATTGACGCATATAATATGGGTGCTGTGAGAAGCTAGACCATAACTCTGCAGAAGATTTGTAATGGCCAATTATGTATGTGTGCAAAACCAGAATGTGTGTATTGAGATCATTGATGTCCAAGGTAGTAGTGTTAGTGTTAACTCATAGCAGTCTCGATGACGATTAAAATGTAAAATAAGAGTCTTACTTCTGTGTCAATACAATTGGTGGGCTCGCATGCCTAACGTACTCGAAAAATGATTTAAAAATGTCAGCCACAACCATCTGTACACTTTTAGGTGTGCAAATTAAGACTTTGACCCTTTACACTAAAGTTTACAGTAGTTTTAAAATTGTATGGGATTTTATTGGCAGTTTATAAAAATTCTGAACGTATTACCGTTTTCAAATCTAATGTCGTTTTTTTTTTCATATTTACTTTGTGAATTTTGTTTAAACTGAATTAAGCTATATTTACACCACCTAAGCTTCTCATCTGATTATAACAGATTATAACAGTTACAACTCCGACGGCAATAACTTTGAAAGTAGAAAATTTTCTAGTTTTAACTGAGCTCATGCAAAAACAATAAAAATTAAATTAAATTTGTAATTAAACTATCTGAATCTAACTGAGCGCGCTTCTGATATAAAACTCAGATGAGAACTTAGGTGGTGTAAATATAGCTTTAGGTATACATTAGAGGTATTCGTTGAATATTCTAGATTTCTGTAGTGCAATGCACTACGAAATTTTAACGACAATTGTTTTGTTAAAACTCTTTAACAATTCTAGCTATCGTCAAGTGTTTTTTTTTAAATCGATTTGTGTTACGAGTTTTAAAATAGATAGAAATGTTTTTAGAATATCTGGAATTTAATCTGTAAATTTATTCATAGGCTGCTTAGTGGATATCTTTCATTAATAACTTTTCAAAAAATAAAAAAAAAATTAGAAATTTTTTCAGAAAAATTAAATTTATTGTCAAAATACAATATACAAGATCCGTATTCACACAGATTTTAGAAAACCATTTTTCGTAAAATCACTATTTTGTTATAGAATAAATAGTAAAAATTATATAAAAAAATAACATTTAACTAGATGACCCGTGAGAATATTTCTCACCGTTAGTTGTCATTTTTGTAACATAAAATTAAAATAATTAATAGAAATTTTAGTAACTTCAATACATTTTATTAAAAATATAAAAATATTAGAAATCATAATATATCATACATATGAACATACATACATACATATCTTTAAATGCTTTTATAATACTTTTTTGAATACAATGTTAGAGGTAATGACATGATCATCGTTAACTTTTTGCCCGTACGAATCCTTAATACAAACAAAAAAATATCATTAAACGTACAACTACTGCAAAGTATTGCCAAAACAGCTTTTTATAGTAAATAGCGGTATTGCCAGAATGGATTTTAATATATAAATACTATATTATGTAGAACTGCATTACTATTAAGCGACCCTGTATTACCACACTTGAACAAAAAATATAATCATAATGACAACAATATTATCATGCAGTTCTATATAAAATATTATTTTTATCAATGAAAATATTAATTTTTCAATTTCTAATTATTTTTTGTCACTAGTGTTAGAAATTAGCTTTAAAATTAGATATCATTCATTAAATTTGATGCGGTGGTATGGGAGATATTTGCAACCGACAAAAAAAGTTCTTTAGAAATAATATATATGATAATTAAAAAAAAAGGAATAAAAATATGTTGGATATGTGACAAAATTCAAGTGAATAATTTTAAAGTTTGTAAGAAATCTGACTTTGCATACTGTTTTTTTTTTTCTATTGTTATAGAGATACTACTTGATTTATATTTTTAACTATAAGCGTTAACGAGGATTTATTTAATTGTTCTATCGTTAACGCAAACAACAAAATTGCCTTTAAATATAAACAGAAAAAAAAATGTTTAAAGTTACTGAATTGCACTACTGTTGTACCTCTTTTGCGTCATGCGGCATGGTGATTAGAGCGTTCTCAAAAAATCTCAAACGAACGAGGTTCAATCCCAGCGAAGGACAAAAACTATAAAAAAATTGTGTTTTTCCGAATTATAATTTAAAAAATAGAGGTCACCTCCTCCAAGATGTCCATCTGCAAGAAAAACCGCTATCTCACATATCTAGACTATTCCACCAGAAACGATGATCAGGAGTACAGCGCCACCCTCTGCGAAGATAACAGATAACTTAATTAATGAAGACGGTCACCACTCACTATTAACATCTACCAACAAATGGGCAATTGCTGTTGATCATTCAAGGGTGAAGGTATAACATTGGCCTTTGAATGATCAATTGATAGCAACTTATCTCATTGATATATGGCGATCACCTATCTTCAATACTATAATACAATGCACTGCACGAGTAGGGGTTTAGTCCAGAGTATTGGTCTTAAAAATAAAAAGTTTTATGACCATAAAATACAATTAGCAACTTAGAGGAATATGCTTGTTACTTTTTAGAATGCTTTTATCAAACAATTTTTGTAACGATTCCGCCTTGTAATTTTACTCCCTTTGCAATAGAAGCTACCCTAAAAGCTAGTTGTCCTCAGTCTGGGGCCTGGGTCTTTTCCCAATTAGAGGCAGATAAAGGAACCGAACATAAAATAAAATTCTATAAGGATAGCTTAAATTTATAGCTTACTAAAATGGCATCTTAATTATATCGTCGATGGAATTAAGGAACGCTGTAACTGACAAAACCTTAAATGTTCTTCAGAGCCAAAAAACTTTTATAAAAGTAGAAAAAATACACTGATATTTTTCATTTCGCAGACGGTGTAAGTGAATTTATTTTCATCGTGGAAATCTGGGACGGGGACCAATCGACGCGTATTTTTTTTTTTCTGATAAAAATGATGCAAAAAACATATTTTCGATTTTTTGTCAGTTACAGCGTTCTTTAATTTAATTGACGATATGTTTTTGGTTCTGTCTATCTGTTTTTCAAAATGAAATATGGTTTACATGCACTAAGTACACAGCCGTATAAAAAGTAGTTCCTTCATTCAGTTTATTGCTCAAACTTATTTATATGGAATATGCCTACTATGTAGTTTATACTCTCCTAGACAATGAGGCGTATGATTTATTTTTAGTTTTTACAAAATATTACTCATACGTTATATGCCCAAACGTCTACTTAAATTTTTCTTCGTTAGGTTTCAAAGGTTAAATCCTAAAAACTGTTTCTCTGCAGCATACCGAATTTCTAATAACCCAAAAATGATTGCGTTGCAAAATTTTCGTTAAATTTAAATATTTTTTCAATATTTTTGCAAACGGATTTTTAACAATTTGTTTAAAACTAACAAAAATAATAAAGATAAATATGTTTGTTCAGTTATGCGTGTAATCCAATTGTTATATACCAATAGCCATAAAATTTCTATGATATATTTATTATAAAATTTAAAACAAAAAATAAGTCAATTTTCTTTTTATCTAAAAATTAATTTTTTTTTCATATACAAAGGCTTAAAGAGGCGCAATTTTTTCTTATTCAAGAACAGCATAATGTGTTTGGTGGAATTAAAAAAAAAAAAAATGTAAAGGTTTTTGGATTGCTTTTTTCTAATAATATTTAGTTTTTACATATTTAATAGAAAAATATAAAATTCTTTTTTTTTTGAAACTAAAAAATTAAAAAAAGAAAATATGAAATAAAAGTACTACTTATTAAATTCCTTTTTAATTTATTGTCACTGAATTTATGGAAATGCAACAATGGGATTCCCTTTTTGAAAATAATTTTTTTTTTATGGCAAAAACTTAATTTATTGATTTTACCTTTGGCTGGTATTGAACTAAAATTATAAAAGGAAACTATTTTAAAGGAAAATAAAACAAAACGGCAAACTTACTGTCAATAGAGCCACAATACTCGTAGTTTATACAGCCAAACGTGTGCATTTTAACAATGTAATGTGTTTACTGGAGCATAAAAAGAGAGTGCACATACTACATATACAGCAGATGGTAATAAATTAGTTCACAGTAATAAATTTAATTTAATAAATAGCAAAGAAAATTTAAATTTTATGTATGCGAGTAAAAAAAATAAAACTGAAGAAGATGTATTTCTTGGAAGCATATTCTACGCTAACACTTGTAATAGAATACATATAAGAATGTGGTTAAAACGCACCTGTGTCTACAGAGATTTTTGTCTACTTTTAAGATGTTAGACAGTTATTCATGGACCAATTGTTTGTTCTTTTATCAAGAAATTGAATAGTCATTACAGTGCACTATGGATTCAAATCGATTTTTTCTGGCATAAATTAAAATAATCATAACAGAACTTTTACTTTTTGTTTGTTTAATTGAGGTGGATTGTTAATAAATTAGAAAGGGAAATAGTCAAATTGCCCACGCCCATACAACACGCCCACTAAAAGGGAAAACACCTAAATTGAAATAAAAGATTTCTTTTCAATATACAAAGATGATACAGATAATACAAATCAAACTGTATTATTTATTATCATCATCATATACATATATTATTTCTAAAGCACTTTTTTTTTGTCGGTTGCAAATATCTCCCATACCACCGCATAAAATTTAATGAATGATATCTCATTTTAAAGCTTATTTCTAACACTAATGACGAAAAATAATTAGAAATTGAAAAATTAATATATTCATTGATAAAAATTATATTTTATATAGAACTGCATGATAATACAGTTGTCATTATGATTATATGTTTTTGTTCAAGTGTGGTAATACAGAGTTGCTTAATAGTAATGCAGTTCTACATAATATAGTAGGTATATAGTAAAATCCATTCTGGCAATACCGCTATTTACTATAAAAAGCTGTTTTGGCAATACTTTGCAGTAGTTGTACGTTTAAAGATATTTTTGTTTGTATTAAGTATTCGTGCGGGTAAAAAGTTAACGATGATCATGTAATTACTTTTAACATTGTATTCAAAGAAGTATTATAAAAGCATTTATACATATGTATGTATGTATGTATGCATGTATGTATGTATGTATGTATTATGATTTCTAATATTTTTATACTTTTAATAAAATGTATTGAAGTTACTAAAATTTCTATTAATTATTTTCATTTTATGTTACAAAAATGACAACTAACGGTGCGAAATAATCGCACGGGTCATCTAGTTATGATTTATTTATGAGTATTTACATTTTTGTGAATTTTTTGACGGACCCACTCATCTTTGTACCCATTTCTTTTCCAAACCGAAAGCAATTCTGTGCAGTTAATCAAAAATTTTGTTAAAATAAAATGATAATTTTGGAAGTTTGCTAAAAAATGCTGGCAAAATATAAATATGCACATGAACTTATAGGTTATATTGAGACTACTGAACTACGAAATCATAATATCTAGAATTATGGGAAGGATAAGAAAACAAAAATAAATTTAAAAAATTGTTGTTTTGTCAGGCTTAAATTCTATAACGAATTTTATATTTTTTTTTTTTGCAATAAATGTGTTGATAATCCAAGGAGAAAATGATATCAATGAACTGAACATACGTTTTCGACTCCAGTGGTGCGATTCAGTAACATATTTTTACGATAATCGCATTGTTTTCAACAGTAAACAACAGAATTGTCGATATTGCTATTCATTATTTTTTGTTTACGATGGCTGTTGTCGTAAACTAACGCCAAAAATTTTTATGCTGTTTATTCAGTTCGAAAATCGTAAATTTTTTATATTGAAATTTTGTAGAGAGATGTGCCTACGCTATTAACTAGTTTGTTTGAGAACCATTTTTGTGTGTTTGTATACCCAAAGAAACTAGAGGTTTATAGCTGTGCTAACTTTCTACCCAAAAACTGACTAATTTTATACAGTGCTGCCAAATTATTGCAATTTAAACATAAAGAAAACTACAGTTGTAGACTGTCGATAAAACGTACTTAGTGAATCACATAATCGTTACTGCAAACAATAAAAACTGTCGACTTCTTTTGCGAATATCGTATTGTTAAAAGTTACTGAATCCCGGTACAGCTCCAGATAGTCTCATCCTGTACATATTCAAAACCAAACATCAACTCACACTTTTCAAGAAATCACATACTGAAATTACTTTTTCACAACATGAGTGCTGCGAGAAGCTAGGCCGTAACCCTGACACAGGGTTGTAATGGCCAATTATGTATGTATGAATGTATATGTACATACGCTTGTATAAGTTAGTCGAAGTAAAGTCGAGCAACAGTTTCTATCATATTTTCCGTTTCTCACCATCATTACATTTTTTGTAATTTTCATCTTATTAGTATGAAACAGAATTACAGTTTATTCTTGTTTTTGCCCCCTTATTTCATTTTATCCACATTAGTCAACATCGACGACATGTAGGATTGCAGCCGTGGTGGTTAGAGGGCATTGCTAAAGCAAGCGCAGTTTACATCATGTGCTGGATTACACTTCATGGGGCTCGCACTTCGGGCCTCCAGCACATGATAAAATTCAAAAATATATATAAATAATATAATATATAATATAATATATAATGTAAAACTACTTACTTTGGGCTATATTTTCTATTTATGAAGTACTTAATAACTCTACTTTTTAGGGTATGCTCGTTAAACAATTGTAACACTGCCTGAACACTTATTAAGAAACACGTATTTAAATTTTCAACTTTGAAAGCCTAGTAGACGGGCAGTGTTCCAAACTGTTCTCTTTTTTTATATTGGATTGATTCCTTGGAGTGCTGAAACTAAGAAATCAATCTTTAATTTTAATTATTTTATTATTAATTTTTTCAAAAAGAAAAAAAAAAATCGATTTGAAACCGTATTACTGTGATGGCCGTTTAAATACGATTTTCTTTTGTTCTATTTAGTTAGCTTATGCTGTTCTTTAAAGCTTAGTCTCAACCCACAGATTTATAATAAATCTCTACACTCATGGAATGTTATTCACACAATGCTTTGCTTGCACCACAAGCAAAACTTTCTCTGTGACATATATTTTTAGAAAATATTATTCTTATTTTTATTAACATATATAGTAGGTATACATGTGTATGTATATGCACTTAATATATTCGATACAGATAAATTGTATGTATTTATATAAATAGTAATTATATATTATAATATTGACAATGTAAAATTATAAAAAGGCACATAGCGATACTTCAAAAAAAAGTGGCACAAAACTTTTAAAGAATTAATAATATAAAAAATAAAAAAAAAAACAACTTTAGTATATAATATTTCTCAAAAGTTAATGTATGTTTATTTGATAATAATTTTTAATAGATTACATGTAAAGTATTTTATTTTGGGCCTACGAGTTTGGCAAAAATGAAGCCATTGCTAGGCATATCATTGTATAGAATATACAGTCTAAAACCTGTGCTGACACATGGTATGAGCGGAACTACTGAATTGAGGTTTTGAATTTTTTTATTAATCAACAAAAATTCATTTTCAAGAATTTTAAATTGAAATTAGGATTTGTGAGGTGGAGATTGAGAAAGACCCATTTTGCTCAATAATAAATTTTTGAGAATTATCTATATATCATAGGCCTTAGGCCGAGGCCACGCAATGTGCGACAAAACGGTAAGCGGCCAAGAATTAAAACATATGGAATACTAATGAAGTGGCCACGCAATAAGCGCCGCTTAGCCGCTCAGGAATAGAACTTGTTCTAATTTTTAGTTGATTTCTGAGCGGCGAAGTATAAACATGACAAAAGTGAATGCGGAGCTTATAATTTCAACTGTACAAAGCCGACCGCTATTATGGCTAAATAGATAACCAAATTTTAAAATTTAAAATATGGAATCTTAACAACTAACTGCACTAACCGCTCCGAAATGATGCTCAGTAATAAGCCACTTGCCGCTCTTTACGTGGCTTCGGCCTTAGATTATGAATATAATGTAGTGGCTTTCCTAGCGATGGCTTCGTTTGGCCAAATATGTCCAGACTTCATTTTACTTCAATAAATAATAAATACTTATACAATTCCTATAGTGTCTGTCAGGATGCCTATGGTTGGTAAATAGTAATAGGTTGGTAAATGTTGGTAAATGTTATAGGTATTGTTTGTTACTATATAGTACTAAAATCATCAAGTTTGTTGTATTGGCGTCCCTCCCTAGCCCTAGTGTGACTGACTTTACGTATTGTAACAATAAAATGTATGAATACGTACACATTTAATGCAGAAAAATAGTTTGTTAAAATATTCATCTGGTGTGAATTGGCCCACTGAGTCAAATAATTACACTGTGCTCGAATTTGACTCTTTTTTTAAAGAAGCTGGGCATCCTACTCTAAAACTAATTCTAGTAAGCTGAATTCAATGGCATTACCCATTTTTAGATATTAGCGATATAAAATTTTTACGCTAAAGTACAAAAAAAAAATAGGTATTTTTATACTTTTGGGATAATTTTTAAAAAAATTTTTACAACAATAATATTTTTGCAAAAATATACAATAAATTTGACACTTAGCTGTTATGCTGCTCTTATCATGAAAAAAAAAACGGAACACAAACAAATTTTTCTGTAGGCCTGTGTAATTTAAACAAATTCATCCGAAAGTTGTGTTGGCTAATTTGTTGCAGTTGAACAAAGTGCTGATGACACACGATGTTTTTTTATAAAAAAAGCGGAGTACGTACTACTTTTGCAACATTTTTTTTACAAATACTCGAAGTTCCTGTGAAATATTTTTTATGTAATTTGATAGCTCTACGACCTCGGAATTCTTATCAATATTACATATAATTTTTGGTACGAATTTCTATCAATGGCATTTTAAAATAATATTTTTAAATAAAAGTTCCTATACAACTTAACCTAAAGCTTTAATGCGCTTAAATCACAAGAGTTGGAAAGGATTACTGTTCCTTCTTGTGCTTCATGACTTTTATAACAGTTTTTTGTAAATTTTTAACAAAACAATCAAACAGATTTCCAAAACTATATTATAGTGTAGAGAAGGGTTTGCTGTTCGGTTTTAGCTGAAACCGAAACCGCGGTTTTTTTACTCAATATTCTAAACCGAAAACCGACAAAAAAACTGTCAGTTCTCGGTTTTGAACTTCCCAGCAGAAAATTTTTCAAATTTGGAAGCAATAACGGAAGCAATAAATTTGCATTTCTATTGCATTTTAACGGCTCATTTCATATGAAATTCATGCATTATTGATGCGCACGAATAAGTGATTATTTACAATTTCTCCCTTACCAAATAGCTAACTGGTAAACACTAATTTATGCTGGGTTCTTGTAATTTTAATAGTCTTTTTTATTTCATTAAGGCATATATTAATAAAAAAGAATTTCAATTTGTATAAAACATCTTTTACAAATTAAATTGCAAGGTTTTTCAAAGATTACTTATCGTTAAATTGACAGAATTAAAAAGGACCATCCTATTGGTATAGTGGTTTGAGCGATCGCACCAATACTCAAACGGCCCAGGTTCAAATCCCAGCAAAAGTGAAAAATGAAAAAGTTGCGAGTAGTTTGCGGTTTTTTTAAAAAATTATAATTTAAAAATAAGAGGTTCCTCCCCTCCAAGAAGACCGTCTACAAAGAAACCGCTCTCCAACATTCCACTCCATTCCAATTTAACGTTTGACAATAAAAAAACGAATGATCTTTTCATCGGTTTTTGGCAAACTCTAGTAGTAGTAGCCCTGTTATAGATATTTGGTGCAGATTTATATTTAATCTGCTTATAGATATCACTGGGAGATACCCACATACATAATCATGAAGATATATAAATTTTTTTTTTTTCATACATATGTAGGTGTGTTTGTGTATATTATTATTCTTTAACAAAATGTTGCACGTGTAGGTTCCATGTGCATTTTTCAATAATTGTGTGTTTTTTTATTTGTGGTTTTCTATTAAATTTTATATATTACCCTTTATAGTCATTTTTAATATTTTTTTTTTACTTCTGTTACTAAAAACAAAGCAGAATTCAATAGTTCGTGAGTTTGATGAAGGGAGGAGAAAAAAAAATCAATTTAATTTTATGCGTTGATAGAAAACATGCCATATTACTGTGATCATATTAATATGATGACGAATGTGAAGAAGTATTAAATTACAAGATTTTTTTTTATTAAGGGCTAGACACCTACTCATGCAGGGCATTGCATTGTAATTTGAAGATAGATACCCGGCAGAAATTAGTGCTTACCAATAAGCTATTTTGTAAGGGAGAAATTGTAAAAAATCACTTACTCGTGCGCATCAATAATGCAGGATTTTTATATGAAATGAGCCGCTAAAATGCAATAGAAACGCAAATTTATTGCAACCAGTAAGCAAATATTATACAAAATCAAAAATAAGTAATATCTTATCCTATAGCATCTTTGAAAGCTTTAAGGCATGAATAAATAATATAATAATTAAGCGAGCGCTCTAACCACTATACAATATAGTCTACATCTTTTCTAATACTTTAATTCTTCTTAAATGAAAAAATTTTCATATTTAGTTTAAAAATACCTTTGGTTTTTACGAAAAATAAGTTTTCGTTAACTTGAAATTGTATGAACAATTTAATTTTATTTTGCCAGTAAAAAAAAATAATTTTCAGGAAATTCCCTTTTAATCGTTAACACATGTTTCCCACATACACAGCAATTTTATTCTTAAAAAAAAACGAGAAAACCAGAAAGAAAGAATGAAAAATACAAAAATATTCTCTTTAACAAATTAGTACAACTACGCGTATATCCTGTTGCAATTACATGTTCCTTGTTTTGAATACATTTGCAATTTCTGCAAGTTGTTCTCCACAAATTTTATTATTTTCCTTTGCTTTCGTTTCCCAGATTTTAAAATCCATTTGTCATCTTTATGTTTATGCTGTGGCACTTATGGAAATACGAAACAATTTCATAACAAACGCATAGATTGCGTGTAATGTTGCATGCAACATATGAAGCATATAATTGCGTGGTAAATAAACTTGTCAGTTAATGTTTACAAAAAAATAAAAAGAAATTAAAGTTATGACTAACAACCGCAAAATGAATTTACGTTTATTACATGGAAAAAACAAAAAAAAAAAACATATTTTTTTTTAATATTAAAAAAAAAATTTATTTTGAATCAAAACATAAATAGATCCAACATTTGTGTATGCCTTCGAGTTTTTAAGTTATCATTTAGTAATTAGTTTTAAGAAAATTTCACTATTGAAACTGCTTAACGAATCTTAAAACATTTTTGAAATGAGTCTTCGCTAGGCCCTGTCACCAGAGAGTCAATGTATACAAAGAGATTGTAAGTGACTGCGAGTTCTCTACCATGAGAGACACTCATACTAAGTACATTCCAGGCTTATACTGTCAGTGTAGCTAGTTTACAAAAACGTTACCTAAAGAAGCTGAAGAGTCTATACGATGCTGTTATAGTGTGCGGGCTCATTGAGGCTGATTACTGTTGCATTTTTCTATGGTGAAGGTATAATACTGGTCATTGATTTCCTTGCGATTCCCATTCTTAAAGTAGGACCTTTGTTTTTTTCGAACTGATATCAGATACGATGTTATTAAGTTAAAATCAAATGTCCACACAATTTTTCCCCCTTCTCCGTTAATTTTTCTAGGCCAGCATAATGTACAGCATGAGTAGGTGTTCTCATTAAAAATAAACGTGCAACCCCATTTGTTACAGGTACGATCTAACTGTTTAATAACCCATACACACTGCAGTGAATTTGAACATAGAGTGGCGAGGGATGTGTAAAAAAGTCGTGTACCCACATCATATTTACTTCCAGAGTTCTTGAAATGGTTCAGTAAGGAATAAAACCCTATTTTTTCTTTGCCTTCTGATGGAAAAAACTAGTAGGGATTACATTTGACGGCAGTCGTAAAACAGCTCATATGAGCATAGGATTTGACTCATTCCACATTTATTGAGGCTTTCTCAGCAGGCGCGGTTCACTGAGAGGTGCCAATGATATCCCTGTGTCCCGGAAAATAGCAACAAGTCCTTTAAAATAGTCTCTCATAGAAAACTCCAGTCCAACTCACATACTCTGACAAATCGCGAAAATTTCCGTTTGAAAAATAGTAGACATGTCTAGTAGCAGTAAGGATACTGTATATTTAATAAACTCTTAGGAAACGTCAGATACTCTCGAATTCAACAGGTACTTTTTTGGAGATATGAACTCCACATCAGATAAAATTATGCCAGCCAGTACCATTTTAGATAAAAGGAATTCATTATAAGCATTCTCTTAAAAAAATGAAAACAAAACGCTAAAACTCTTTGTGGCAGTCTATATGTTACCAAGAGGAGTACATACATAGTTTGCTATTACAACCCTTCTTTTCAAAGTTACGGCCTAGCTTCTCACAGCACCCATATTGTGGGCGTTAATTTTTATCCATGAGTAACGTAGACTTGAGAAACTTATTCACAGCAATCAGTTTAGAACTTTGCCAAAAGACTGCTAAGAGTAGTCGACGAAAGAAATATTTTTTTATATATTAATTTTTTTCAGGATGTCAGAGCTGGGGCTGGAACACAAACAATCTACATACTAGACTCCAAGAGTCGTGAAAGAACTGAATCTTAGAGCGATTAATAAACAAAAGCGAAAAGATATGGTCAAATCTACATAATTACTGAACAAAGTAAGAGGAAAAATTTCCTGAATATATACAAGAATCCTTGAAGTGCTGTAAATGAATATTAAGTTTTAGTAATGCGTGTGACAATAATTTCCATAGTTTTCAGAGAATGCCATTGTTTATCCTATAGAGACTGAACTGGCTTGTATATACCGAAGTTTCCAAAAAGAATATTTTCCAAATAGAAAATATGAAGAAAATTATGACATATGCAGAGAATTGTCAAGCGATTTAAAATTTGCAATACATGACAACAGACCAAGATTTTTCAAAATTATAATTTAAAAATAAAAGAGAAGTCCATCTACAAAGAAACCGCTCTCTAACATTCCACACTGTTCCACCTTAACCATTGCCAACAAAAAAGAAAAAAAAAAGAAAAAAACGAATGACCAGGAGAAAAAGCGCCACTTATTAAGAAGTAGCAGATAGCAGTTAAAACGTACTTAGCGAAGGCACTCACCAATATCAACATGTAACGATGAGGAAATTGCTTAATCAATGGTGAAGGTATAACACTGGAATTTGAAAGATCAATTCACAGCAATTTGTCTCATTCCTAAGGCGCTTAATAATATAAGAAAACAAATTATATGTACTGTTGTCATAAATGTACCGTCCTTTAAACAAAAATTCCATTACAATGCACGGTATTTAGTAGGAGTTTACCCTTGAGTATTGGTCTCAATAGAAAAAAAAATATATATTTAAATGTAAAAACACTTGATTTTTTAAGGCTGAGTAATGCTTATTTCCATTAGATTTTAACATGAAATGCTACTTTATGTTGCTGGTAATGTTTAAAAATAATTTGTTTTACATTGTGTTCTGTATTTAAAGGTTTTTGTGTACTTTCTGCTCATCTCTTACACTTCTTTCAACAGTAGACGGTATGCCAAGATAAGAAGTATTGTGGTAAAAAAATGTTGGACTGAAGATAATCATCAATTTATAAAGAGCAATTATTTGTTGATTTCGGTTTCAAACAGTAGCTCTCTGAATGCCATAATATTTGGAAATGGTTTTATAGTGTAGCGTACTTGACTGTCATCTACCACTGTATACATTGAAAAGAAAAAAAAAATAATACAAAAATAAGTCACATCATCATTAACAGGTACGAGTAAAGTTGGTTTCAAATAATAAAATCAAGTCATTACATACTAAATAATTCAGTTGTTTCTCTTGTTTTTTCTTTTCCACATTTCGAGTTCTGTTGCCACGCTTTAAAGGCAAGAAAAACGGGGTTGTTCATTACCACCTTTAATGGCTGTTTCTGTTTCTGTTTCTGTTCCTTTTGCTTGTTTTTTGACTTTTAATTAAAAATCTGAACACGAAGTTTAAAGTTCATAAAAGTAATAAAATTTTAAAAGTACTCACGCATTTGTTTTTTAATTTATTGTATAGCCGAAACGAAATAATACATCATTTAAAATGTGAACGTAATTAAAAATATGTATATCCTTGGCTGTAGCAAAGTTTTTGTAAACAGTTTTAAGGATGTATTTAAAAAACTATTAAAGCAATGCCATTTTAAAAGTAAGCGTTGAATAATGTTTCGTAAACAAATTAAAAATTTAAGCATTTGCTTAAACTTTAGTTGTATATATAAATGTCATACATTTTTTATAAAAAAAAAATACCAAGACTACCAATATATTAAAACAAAACTCATATTATAAGTAATAAAACATTCTTTTATTTGTTTGTTAGAAAATCTTTCAACTTTTGGAATTTTTTTATTTTTTCAGTATTTGTACTTGATAGGTTTTATATTGTTAAAGCACATTCTCCAAGTTGTGTGTCATTTACTCATTAATTATTTACTGGCTTAAAAGACAAAGTTTTTTTTGTTTACACACAAATTATAAAATATTTCAATAGGAAATATGTTACTTTAGTAGTTGATAAGTGTTATATTGATATTACTAAAGCGTTTTGTTTTACCATTTCCATCACCAGGGATAGATAGCGTATACAATAGCTGAAAAGAGTGTTCAAAGTAAGATGTGCGTCACTATAAAGTGTAACACCCATTTTTCTTAATAACTTTTTTCACCTTTAATCTAAATTATTTTTCTTAATTACAATATCTTTGAAAAATGTGTCAGATTTTAAAATGTATCAGTTTGTCAAATTTGGCTTGTTAGTTAGTTCACAATGGATAATCAAAGACAAGTGCATACAAAAATTATTCAAATAATTCAAAAAAAACCATATTGGAGTTATACAAAAGTTGCTAGGGAAGTCCACGTGGCCAGGCAATGTGTTTCAAGAGTGGTCAAAAAGTTCAACAGAGACCTAAAAATTTAAAGAAAGCCTGGAACAGGTAAAGTAAAACTGGTAACGAACGACGCGAAAGCCAAAAAGGTTGAGAAGCTTTTGCTGGCTCTTCCAAACATTTCTGGTCGCGAAGTGGCCCGGCGCGTGCAATGTTCGGAAAGTTTTGTTTTTGTGATTTGGCGTTTAAATTAAGAAGTCCTCCTCTAACTTTAACTAACAAGCCGGTCATCTCTGCAGATAAATTTTTTGTGAGCATAGGCATTGCACTGTAGTTGAGTTGGCAGTAAAGGTCATGGTGTAGTGAATTTATAGCCTTGTAAACATTTTCCTCATGTTCCTTAATAACGAGATGTTGTAGTGTCGACTTCCATTCAAAGCAGAGTGGACGATTAGTATTGTTTGGAAAATATTGTAGAAACAGACATAGATCAGACCACTCATTTGCCCAGCTGATTTTATGTGCTATAATAGACTCAGCTAAAATGCGAAGTAATCTCTGTTCACTCATGCTTAACACTTTATTTATATAGCATAAATGTAGTTTCAGAGTCCAGACATATAGAGAAGGCAAACGAGTTTCTAAATAGACCATAGAGCTTGGAGTTGTTTCAGGTAAGTACAGCATTTTCTTAATGCAAAAACGAAACAGCTTTTTCACTTTATCATATTTCGTGTAACCACAGACTTGAACGGCATAAAACATTATTGAGCGAGAGTCTGATTGGAATATTTTTAATTTATTATCCTTAGATATTTTTGGGTGGTTTATATACTTCGACCATGTTAAATTAATTGCTAATTTTGAGGCAAAAAATTTATTAATCAAATGCTTCCTAAACGACAGATTATAAGTCATGTCCACACCTACATATTTATAGCAGTTAATAATTTCAATGTTATTATTACCAAAATTCCATTTTAGGTGCTTAGATATTCTAGGTCATCTCCGAAATACCATTACCTTGGACTTGCTCAAATTAACCGACAAGCTCCACTTTACACAGTATTCATAAAATACATCGATCATAGTTTGTAGTACAGAATAATAATGTCGTCAGCATAAAGCAGGACCTCCACAACATTACCAGCAATACTTATCCCTCCAGGCAACACATCCACCAGGTCTTTAATATAGAGGGAGAATAATACCGGACTTAAAATACATCCCTGTTTTACACCAACATTAACTGAGAAATACTCCGAGAAAGAGGAACCATCCCATATACGGCTGGATGTATTTTCATAAGCGTTCTGTAAAATTCTGATAATTTTAGAAGACATTCCTAAACTAGGCAGCTTATAGAATAGATTATTTATTTTATTTACATTATTCATTTGATTGATAATTTTTTTTAAAGGTCATTGACTTTAGGTTAGGTATTAGCATAATTTTTAATTTAAATTGATAGTGCAAGCTGTTGTTCTAATCTAAGTTGTGTTATGCTCACTTTCTAATGTAATTAATTTAAGTGTTATATATTGAATTTAGTTGTTGCATTATTTATTGGGTTAAGTAATAATTATAATAATGAAAAAACTATAATACCCTGATGATATTAAAAAATTATTGATAAAATGAAAAAAAAATTGTTCTTTTTCATTGCATTTCAGTGGGAGATGGGCGTAATAGTGGGCGTGTTATTGTAATTTATGCATGAAACATTTTAAATGATATAGATTACAGTAATATCAGATTTTAAGGTTGTACCTAAAATATTGTATTTTAGAAAATATGGCACTTTTTGTGTTGAGGCTGTATGGGTGGTGGAGGTAAAATTGGGTCAAAGTTCAAAATTTTTTTCCGATAATATTTGTAACAATATAATATTCAAGTATACCAACATTGAGAGTTATACCTAAAGTATTACGGACAATACGGCATTTTATAAATTTTGATTGTATAGGAGGTGAGCGTAAAAGTGGGCGAATTTTCTTAATTTTTGAAAAAAAAAATCTGGAATTGTCTCAAAAATAAATTGAGCTCTACAATGACTCCTTGTATTTAATGCCGGCGTTGTCTCACTGTGCGGCCTGCCCTATAGATTAACTGACTAGCCAATTACGATATCAGCAAGTTTAAATCAAATGTCCACAAGCACTACTTCCTCTTTCCTCCCTTGCCATAGAATATATTCCTAAAGCAACACAATGTACTGCATGAGTAGGGGTCATCCCCTGAATGTAGCGTTTCAAATGAAATAAAAAAACACTTATGAGATACTTAATGTGCTGGAGGCCCGAAGTTCGAGCCCCTTATGAGATACATAAACCTGTGGCCGAATTACAGCATTAAGTAAAGTAAAATTCAAGTAAAATTTTTCATAAATTTTGTTTCTGGGATTACTGCATTCGTTATCGAGTTATCTAGTTGTAGTCGCCGTGGTCTAGTGGTTAGTGTGTTGGCTTACTAAGACATGAGCCGTGGGTTCGACACCCAGCTCCGACATGAAAAAAAATTATCCTTTCGGCGACTACCTCTCAGTAGTCTTCTGGCAAAAGCTTTGAGAGTAATTAATTGCCATGAACATGCTTCTTAAGTCTGTCGTTCGGAGTCGACATTGAACTGTAGGTCCCGGTACTCATTAATAAAAATTTACACACACAACATGAGTGCTGCGAGAAGCTAGCTAGCTGACAAAAAATCGAAAATTTTTTTTTATCAGAAAAAAAATACGCGTCGATTGGTCCCGGTCCCATATTTCTACGATGAAAATAAATTCTCTTACGCCGTCTGCGTTTTGAAAAATATCAGTGTCTTTGTTCTACTTTCGTACAGGTTTTTTGGCTCTGGTGAACATTTTGATTTTTATCAGTTACAGCGTTGTTTAATTCTTACGACGATATTGATTTATATGAGAAATTATGTTTCTTTAAACAGAATTGTGAAAAAAAATATTTTTGTAAAATGAAAATATTTAATTTTTTCGAACGTCATTTAAAATCTAAGATTTTGAATTTCATATTATTTTCATTCTTAGAAATGAAATGATTTTTTTTTATAGTTTTCTTCAATATATATGTAAGTAGGTATGTACGAGTATGTTTTATGTTGATAACCAACTTTCCCAAATTTTAATCCATATCAAATACAATGAAATAGATTTTTTTTTCAATGTTTGTATTTCTGCTGCATAGAAATTTTAAGGCCTGCACCCGCATAGAATTTTAAATGAATGGCAATGAATAGATGTGCGAGTTTTAAAAAGTAATTCTATATCTTTAGGAATCACTTCTTTTTTTGTTTGCTCTCTCTCTCTCTCTCATTTGTGTAGTCCTGTATCTTTGTATTCAGTTAGTAATAAGAGCAAAGAATTTAAAGATTAGTATGTATGTATATGTGTTTATACGTTCATATACAGTGGTGGCCATATAATTAGAAACGACTTAGCAGCATATATATTTTTAATAAATTTTAAAAATTAAGTTCGCAATACTAAAACTAAATATGTATAATAAATTATAATTATATATACACTAGCTGAACCCGGTATACTTCGCTACCCCCTCGTTATATACATATTACAAAAAAAGTATTTTGTATAGCAAACATTATTAGTGGTGTAAGTAAGTATCTGAATAAAAAAAGAGAAGGGGGCGGTGAAGTGGGCGTGGTTCATAGTTATATGACGACGTTAACAGTATTAAGAGCAATATATTACCAAATAAAAAAATACAAATTTCTACATAGAACAAAAAGTTTAAAACCTTTAAACAAAATTTGGCGTGAAAAGGGGCGTTAAAGAGGGCGTTGAGTAATAAATTATTATTTATACTTCGCCTGGAGTATAATGTGTATACAATTTGAAGTAAATCTTTTAAAAACTATATAGGGGCAATTACATCATTTAAAAAAAGTGGGCGTTATAGTAGGCGTGGTCGAAAAAGAGTACCCTATTAATCATGTAAGAGTCCCAGTTAAATGCTGTGAAAATTTCAGGAAGATTGGTCCAGAGGTTTGGTCTCCTATAAGGTACAAACAAACAAACAAATAAACAAACACACATTCAATTTTATATATTTAGATAATAAGTCCTCATCGAGTTTGTGATAAAAATATTTAGAGCTTAACTTTTGTTTTGGTTCTTTCTTCTAAGACCAATACTCATGCTTTGCATTGTATTGGAATCGAAGCCCAAGATAGATGGCGTATTTTTTCTTTTTCCATTAAGACAAGTTGCTGTCTATTGATCACTACAAAGGCCAGTGTTATACCTTCAGCCTTGAATGACCAACAGCAATTGTCCTCTCTATCATCGGATATATAACGCCGCGATGTTAACTGTGTATTGGAAAGTGGTGAGGATCTCTGCTGAAGTAGGTAGCTGTCTTTTACTACTTCCCAGTAGGTGGCGCTTTTCCTGTTTATTCGTTAAACAAAATATAGCGTAATTACTGAGGTCATATAATTAAAAACAACACAAATGTTTACAGAAAACTTTGAAATTTTTCCACTTAACTAAACAAGAATTGACATATCCTTTAATATATTGCATTTTCTATTATTTTCTCAGTAAATTTTGTATTTGGTGTTCGCATGTTCACAGACACAGATTTCCCTAGCTTTGCTGCATTGAAAATATACGCCTTTGTTTTGTAGACTTTTATCCGTCTGATCCTTTTTTTCAATTGCCTATAAATTTTCAATTGGGCTTAGATATTCTAATATAACAAGTACAAAATGTCGTATAGTTATTAAGCTGAAAATTATTGTCACCGAACCTATTCCCAAAGACTATTGTTCCATTAAATTTTTTAATTGTTTTTATATTGATGGCATCTCAAATTGTATTTAACACCCACCACTGTTTTAGCAACACATCTAAGGTCGCAGAATTTGTTTGAAGGAATTTTCTTAATGATACCAGCACTCAGCGGATGACCCTTACTAATGCAGAACATTGTGGTGGTCTAAGAAAATATGAGGGGAAGAAAGAAAATGGATGTGAACCTTTGATTTAAACTAACTAACATCGGTCAGAAAAAATCAAGTAAATTGGTTGCTGTTGATTGATTATAATCACTTTTGGTGTTGGTCTTGAAGGCGAAGTTTATATGATTTCATATCTTCATATTTTTTTCTTCATGGCAAGAGCTACAACTTTGCCTCAGAAAGTAAATCACAATTCCGAACAGTTTTTTGGAAAAATTACTCCGAGTCCCCAAAGGTTTGGGGGCCATAAAAAACATTGCATGACTTTGGGCAAAACTGGGTCTTTTATCACGTAGTAGTGTCCGTACTTCGTTATTTTTTTTTTTGTGTTGCACTGTGTTATTCCATGCCCAGTATTATACCTCTACGACTGAATAATCCAACAACAATCAATCCTTTGAAGTCCTCAGAGTAAAGTTCAAGTTAGGGGAGGAATAAAAGATCACAATGATATTGTAATACCCCTACGAAAGTCCATTTCCTATAAACGCTTTCATATTGTCCGTGTGAAATTTTCATATTTGTTGCTCAATTTCATTCCCTATTTCGTGTGAATTTAGAAATTAACTTTATGGCTTATAATAAGAAAAGTTGATAAATTGAAAAAAAAACTGAACGTTTCCAAGATCCTGGGTGACCAAAACCCAACTACTTAAAAAATTAACCAAAATTTTTTTTTATAAACTGCAAACCTTAAATTCAAAGTTCCTTTCGGCGACCATAAAGGTGATTATGTGCCATCGTATAACGATATTTGCTATTTGAAGTGATGATGATGGTGATGGTTTCTAATTATAAGACCACCACTTTATGTATTTTTTGTACAATCTGCTCTCTTCTTTTTCTTATTCTTTAATTCTTAACATTCTAATTGCACTGGTCTGATGATCTCTATTGAGTTGATAAAAGATGAACAAAAAACGAAATATTAAGAAAACAGAATAAAGAAAAAAAAATGACAGAGAAAAACTTAAAATTTTTCTTTTTCATTACTTGACAAACACAGAGAAATCCAAAAAGGTTATACTTTTTAGTTAAAGCTTTTTGTTAATTTCTGGAGATTTTTTTCTTAGCAACAAAAAAACTGTTCTTTTTGAGAACAGATTTTTCATTTGTCTTTTTTTTTCTCCCAATTATTATTATTGTTACAGCAGCTTATAACTTGACCAAAATTATTTGATTTTTTTTTGTTTCCTTCATTCTTTTCCTTTTGCATTTTACTTAACACTGGAAATAAGAAAGAAAAAAAAATAGGAATTTAAAGTTCTAACTGCTGGCAACTTAAAAAGCAAGAGATACTCATCATTCACTCATGTGTATGAACACTTTGTCAATTGTAAAGTTGCTGTTTGTTTTTCTCAAGTCTGTTAACTAATCTTGTAAAGGTTGATTTTTATTTTCAGTTTTTGTTGCACTTTTATTAGTTTGTATAGTAAAAAGTATAGAAAGAAAAATGAATAAAATACTATCACAACCAGCAATTAAGAAAACAAGTTATTCTAATGCCACTTCTGCAATTTTCAGTACGAAAAACAAAATTCCAGATGGAACAATTTGTGTTTCAAATTTAATTCTTCGTACTATACATCCTGTTTATAAGTTTATGAGTTCAAATCAGTGACAAAAATTATAGAGTTGGAAAGAGTCATTTTTGTGTAGCATTTTATTTTTAATATGCTTTTGTTAAAAGTAAAACTCACTTGAGCTGCCTATCATTTCAGACCTTTCTCCTACTTTAGTATTAAAGCTGGTTAGAAAAGAAAGAGTTTTTGTTTCTTTGTTTTAAGCGTATTATTTCTTCTAATTAAAACATATAACATCAGCAAAGACCGTCACTGCTTCAGAAACTGGCCACTAAAATAAATCTGCGCTTTAAAAAATCTCCTCAAAGTAATTTGTTTTTTTTTTTTTTTATTCAGACAAATACTCAATCCCCTACATATGCTGTGCATTGTGTTGGAATTTTTTTTGGAAAGGATAGGATATTTTTCTTATTAATCAACTTACAAATACGACAAGTTGCTGTTATACTTTCACCATTGACTGACCAACAGCAATTACAAAACAGTAAGCCGAATTGTACAATAAATAAAAATTTTTCATTCTTAGTCGGTGGTCTATAGGAATTAAGTTTAAGAGAAAGTTTATCCCATAATCTTTTGGAGGGAAGAGAACAAGCTTCTTAGGTCTCTCTTTCGGCGGTCCCGGTACTTATAAAGAAAAGTTGACGCACACAATATGGGTGCTCTGAGAATCTAGGCCGCAATTCTGAAAGAGGCTTGTAATGACCAGGGGCCTTATTCTGTAATTCTCTTAAGCTAAAATACTAAAATGTTGGGTTTTTGAAACAGGCTGGGCGTTAGAAAATATAAAATTAAAAAGTTTAGAGGTAAAATGTACGAAGTTTTTAAATTACAATAAGAGTTCAAGAATTCTATTCCTAGTCAAAAAGTCCTAAATCAAGTTTATAAATTTTTAGCGATAGAGTTTTAGCTTAGGAGAGTTACAGAATAAGGGCTCAGGTATTTATTAGATAGGATAGGATAGGATAGGATAGGATAGGATAGGATAGGATAGGATAGGATAGGATAGGATAGGATAGGATAGGATAGGATAGGATAGGATAGGATAGGATAGGATAGGATAGGATAGGATAGGAGGAAGTGGCAGCCTCGTAATTACAAGGCACACTTGAGCACGCATGGCGGCCCGTTGTGATACCACATTATTTATTAGGTGCTATAAAAACTTTTATAAATTTATGGGACCTAAAGTCTTCATATGACATAAATTTTTTCGCTGCATTGGAGTATCATTTGTAGATTTCAAACTGAATATATATGTCTAGTTGAAAAGACTGATCAAATATTATTTTCGTTTACTGTTTCTGTAATATTTATTAAGCAAAATTAAGTTTTTTTTTATTGGTTTTCGCCACTTAGTACTTATCCCAAATTATATTTGATTACTTTTTGTAAAGTTTTGGTCTGCAGTAAAAACTTTATTGTTTGATTTTACAAACCGAATTTAATATGTTCGGAGAAAAAAAAAAACTTTCTTCTTGAATAACTTAAAAAGCCAATCGAGGTTTTTATTTCTGTTTCTTAAACAAAAATAATAGCATTAACACATTCCCATAGACAAAGGTACTCGTACATATACAGTATAAGATGTACAAAATTTAGTAAAATTTATATAAGAAAACTGTATTATCTCACAAAGTAAAATACTGTACAACAGTATTTTTTTTTTTTCTTTTTTTTTTTTTGAGCTCAACAAACTACTAAAGTTCTGTTGTGTTAAAAAAAAACAGAAAAAAAATTTTTTTTTCTTATTCTAAAAGAACTACTCAGAAAACTGCAGATGGTTATTTAAAAGTTTAATTTGATTTTTAAAATCATGAAAAAAGAATAAAACAATAAAAAAATCGACATTTGTTAAGAAAATTAAAAAACGATGTTGAAAATCCAAATCTAAAATTCTACTGCTTTATTAAGGGTTTTAAGGGAAATCATTAAAATTATTTTTCATTTTTAATGACTCCTTTATTCGTATTTAAGAAGTTTATTTTATTACAGTTTAATGTACCTGCTAAACTCACATTGCAAGGGTCTTATACAAACAAGGGAAGGGACAGAAAAGACAGCGGAAGAGATATTTATAAAGATTTCCATAAATTTTATTAACAATGTTCTTAAAACTTTTAGCCCCTGGCCATTAACAACGTTATCATTGTAATGTACGAGTGTACACTGGCAACAGTTATACCAACTCTATTATCATCATCATCATCAGCAACAACAACGTTATTCGTGAATCAATAAAAAAAAAACCATTTGCAAACTGAAAATCATAAATTAATACCGTCACACAGTGGGTTAGAATAGCATGTTTTCTTGGATCAAATCAGGGAAGCTATGTTCGGATAATTTTTCTTTATTTTTCAGTTAATACCATTTAAATAAGTAAAACAAAATGTTTTCTTAGAATATTTTAGTATAATTTTATTAAATAATGACAAATATCAGTGTAGGTATATAGTGCAAGGAGTACAGTATGAGAACTTAAACACTACATTTTATACATCTTAAAGTTAATCATCAACATCACCATCACCATCATCATCATCATCATATTCATCATCATCTTTATCATCATCTTCATTATCATCATCATCAGCAGAATCATCATCAGCAGTATAAGCTACTTCAACATCACTGAAGTAGTTCTTGTTCGGAGCTGCAGGATCAATTAAATCAATTTTCTCTTCTGGCAAGCTTTAAACATTCTTTGTAGGCAATTTTTGCATACTTGAAATAATTGGGTCAGAGGTTATCAAAAAACATATTAAAAATGTTTTGGTTTGATTTTTCGCGACTACACTTTCGTGAATGAAACTTCCTATATTTTTTAAAATCTTTATTTCGAGCTTCTTGCGCTTCTTCTGATAACTTCTCAATAGGTAAAATGGCATTTGACACAATTTTGGGTCATGAATAAAATACTTGTGCAAAGTGGGAGGCATATTGTATCAAGGATACGTTTCAACAAAAAGTCGTTCTGTATTGTCTGCATAAGAAGTGCAAAAGACATTAAAAAAATCGAATTCAGCCATGAAGAATGGAAAGGCAAAATCTTAAATGGTCTATATGTACAGGTTTTTCGATCAGTGAGAAAAAGTAACATGAAAAACAACAAAACATAACACACAACAACAACACAACACACAACAACTATTTGACTTGCATTAAACAATGCATAGCTTCTAAAAGGCACAAAAAGGCAGCGTAAAATTTTGTAATATAATAGAGATTTATGCCCTCTTTAATATAAACTAAAAATTATGACACAAATGTATAGGAATAATAACTATATGTCCATTTAAAATATAAAAATGCTAATTTTTTTGGCACTTCTAATATAAATAACTAAATCTAAAACACTTCCACACACAATTTGATACACAAGTGCTAACGAGGTATTTCCAAATTACCTGCGCTTGATGGTTCCATTGAAAAAGTGTTAACTTTTGCAATACTTTTAAAAATAAATAAAATTTTCCACGGGAAAGTTTTCACTTTTTTTTAGCTTTTTTTGCACAAAAATTTTTATAAAGTTTGACTTTGAAGTTTCACTAGAAAAACACCAGAGCACTTTTGACATTTATTTTAACGACAAGTGATGTAGAATTTTGTATACTCTAACCGGGTACAAAAAATTTTGACGATACTTAAAATTTTTTTTTTTAATTAATCCAAGAAAACAGGCTATTCTCACCCTGTGTGCGTCAGTGCAAATGATTGCCATGTGATAGTTCTCCCACTGCCATTCTTCTAAAATTTTTTTATGGGATTTTGGCATTTTAGGCGTTATTATTTTTATTGGAAAAATATTCATTTAATTTCAATTTGAACTTCATTTATGTATTCTCCTGTGTTCCTGTAAAATAATAGCTGTGGACAGCTAAATATTATATTGGTAACACATAAATGTGAAAAATGTTTTAAAAATTTTTTTTTTTTTTGAAAATTATTGTGCTGCTGTAAAGCCGAATTTCAGTCTTATTATTTCGATTATTATATATACCAACTGCTTCTTTCCCATCCCTTGTTCTATTATAGTATGTGATAGCAAATTTTCTTCACATTCATGTACATCTAACTTCGTTTACATTTAAAGAAAGATGTTGCATGCTTGTCTTGGCTATTTCAGAAGTTTTAATTTCGTTCTTTGAAACTTCTGGTTTAAAGAGTTTCGGTAGAAAATTTTATTATTGATGACGTAGATGAAATTGTTAACATAATCGGCTCATATTTTCAAAATGTACATGCAAGCAAAGATATTGATAACAGCAACTCAAAACATATTCATGTTAATCGAAAGTTCAATGAATTTTTTGAAACAAAAACATCTTTTGAGCGCAACCAAGAAGTGTTGACAACATTTACGCGAATAAAAAGGGCAAATTCCTTATCTGAAGTAGAAGCAAATATCATTTTTGTAACACAAGATACTATTAATTATATTTTTAGAAACTTAAGGGCGAAAACGTCGACAGGTCTGGACAATATACAAAATATAATATTAAAAAACTTACCCGAAAAATTAATTCTAAACTATTGCACATTGCTTAATAATATTATTAATAATTTATATTATCCGAGAGATTGGAAGAAAGCTAAAGTTGTCCATATTCCGAAAAAAGATAAGAATCCCTCTAGACCAGAAAAACTTCGACCAGTTAGCTTACTACCTAATATAAGCAAAATTTTTGAAATGTGCTCTAATAATATTATCAACAAATTTTGCGTAAACAATAACTTAATCAATGATAAACAATTTGGATTTAAATATAAGCACTCTACTATCAACGCTATTAACAAAGGGGGAGGTTGCTTGATAGATATGGAAAAAGCCTTCGACACTATCTAGATTCAGGGCTTAATATGCAAATTAATTGATTACAAGTTTCCCCTGAATCTCGTCATTTTATTGTACAATATGATATCCGGTAAATCATTCATAGTTAATTACAAAAATAAAACTAGTAAGATATTCATCATGGTGAATGGTCTCCAGCAAGGCACCGTCAATGCACCAATTTTGTTTAATCTCTACCTACTTGATTTAGTAGATAAAATAGATAATATTATATCATTTGCAGATGGTATTATAATTTACCAGGCAGATGAAAAAATAAAAAATTTAAACCCAAGTCTTCAAACAACCTTTAATTTGGTTGAAACATTCACAGTAAACTGGCATATGAAGATTAATATTGAAAAATGTGAAACAATTCTATACCGTCCAACCATAGATAAGTGCAATTATGATATTAAAACCAATTGGAAGTCCTTTGGAATAAAATCAAATTTAACAAACACAAAAATTGAAAATAAGGTGACGGTCAAATATCTGGGAATTTTTCTGGACATGTTTTTAGACTATGATAAGCATATCATCAATACCATTAAGAAAGCCAGGAATGCGTTTTTTGCATACAAAAATTTATTTTATAACAAATTTCTAGAAAAAAGAGTAATTAATTAGACCTATAATCACCTACGGTTGCTTCATTTGGTTTAATATCTCACCGTCCTATATGGAAAAAATACGCATATTCGAAAGGAAATGCCTGAGGGTGTGTACCTCGTTAAATAAATCTCATCAAAGCAATTACCTAAAATATGTATCAAATTCCAACTAGATAGATAGTTTTGTCATAAATCTTATTAGGAAACATATATTAAGGTTCACACAATGCAAAGATAATGGCTCCTTATTACACGGATATAGCATACATTCAAAACACTATACAAAAAGATTTTGTGCCCACAGAATTCTTCCTATTCCTGGATAGCAAAAACGTCTTCCAAAATGATACAGGTGTTTCAGTTTTCTATCACTTGTATAGACGGGCAACCAACAAATCTATTGACTACAATAGAATTGATGTCAATAACTTAAGGTTTGATACCTCTATCCCTGAAAGGGATAAACAATTCGCACAGCAGACTTGCAGTGGAAAATATTGGTGGCTACATCTGCAATAACTATTACATACATATATATACATACATATATGTATCTATTTCTTTTTTTTCTTAGTACCTGAACATTTTATAAACGATTATATCGACGATGGAATTAAAGAACGCTGTAACTGAAAAAAAAAATCGAAAATACGTTTTTTGCATAATTTTTATCAGCAGAAAAATACGCGTCGATTGGTCCAAGTCCCAGATTTCTACGATGAAAATAAGTTCACTTACGCCGTCTGCGAAATGAAAAATACCAGTATATTTGTTCTACATTTATGAAAGTTTTTTGGCTCTGGTGAACATTAAGGGTTTTGTCAGTTACAGCGTTCTTTAATTCCATCGTCGATATAATGCAATGTTTTTTTAAATTTTATTCATTACAAAGAATATCTAATGAAAATTTAATCTTAATCAAAACTTATTAAAAATAATTAGGAAAAAATGCCAGGTTTTACTAGAGTACGCCATAAGTACGGTGACCATCCGTTCTGTACTATACAGAACAGTTCTGTATTTGTAACCCGTGTTCTGTATAAATTATTCATTAGGAAAAAACATACAAATATTTTGTATTTTATTTAATTTTCAGTATTTGTTCTGTATTTTCATGTCTCAAAGTAGTATTTGTAGTTTTGATTAACACCTTTTTAGAAAAACTCTCCAGACGAGCATCCTAAGTAGAGACGAAACGGCCATATGAAAAAACTCAAATGAAATTGGAAATCATCCAAGTCATTTTGGTCACTAAATTAAACTATGATATGAATTGCATAGGGTTTAAAGAATATTTCAAGGAAAATGATTACTTGGTAAAACAAATTTATTCATCAGAAAAATACCAAAATTAGTTGTAATTTATTTTTTCCTTTCAATGCACCTTTCTGTGAATCTACTTTGAATGTTTACTTCATGATAAAATCAAAATATATATATTTTTTTAATTTAACTTTAACTTTTAGTTTATATCTAGAAACTAATTTTTATTTTATGGTACAGTAAAATCTTTTTTTACACGGAATGTACCTTCCTAAGAAAAAAAGACTTTACTTTACTTTAATTTATTTTATTTTGTTTTTTGTTTGTTTTTAATTTTGTTAATTTTGCATTTAAGTAATAAATATAATAAATACATACCTCTGTACGTATGAAAGGTTGTTTGTTTGCATTTTGCATTGGTCAGATATTTCCTTGTTCTGTATTTTGGTTTAAAAAATATGGTCACCGTACCCATGAGGGTCATTGTGAAAATTGTAAATATGTATTATCTATTGTTTATTGAGTATTAAAGAAATATACATACATACATAACTGGCCTTTACAACCCTGTGTCAGGATTACGGCCTAGCTTTTCGCAGCACTCATGTTGTGTGTGTCAATTTTTATCCATGAGTACCGGCACCTACAGTTTAATGTCGACTCCGAACGACAGACTTGAGAAGCTTGTGCATGGCAATTAATTACTCCCAGAGCTTTTGCCAGAAGACTGCTGAGAGGTAGTCGCCGAAAGAAATATTTTTTTCATATTTCTTTTTTTGAAGATGTCGGAGCCTGGAGTCGAACCCAGGGTCTTAGTCTTAGTAAGCCAACACACTAACCA
Source organism: Metopia argyrocephala (assembly GCA_963576795.1). Classification (NCBI taxonomy): domain Eukaryota; kingdom Metazoa; phylum Arthropoda; class Insecta; order Diptera; family Sarcophagidae; genus Metopia; species Metopia argyrocephala. The sequence goes on from OY756210.1 coordinate 111,791,256, forward strand.
CTAGACCACGGCGACTACTATTAAAGAAATATAGTAATTGAAAATAAATAAACGAAAAAAAAAAAAATATTTTTGAGTAAAAACCTCTATGAATTGGAAAAATTGTGATAAAAAACGACAAAAAGTGTACAGATTTGTCATATTTAACTCAAAAGGATACTCGTATATATCATTTAAAGGCAAGAGTTCTTGCCCATTAATTCAGAGAGCATATCTAAATATTGCAATTCAATAATTTCTTTACTTTTTCCACTTGGTTTTATAAAAGAAATTTAAATTTAAATTCTTCAAAGCTCATGAACAATAATTTTTGTTTAAACCCTTTGGAGCTCGTAACACTAAAGGCAATACAAAAATTCTTACCATAGTTATTGCGTTCACCAGTATTTGGTATCAGTGAACAAATTATTTTATTTTATAAATAATATTGAAAGTTATGTCTTTTACTCTGCTGATGTTTGAAATACTAAAATACTTTTCAACTGAGAAATAAAAAAAACATCAAATAAAATAACATTAACAACAACAACAACAAAGACATGTAAACGAAATTGAAAATAAATGAAATTGAAAAACGAAAAAAGCCGGTCGACTAAATGAAAATTCCTGGGAAAATTAACAAATGTTGACAGAGGTCATTAAAAACAAGCAAACAAACACACAGACAAACGTACCTACAAACAAACCTATTGTTATTGATTAGGTACGAGTACGTCCCACACATGTATTGGAATTTACGCACACTTGCACATGAAAAAGCAAGGAAATTTCCACTTATTTTTATTGTTGTAACACAATTAAACAAAAACAAAGACGAGAAGGTGGACACAGGAATTCATAGAAAATAAATTTTAGAAAACGTGTATTGAAACAACACTGAATGTATAAAAAATGTTATAAAAAAAGTAAAAGGTTTTGGTAAAATGTTTGATAATATGGCTTAAGGAGATTAAATTTTTTTTTTAATTATTTTTTTTTATGTTCAAATAAAGTAAAAGAAAAATATAAAGCTTTTAAAATATATATATAAGTGGCCCAAATTTATATTTATATTTTCGTACACGTGCTGATGTTAAGAACAGCTTAAAATAATTAAGATGATGAGAAGAAATCTATTTGTAAATTCATTTGAGTGTTTTAGCTCAAAAAAGGAAAGTGAATTTACTAATTTATGATTTTTAAGATGCTCGTAAAAAATTTTTTCTTTAGCCATAAGACAGATATTTTGCTTTAAATTTAAAATATATAAATATTAAATATGGAATGTATTGCTTATAAGGATAAGCATGTCTCTATGGCCGTTTCGTCTCTGCTCAAGAGACTCGTCAGAGGTCTTTTTTCCAAAGATGATATTCAAACTATAAACTTTTGCGTTCTAAAAATTATACACTAAATGAGAATTATATTATATTATATTCCAATAATATTGTTGATCATTTTATTAAGGAATTTCTCTTTCGTCGTTAGGCGTCTTCAACTAATCAAAACTAAATTCTATTAATTTTAAATTTCGATTGTCTTTCCCAATTAAAAGGAAAAACTACCTTCAAAAAGGAAATTTATAAGAGTTATGGAAGTTGTTGCTTGTGATCTCTACATATTCGTGACAAACACCAACTATTTAAGTCACACTTTTGTATATAAAACACTTATTTAGAGGGTTGTTCATGGTTGTTCATGGTTGTTCAGAGCTTTTTCCAGAAAAGTGCTAAGAGATGGTTGCTGAAAGAAGTATTTTTTCATATTTCTTTTGTTCAAGATGTCATAGCTGGGGTTTGACCCGGATCCCTATAAACCAACACTAGACCACAGCGAGCACTTTATACACTTTTTATATACTTTGTCATATCTTCTCTGTCGTATTAGCCTTTTTTCTTTATTACAGCACTTTTTTCAAATTATCATATGTTCCAGATGATCAGAGAAGTCATGGCCCTCTTTTTCATTTATCCGCATAAGTCTACATGGCTTTTTTTAAATAAAAAGGTTTTTCTATACTCTCAGAGCTGAAAATATTTTTTTATCTATATAAATGCTTTTTTTGTTAATTCCGCTAGAAACCTTGGTGTTGTCTTCAACAAGGGGCTAAATTGGTCAGAGCATATTAGAATTTACTGTGGAAAAACTTTTGGTATGCTTGGGAATCTCTGGATGTCGCAATATTTTACACCTACTCATATTCGAATGCTATTGGCGAAAACATATATATTGCCAACCCTTTTGTATGGTTGTGAACTGTTTGCTAGCTGTGATGCAGTTAGTAAACGAAGACTGAATGTGGCATATAACAGTATAGCTAGATATGTATTTGGTATTAGTAGGGCCAGAAGCATATCACACTTTTCGAGACAAATTTATGGTTTCACTTTTGACAATCTACTGAAGTACCGGGCACTAGTTTTTCTATACAGGATCATATCATCAGCAGCCACCCTATCTATATCGGAGGATACATTTCTCAAGTATAATAGGGCCATATCTGAGCAACATTTCTTTATTAATTCTATACGTCTCTGGATCTAACTTCCCACTCAGATACAAATTATAAGCAATGCAAATTGTTTCAAAACTGCTATATTAAAGTACTTTTCTTAGTTATTTTCTGTAATATTTAGAATTGTTTTTATATTTATATATTTATAGTTCTTTTCAGATAGTTGATATTTAATACAGTTAACTTTTTAATTTTATTTTATTTTTCCAATTACTTCACATATTTTTTGTTCATTACTTTTTTGTTTTGTTTTTTCCTTTAAATTTTAATTTTTAATTTAATTTTTATTAGACTATTATTCATAAATGTAAACACAAATATGACAAATCTTTAACCAATACTGTAATATAAGAAATATTCTTGTGGTATTGAAATTATCAAATAAATGAGATGAAATGAAAAATGAAGGAAAAAGAGAAGTGCACCAGCTGCTTTAAATTATATGATTAGAGTACTAGTACGTAGCGATATACCTGGTAACTATGTGGCGGATGAACCTTTTAGACAGGTAGGAGAGTACAGATTCTTCTGGCAATAGAAAAAGTTAGTATTTCTATATTCACTTGTCTTCTGCATCTTAGGAGTTTGTCCAACGAATTCTTCTACGGAAAATGGGAATAGATTATCGATCGATGGAGTTGTGACGAACTATTGGTCATAGAAGGACTGGCTTGGGTGGAGAATTTCAGCTGTGGTGGGAATTTAGCTCAACTTCTTGTAGCTATTGTCTGCAGGTAGAGGTTGTGACTACAGACACTTGCTCCTGGACTTTCTAGTTTTAGACTGATGGTACTACAATGGAAACTTAAGGATCAACGATCACTATCGAAGGTTCCTGTGCGCTATGTTTCTTTTGTAGAAACTTACAAAATAAGCCGTTCCAGCTAATCGAAATCGAAAAATCGTCTACCATTCCACCACTATTAGATTAGTTTTAATCTCAATCTTTTGCCATTTGATTTTTATTTCTTGATCCAAAAATACCTCCACTCTGAAATTTTTCACAACTGTTAAGAACGAAACTATCTTCCGCATAATTTTTTTTTAAATTTTTAAAAAGGTCGCTTTCGAAGATATAGGCTTCCGACTTATAGATAAAGAAAATTGACCTTTGACTTTTAGAAAAAAAAAATCATATTATATGTTAAATCAGAGGTAATTTAATACCCTTTCAAATGCGACTTTTACGAGATGCCTAGCTATAATACTTTTCAAGAAAATTACAATTAAGTAAGTGTAACTTTGTGCATTTTTGTACTGTTTTCCGATTTTCAAGACCTCATATTTCCGGATCCAGAAGTGTCAGTGCCCTTAAATTTTATATTTAATTTAGTTCAATGATATACTATATTTCTACAAAAAATCATAAAATTCAGAGGGGGTAGGTTAAAACCATTGGTTGATTTGACTTGGAATATCCCATATCCGACTTAGTATTGAATACAACCCTCATGTATGAGCCGGTGCTTCAAAGTCTATTTTGGGGCTTCACGACCGTCTACAGGAAAGGGCACAGGTGCTTATCAGCGACGGTAGTGTATCCAACTCTATCGATTCGTGAAAGCATCGGCGCAATGCGGCTTGCATTTCATTGTTTTATCGGTACTACAGTGAGAGATTGTCTGATGTGATAAGGAACTTTGTTCCGGTTAATCGTATGGTTTTGTGAACTACTCATACTGCTCTCAGAGCACATCGTTTTGTGTTTGATTGTCCAGTGGATCGCACAATGCAGTATAGAGATAATTGGTTTTTTATCCAGCGAATGTTTTTCCTGTCAGTTACGATATCAGTTTGTTTAAATCAAATGTTCCTAAACACTATTCCCTATTTCTCCTTTCCCATAACAATAATAAAATAATAAAAAAAAAGATTTTTTTTGAAATCATTCGATAGAGTTAATTTAGTAAATCAGTTCTCAGCTACTGTTTAAAATATATATGCATGTTCGCTTTATAAACGATAGATTGCCTAAAAATTTTGTAATTTGTTTATGAACACCAGTATTTAATTGCTCTCACTCTCAGCAGTCTTGTGGCAAAAGCTTTGGGAGTAAGTGATTTTCATGAGAACGCTTCTTAAATCTGCCGTTCAGAGCCGACTTTAACAACTATAGGTCCCGGTACTCACACACACAACATGAGTGCTTCGAGCAGCTAGGCCGTAACCCTGACACAGGCTGGTAATGGCCAATTATGTATGTTTGTATGTATGTATGTATGTAATTGCTTTAGATGTTAATAAATCTTTGGAATATTAATTCAAAACTAATTTAATCTGAACACTTCACAACCACTTGATTAAAATTTATTGTCTTTATTTACAATTAAGGCTTTATTTATTTTTATATGCAACTGCTGCATAATTTTCACTCAATTTTCTCTTTTTTTTTTTGTTTATTTATTTCAATATGATGCATATGTTGCATGCTATACAACCACAACATGAAACGTATACAAATAATAACTCGCCAGAGAAATATGATTAAAAACAAGGAAGTAATTAAGAGATAGAAAACGACAATTAAATACCCTTGAAAATTTTAATTTTTCGGTAACAAATTTGGTAAAAAAAACAAACTGCCAAAATTTGCCTGAATAACTTTATTTTGACTTTTTTTGCTATTATTGCCTATAAACATAGGGGGGTGCGTGGCATAGTGGTTAGAAAGCTCGCACAAAAACTCCAATGACCCAGGTTCAAATCCCAGAGGAGGAGAAGAATTAAAAAGTTAGTTTGCGGTTGTTTTCAAAATTATAATTTTAAAATAAGAGGTCCCCCCTCCCCCCACCAAGAATTCCATCTACAAAGAAACCGCTCCTTGACATTCCACTCTATCTCAGCTTAACCATTTTCAACAAAAAAACGAATGATCAGGAGAAAAGCGCCACCTATTGGGAAGTAGCCGATAACAGCTAAACTGAACTAGACTTAGCAAAGACACTCACCACACAATCAACATGCAATGATGAGGCAATTGCTGTTGATCATTCAAGGGTGAAGGTATAACACTGGCCTTTGAATAATCAATTTACAGCAATTTGTTTTATTCTAAGGGGCTTAATAGTAATATAAGAAAAACCAAAAAAAATTGTTGTTCTGTCATAAATGCACTGTCCTTTCCAAACATGCCAATACAATGCGCTGCATTTAGTAGGGGTTTACCCCTTAAAAATAAAAAATAAAAAAAAATAAAAAAAAATATTGGAATTTTTATAAAACTTTACATAAAAATTTTTATCACCGCTTTATGTTGGTATGGATTGATCTATGCACACCTTGTTGGTTACAGTTATTGCTGCCAGATTTTATGATTTTTAGAAGATTTTTAGAAATTTCAAAGATTTTATAAAGTTATAGGGTCTGTAGGGCCGAAATCGAATATCAGACAAGTTGTGGAAATCAATTTTTTAATATTTTTATGTCATCTTGAAACGCATAATTAATTATTTTCTACTTATTGTTCTTAAGCTTTCATGAAATATTTCGATGTTCTAAATGTTTTTATTTTAAATTTTTGACCCATTACAGCACGTAAACTACCTGATGTATTGCAGTAAATGTCACCAGTTTATTAGTGTAGGGTACACTTAACAGTCCGACAACTAATAAATATTATATAAGTATTTATTTAAACATTTAAATTTAATCAGAAAAGAAAGGATTATTTAAAAATCTGTAATTAAAAAATATATTTTTAATACTCATACTCGTAAATAAATAATACGAGTAATATGGAATGTAAATCAATATTTGATTGCAAGTACAGAAAGCAATATCGAGAATAGTGGCTTCATAAAAATTGCATATTTTCTTACGAGACCAGCACCTAGACATTGAAAGCTATTCATGCAGAGACTGGAAATTAAGATTTGGAAAGGAAATAATTGTATGGCATAACACTGCATGTAAAAACTTTTGTGTGGATGGTAGTAAGACACCAGTGGTTTATTTACAATGCAAAGACCAAAGTCTCCTATAAAACATAAAGGATTTTTCTGAAAATTTGTTTACGAGATCAGCTTTATAGCTTCCTGTAGAGCATTGGGGTAATGTAAAAAAATATATATGTTTTCTGAAGCATCTGGTGGTGTCACAACATAACATTACATGTAGAAATAATTGTGAGGATGATAGTAAATCATTGATGCCCAAGGTAGTAGTATTGGTGAGATAAACAAAAAATAAGACACAGAAGATCTGCAAGTGTAGTTTGTCTCTACCACTTAACATGCTGATTTCCTATTGGTTGATTGACGATCAAACAAAAGAGCGTAAGTATACGTGTGAGTTTAATTTGCTGATATCAGCCATTACTGGGCATCTTTGTAGTAAATCATCCGTCATTCATTTATGGTACAAATGGCAACCTCTATTCACAATATTTACAGAATTTTCTGAATTCTTTGTTTTTTTTCACGAGGATAGCAATTAGAATGTAACTCCAACTCATGTAGTTCATTCTTCTGATCTTAGGAAAGTAGGTATGAGAAGGAGGAAGTAGTCTTTATGGATATTTTAGTTAAATCTACTCATGCCGTAATTGATATAGAAACTCTGGCAGAAAGATGGGTGCGGCTGTAGAATGAATGTTCTCCTTAATACATTGTGCGGTTCATTGAATAATCATTTATAAACTGACGTGTTATGCTAGATATGGGATTATTACAAAATAAATATGCGATATTTTCTTATTTCACTAGAACACTTTCCACTGTAGTACTGATAAAACAATAAAACGCACACCATATGATGGTGAGGCTTTAGCAAACCATCTTTCTGGTTTACATTCTGATTTCTCGTAGTACCCATGTTGTGTGTATTAATATTTTTCCATGAGTACCGGGACCTACAGTTTAAAGTCAACTCCGAACGACAGATTTGAGAAGATTTTTCATGGCAATCAATTTCTTACAGAGCTTTTGCCGAAAGAAATAATTTTTTTATATTTTTTTTCACGATGTTAGATCTGGGGTTTGTACCCTAGGCTCATGTCTTAGTAAGCCAACACACTAACCACTAGACCATGGCGACTACTGCTTTACTACAGGGTGGGAAAATTTGAGATTAAGAAGTAAACTGGTTTAAAAAACTTATTTCTGTTTTGACAAATTCAGTTTTACGGGTAGCAATGTAAAGTAGAAATATGGGAATGAAAAATCAAATATGATGTCTGGCAAACGTCCAACTCTAGCATATAGGCAGACGTCTTTTCATAAAATTTTAAACCACGTTTTGCAAAGTGTCGCTTATCTCGTTAATGTCGCACTGAATTTCATTGGGTTACTAAGAAGTTCAAAGTGTGTACAATATTTTTTATATTTAAAAAAAGGGACACTTTAAATGCTTATATTGACACTTTAGTAAAGCGTTCGTTGCCAAGGGTATTACAGAATTTATCTTTTCTTCTATCGTTTTATTAGCCATTATCGAGGACGACAACTAACGTGCGTACCTGTCAGTGACTCACCACACGCCACCCCGTTGTAAAGGATGGTGGTCAAATACGCCGCGTTTGACCAGCGCCATTCGAAACCGGTATCTTCTAATTTTGGATATGTCTATGACACGCCGGTCAGAAGAAGGCTCAGTAGTACCAGTGCGTGGAATAGTGTTTAGAACGCTCGCCCAACAATTCAAATGGCCCAGGTTCACATCCCAAAAAAGGTGAAAAATGAAATAAGTAGTTTGAGGTCTATTTAAATTTATAAGTTAAAAATGAAAGGTTCCCCCCCTCCCTCCCTCCAATAAGACCATCTACAAAGAAACCGCTCTCCGACATTCCACTTTATTTCACCTTAACAAATGTCAACAAAAAACGAATGATCAGAAGAAAAGCGCCACCTATTGGGAAGTAGCAAATAGCAGATATCAGCTAAGCCTACTAAACCTACTTAGCGAAGGCAATTACCACACAATCAACCTGCAGCGATGCCCAACAGCCTTCGAATGATCAATTCACAGCAATTTGTTTCATTCATAAGGCGCTTAATAATAATATAAGAGAAAATATATCTGTACAGTCCTTTTCAAAAAAATCCAATACCATGCACCGCATTTAATAGGGGTTTACCCCTGAGTACTGGTCTCAAATAAAAAAAAAAATACACAATACGGACAAGTCCATAGGAATCCATATATGTAGATTTAATAAATTCAAAAACAGTGTTTTGTGGTTTCTATCCAAATTTCGAATACATTTCGCATATTTTGCACAAGACATTGTTTAACTGTTTTTCTTTGGCTCATGTCGCTAACTTTTTAGACAAATTATTGTTGAAAATTTAAAAAAGAAATCAATTAAAAGTCTACATTACAACAGACGTGCCATAATTAATTTTATTTAAGGAACTACCATAGAATTACCAGCAATATGTTCAAAGTTAAGTAAACCTGCCGTTAAATTTCAACAAAAATCATATAAAAATTATTTAATTTTTACATACATACTCGTATAGTTTACATATTAAAGCATTTAAATAAAAGAAAACATGAGACGCCCTATGTCCGAAGGCTCTTTAATGTTCTTACAAAAATAGAAGAGAAAAAAACGAAAAAAAACGAAAGTTAAAAGAAAAGAAAAAGAAATAAAAATTGTATGATTAAATAAAACGCCTTAAGTTATCATTTCCATTGTCAACAGCAGCGGCAGTAGTAATGGCATCAGTTGGTATTTATTTGCTTATGGTTAAAACAGAGCAATTGTTGTTACAATCCCCTATTATTTACTTATGTTGGCGACCGTTTACTTTCCAAACAAAATTTACTTTTTACATTTTGCGTATATCCTGTTCTTGGTTTTTTGCTAAAAACAGGCATAATCCGAATGATTTTAGCATGTTTGTTAGTTTTAGTAGAGTTTGTCGCCAAAGCAAACAAAATGAGAAAAATAAAACGAAATGTAAAAATAAATATTAAGAATATTAATAAATAAAACAAACAAACAACAATAAGAACTAAAAAGGGATATCAGAAGTGGTAGGCAAACAAGCGACAACAAAGCCAACACTTACTCACTTTGTTGGTTTCACTAAAACGATATGAATAAATAATAATAATCAGGGTGAGTCAAAATAGCTACTTAGTGCTCTACATTACATTGAAATTATCTTGGAGAATAAATATTAAAGAAATATTTCTTTAATTAAGTGATATGATGACATTCTCTCTGGTTAGAGGTATACGAGTTTCTTTACCTGCGATACTCACTTTGTCGTAGTGTAGAGGCGTACACTACAAGGACTCAACTGGCTAAGCTGGCGGAGAGCAATAGCTCTCTGACAAGGTTTCCCATATCAGAAAGGCAGTCAAGGAGCAAAAGCCAAAAACTATCCCAGAGGCTGGATCAAGGAGAACAACAACAACGACACCTTCAATATCATTATGATCTTTTATTCTTCCCTTTCCTTTTATTCAAACAACAGCAAATAATTTATTTGGCGGTTCGCATTCTTAAAGTGGTGATATTTATTTATTCATTTATTTCAATACATTGGAAGCCTATAAGGCCAATAAAAAAGCTAAAGACTAAAAGCTAAGTATAACTAAATTATATATTACATATGTATATCATACTCGTATATGGTTCCCCAAACTCACAAATATCTCACTTAAAAACAATTTATTATTATGCAATAATCATATAATAATAATCCTAACATTACCACAGATAAATGATACAATATCCAAGATTTACTTAAATATTCTCACAGTAATATTGAATCAGTAATTTTCTATATGTATAAATAGAATATCTAAAAACTTTAAGAGATGATGGCAGGTTATTCCAAAGGCGACATATTCTAATTATAAATGACGGTTCAAATACAGAAAGATTTATACGAGGCACCTCAAATTGAACATTACGAGTAGAAGTTATAAATCTAAAATTGTGTGCCAGTTGATAAGGTTGACCTAATTTAACTATTTTATAGAATAATAAGAGCAATCGTACATTAAGATAAGTTCCAATACTACCTCCTAAAACTCTAGGCACATGTGAAGTAACACGATCATGATCACGAACTTTAATGTTAAAGACATAACGAATCACTCTCCTAAAAATCCTTTCAAGAATAAGTAAACTACCTCTTAATGAACCAGAATAAATCTCAAGACAGTAGTTAATCTTCGATAAAAGTAAAGCATGAGCCAGACGATATCTAATATGTTCAGGAGTATAAGAGTAAAAAGTATACAATCTTCTTAATATAAAAGAGATTTGATTAGATAGAACGTTTATATGTTGTTCAAAATTTAGCCTTGAATCTATAATAATACCAAGACATTTAAGAGTATCAACATAATTAATTAACTGATTTTTAACATATATACTAGGATAAGTAAAATGTTGAGAAGGTAAGTGAAAACAGATAGCATGAGTTCTAGTAGGATTTATATCCAAGTAATTTTGTTCCATCCAGTCACATATAGTTCTTAAATGATCATTAATAAATATTACAGAATCTGTACTCAATCCAGAATCAATGTTAAATAATAAAAGAATATCATCAGCAAATACATGTGACATGCAAATACCAGAACCCATAATATTGAGACAATCATTCAAGTAAACAAGAAAGAGTAGAGAACCCAACACAGATCCCTGAGGAACACCAGATGTAACATAGCTAATGCCTGAACAAATATTACCAATTGACACATATTGGGAACGTTCACTTAAATAGGAATAAATAATCTGTGATGCAGTTCTGGAAAAATTAAAATTCTCTTGAAGTTTCCCTATTAGTATATTATGATTTACACGGTCAAATGCTTTAGAGAGATCCAATGATACCAATATTGATCTTTTTCGGTCATTTAACAGTTTTCTGATTGAGTCGGTAAGTTTAGTCAATAAGGTACCAGTACTATGACTTTTCCTAAAAGCATATTGTCCGGGATGCATAAGTGAAAAACGTTCCAAATGTGAAATGATCTGCACCTTAAGAATATGCTCTGCAATTTTAGACATAGCTGGTAATATACTTAATGGTCTCAAATTATTAATATCATATTTATTCCTCGTCTTAGCAATAGGTACAATACGACCCAACTTCCAAGCATGAGGAAATTTAGAAGTAGTAATCATGGTATTTATTAAGTGACGTAATGGTATAGCAATAAGAGGAAAAATTATTTTTATAAACTTAATAGGGATTTTATCATAACCACAGGAATTAGATTTAATCGAGTTCAAGGCAATAAGAATATCATGGTCATTAACAGTGGTGAAATAAAAGGCATCAGAACGTTCAGAATAGGCATTAAGATTATAAACACCAAAAGGATTCAAGCATTGGTTATCCAAAAATTTAGTAGCAATTTTATCAACATCATCATTATCAATCTGAGGGCATTCAGAGCCAAAATATCCTAATGAAGGCAAATTTCCCCATAAGCGAGTACTATTTATGCCATTAAATAAATTCCCACCAAAATTTCTCCTAGTTTTCCTAATAATAGACTTTGTCTTGTTTCTATGTTTACAAAAAATCTTCCAATTTTCCTCAGTAGGATACTCAAGGTATACAGAATATGCAATATCACGTAAATTCCTAGAACGACATATCTCTATAGAGTCCATCCAATTTATGTCAATAGTTTTCCGTCTGGGTCTAATAGTAGGAACCAAATTATGCAATTCATTAACCAATCCAGACAATGTACTAAGTTGAAAATCAACATCATTTGTACTATAAATAGGAGATATATCATATGTGTTTGCATAACTAACCAAAGTCTCATAATTAATTCTATTATATATTTTAACTAGAGTATCAACAGAACATGCAACATTATAAAAATTAATAGAGATGTAAATCAAAGAATGATGTGATGAAAAAAAAGGAAACATTAAGTTTAAATCAACGATTCACATCCTATTTCCCCTTTCCCTTATATTTTCCTAGACCAGCATAAGGTACTGCCTGAGTAGGGGTCATCTTCTGAGTGCTGGCCTCAATAAAAAAGTGTATAGTCGGCCGTGGTCTAGTGGTTAGTGTGTGGGCTTACCAAGTCGAGGGCTCCGGTTCAAGCGCCGGGTGTGACATCTTGAAGCAAAGAAATATAAAAAAAAAATTTTTACGCCGACTACCTCTTAACAGACTTCTGGCAAAAGCTCTGAGAGTAATTAATTGCCATAAACAAGCTTCTCAAGTCTGTCGTTCGGAGTCGACATTAAACTGTAGCTCCGGGTACTCATGGATAAAAACTTACACACACAACATGAGTGCTGCGTGAAGCTAGGCCGTAATCCTGACACAGGGTTGTAAAGGCCAGTTATGTGTGTATGTATAGTAGGCTTTGAAATTCCAGATTCCTTCTCACTTATGAAATATTTCAGTGATTTTTAGCTACTATCCTCATCCTATAGTTCATCCAGGAAAAATTTTTAAACCTTATGCACTATAATTTGAATATTTAAACAGAGTAGAGTGTTAGTGTGAACGGCCATAGTTTTGGAAACACTTTTCCTAAATTTAACTTTGAACTTTTCGGTTTTATTTCTGTCTAGATACAGCTGCGCTTAGCTCGACCTTTTATAAACAACTTATTTGGACTTTCCATTATATCACTTGTACTAGAAACGTTTGTGCCGAAATGTTTTGTTACCAATTTCCTAAAATAAATATAGAAAATTACTGTAACTCATTGAATTTAAATTTAAAATCTAAAAGGGAAGACATCTTATATTTTTTTCTTTGCCAAGTCTATTAAAAAAAGTAACAATTACCAGAAGTACAACTTTTAAAACAATTTTGTATGATTTTAAGTAATAATTTTCCATTTATATACGAAATTATAACAACACAGCCATACACAATGAAATAATTATTACTGTATAAACGTTTTTAAATACATACGATATTACCGTAAAACCGAGTTATGAAAGAACATAAATATGTTGAAGAAATTGCCGTTTTAATATTGTTAACAACCAACTTTGAAATAATTAAGTATTTATGTAATTTTTGAATTTCCTTGCGTCCTTTCATTCATTACTTTATTTTGTCTCCGGCTGTTTACTGTTAATGATTACTTTTTGGTTTTGTTTTACTGGCGTTGGTTTTTAATATTTCAGCCAGAAAATATAATTAAAAAATTAAAAAAATATACGACTAGGTATACACATATCGTTGTGCGGCAGTTTATGTGCTCTATCCGCCATTTTATATATCTCGAGTTATTGATGCCACTTTAGGTTTTTGACAACAAAGTTCTTAAAATCTGCACTCCGTTTTCGGCTATTTATCTCCGAAACTGATCGAAATATCCGAAAATAGATTGCAGACTTGAAAAATTTGTGGTCGAAAACCTAAAGTGGCATCTTTAACTGGAGATATATAAAAAATATGAAATGGCAGATAGAGCACATAAACTCCCGCTTGACGATATGCGTTTTGCACGAGTGTATGACAAATTGCTTTGCCATAAAAAATTAAGTATTTTAAACCAGTTATAAAATCAATATATTCAACCATAAAAATTAAACATCTGTAACACCAAAATGAATGTAAATAAAGAAATACGTTAATGTAGAGAGAGCCTATAGTAAAAAAAAACAATTTTAACAAATTTGGGAAAATCGTTTAAATGCTTTTGCATTAAATCTACAATATAAGTTGTGCAGTCTAGACGTATAAGTAATATTGCGTGTTTTTAATGGAAACAAATATTACTCATACGCCATCGTAAACAAATTCTTTCATATTTTGAATTGACAGAATGAAAGAGATTGTTTTTGCATTGAGCGCTATTTTATTATATGTATGTAAAGCTGATTAAACATTGGCACTTGAGCACATACAGACCAACTATGGTTTAAAAAGTTTATTTTATTTATTTATTTATTTAAAGTCAATGGAATAGATCCTTAGAGAAAATGGAAATTAATAAAAATTAGTTACGTATTTAATGAAAAATCAACTCATTCTGACAAATAATTACATTGGCGGCATAGTGGTTAAATTTTAAGGGCCGATGTTGATTTTGAATAAAACACAAATTATTTAGGAAGTTATTGTAATTACTTTTTCTCAAGATAAAGTTTGGCATAATAAGTTGTATTTTAAATTGAAAATAGTTATTCCCAACTCTGTTTCAGTTGCTATTGAGATCACATTTGAGAGATAGAAGATATTATGTGGAAGTAAATTTCACGCTCTCTAAAATATATGATATTAAAGCAGGTGTACCTCAGAGCAGTGTACTTGGATGCAATTTATACACAATTTTCACATCAGACATACCGGTTATCCAAAAAGTTTCAGTTACCACCTATGCAGATAATACTGCTAATATAACATTTGACAGTTGTCCAAATACTGCGTCAAATCTTCTCCAAACTGAGCTAAATTTAATTGTAAACTGGTTAAACAAATGGAATATCAAAGTTAACAGCGAAAAATCCACACATCACATTTTCTCTACTACGGGGTAACTGCCCAGAGTTATGTATGTGTTGTTAATTATTCTATACATCAAAGTGACTCCGTAAAATACTTAGGAATGCACATTGATAGAAGATTAACATGGAAACTCACTTAAAAGCGAAAAAGCATAATTTGACCTTAAAAACAAAAAGGTATTTTGGTATGCTGAAACCTCGGCAGCATACCCCAATCCGATGGTTTAAATTTTCAATGACGTTGAGGCATAATCGGTGATCTATGCCGTTAAGGTGCCAGATTTTCTCATTCTTTAGCTCTTGAATTGTTGCTGGCTTATCAACTTACACCTTTTCTTTCAAATAACCTCAAAAAAAGAAGTCCAACGGTGTCAATTCACATGATTTTGGCGGCAATTGGCATCGCCATCACGTGAGATAGAATGGCCATTGAATTTGTCGTGCCAAAGAGCCATTTTTTTTTTTTTTGTTAGTTGTATGGTAAGTTGCACCGTCTTGTTGAAACTACATATCCATATTCATATCCATATCTTCCAACCACGAGCGTGAGAGGTGAAACTCCTGGGCAGCACGACGAGTTGATGTGAACATACTACGAACAGCAGCAATATTTTCTGTAGTACGAGCTGTTCTAGCATACACTGGTGTTTTTGCAACTCCTATAGACCCGGTTTGCTCAAATTTGCAGGATTTTTCCGATTGTACGCATATTTGGACGATTAAATTGACCGAAACAATAACGAAGTGAACGATGTGAATTTTAATTTGAACGCCAATTTTCATAATAAGCCTGAATAACTTTAACATGTTGCCCGATTGTGTGTCTTTCCAAGGTTCAAATTGAGTTAGTCTGAAATTGAGAAATGTCAAATGAAACGAAGAAAAAACTTGACATTAAGTCTAGGTGATACACAGTCAACATCGGCCTTTAATATTTAACCACACTTTATATACATTTAAAATTGTAGGACGACTTTTAAGCGTTGGCAGTTTAATTCATGCTAATCTAAAAGTATAAGAAGGCAAATCTGTGTAGTTTCAACCAAGGATAGGTAAAAAGTGCTTCTGCACGGATTCAATAATAGGATAAAAACAAGATCACTGCAAACATTATACATAGTAAGGATCCCATACTATTGATCCATATTCCAGAATTGGGGTTACAAGCAACCTATACAGCTGTTTCGTAATATAAAGATCAGTGAACTCTTTAGCTCATTTCTTTATGAAGCCAAGGACACCTAAGATATGGACAAAGTTAATAATAATAAATAATAAAAAACAAAAGTGTAACAAGATGGCTGCCTGTGGCAACACCAGAGCGGTCGTGGTTAGAGTGCTCGCACAAAAAATCAAACGCCTCAGGTTCAAATCCCAGCGAAGGAGAAAAATTAAAAATAAAATATGTGATTTTCCAAAAATTATAATTCAACAATAAAAAGGACCAAACCCTCCCCCCGACCCCTCCTACAAGGTCAAGAAACCGCTCCCTGACATACCAATCTATTCCACCTTTAAAACAAATTATCAGGAATACAGCGCCACCTTCTGGGAAAATAACAACTAACCTACTACTAAGTGAAGACGCTCACTACACACAATCAATATCCACCGATAAATAGAGCAACTGCTGTTGATAATTCAAATTGAGAGCAACTTGTTTCAACAACAAAAAGTCGCATAATATATATCTATACAAAAAAAATCTATCTATAAGTATCTATGAATCTTCAAATTCCAATACAATGCACTTCATTATTAGGAGTTTACCCCTGAGTATTGCTCTTAATAAAAAAAAAAACTACATTGTAACGCATTTGTTCTATTTGTTTTCTATCCATCAAATATGAACTCATCCAACTTAAGCCAATCTGAGTAACTCCAGCAAGTCCAGTTTTCGTTATATGAGTCTGTTTAGGTATGGCCAGTTTATATGAAAATATTTGCTTTCAAAAATTTTTTTTTATTCTCTTTTATTATCAGTTGTAAGCTAAAAATTTTATATTTTTAAAGAATTCAATATATATTTTATTTATATATGGTTCAAAACAAAATTATAACTCACAGTAACTGAAAACATTTGTATTGATTATTTTATATTTAAATGATGAACAACCATTTGTCTTTTGCTTTTTCTTACAAATATGCTTGCATGATATATTTATTATTACTAAGCAGCTTTAAATAATAATTTATACCTTTAATTAAAATAATATTAAAATAGTTTTAAAATCTTGCAAGTGTATTAACCCTGTGGCACTAATTTACACAAATGTTATGAGCAGTTTTGAAAATATTGTATTATTTTCATACTTAATGCACAGGAAATTATTAAAACTAACAGAAAAAAATGTATACATTTAAAGCGTTTTAGTATCACGTTACGTTAGTAGTGTAGGGTTAAATCTGGCATAAATTGAAATTCTTCTTTGTGTTTCATATTTCAATTGTTGTTATAATAGCACATAAAGCGTTTCATCTAAAGAAATTTTTAAAATAAATGAAAATGAATTTGTAACCAAGAATTAGAAATTTAATTAAAATTATAAAGTTTGAAAGTAACAGAGAGCATATAAAGAACTAAAACCATTCCAAAGTGATTGTATAATACCCAACTCACAACTAAAGTAATACAAGAACTGTTTTATAGAACTGCTTAGATAGAAGTAACCGCAGAACTGAGAACTTGCCCATAGGCAGCTTTAGATATGGTACTGCCCTTGCTGCAAGTATATACTTGTGCTTTTGTTTGCTTTTTTCTTAAGGTGTATGCCTTGGAGAGAAAGCGGTCATTAGCGCCAGAAACCCTATGGACCCATCAGCATCTTGATCAAGTATGCTGATAATATTCTGTAGAGTACTGACTACCACAAGTTTGGCTTTAAGAAAGATGTGAAGGCTTTATTTTCCTGAGTAAAATTAATTAGGAGTACTACAACAAAGAATACAAATATTGGAACTCACTTTCTCATGTAGTCTGCAAGAGGTTGAACATTACCATGATGTCATACGGGTTTCCAAGTTATGTCATTGGTTTTCAGATGGGGGTCTTGGCTATAGAAGAAGTTGCCAAATGAGTGATGGAGGTAATGCCTAAATGATATTTGTAGAAAATATAACGCTGTTACATGTCCTACTTGACGTCAATTAAGTTATTGGCGAACATAGTCATGTAGCGTAGAATTTGAGGACTCTAACACAGTACTGGCCAAAGAGAAAATGAAAGCGATTGTTTTTTCTCAGCTGTTTACTATTCAGCACATCCATATGGCCATAAATGCTCTAGAGCTTAGTTAGACTAGTACCATGGGGATGAAACCCACGCCTGCAGTGCATTGTGCTTGGGTTAGGAAAATATTTTCTGAGAAGGAGGAAATAGAGAATATTCGATCTAAATTGCAGTCATATTGTAATTGGCAAGAAAATCCTTTACATACATACACAATTGGCCATTACAATCCTGTTTCAGGGTGACAGCTTAGCTTCTAGCAGCATTCATGTTGTGTTGGTTAATTTTCTTATCCATGAGTACCGGGACCTACAACTGTATAGGGGTTTATCGTGCGTACCTGTCCTTAGACTTACCACATAACGCCCGTTGCCAGGGCGGTAGTTGAATACAATGCGTCCAACCACCGCCACCCGAGGCCGGTACGCTCTAATTTCGGAGATGTCAAAGACACCCCTATCAGAAAAAGGCCCATAGTCATCGAATTATCCACCACTGCCTGGGTAGTGATACCCCCCTTGCTGAGAGGTTTCTATCTAGCACTACCACAACCACTACGAGTACTCCCCGAAGGGCCGCACCCAAACCATCAGGCCGGTTTGACTCACTCCCCGAATGTCAGGGGAGCACAGACATAACCGGTTGCTTCTTGATGCCCGTAGTACCAGATTAGAGCAGGTTTCTCTGGTCAGTCTCTAAGATGGTCAGTAATTAAAAATTACCAACCTCTCTGCCTATAGCGAGTGCCAGGCCACCCAGAGCTAGGTGAACTCCAAATTCCACGGAGAAGACAGGCCTCTTATGTGGGTAATTACCAGCAACCTTTACTGTATCCCCGGGGGGAACCAGGACCTACAGTTTAAAGTCGACTCCGCACGACAGACTTGAGAAGCTTGTTCAAGGCTCTCATAGTTTTTGCCAGTAGGCTGCTAGAAGGTAGTCGCCTTTATATTTCTTTTTTAAAATAGTCAGAGCTGGGTCTTGAATCCTGAGATCTTGTCTTAGTAAGCCAACATACTAACCACTAGACTGCGGCTACATTTGCAGGAAGATTTTTTTTAACAGTGTGGCCACAAAACAAATTCTCTTCAAAATGCATTGTGTGATTCCCAACACATTAAACATTAGATTATGGCGACTACACTGAATATTGCCTTTAACCAAGAGAGCCTTAGTTTAGTGTACAAAACGATATATTTCTTTTGTGCCTTACCAAAGGAAAAACACCTACTGAATGCTGTGCATTGTATTGGAATTTTGGAAAGGACAGTACATATATTATTATTTATATTTATATTATTATTAAGCGCCTTAGGAATGAGACAAACTGCTGAGAATTGATCATTCAAAGGCCACCTTCACCCTTGAATGATCAACAGCAATTGCCTCATCGTTGCATGTTGATTGTGTGGTGAGTGTGCCTTCGCTAAGTAGGTTTAGCTGTTATCTACTACTTCCCAATAGGTAGGCGTTTTTTTTCCTGATCATTCGTTTTACGTTGACACTGGTTTAGGTGGAATAGAGTGGAATGTCGGGGACTTGCAGCTGTTTCAAACTCTCAATAAATGAAATGCCTCTGTAGCACAATTGTCTATAGAAAATGAAGATTTGGATTACATTGATGTACATCTGGTGCGACCAATGAGCGCTTTAGTATCTGCGGTTTTTCCTTATAATTGGTGAGCAAAGAAATTGTATGCTGAACATTCGTTTATTCTCTCTTCTTAAGTGGATACAATTAGCGTTTTTATTCAAAGTCCAGTGTTCAGTAGGAACTACTACAGCTTTGGAAATAAAATCGTTAGGTTTCCGGTTTTGTGTCTATTTAATTGAGACCATATTTGCTTTTTGTTAAATCTCTCCCTATCTACTAATCCTTCCCTCGAATCTCCTGCATCGTTATAAGGTCCTCTGAATGCCATGGATGGAGTTCAGGTCAGCCGGTAGGAGCAATTTCATTTGCCTATTTATTTCCATTAATATTTAAGTGTCTCAACTACTACTACCAACTCTCACAGAGCTCATCCCTTTGTAAGTCAAGTTTAAAGGGGATATTTATTTCTGTTTTTTTTTGTTAAACTCTTACCCTGAGACTAAAAATTTTGATGTAAAATTTTAATAAACATTTAATTAGAAAACTTTTTTTGTATTTGATGTTTCAAATAAATTTTCTTTTTTTTGTAATTCTTTCAGATGCTGTGGCAGCGTTCGCAACATTAATGAAATGAATACATTGGCAAGGTAAGAGTAAAACTTTAAGAATTTTAAGTTTTTAAAAGGCAAATAACGCCCAAATAAAACAGATTAATTTTTTTATACAACGACTTGCAAGAAATTGTTCCACAAGTTCAACTGTTTTTTGGGTAATATTACCTACCTGAGAGTGTAGGGTATGTAGAGCATAATTACACAATACAAGTACAATAAACTTATAATGATTTCTGTAATAAGACAACATTACATTTTGGCATTAACAATTATTGATAATTTGTAATATTTTACCTGAAGTATGTAACTTATCATCACAAGGATTCCATAAAAGTATTTTGTTAAAGACATTCTCTTTTCAATTTGAAATTATTGTTTTTTTTCTTTTTGTATTTATTAAAGTCCTTTTGAAGTTATCCAGGCTTGTACATTTGCCTACAAAATTCTCAGAATTCGTTTAAATATTTCAAGTCTAATGATTTATTGTTTCGATTCAATTAATTTACTTACTTTCACTATTATTCTGTGCATTTTCTAGGAAATTCTAAATATAAAATTCAAGTCAAAGAATTTTTGTTAATAAACCATTACTGCTTCGGAAATATTTTCAACAGAAATATTAATTCATAAAATTGTATTAAATAAGGAATAGTTAAGATACACACTGCATGTAGTGGTTACAGTGGCGGATATAATTATAATGGAAAATAAATATGAGTTCTTAAATATGCAAAAAAGGGGCCGTTTGTAAATTGTAAATTCTGTTACAGTGATTTTAAAATTTCAAAAACCATGGTAATAAAAAAATTATTTGACACACTGAACTAAGGCTATCAAATCAAATAAAAAAAAATGGGCCATCGTTTTTTTTAATACAGTTAATTAAATGCTTTATTAAGAAACTAGAAGCCTTAACAAAAATATTGTATAAATTGATCAAATAAAATAAAAAGAGATTCGAGATTATTATGTATGCTGCTTTTCTTTAATATGGGTAACACAAGGTGAGTGCTGTGAGAAGCGAATGCGTAACTGAATGTAATACCGTAATTCCTAGAGTAATCTTTCTTCTCAGGTCAGTGATATACCTACAAATACTATGAAAGGTATGTATTTCTGTACAAAAAGAATTTGATTGAATAAGGTTAATCTTATCTCGGTTTATTTTATATCTATAATTTAAAAACATACATATCGTCAATAGAATTAAAAAACGCTATAACTGACAAAAAATCGAAAATACGTTTTTTGCATCATTTTTATCAGAAAAAAAATACGCGTCCAGATCTCTAGGATGAAAATAAGTTCACATACGCCGTCTGCGAAATGAAAAATACGAGTGTATTTGTTCTACTTTTATAAAAGTTTTTTGGCTCTGGTGAACATTTAAGGTTTTGTCAGTTACAGCGTTCTTTAATTCCATCGACGATATGTTCATATGGTCAGGAAGATTATATATCACTTCTCTAGAAGATGCTGTTTCGTTTAGTTTTTCCTTTTATTTTTTTCTAAATGCGTTTAATAGGGTTCAGATTTGAGGACTGTGGAAAGTTTTTGCTATTATTAGAACATATTACTTTATTTATCTAGGAAAAACTGGAATCTGTTTCTTACTCCTCAATATTTTTCAGTGAATGGGTATCGAATTTCTGATCCATTCAATATGTCCCAATAATTGCTGTCACCATACACTGCCAGGCTAAAACAACATCCCCACCGTGTTTAGGCATTGATATCATATTTAGTTACAGCTCTGTAGTTAGTTTGTGATATACCAATGCACTTGTGTCACTATTGAAGAAATTATTTTAAAACTTTGAATGAATTTTATTGACTCAATAACAAACCTTCCTACTTTGTAAAGCGCTAATGATATATTTTAAAAAGTAAACGCAACATTTTTCACTATAATGTATGGCATATAGACAACAAATACTTATTTAACTACATTTTCTTACCTGAAATGAAATGTGTAAGTCAGAATACCAAAGACTAATTGCAACAACAACAACAACTTCAGTGTATAAATCTAAACGATACAAGTCCCAATTATGTATGACATTTAATAATACTGCATTTGAAGATATTTATTTTCGGTCCAAAATTAAGTAATTTAAATTGGAAACTTGCCGTATAAAATGCATGCACTTCAGAAACGAGAACGTAATCAAAACTTTCTTTCTTTCTTTTTTTATAAACCTGCTAAGCTCAAACTTTAATTTATTATTATTGAACATATAGTCTTTGAAATGATATATTCTTAATTTTATGTTATTTTTTAAAACATTCAGATTCTTTATGACTTTGGTGCCTTTTCAAATAATTTCTTATTGTTTATTAAGTACGAGTAGATAATGTGCTTAACTGAACGAATTTATTTTTAATTATTTTTATTTTACAAATCCTATGAAATTATTTGAGCTGAGATGCCTACTTCTGATTCTTTTTTTTCAATTAAGTAGTGTGTAGTATTTCTTGATATTCCAAAAATTTTTGTTGTCATATAGTATCTTTAGTATGTTCTAAGATTATAAAATACTGAATGTGTTAAATCAACTGAAATTTAGCAATACCATATGGTACTATTTTTGCAATGGCTAGCACAAAATTTATAAATAAAATTCTTTAATATAGGTAAGTAATTGGCATTCTAACAGTACTATAGGTATTTTTGTGCACAAGAAGAGACAAAATCGAAACATATCGGATATTTTATTTTGTAATTTTTTGATTTTTTATTTTTATTCAGATTGGCATAGTATTTCAAAAATGCGTAGACAATAATAAAAAATTAACTTTATATTCATAATCTAAAAGCACTTCAAAAGCAAATAAAATGTAACACATTGGGGCCCTAATATGTATGCTGCAGGAGGCAATTATTCTCCACCTCCTTATAGAATATGCTGAGTACCGATCTCCTTAAAGAGGAGGTTGAAAACTTGTTTAAAATTTACACTCGTTATAATTGTTTTTTGTGAGATTTAAGAAAATAACTCTTAAAGTTTTTCTAGCCACTGTTAAGACGTCTTACATTTCAAAAGCCTAAAGTATATGCCCATTCAAAGTGGCTTTGATTTAATGAAATTATGTCTTATGAGATACATACTATATAAATATATGTATATCCAGCTGTAATATATTATGTATTAATATAATTAACTGTAAAACTTTTTTGTTTTCATAAATGTCATATCATACATTATGCTCAATTTGAAGTAAATAAATGTATAGGCTAGAGCGTATACGTTATATGTCTTATTATTTATTAATATTAATTATACAACATGTTTATCTACTTAATGCAAGTGCAATTGAAAAACGAGTGCAATTCCCCTGGCATTCCACTCTCTTCCTCCTGATATCTGAAAAACGATAACAGGTACCTAGGGATGATGCTCAACAGTCCAGAGTCAACATGCAGCGACAAATAGTTCAAGTGCTGTTTGATCACTCAAGGATGAAGGTATAACACTGGCCTTTGAGTGATCAAATTGACAATAACATGTCTATGCCACAATTGTAAGGCGATTAAAAATCTAATATTATTGTTGTTACTATTCCGATTGGCTTAAGTAATATTTCAATATTCAGTTGTTTGTATTAATTTAACCTCTTTTATATGAATAATAATAAAGTTTTTATTAAGTAACCATGTGTTGTCGTGGTTTTAGGCAAATGTATAAACATACATACAAGCATATACACATTGTGTAAGAGTTTGCATTTATAAATATTAAACGAAATACCTACCAAAACATAAGATACACACACACATTATTATTATTGTTTACCAATTAGTTTTCTCTGTATAAGAAAAGCAAAAGAGTGGTTTTTTCTTCAGGTTTGTATAAAAACAGATTTATTTTCAGGTACGCTTTTGAATGCAGGTCTCTTTTTATGAATTTTTTAATTTCTCTTCTTGCATACATATAAGCCATTTGGTAGTTTTTTTTGGTCAACTTTCAGAGAACAACTTCTTCATGCAGTACATTGTGCCGATCTATGAGAATGTGTAATGGGAAGAGGTCAAGAGAATAGTGTTTAGTGGTTATTTGATTTAAACTTACTAGCATAGAAATTGACAAGAAATACTTTGTATTTTTAAGTATTTTAAATTGATAATTTAATATTTGACGTGAAATTTTACCACCTTCTTAGCGAAGACTATCGTCTGCTGATATTTATTTATGGTAAAGGTAAACGAAAGATTTCAAAATCTTTTAACTGAACTCATAGTTACTTTTAGTAATTGAGCTCATATTTGAAACTTCAAATCTGACCAAATCTTATTATAAGAACTTTCCATTTTTATTTCTCCTTAAGGCTTAAGGTGACAAAGACTGTGGTCGGTGTTACTACACCAGGCTTATCAACTGAGTTACTTCACTTGCAATAGTTAGTTATAAAATGATTTCAATAAATACTTCACCTTAACAAGAAACATTATCTCTTTTCAAATATTAATTGCAATTTAATTTTTATTAGTAACCTTTTGCCATTGAATAAATAATTTGCTTTTGATAACTGTTACAATCCTATAACTTCATATGAAAGTGTTTTATTTTTTCTGCTTTTTATTATTTTTCTTTTACATGCAGTTTTTTCGTTTGTTTGAATAATTTTCGTAGTGCAAGTTTTTTTTTGTTTTATTTCACACAAAAATTCTGTTTTTTTTTTTTTAAATTTTTCCATTAAGTTTTTTGTTTTTAACTTTCTAACACAACAACAGCAAATTGTTGTTTTACTTGTTTTCGAGTTTAAGTTAAAGAGTTTTTTCTTTATACTGCCAATGCATTCATTATATAGGAGAAAAAAGAAATACATCTATAGGGTGTCCCAAAATTATTGCAATACGTTATGTAAATATGAATGAGAGTTTTTAGTCTTTATTTTTACATTCCCATTGAATCATAAACTACATAGAAGGGGAAAGGATATTTAAAAATAGCACAGAAATCGTTTTTAAAAGAATATGCATAAAATAAAACTGAAATAGTGAAGAAAATTTAAGCGACTTTTGGAATATAAATCGAGTTTTTTTTTTTTTTTTTGAGACCAATACACAGGGGTAAACCCCTACTAATGGTTTGGGAAGGACAGTACATGTATACTAGTTAAAATTTAAATTTTCCATATAACTTCGAAGAAAAAATACAACTTTTAAAGTATTGACTAGTTACTTTTAAGCATTGAGTACCCAAAAATTAGTAGAAATACTCAATACTCGGTACCCATTACTCAATAATTTGCCAGAACTAATGTATGCACTTTTTTTCTTAAATTATTAAACGCCTTAGGAATGAGACAAATTGCTATGAATTGATTATTTAAAGGCCAGTATTATACCTTCACCCTGGAATGTTCAACATCAATTGCCCCCTCTTGCATGTGGATTTTGGTGAGTGTCTTCGCTAAGTAGGTTTAGCTGATATCTGCTACTTCCTAATAGATGGCGCTTTTTTCCCGATCATTCTTTTTTTGTTGCCAAAGGTTAAAGTGGAATAGAGTGTAATGTCAAGGAACGGTTACCTTGTAGAGGCACTGCTTGGAGGGGGGGAGGGGGACCTCTTATTTTTAAATAATAATTTTGGAAAAACCACAAACTAAATTTTAATTTTTCACATTAGTTGGGATTTGAACTTGGGCCGTTTGAGTTTTTGTGCAAGCGTTCTAACCACTATACCCAGCACCTCCTAAACTGGTTATAATACATGGGACAAATGGCATATATCCAGTTTTTTTTAAACTTTTTTTTTTGAACTTTTGGCATAATTGTGTGGTTATGAACTTTTTGACATACACCTTTGATATCAAATAATTTCATAAGCAGAAGTCTGCTGCTGTTAAATCATGTGGTCTAAGAGGCCAATTTTAATCACTGAAACGAGAAAGTCAACAACTAGAAAGTAAACAAGCAGTAATTAAATTGTTTCATAAGTGCAAAAGAGCATTAATAATATAGAGGATGTCGTAAAATTAACACAAGTTTTGAATAAAATATTAAAAAGAGTTTTCAGTTTTTAGGTTTTGATTTTTTCAATGAATCATAAAGTCCGTTCGATATGGTTAATGATGGAATAACACATCAGACAAATGGTCTCTATAACTTCGCTGAAACATGCCACGCTGTGGTCTAAGTTTTTATAGCCTTTTTGCATACACAAAACTGCATAGCTGATGCAGCCTTTAATCTTTCCTTGTAATGTGCGTGCGCTGGTTGTGTTGTTGACTTTTGATTCCAAATAACCCCATAATAAAAATTTTAATTTCACATGATGTAATCACTTAAGCCAGAGAGTACACGAGTAGGAATTGTCTCATGCAGCAATTATAAAGCTTTATTGGCTGCATGACATGTATGTCACCATCTTATTGAAACCACATATTGGTCTCATAAGTAGCAATGAATTGCGACTGAAAGAACTGTGTTATCATATCGCAATATTGAGCAGCATTAAGAGTTGCTATTTGACCATTGATGCACATAATCCACTCTAAACTGTAACGCGTTGTAGGAGCATTTATTGTTCGCCAATTGCAAGTGAGTTTTGCGTACGGCAATTCCGGAGATTTTGGGGATTATTTTGATCGAAAAATATTTAAATATATTTAAATTTTAAAATATGGCTCAATAACAAAAAACAAACACGTTGTTATATCATATAACGTTAATTTTTCTAAATCCTAAACTCTCAAATGCCAAACTTTTTTTTTCAGGGTTGCCAACAGAAAATATGGCGGGAAAACTAATTTTTTTTTTTTTTCTTTATTGAGACCAATATTCAGGAGAGTAAACTCCTACTCATGCTGTTCATTGTATTGAAATATTTAGAAAGGATAGTATATAGATAGTTTTCTTATTAATTGCCTTAGGAATAACACAATTTTCGGATCACTCAAAGGTCAGTTAATGATCAACAGCAATTGCCCCATCTTGTAGTTGGGTGTTTATTGTGGTGAAGATCTTTGCTAAGTAGGTAGCTGTTATCTACTACTTGCCAGTAGGTGGCGCTTTGCTTCTGATCTTTCGCTTTTTAAAGTCAATGTCAAAGATGAAAATAGAAAGGAAAGGCAGAGAACGGTTTTCTTATGAACGGACTTCGTGAAAAAGGTGGTAGGGGTTGTAAAGCATATTTTTATTCTTGATTTTTCTTCGGTGCTGTTATTTGAGCCTGGGCTGTTTGAGTTTTTATACTACGCAACTTTTACTTTTTGGCTTAATTTTGTAACACCCTTTATATACATAGAAAGGAGGATGTGAGAGAAAAAGAAAAATAAATGTTTTAATTATTTAAAAGTATTTTTCATCTCATGCATAAATAATCGTTATAAATTGAACATTTTTTTTTAAAGAAACCAAAAGTGTAATTAAAAAAAATTTTTGTTGCTGTTTTTTTTTTCTTCCTTCTTCTTCTACAACTTAGCTGGTATTTCCTCAAAAATTTTGAACAAAGTTGTTGTTGTTACAGTTTGTTGTTTCAACTTGACGAACTAAAGTCGTTTTATTTTACCATATGAAAATACTTGTAAAATAAAAAGTATTTATACGAGCACTTGTAAATGGATTTAGTGCAACTCTTTACAAGAGTAATTATTAACCTTTGAATTGTTTTACTTGCCTTGTTGTTATGAGATTCACTGTTTAATAATGTTTAATTTGTAAATGTTAAAAATTTTATATAAAAAAAGGAAAGCGAGTACAAAGAGAAGGATGTTATTTTCTAAAATGTATTTCTTTTGCTATTGCTTTTGCTTAAACATTTTTACTTTTAACTTTTTCCATTTGTAATTATTATTGTAATATTTACACATCACTCATATTTTCTTTAGTTTATATGCAGTTGGTTTGTTTTTTATTCGTTTAATTTTTTCATTTCCCAACCCCCTTAAATATTTTAAAACAAGTTGGCAGTCAAATATTGTTTGGGCATATACAGTGGTTTAAAAGCCTAAAGTCTTTGTAAATTTTCCATCTAGTCATTTTCTGATATTCTTGTTTAGCTTAAATTTGTTTATCTTAAGTTAACTTTAAACCCCGTGGTCTAAAGGTTAGTGTGTTGGCTTACTAAGACGATAGCGCCGGGTTCAAATCTCAGCTCTTACATCTTGAAAAAAAGAAATATGAAAAAATTATTACTTTCGGCGACTACATTTCAGTAGTCTTCTGGCAAAAGCTCTGGGAGTAATTGCTTGCTATGAAAAAGCTTCTCAAATCTTTTGTTCGGAGTCGACTTTAAACTGTAGGTCCCGGTACTCATAAATAAAAATTAACACACACAACATGGGTGCAGCGAAAAGCTAGGCCGGAACTCTGAGACAGGGTTGTAGTGGCCAATTATGTATGTATGTAATTCGAATTTGCTTAATATCTGAGACTTTCTGTATGAGACCTCTTGTGCCCTTATAAAAGGAATTGTTGTTGAAAAGACTATTTTTTATAATTGCTCGCGAATTTTTGTATGCGAAGGAGGAGTGCAACGATACTTTAGAAATGCAATAGAGTCAGATCTTTAGCCTTGTTTTGTACTGGCTGAGATGTGAGACGAGAAGAAGGTAAGAAGTCTAGAAAAAATAAATTAAAAAAAAAATTATAGTATTATTACGGTGTAAAAGTTATAAAGAATATTTTTTATTTACTTGGAATACCCCTCGTCATCAATATTCATGGAATATAACATTCGCTAGATGCTAATCGCTGACTTTAACTTTGCAATTAGCCTGAATTTGGCCAAAGGTATATATTGCAGCATTCGGAAACTGCTGTGGTGTGTAGGATCTTCTCTCAAACCAACTGCTATAGGCATTTACAATAACGTTGGCCCGTTCACATTACCTTTATCTTGAATTTGTTTGAAAAAAATATTCCATGTGAAACGACCTCTGTCATCCCATTCACAGCAAAAAAGAAAAAAATTCGATATTTTCAATTAATAATAAAGCTTGCAATTGATGACGGTGATGACATCGAATCAACGGAAGCAATTTTTTTTTATTTTGTTTTTATTTTTTTTTTTTTTAAACCAATACTCAGTTGTAAACCCCCTACTCATACAATACATTGTCTTTGAATTTATGAAGAAAGATAGATATTTTTTTTCTTTCATAGATGTATATATTATTATGCGCCTTTTTTGCTGATGAGAAAAGTTGCTGTCAATAACCACTCAAGGGCCAGTGTTATAGCTCCACTCTTGAGTGATCAACAGCAGTTGCCCCATCTGTTGGTGGATGTTGAATTTTGAGTGGTGAGCGTATTCGGTAGTTTAGCTGTTATCTTCCCAGAAGGTTGGGCAGTACTCCTGATCATTCGTTTTTGGTGGAACAGACTGGAAATATCAGGGAGGGGTTTCTTGATGACGGTGGTGGAGGGAACCTCTTATTTTTAAAATCCGCTTTATTTTTTCTCCATCGCTGGGATTTGAACCTCAGTCGTTTGAGTTTCTGTGCACGTGCTCTACCCACTATACGTAAAACTATATCGGTGGTGAATTCAAAGAGAAATTTTTTTTAAATTATAATTTTAGAAAAACCGAAAATTTTATTTTATAATTTTTGTCCTTCGCTAGGATTAAACCTCGGTCGTTTGACTTTCTGTGCGAGCGATCTAACCACTATACCTTAACTAAAGTTCACTGCAACCAGTGATATGTTTGACATGCATTAAAACTCAAGCACTGCAAAATGCAAAATTTTTTATAAAAATATTCTATAAAACAAATTATTACATAAAGTATACTTATAAAGTGTGATTTTTTAAAATTCAGAAAAATTAATGAAATCTTTATTTGAATCGATAGTACGGTCCATAATAATTTAATGTTTGAAGATTATTTCATGCAAATGTTGACCATAACTGCGCCTCAAATGGTCCATCCGCTTAGTCTAATTTTGGCAAAACTTTTATCAACATTTCGGCCGGTATCTCACGAATAAATGCTTCAATGTTGTCTTCCAATGCGTCAATTGAAGCGGGCTTGGCTGCATAGGCATGAGCTTTAATATAGCCCCAGAAAAAATAGTCTAAAGACGTTAAATCGCACGATCTAGGCGGCCAATTGATCGATCCCGAACGTGAAATAAAATGTTCACCGAACTCGTCTCACAATAAGTCAATTGTTACGCGTGCTGTGTGGCATGTAGCTCCGTCTTGTGGGAACCACATGTCATGCAAGTGAAGCTCTTGCATTTTGGGCAAATGGATATCATCACATGGTAGCGCTCACTATTTACAGTTACGTTACGATTCGCATCATCTTTGAAGAGGTACAGTCCAATGATTCCACAGGCCCATAAACCGCACCAAACTGTGACTTTTTCTGGATGCATTGGTAACTCATGCAATTCTTCTGGCTGGTCTTCACCCCAAAATCGACAATTCTGTTTACGTACCCATTGAGCTAAAAATGCAAACGTTAAACACAATGTTTCAATATAAAAGTGGATCTTCGGCCATCTTTCCAAGAGCCCATTCACCAAAAATTCTACGTTGCGGTAGATCGTTCGGCTTCAATTCTTGCACCAGCTGTATTTTGAAAGGCTTCACACCTAAATCCTTCCGCAAAATGTTCCACATCGTTGAGTAACAGAGGCCCAATTGCTGCGAACGGCGACGAATCGATAATTGATGGTCATCATTAACACTGGTCGATACAGCTGCGATATGTTCTTCATTTCGCACTCTACGTAAGCGTGTTGGTGGTTTAATGTCCAAAAATGTAAATTTGTTGCGAAATTTTGGTCACAATAGCCCGAATAGCCGCTTCAGTGGGTCCATTAAATTGACCATAAAATTGAAAAAGCACGCGATGAACTCTCTTAACAGAGCACGCATTTTAATAATAAAATTCAATAATTTGCAAGCGTTGTTAGTTTGTAAGACGATTCATGCTTAAATTATAGACCAAACTGAAGATGTTTGACAGTAAAACAAAACGCGAAACGTGCGTCAGCTGTTTAAAACAGTGTTGCCAAAAAGGTAATAGCTAAAAAATCACCCTTTATAAAAATTTATCTACAGTTTTATTTTATAGGTGTAATAATTCAAACAAATAATCAGAAGAACATCATTAAGAACAAAAGCCGCTTGTGCTGACGTGTTAATTTTCCATGTTGATTTGTACAAAACTGAGTAGAACATATTTTATATTGTTTTAATATGTCATTGTCAAACATGTTTGAACATCATGACATGGCATGGCAGTGTGATACTTGTTAAGCTAGAAGAACATAACATGCGTTGTGCAAATTGGGTGTTTCGCCCGTCTATCAAAACAAGTTAAAATAAGGAATTTTTATAAAACAAGTTATTGGCGAAATTGGCAACTCTTCTAACGTATAGAAGTTAAACAAATTTTAACTTTTAGATGCGTTAACAGTTGAACAGTTGACTTACATTGTATATTGTTTTCGCTGTTAACGCCGTAACGCATGCTGTGTATTTCTACCTTTACTATGTTGTGTAGATCAATAAGTGCAAGGCTTTAGTAGTAGATAGTAAATTCGATAGAAAACATGACCACTTTCAAATGTTAAGAATCCCTAGTTTTAATTGCTATATTCGTTCTATTGTTTGTATGAATTTAAAAGAATTTTCTTGTTAAATTTCTAAGGCGTTGTCTGTAAGATTTGAAATTAACAAAACTGTGCTGTCGCAATTTTTCTTATAAATCTTTTAATTAAATGGTGTCTCTTTCTTTTATCAAACAATTTAAATTAAAATAAGAATTTTATTAAATGTAAGAGAAACATAAGCATTTATTAATCCACTGTAATGTAATATTTACTTGACTTTTAAAAGCTTCATTTAAAAATTTAAAAAAAAAAACAACAAATAAAATAAAATCTTTTTATAACCATGAACTTTCTAACAACAAGGAAAACATGAAAAATCAAAAACGAAATAAAACTAAAAGTAAAATATAAAATGAAAATTAAAAGAATAAACTTTAAACGAACATGCATGTAAATTGCATGTTATGTTCCAGCATATAAAATGGAATGGAAAATCCAACAGACTAAGACAGATTTGTAAGTTATGGGGGGTCTACCCCCTCCATAGAAAAACGTATATATGGAAAATGTTTGAAGTGGCAATATGGCTGTTGTAACTAATCATCACTTAGTTTAGTATAGAGATTTTTTTTTTTTTCATTTTCATTTTTTATTATAAATAATTTATGAAACTGAAAGTTTTCTTGTGGTCTTTTAGAGAAAAGTTTTCAAGAGTAGTAGTTATTCCAGAAGCAGGAACATTTTTTGAGGCTTAAATACTTGTACATATACATATATAGATACTGGATGTAAAAGGTAATTTGAAAATATTTGTTTTTCTTTTTTACTTTTATTTTTTCTTTATTTTGTGCTTAAGACAAAAACTTTTGTGTTTTTCTTTTTTTTTAAATTAAAACACAAATAAAAGAATTTCACACAAAAGTCTATATAAATGCGTACTGGGTGACCGTGATGTTGTGGCATTTAGTGTTATTGCAATAACATAAAACAGCAACAGCAACAACAACAACAGCAATAATATAAAAAATCTTTAAGTAAATGTTGTTCATGTTGTGGTTTTGAAAAATATTCCTCAGCAAGTGCTACATTTACACTTCTGTAGGGGTTTTATTTTTATTTTTTTCTTCCTTTTTTCCTTTTTTCTTCTTTTTTTGTCTTTATGCATAATCGTTTTTGTTCTGCTATTTCCTGTATCCTTTGGTTGAAAACTTAAGAAAACCGAATAGAAAATCTGGCAAAGTAAACAAGTATTATTACGTATTATTATTCATGCTACCGCATTACCTATTAAAATAACGTTTAAATATATTATGGCTGTTTTGGTAACACTTTTCTATTGCCACTTTTACTTCTACTTTACTTGGTTGCTTGTGCTATCAATTTAAGCCCTTCAGTTGCTTCTTTGTTTTCATTAGTGAAACTATCTGGGGATTGAAGTCAAAATCTTTGCTCTAAACCACTTGTCATTTGGTGTGTGTGTGTGTTTATCTTTTAAACTCTTTGTTGGTTTAAGGCATTACGTGCGTTTGGCATTTATTGTGGACTCTTTTAGGCTTGAGATAAAATAGTTTTGATTTTCTACCAACTATACCTAATGAAAGTTTTTCAAATTGTGCTTAAATTATTAGCAAGAAAGAAAAAGATAAATTGAAGAATTTTTAAGTGATAAAACCACAAATTTTAAATGATATATATAGAGATACTAACAGGGAAAATAGAATATAAAAAAAATAACAAACATTGAAATATAAAGTTCACTTTTTTATATTTAAACTGAACGTAAATAATTTACTTATAATACTTATATCGATCTTAAGATCCCAAAACTGATATTCCTTATGAGAATTTTATGTATAAACACTAGCGGAACTAAGATTGTTTCCCATCTTCGCTACGAAGGTCTCATTAGAGTTCTTTGAGTTGTACATATTAATTTTTCTATATTATCTATTTATTTCACCATCATGTTGTGCAGGAGTTTATGTGCTCTTTAGGTTTTCGACCCCAAAATTTTCAAGACTGCAATCTGTTTTTGGATATCTCGTCCAGTTTGGGAGATAAATAGCCGAAAATGGATTGCACATTTAAATAGCTTGTTGTCAAAATCCTAAAGTGACATCATTAACTCGAGAAATATAAAATGGTGGCTAAAGCACATAAACTCTCCCGAAGGACGGACGATCTATTAAAACTATATTATGC
Organism: Metopia argyrocephala; assembly: GCA_963576795.1. NCBI lineage: Eukaryota > Metazoa > Arthropoda > Insecta > Diptera > Sarcophagidae > Metopia > Metopia argyrocephala. Next base: position 111,825,312 of record OY756210.1, read on the forward strand.
CAATTATGGGCCGTATGTGTAATAAAAAATTAGCAACTCGTATATGGGACAAAAAATTGGCAAGTTTTTGACCCGCTATAAACTGATATTATTAAAACTTTCTATACCCTCTATTTGATAACTAGTCAGATAATCCAAAAAAAAAAAAATTAAATACGTTGTACTTTTGAGTAAGAATTTTCACGTATTAGAATGACAAAGTTAAGGCCTGGTTAGCCAAACGTTGATGTCGTAAAAACGGTACGTACGTATGTGCAATTATACAAACGTGTCATATGTCAACAGAAAATGTAAATAAAAACAAAACAAACCAAAAAATTATAAAGGCATTCGCTTGCCTGTACCAGTAATATTAATTTCTCGTCGTCCACTAAAAACAAATTATAATAATTTTTTATTTTATTAATATTGATTATATAATTTATTATATTTTTTACTTATTTTTCACAAAACACAGCACAAATAAAAAATTTTAATTTTTAAATGGCAATATGAAGCCAGCTGTTTAGAGCAGTGATGAATGTTGTTAAATTAACACAAAGTTAAAAAAGGTACCAGAAGTACCAAAATAAGAGCAAATTATAATTACTTCTTATATTTTATGCTTCGTAAAGATTTATTTTTCTACTACTACTGAATATTCAATTTTTGGTTTAAAGTCATTATTTATAGAATCGGATCCATTGGTCCATTCTGGACCGAAAATGAAAAAAGTTAATTTTTAAATAGAACATTTTAAAAAAAATTGTAATTATCTCGGTAACTAGCTAAGCACGTAAGACAATCATGCATCCCATATGCTTCTCTTGAGATAATCGAATAAATTTTCAATTGGTATGTAAGTATATAACTCGTCTGTCGAAGATATGTTAAGTAAAACATGGGACTTTTAAATTAAAAAAAAATTAAAAACAAACTTTATATTCACATAAAAATTTAAATTATTCACATAAATATCATAATATGTATCTAAAGACTTCAAAAATTAAAAAGTCTTTTTGTACACATATTAAAGAAAATGATTTGGAGATAAGCATGAAAGTACCAAAAAGGGCATTTGGGCCACATTGCCAATCTTTGGAGAATGATACGAGCTGTTAAAAATGGCCATTTACTATTGACATGAACTACATAATAGCCAAATTATTTTTAGCGTTTTGAGAATATACGTCTACAACATAATAAGACGAACTGTTAAAGTCTTGTCAGAGCAATTTAACATTTCTGCCAGTTTTATGCATATGTATGTATATGCTTAGATAACTGGCTAGTAAAACCTTTTTGCAGAGTTACGGTCTATCTTCTCACAGCACCCATATTATGCGAATCAATTTTTGTCCATATACATACACCGCAAGCTACAGTTTAACAGTTATGTATGTATATTTATCTATAGTGAATATCCTTACTGGATAATTACATTACTACAGTATAATTAATTACAGCAACAAAGATAATGTCCAATATTCGTAGTTATTCGTATTTTTGTTGTTTGTTTTTTTTTTTTTTTTTTTTTTTTTTTTTTTTTTTTTTTTTTTTTTTTTTAATACCAATACTCAGGGGTAAACCCCTACTCATGTTGTTTTATTATCAGTTCGTTCTTTTTTACAAGTTCGATCGAAGATGTTGCTTTCTTACATACATACATAAATCGTCGTGCGGGAATTTAAGTGCTCTATCCGCCATTTCATATTTTTTATATATCTCGATTTAATGATGCCATTTTAGATTTTCGAGCCCAAATTTTTCAAATCTGTAATCCGTTTTAAGATATCTCGTCAAGTTTCGGAGATAAATAGCTGAAAACGGATTGCAGATTTTAAAAATTTTGGTGTCAGAAACCTAAATTAGCATCATTAACTCGCGATGTAAGAAATGGCGTATAGAGCACTTAAATTCCTGCACGACGAAATTTGTATGCAAGTTAAGTAAACGTAATGATTATTTTGATATACATTAGTAAACATGATTGATCATGCACAATCATGTTTTCTCTTGTTTACGAACTATAAATGTAAAAAGAAGTAACATTGATTGTGTATGCTTAAATATTATATCTTATATTATTTCTGCTTCTAAAGGCGATTAATGTTTCTGTATGCCCAAATATCATTCGATATTTATTCTGTAATATGTACTCATACATACTTATGTATGTATTTAATCTACCGCTTATCTTGTATGCTAAAAATATCATAAACGATCATGATACAAAAGAGGAAGTCTTTTAAAAAATAAAAAACATTATTAATTTAGATTTTAAAGACGATACATATTATCAAGTGTTAAGTGAATGTTTCATAAGAAGTGAACTCTTATACAAATAAACTTGTATTTTAAACTTAAAACTAAAAAAGTTTTGTTTTTAATTAAACAAAAATATAACTTTTAACGTGGAATTCAAACAATCAGTTACTCTCGGAGCTTTTGCCAAAATACTCCTAAGTGGTGTTCGTCGAAAGGAAAATTCTTTCATATATTTTTCTTTTAAGATATCAGAGTCGAGGTTTGAATCGGAACCTCTCGTTTTTCAATTTTAGTCGATTTAGATTTTCATAATGGAGATAATTATCTTATTCGAGTTGTTTGCCTTACTCTGCTGCCAATTTAAAGTCAATAAATTAATAATGAAAAAAGAGATTAAAAAAATGTGAAAAAAGAAATCTTTTCTATAAATGTTTCGTACAAAATGCTTTTAATTTGTGAGACTCTACTATTTCTATACAATATCTGTGTATATTCTCTGTAACCACTATATACAAAAAATACCAATTAAATTTGTCGACTTTTGCAAGTCATGGCAATTTTTCAATTTTACAAACTAAAATTCTAAAATAACTTTTAATTGTTTTACTTATTCAACACCAAATTAAATCAGTTTTCTGCCCAAAATCTGAAAACAAAAAACAACTGAAATCAAAAGAATTTTCGTGAAAAAAAGTCCTTAAAAATAAAATTAAACTACTCGTTTATTTTAAAAAGTCTTTCTATTTGATATTATTTTACCACTTTGTTTCCAGAAGTAATGAAAAAAAAATTTTCTTTTTTTTTTTTTGTAATTTTTAGTATGTTTTAGCAAATAATAAAGCCGTAATGGTTGCATTACATACTTATGTACTGCATAAACACTTACATATAGTATACTAGTACATACATATAAATGTTTGTAGATAAATATTCTAATAAAGGAGAGCAAAATAAATAAATTACAAAAAAAAAAAAAAAATCTTTTAAAAATTGCAAAATCATCAATGAAAAGTTTTTCATTTTAAATTGCAACGTTTTAATTTTAAACAGCTTTTAATTTTTATTTTTCCTTCCAAATGAAAAAAAAACAATAAAAACAAGAAAAACAACAAACAGAGTATAGTTTAGTTTGTATTATTTTATTTTAAATATTAGCAGATTGAGCCCTTTAAAGGCCAGATTGCATAGGAAATGAAATAGAAAAGTAATCTAAAGAAATAAAATTAAGCAAAACAGAATTGTGGCGTTAACTCATAGCACGTATGAACTTATATGTTGGGATTGCCAAATACTGTAGAATTCTGGCTTTAATGCTTTTCTTGCAATAAAAACTTTATATTGATTTGAATTTCTAAAGAGCTACAGCCAGGAGAAAAAAGGAAGAATGAGAAGAACACAGCCATTAAGAACAATATTAGACAACTTCATCCAATTATGGCGGGTCAGACAGACCATTTATTGGAACCAAACAGTAGCAAAGTCATAAGGTAAGCTTTTCAGAAACAGAGTTGGGTTTAGTAGATTTAATTTTCCTCTAAATTTAGTGATAGTGAAAAAAGTGGGGCTAATTTTCATTTTTAATTTGGGGTTATATTTCTTGGGGCCATTCTGCGCAACGCCGCAAAAATGCAGTGGAAATTTGATGAATCTAATATCCGGTTCCAGGTCTATCAAATTAAAGACTATTCAAAATATTTTTGATAAATTTATTCTACGTTTTCTGTATAATACGATTTTTTGTCTATTTTCTTTTTGCCTACTTCTAAAGTATTGCTGAGGTAGGTAATCGTTTAACGTTTTAGCGCTTTATATGCGTTTTATATATATGTAAGTATGTTTAAGTACATCAAATATTTCCAGACAAATTCAACGGCAAATAACAATCAACAGAAGTTATTCAAACTATTTTCTGTTAGAGTTTCTGTTTCAAAATCAAGGATGAGGATAATGATGATGAACATAAACATGAAAAAAATGTAGACAAACTTTTTGTTTTTGTTTTTTGTTCTTTTACAAGCAGTACCAACAAAAATTACAACAACTACAACAACAACATCTAAAACAACACAAACATTAAAAAGAAATGAAGAACAAAACATCAGTGTAACGATGAAAGAGTAAAAGCAACAATACAAGCATTAGAGAAAATAATGAATTGAAAAACTTTTTATTTATAATTCAAACTAGGAAAATGCATGCATGTGTGCCTGGCGTTTGTTTGTGTGTGTGTGTGACTGTATATGTGAATTCCCAAGATGGCAATATCTTTGATTGTTTCCTACACACAAACACAAATTTACGTAGTGCAGTGTAAGGAAAATAAATGCACCACTATTTCGTTTTTACGGTTTTTGGGATGGATACTTAACTTGGCGTAACTTAAAAAAAATTTCATAAAAAACAAATCCTCATTTAAATATTTGTCATACTTTGAAAAAACCGCATACCAACTGTTTTTAATTTTTCACCTTTGCTGCGATTTGAACCTGGGTCGTTCATATTACTACAGAATTTAAATTTTTGTTAAAAATAAAACATACAAGAAACCAAAGACACAACTTTATTTTTGAAATATATTTGTCTTCATATTATGGCCAATCTTCTCCAACTTCTCCAATCTGACATTCAAAGATAACATAAGCGCTACTAAAAACTAGGACGTTATCCTGAGACTGAGTTGTATTAGCCCATTATGCATGTATGTATGGTATGTATGTAATGATGGCATTTTTTTTAATTTTTTTTTTATTTGCGAAAGTATCAGAGAGTGTCGTGCAGCATTTAGTTTTTATACCAGAATCGTTTTTGCAACGCATTACCGATTAATAACAAAGGACTTATAATTCAAAATGGCTTTTTTTTCTAACCAACCAGAGTTTCCAGCAAATAGTAACCTTCCCTTCTATGGAACTGTTAGAATTATATAAGGAAGTTTTTGTATTTCTAATGGTGGAGTATTTGTACAGAAGAGTAAAGTAAATGGCAAATTAATGCATTTGTTTGTGCTACCACAGAAAAGCATGCGAACAATAACTCCTTCATTACTATAATAAGCTCGTTGTTGTTTTTGTAGTTTTGTTGCAATTTTACTTACAAACTTTTTCTATAACACATACATACACTCATTTTCTCATTTTATTATAGCTTTTAGTAATTTCCACAAAACAAACACTAGAATGTTAACCAATTCTCACGTTTTCCAGTCATAATGCAAAAGGTTACGCAATGACAGACTAAGATTTCTGACCATGAAAATTAATTACAAATTAAAAAAGAAATGAAATCTTAAGGGAAGTAGGAAAAACAGCATCAATGCAGTAAGAAAATATCTTGGCAAGAATTAAAGAACGCTGTAACTGACAAAAAAATTGAAAATATGTTTTTTTTTAATCATTTTTATCAGAAACAAAAAAAAAAAATAAGCGTCGATTGGTCCCGGTCCCAGATTTCTATGATGAAAAGAAATTCACTTACGCCGTCTGCTTTTTGAAAAATACCAGTGTCTTCTTTCTAATTTCTTACAACAGGTCTTTTGGCTCTGGTGAACATTAAATGTTTTGTCAGTTACAGCGTTCTTTAATTTTTGCGACGATATGATGCCTTGTCAACTAAATTATCATAAAGAGATGAAGGTGTCTAATATACCATTAAATCTTTTAAATTATGACTTTCGGCTCTATCATGCACAGGTTATTGAACAATTGCATAGGCTCTGATCCAGTAAAATCTTATACAATTGGAACGTAAAATAAAGTTAATAGTTAGTTCTCTGACAGGGCAGAGCAGACTCAATTGATATTTAAAGAAGATACATATCGTCTGTGCTGAGGCAATCTAGTCATCAGAATACATGTTGGACAATTGTGCAGCATTGATGCAAATTAGAGAGGGGCACTTAAATGATTATCATATATCTGATAGAGAACTATCAAGGTTGGCACCGGCCCACATTTTATGATTCGTCAGAATGACGAAACTAGGCGAAATACTATAGAACTACTAGTTTAGTTGAGCACTGTACAATAGACCTACAGGTAAAAGTACTTTTAGTGCCTCATGAATGAAAGAAAGGTTTTTAGCTATGCTTGAAATAATGCAAATTTAGAGTAAAATTTAAGACTCAGGTTTTTAGTATTTTTGGAATAGAAAATTTTGTAATTTTATATCTCGTTTTAGAATCAGGTAATTCTAACTATTTAAATGTTGCATTAGTTTTTAATGCCAGAAACGAGTAGATAAAATTTGTCTTAAAAAAAAATTTAAAAATATTTCAATTTAAATGTGACAGTTGACAAAAATATGTACTACAGAGGGCAACAAGCAAACAAAATTTTAATATTTTCTTTGTAAAAAAAAATTTTCAGCAATTAGAAATTTATGTTGGCTAGCTGGCCAGACAGCTTATATTCGGTTGCCATCCTTAGGCGACTTATCCAGTTCAATTTATAGCTAAAACTTAAGTCCAATAAAACTTTTCATCTGTTTATAAATAAAATCAAATAAAGTACCCCTAACTTGCAGAAAAGATTTTATGTTTTCTTTTTTGTTTCTTATTTCTTCCTCCCTTATTCTTATAATCAAATAACAAATAAAAGCAACTTTAATGCACTCTTCTATGTATGTAACTTCAGTCTCTACTACGTTTCAAACTAATTTTCTTTTCCTCAGCCACTGCCATTTCCTTTCAAATATTCTTTTAAAATTTATTTTATTCTTGATGCAGTGGTTTTGGTTGCTAATTAGTCAAACTTTTAACTTTTAATTGTAATTAAGCCCTTATTGTCGTCAAGGTAGTGGCGGGTACAAGTAAGTTTATCTAAGAAACTTAATACGATTATATAGCCCAGCATCATTACGGATCAGTGGGAAGTATTATTAGCCAACGGGGAAGTTAAAATAAAATGCATTTTAAAACTACAATCACCTCTGGTGTTTGAAATTTTTATTTGGCACTAAAATCTTAAGAAAAAAAAAGAAACATTTTTTATAAATTTTATGCGCTGCTTTAAAAAAAAGTGCAAAACTATAAAAGGTACTTAAAAAACTTAAACCACCCAAGTCAAGTTAAAACTCTTTAAACTTTGTGTTGGTGGTAAAGATGTAAAAACTGAATGCAATTATTTGTTATTTCTTTATCGTTTTTACACCACTTCCATTTAAAAATTATAATTTTTCAAAGAGTTTCTTAAGATTAAAAATAAAGTTTCGATTAAATACTTTAAAACCTTAAAAAATTTTTTGATTGCCAGATAAGTTAAAAAGAAAGAAGAAAAAAAAAATAATATTTTTGCATAAAAGATGTGGTTTCATTATACACTCTGCTAATGAAAGAGTTAATCGAAATATGAAATGATTATCAATTAACTTTTAACTTAATCAATAATATATATAATAAAAATTAATATAAAGGAAAATAAAGGAAAATTTCAAAATTTTTCATTCATAGCAGCTATTACTAATAAAAATAATTTTTTTTGAGGCCAGCACTCAAGGTATGACCCCTTTTCATGCAGTACATTGTGCTGGTCTACAAAAATATGAGGGGAAGGGGGGAAAGAGTGTGTGGACCTTTGATTTAAACTTACGGATATCGTATGAATTCTCTCTATAATAGCTATGTTACTTTCGTAATTGAAGTCAGTTTTTCAGTTTTTTTCGTGTAAACACAGTTCTCCCTTTTTTATACTCGAAACATTATGTTCGTTTAAAAAGTCTATCAGTGCGTTTCAGCTTTGCCGGTTGCGTGCAGTCAATGTGTCTATTTTTCTTATCAAGCACGTTCTATTTGACTAAGTGCATGGTTTTAAGTCTCACTACCTTTAGTATGTCATCTACGAAATTCAAAATGTTATGGAAGTTGAGATGCTTCTCTTGTATTTATATCGTATGTATTAATATGTATAGGCTTTCAAAATAACCTTGTTAGTTTTCTTAATACAGATATACATTCATAATTGGCCATTACAACCCTTTTTCAGAATTACGACTTAGCTTTTCACAGCACCCGTATTGTTTGCACAAATTTTTTTTTTTCAAGAGCAAAAGCACCTACAGTTTAATGTCTAATCAGAATGACAGACTTAAAAAGCTTGCTCATGGCAATCACATTGTGTCAGAGCTTTTGCCAGAAGACTGCTAAGAGGAGGTAGCCAAAAAAAATATTTTTGCCCATTTCTTTTGTTCAAGAACTCAAAGCTGGGGTTTAAACCCGGTGCTAAGAAGGCCGCCGAATGTACACAAAGTTCTAGAATAGAACTTAGTTTGACATTTAATGTTTGCGAGACAAGCTTAAAACCTTGAAGTTATTAACCACATACACTCATACATTTGTCCACAATGTTCATGTCACAAGTCTTTACTTTCCACTTGAGAATGTTTTTCTTGTGTTAGTGCCGGGATGTCTATTCCTTATAAAGAGTATGAATTTTAGCGCTTTAAATTATAAACTGTGAGTTATCCTTTCAGTGTTTTAAGCATTGTTTCAACAATGTTCTCTCAATTATTGTCTCTATTATATTATCATTACGAGTTACAAGAATTTTATCATAGTTGTGGCGCCGGAAGTCTTTGTAAGCATCTTACTTACTGCACTCAAATAGAAAAGATCAGCTTAAACATCTTATAAAGTATAGTTGGATTTGCTGATAAACTAAGAGAACTTTTGTTTTTCTTAGTAAAATAAGAGATTAATTTCAAGTAAAATGATTTAAATTGAGTTTGGAAATTATCTTTTTAGGTGTCAAAAGCATAAATGAAATATTTAATTTTTAAAAATTGCTGTTTCAGTTTCTGTATCCTCTTCAATTACCTTTAAAAAATAAAAATCCTTTATTATTTGGTAAACTTTTTCTACCCTTTCACTGGATGTTTTAAAGTTGACTAGAAAGTCTATAAGAAATTTTGAGTGCACAATACAATGTATCGTTGTATCGTTGTATCGTTGTATCGTTGTATCGTTGTATCGTTGTATCGTTGTATCGTATTGTTGTTGTATTGTTGTTTTTAAATTTTTTCTGTGTGGCAAAAACAAAAAAAATCCTTATTGTATGTCTTTGTGGGGTAAGGAATTTAGGGCAGTACCTTCATGAAGATTCGTCTATCAAAATTTTAATATATAAAAATTGCATACATAGTGGAACTTGATACTGATTCTGTGACGATCGTTCGTCACAGAAAATGTCTTAATCACCACGTCTCTTTGAATTCACCACAAATATAGTTTTACCTTAATACACTCATACACAGATACAACAAATGTAAACTGTAGAAAAAATTAAACTTTTATAAAAATGTTTAAATTAATATGGCGGGATATCATATTTCTCTTTGCCTCTCTCTCTCTCTGCCTTATTTGTATTTCTAGACATACAGACATTAAGAATATTTCAGCGTATTTTTTTTTTTCGTTTTGGAGTAGAAATGACATATTGCCTTGGATTAAATCCAAACAAAAGTTTACTGCAGCGTTTTTCCTCTTTTTATATAACCTCTATTTCCTTCTCACGAAGATTTTAAAGAAAACATTAAAAATATTAAAAATTATTTTAAGTTTTTTTTTCTTTTTTTTTAATTTCTTCTTAAGTGGCCAGTTTTGTTTTTTGAAGTTTTTTTAATAAAAAAAAAAATAAAACAACAAAAGATGTACATCTTGAGGGTCTGCTAACAAAGTTGTGAAATGTGGCAAAACCTGCGTCACTAAGACGCAGGTCAATAGAACAAAACTGTTTACAAACAGACAAACAAAAGAATATGTTCTTTTAGAAATCATACTCCTCTATAAACATAAATCTTAACACACACAATATTACAAAGTCTTTTGTAATATATTTTTTTCTTTTTAAAACAAAAAAAAAAGAAAATGAAAAAAAAATATTTGTTGTAAAGAAAAACAATGGCATACAATGAAAGGAAATTTTTATTTTAATGGTGTGTAAAATTGAAATTTAAGAAATTAAAACGTTTGATATAGTACGAGAGTTATTAAGAATTGGGCGTGTGACTAGGGATTTATAAAATGAAAATGTGTCAACAATAATGGAATATGTCTAAAATTGAAAGAAAATACCATGAAAATAAAATTCTAAAATTTTTTTAGTCTTTAATAAAACTATAGTTAAAGAACAATGAGAGATTTGTTCCTTCCACCTTGTTTAAATAGACGGCGTTTGAATAATGGAATATAAATTTGCCAACACTTAAATATAAAATGACTTCTGGAGTTACGGATAATTTTTTTTAGGTCAAGGCATTTACTTCATTAGATAGAGTTGGAAATCATTGTATTTCTACTAAATTCCAGCAAATTAATATGAAAATGTTTTAACAAGAATATCATCTTTGTGACATCTAAATCATGAAGTAGTTAAATTAATTATGCCATGCAATGGTATGCAAGCTACATAGCAAATCATGTGGATCACAATGATAAACATTAAAAACGTTTAATCATGGTTTGTTCTAAGAAAATGGAAAATGTCTTTGAATTACGAATTATTTACTACAAGTGAGTTATATTCTCAGTCATAAGGTCATATACATATATGTATACATACATACATAGCTGACCATTACAACCCCTTTTCAGTGTTATGGCCTAGCTTGTCTCAGCACCCATATTGTATGGGTCAATTTTAATTCATAAGTACAGTTTAAAGTCGACTCCGAACGACAGACTTGAGAGGATTGTTCATGCCAATCAGTTACTCTCAGAACTTTTGCTTGATTTTGCCAGAGGACTGCTAAAAGGCTGTAGTCGAAAGAAATATTTTTTCACATTTCTTTCTTTCGTGATGTCAGAGCTGCGCTTTGAATCTAAAACTCTCGTCTTGTGAGCCAACACACGAGATACTAGACTTCGGCGACCATGAAGATTTCACCTAAAGTAAGTCATTTCGTCATGCAATATTTTTCTTTTTGCTAAAGTTATGCCGCCCTAGCCAGTCGATAAACGTTCTAAAATTTTGTTTTGTTTGAAATGCTTTAATTAGATCAAAGTTAAATTCTATAAAGAATTTAAATTTTTGCAATGAATTTTTTTTTTAAATGAAAGGCGAAAATGATGTCGGTTGAAGGAATAGTACACTAGCCAAACTCACCATGTTTTCGACTCCAGCTACGGTAGTCTCATCAGAGTTCTTTGTGTCCTTTGCATATTCAAGACCATATATCAACTATTCAACTCACACTTATTCGAGACCTCACATACTGAAATTACTTATTTTTCCATATGTGCATACACTTGTATGAGTTAGTCGAAGTAAAGTCACACAACAGTTTCTTACCATCATTGCAGGTTTTGTATTTGTCATCGTATTTGGATGAAACTGAATTACAATTTATTTTTGTTTTTGCCCTTTAATGCCATTTTATCGACAATAACGACGAGGTACGACTGCAGTTGTAGAGAGGCATCGCCAAAAACGAGCGCATTGCAGACAATATGTTGACGACCCGAAATCAAAGGATCAGTTTTTTTTAATAAACAAGCAGCCAAATTACTATTGTTATTTTTAATCTGTTTAGAGAATTTGTAATTGGCAAATGCTTTTAGCATTTGAACGCCTATGTGGATCTTAGATACGCCAAGGTGGTGTTCTGTAACTTGAGCGTAAATCTGAGAATAGAAGACCAGACCTGAAAACTAATTTTCCTATAGATCACTGTGGTGTGAGAGCGCATTTGAAGAGAATGGCTGTCACAGATGTAGATGCTTATAAAGGGTGGTTACATTTTAAATGCCGATGTTAATTTTGAATAAAACACAAATTATTTGGGAAATTATTGCCATTTCTTTTTATTCTAATAGTTTGGTAGGGTTCACTTATGTATGAAATAAAGTATCGGCGACGACCTCGGCGGCACACCTCCATCAGATGGTCCAAATTTTCGTTGACGCTGAGGCATAATTGAGGTCATATGCTGTTATTATCCCGAATTATCTTTTCCTTTAGCTCTTGAATTATTGCTGGCTTATCGATGTATACTTCTCGCTTTTCAGCGACGCTATCGTGAACAGCAGCAATATATTCTGCAGTACGAGCTGTACGAGCTGTACGAGCATGCCTTGGTGTTTTCGCTTTTATTATAGACCCAGTTTTCTCAAATTTTTTAACGATTTTTCCGATTGTACGCACATTTAGACGATTAAATTGACCGAAAAAATCACGAAGTGCACGATATGCATTTTGAATTGAGCGCCCATTTTCATAATAAGTCTCAATAACTTTAACACATTGCCCGATTTTTGTATCCTTCCAAGCTTCAAATTGAGTTAGTCAGGAATTGAGATTTAACAAATGAAATGCAGAGAAAAACTTGCCATTTAAGTGGGGTTCATATTCAACAACGGCCCTTAAAATTTAACCACCCGACAGATGTGTACTTACAAGTATCAGAAACAGAGGAACACATAATACAAAGTGTGATTTTTTAAGAGCTATAGGAAAGTTAAAAAAAAAACACAAAATTCAGAAAAAATAATGAAATTTTTATTTGAATCGATAGTAAGGTCCATATAATTATAATGTTTGAAGATTATTTCATGCAAATGCTGACCGTGACTGCGCTTCAAATGGTCCATCCGCTTAGTCCAATTTTGGCATACTCTTTCCAACATTTCGGCCGGTATCTCATGAATAAATGCTTGGATGTTGTCTTCCAATGCGTCAATTGAAGCGGGTTTAGCTGTATATACATGATCTTTAACATAGCCGTACAAAAAGTAGTCTAAAGGCGTTAAATCGCACGATCTAGGCGGCCAATTGACCAGTCCCGAACGTGAAATAAAATGTTTACCGAACTCGCCTCTCAAGAAGTCCATTGTTACGCGTGCTGGGTGGCATGTGGCACAGTCTTGTTGGAACCACATGTCATGCAAGTCACGTCGTTGAGTAACAGAGGCCCAATTGCTGCGAAAGGTGACGAATGGATAATTGATGGTCATCGTTAACACTGGCCTATACAGCTGCGATACTTTTTTCATTTCGCACTCTACGTAAGCTTCTTGGTCGTTTAATGTCCAACAATGTAAATATGGTGCGAAATTTAGTGACAATAGCCCGAATAGCCGCATCAGTGGGTCGATTAAGCTGATCATAAAATGGAAGAAGAGCGCGTTTAACTTTCTTAACAGAGCACGCATTTTGATAATAAAATTCAATAATTTGCAAGCGTTGTTCGTTTGTAAGACGTTTCATAAATAAATTATAGACCAAACTGAAGATGTTTGACAGTGAAACAAAACACGAAACGTGCGTCAGCTGTTTAAACCAGTGTTGCAAAAAAGATAATAGTTAAAAAAATCACTCTTTATAAACGTATGATATTTGATAGATTTAGATGGTTCCCAGCAGAAAATAGTTCTTACCAGTAAGTTATTTTTAAGGGGAGAAATATTAAACAATCTCTTATGCGTGCGCTTTAATAATGCATGATTTTTTATATGAAATGAGCAGCTGAAATGCAATAGAAGTGCATATTTATTGCAACCAGTATGCAAATAGTACAAAAAATTAAAAATAATACCTTATCTTGTACCATATTTGGAAGTTTTATTGTATAAAAAACAATATAATACTTCCATTATTGTTTCTAATTTTATTTATTGCTTTCAAATCTTAAAAATTATCTGCTGGGTTGTGTCTAGGAAGGATAACAAGTTACCATTTAAGGCACTATTTTAATTGGTAAAATCGAAGAAAATGATAGATAAAACCGAATTCGAATTTCAATGAAACGGCTGATTAGTTTTTATTAATTTTTTATTTCTGTCTCATCTTTAGACACTCCAAATAGATTGGAGCTGAATTCTAGAATTCTAAATTTACTTTATTTTTGCATTAATTTCTCAAATAAAAAAGATATATGACATTTGTGAAGGAAATGTATACCAGCCGAACGGAACACATAGTACAGGGCATCTAAAATATTCGAATTTCATTTAGTAGAATTTAGTTCTGATCTATTAAAAGCAATGTTTTAAATTTGCAATAATTTTTATGAAATAAAAAATTTAAATGTTTCTTGCCATCCTTTGAGATTTGGTTTTTTAAGAAAAATCTTTACATTTGTCTCTACAAACAATAAGGATATTGCAGAAAAAGAAAAAACTTAATATTTTCTTAACTCTGCACTTAAATCGCACACAGCATAAGTAAACATGAGCATAAATCCCTCAATTCATAACAATTGCCTTTTTATGATATGCTCGTCTTCCCTGCCTGTGCTTGAAGTCTTAAGAATTTTGTAAAAATTAACTCAAGTTATTTTTGTATGCAAACACTTCAAGTGTTAATAAAGTTCTTATAAATTTTTAATTTTTTTTTTTTTATTTTATTTCTTTTCCAAATTTCCATTTATAATTTTTCTCATACTTGTCCGCATACTTCTTTAAATGTTTTGCATATTTTCATATTCTAAGTAATATGATTTATGAACAAGTATTTACATACATATTTGTATACTACAAACATATGCAGATATACATACAAATTCTTGTACTATTGTGTAGATTCTTGTAACTTGAAGAAAAAGAAACAAAAAATTATTTATAACATGGATTTATAAGCCTAAGAAACATGTGACAATATATAGTGAATTCCAAATACTCTATACTTTATTAGTTTTATTTAGAGAAAGCAAAAATCTTACAAAAACACATCAGAATTCTACTACTCTGGGGTAGCAGATTTTGATACACCTACAGGATAGCGCAGTATTTGCATTAAAAGGCTACTAATCAGGGGCTGCAAAACAGTTTAAGATATGACAAGGGTACAAATAATAATTTTTTTAAACCATATCGTGGATGGAATTAAAGAATGCTGTAACTGACAAAACCTTAAATGTTCACCAGAGCCAAAAAACTTTTATAAAAGTAGAACAAAGACACTGGTATTTTTCATTTCGCAGACGGCGTAAGCAAAATTATTTTCATCGTAGAAATCTGGAACCGGGACTAATCGACGCGTATTTTTTTTTTTTTTGATAAAAATGATGCAAAAAACGAATTATTGATTTTTTGTCAGTTACAGCGTTCTTTAATTCCATTGACGATATGTTGACAGAAAAAGATAAACATATCTATGGCAAGAAACAATAATGGCTTAAGTCGAAATTTTGTTTGTTGAGATATTAACAGTCTATTCCACAATATCGAAACAAACAGTCACTGAGCGAAATATATATCTTTCGTCTGCTCTTACGAGTCACCATTTTTCTTTTTTACGTATCTTAAAAATAAAGTGTTGCCAGTGAACATTTTTTAATAAATTTCTTTAAGAAGAGAAAATAAACTACTATTTTGCTTGTGAACAAATACAACTCTGTTTAAAAGTGCTTAAGGGGGGTTTAGACGGTAATACAAGTCGTACGACATGTCAAATTTTGTGTAGAAAAGAATGAATAGTATCGTGTAAACTTAATATGTAGTGAGAGCGTACGACATTGAGAGAAAATACGGATGAAAATTTGACAGTCGTACGGCTCTCTTTGTTTTTTTAAATTTTTTAAAAAACCATCACATTTCAGGGATGCATTTTTATGTTTTTGTTTGCTTATGGTACATGTATTCACAATGCATGTACATTTCGTGTGTATGTATATGTACATTTAATGTTTTCATTTTACTTTGTTTTGGTATTTCACCAACCGTGTAATCGCAAAAAATATCTGTCGTAAGATTTTTACTCTCATTTTTAAAATTCGGATGGAGTTTCATAATATTTTCTGTTTTGATTTTACGTACGACTTGTATTACCATCTAAACTCTCCTTTACTTGTGCATATCAGTTACAAATATTCATCCAGCTGTCATCCAACGTCTAAATGATTAAACAGAATACGACCGCAACTTCAGGCAAAAACGACTCTCAGCGAAAACATGCCCAAAATTAAACTTTCATGCCCAAAATTAAAACTTAATGAACTGTCATTTATTGTTTTTCATTTCTTGTATGAAATGCTATTAAATATTTAGTTTATGAGTGTTTTTGAGAAGAATTGAAATTATATTTTATAATTTAATCATCTTTACGCACTTTTTCAATTATTCTTTCTAAAATATCACTCATTTTATATAACAAATTTCAAAATTTATTAATTTATTTAAACTTTTAAATGCTTTTTCGATTTTCTTTTGTTCTTATTTTTCTTTGCGCCAACAACAAAAAACAAATGGGTTTGTTTACAAAATGTATGAAATTTAATAAAAGTATGGTAACATTGTTGAGAGAATTTGTGTCTCAAAATGAGAGCTTAAGAAAAATCGCTGTCAAAATAAAATAGATTCTATTTCACGACTGCATTCTCCAGCGTTTTTATATGTCAATTTGTATGGAAAAAAGACGTCATGCTCCAGTTCTGTTTAACCATAAACACATATTAATCGATCTTCTAAGCAAATTGCATTGTGATTGGGTCGGCTTCATGTTGTTATTGTAACGTGTATGGGTAGCTTAATGATATAAAAAATGACGGCAAAAAAAAAAAAACAAAACAAAACATAAAAATTTGTGTGTGTGCGTGTGCCTTTTGTATTGTAAAAATAATTAGTACGCATAAGAATTTTTTATACTGGATTTGGCATAATTTTTTTGGTTAAAATCTGTTTGTAGGCATCTATTGTACAGTGTCTGATTGTTTGTGTACACAACTATTTCGTATTCTTCATCAAACGAAAGCAAAAACGCAAATGACTCATTTTGACATTTGCCTTCGCGTGTAGTCGATATTGTGAAATTGGTTTTTGTATGAAAATCATTACGTCTTTCTCTTTCCTTTTTCCTATTCGTTTTGTTCGCACACAATTCTAATGTAGAGAAACCAAAATCAATTTTTTCGCCCAGCCAGCAAAAGAGAGCACTCACTCGACATTGTAAAATAGGCTGTAAGAATTTTGTCTAAAATAAATACCGTATTTGCCGGACGATAAGACGCATCGGACTATAAGACGCACCCCAAAATTTTATCTATAAATTTTTAGAAATAAGTAAGGTTTGGACGAAAAGACACATCGGACCATAAGACGCACACTGATTTTAGGTCAAATTTTCAGAGTAAAAAGCTGCGTCTTATTGTCCGGCAAATACGCTAGTGTTTGGGTGTAATAAAGTTAAATTATATCAGTAAATGCGTATGGTATTATTAATAATATCAGTTTATTTTTGAAATTTAGCTGAGTGACAGATCTTGAAGAAGAGAATAAGAATATTTGTTTTTTTATTGAGACCAATGCTCAGGACATTGTGTTGGAACTTCTTGTGGAAAGGACAGTACATTGTGACAGAACATACGTTTTGTTTTTCTTAGATTATTAAGCGCCTTAGGAATGAGACAAATTGCTGTGAATTAGTCGTTCAAGGGCCAGTGTGAGACCTTCACCCTTGAATGCTTCATCGTTACATGTTGATAGTGGTGAGTGCCTTTACTAAGTAGGGGGCTCGAACCTAGAGCCTCAAACACATTAAGTTACTAAGTAGGTTTAGTTTGTATCTGCTACTTACCACTTTTTCTCCTCAACATTCATTTTTTTGTTGTTGTCAATGGTTAAGTTGGAATAGAGTGAAATGTCAAGAAGCGGTTTCTTTGTAGGTGGACATTTTTAAGGGGGGAGGAAGCTGTATTTTTAAAATTATTTTATTTTTTTAGTTTTTCACCTTTGCTGTATTTTGATTCCGGGCGTTCTAAACATCTCAGCTCTGACATCTTGAAAAAAAAATATTAAAAAACTATTTCTTTCGGCGACTAACTCTTAGCAGTCTTCTGTCAAAAGCAAAGCCTTGAGAGTAATTGTTTGCTATGAAAAAGCTTCGACTTTAAACTGTAGATCCCTGTACTCATGAATAAAAATTAACACACACAACATGAGTGCTGCTTTCGGCCTAGCCTCCGTAACCCTGACCCAGGGTTGCAATGGCCAATTATGTATGTATGCTCTAAACACTATACCACACCCCCCCCCCCTAAATAATAATAAAATAAAAGAGCAGTTACATATGCATGTCAATTTAAGACATCAGTATTTATTGCCACAGATATGTATAAGTATATAGCCTTTCTCTTTAGCCACACTGTTCGTTTATGGAACACTCTTTCCCTCATTCATTAAATCGGTTTTAAGCGTTCTATAACATATTTTCCTACAATAGCACTATATACTGAATAAGTAGGGGTCGTCCAATTTCAATAAAGAAAAAAAAAAGAAAAATTACAGATGAACGAAATTATGCAGGTTTCTGTAAAAAAAGTTTGCATCAACCTACTTTCATTAAATTGATATGGAATAAACGATTCCATTTATTTTCGTTTCATTAAAAAACCTGCCAACAATGTCAATAATATATTGAATTTATTTTATTATTGTTAACTCGGAATAATGAATTCTGCAAAATTTCGCTTAAGCTGATTAAATACTATCTAACCACTTAACGAAAAACGCCCGGAGTAAAATCTTTCATATTTAATTTTATTCATCAATTCTTTTTAATATAATTTAATTAAATTTAAAACTAACGAACCATTATTTACTTATCTGTCAGTAAAAATAAAAATAAAATATTTATAAATAAAAAGTAAATGCTTTCAATTCTAATGAAAAAATTTTTTTTAATATTCTGAGAAATACATAATAAAAACCTTTTTTTATTTCCAAAAAACAACAAGCCAACAATATAAAAATATTTACTTTAATACTGTAGAGTACCTAAGAATTGGGTAGAGTTTGAAATGAAATAAAAGATAATAAAGTCCTAAACACTTACAATGACAACAGCGACAACAGAACAGCCTAATTTTTAACCTTAACGCTGAACCCACTTAACAGAAGTTTGACATGACTTGTTTAGCATATGAAATCCTATAAATAGAAAGGAGAAAAAAAAAATTAAAAACAACAACAACAACAGCAAAAACATCAATTAAAATGGTGATATCTTCTTAAGCAAAAGTAAAAAAAAAAACACAAACACAAAAACAAAAACAAAAATAGCATTGACATATGAAACAACCAGGCATATGTCTGTGTGTAAGACGGAACGAGAAAAAAAAACTGTTGAAACAACTTAAGCACACACATACTCATATGACATCTACATATACTGCCGTGCACAAATATGTCCTCTTCCCTTAAAAACAATGAATTTTAAAAAGGGGAAAAAATAACAAAAAAAACCGACAAACAAAGCCAAAAAGAAGAAGTCAAAGAAATCAAAATTTTTTTTTCCTTAATTTTCAAAAAATATTCATGTAGTTACTAAATAATAAGAGCGCGTAATACAATTGTATAAGTTAGTTGTGTTTTCTTTATGTGTGAGTGGAGTGTGTGTGTTTATTTATATTTTTGCACACCATAGTGTTTACACATGTACATACTTACTTATGTATAATTGTTAAGGAATGCATATACCTGTGTGTGAGTATGTGTTAAAGTAAACCTTTCCTTTTTTATAAATATGAGTTTGACACTTGCTTTAAGTATTTAATTTATGTTTAACAAAAGCCGTCTTGCCTGCAGGCCTTAAATGTCAACAAATACATCCATACATACACAAATTTAAACATACAAACGCAATTAATAAATAGCAGCACACACACACACACACACAGCCAAACATTACCAACACATGAAGGTGCATAAAATCAGAGTTGCCATTTTTTTTTCTTTTTGGGGTTTTTACTAAATGCAATTCCTCTTCTTCTAAAGATGACTACACACATACATACATAATTGGTCATTACAACCCTGTGTCAGGGTTACGGCCTAGCTTATAGCAGCAATCATGTTGTATGTGTTACTTTGTATCCATGAGTACCGGGACCTACAGTTTAACGTCGTCTCCGAACGACAGATTTGAGAAGCTTGTTCATGGCAATTAGTTATTTTAGAGCAGTGATGTTCAAAAATCCCTTTCCCACATAACGCGTGATGGAAAGCAAATTCTGCTTACGCCGAAGTCAAACGCGTATATAATAAAAAGAAATATTGTTACTCTTGCTCTTTTTAGATTTTATCTTCTCTCCAACATAGTGCAGGGATGGATAGTGTATATTTTGTGTATGATTTTTATTTAACTGAAATGATTATTCATTATTTACTCCAAATCTATGTGACGTCGGTACTCCTTTATTCTTAATATATCGGTCACATGTCTATCGGACAATCAATTACGTACTTTACTTAGAATTATGAAGAAATATTTATGAAGTTATAAATAGAAAGTAATTCGAACATTCCCATTACTGGTAGAAGTAGGCAGAGTGTTTTCTCTGCTTCATACACAAGCACAAGTGTGTTTATGTAGTAGTGGACATCACTGTTTTAGAGCTTTGACTGCTGAGAGGTAGTCACAGAATGAAATAACTTTTTCATTTTTTTTTTTCAAGATGTCAGAGCTGAGATTTGAATCCGGCTCTACAGTCTTAGTAAGCCAATACACTAACCACTAGACCACGGCGACTACAATATCTTAATATGACTAAAAACAAATTTAAGGTTGTCTCAGTGGTCGAGACTGCTAGTGCCAGTTTTGTGGGTTCGATTAACTACACCGAGCTTATCGTGTTTGTTATTCAGCTCCTTAAAGTTAATTAGAATATAATTTAGCATTATATTGTAATTTTCTAAATAAATAACAAAATAAAAAATTAAAATACGTTTCATTATAGTTTATAATTCTTAAATCAAATCAGAAAAATGATATAATTGTTCGACCTGTTTCCAAATTATCCAAAAAACAGCACTTGCGAACCACTGTGCAGATAATAATCATTAGTGCTGTCAAATTCTACTACTTTTCATTACTCGATAGTATTGAGTGCTTCCATTTGGGTACTCAATACTACTCTATACTTTTAACGGATTTTATTTTTAAGAGAAAACAATTTCATAAAGTGTTGTGTTTTTAAAAAGAATTTTGTTTTGACCGTTAAATTTTAAATTTTCCATAAAACTTCGAAGCAAAAATACAACTCTTAAAGTATTGAGTAGTTACTTTTAAGTATTGAGTACCCAAAAATTAGTACAAATACTCGATACTCGATACCCATTACTCAATACTTTGCCAGGACTAATAATCATACATCAGATTTGGAGAAGGTGCAAATATTACAGAGAGAAAACATGTATAAAAAACGGTTTACTTTGGAGATGTTACATATAATAAATACACCAAAGGAGAGGAGAATAAACTACAAAACAGACACCGAAAATTGTGCTCATAGTTATAGATATATAATAAACAGGGGAAATATTAGCAATAATTACTATAATATGTAATGTGATAACGTCGGTGCAGTGATACCCATATACATTAATTTTAATTTTGTTGTTTTTTATATAATTTTTGTAAGTTCTTTTTGGTTTATATTTTTATCCTATGGGTATTATTGTTTTATTTTTATTACTGATGTTGTGAGTTTGTTTACATTTTGTAGATTGTTATATGATCGGTATTTTTATAATTGTTTTTGTAACTGATATTTTCTTATTGGAACAGTGGTTTCAGTGTATTTTTATCTGTTTACATTTATTATTATATTTTTAGAAATCCTGAAGATGATATCCGAAGGATATCGAAATATTATGAGCGTTAATTAAAGTATTGCAAAAGGTAACATTTTGTGTAAAAATTTACTTTATAGAAAAATAATTACAAACTAAGTAATGCCGTCTACTAATCCTCTTTTGTAGCTGCTACTATACTCCTACTATGTCAGTGCTTACAGTTACTCTAGTACTACTAAAACTTTGATAAAACACTATGTACCACCACAACTTCTAAATGACGTCTAACAGTACTGGTTAGTTTATTACTATTTGTATACTACACAACAACTCTTAATACTACTGCTACAACTACAATACTGATACTTCCATTACTAGTATCGAGTGCTTTTTCTACAGTTATAAAAGCTTTTGTTTTTTGTAATAAAATACAGAAATATATTATTAATTTCAATTAAAGTGTTGGGTTGGCAACTAAGTAATTATGGATCTTTTTTTTAGAAAATAAAAGACAATTTTTTCATGGAACGAAATAACTTTATTATTGTTGCCCATTTTGAGCAATGACCTCTTGCCATCTTTCAGCCAGCATCATAATTCCACGTTCATAAAACTTCTGGTTTTTATGAGAAGAAAACTGAACAAGGTACGATTTGACATCATCATCATTATTGAAATTTTTACTATTCAAGGAGTTTTGCAAAGATCGAAATAAAAAGTAATCAGATGGTGCAAGGTCTGGACTATATGGTGGATGCGGAAAAACATCCCAACCAAGCACCAATAATTTTTGCCGAGTGGCCAAAGATGAGTGTGGCCTTGCATTGTCATGATGAAATACAACACCTTTTCGATTTGCCAATTCGGGCCGCTTTTCTTCAACTGCATTGTTCAATTTTGTTAGTTGTTCATTATAGACATTTGAGTTTATCGTTCGATTGGGTGATAAAAGTTCGAAGTAGACAATTCCTTTGTAATCCCACCAAACTAATAACAGAACTTTCTTTTGATGGATATCAACTTTTGATGTTGTTTGCGCTGGTTCACCTGGCTTGCTCCACGACCTTTTCCGATTAACATTGTTGTAAAGAACCCATTTTTCATCACCAGTTATCAATCGTTTAAAAATGGATCGTTTTCATTACGTTTAGTTAACAAATCGCAGATGTGAATGCGTTGTGTTAAATGAATTCTTTCAGTTCATGAGGAACCCATACGTCAAGTTTTCGTACATAGCCAAGTTGCTTTACGCGACCTTCAATGCATGTATGTGAGACATGAAGCTTCCTTGCAATCTCATGTGTTGTACTGTGACGATCCGAATAAAATATTGCTTTGATTTAGTCGTCGTTCACTTCAACTGGACGACCGGAGCGTTTTTCATCTTTCAGTGAAAAATCACCAGAACGAAATTTGGCAAACCAATTTCGACACTGCCGTTCTTTTAAGGCTTGGTCACCATAAACAGCACATAACTTTTTATGAGCTTGCGAAGCAAATAAATAAATAAATTAGCAAAATATGACGAAAATGTTCCTTTTGATTTTCTATTTTTCAACAGACGCCAAACAAAAACAACGCAACCGATCAACAAATTTTTTTTACTGATTGACAGCTCAAGTACCGACTATCAAATAACAAAATGTATTTGATATTTCAATTACATCATCTAACCTAAGAATTCAACTAATGCCATCAATGAGTAAAATCCGCATTTACTTAGTTGACAACTCATACTGTAAGAATGTCGTTTTTAAAGAAACCATAGTATGCGATGCCATGCCGTCTCAAACACATTGTCATGACATGTCATGCAAAGTCATTACCGGGTCTTAGCATGTTATTGCAAATAAGCTAAGCTGCTGTATCTTGTTGTGTTGTGTCTATGAATTTTTTTTTTGCATAATGTTTTTAATACTGTTGTACAAATATTCGCTGCATCAAACGGTGTTATCGGGTACATTTATTTCTAAAATTGGCCTTTACAGCCTTTACAGCACTCATGTTGTGTGTGCGAATTTTTATCCATGAGTACAGGCACCTACAGTTTAATGTCGACTGCGAACGACAGACTTGACAAGCTTGTTCATGGCAATTAATTACTCTCAGAGCTTTTGCCAGAAGACTGCTGGGAGGTAGTCGCCGAAAGAAATAATTTTTCCATATTTCTTTTTTTTTATGAAATTCTATATATGCTATGCTTGTTTAAAATTGATAATAAAATAAATATAAATGTTCTGTTAGTCTGCTCGAGCTATATTTTACAATAATATTTTACATAAGTATTACATGTACAAGTATGACAATTTTAAAATATTATTTTAAAAAAGTATTAAATATAAAATATGCAGAAAGAATTTTAAGTAAAATGCAGTTTTATTTTATAGGTGTAATAATTCAAACAAATAATCAGAATTCATAAGTAAGAATTTATGTCGCATGTGTTGACTTGTTAATTTACCATGTTGATGTGTACAAAATTTGCTTCCAATGTATTTCACATTGTCTTACTAAGTTATTGTCGAACATGTTAAACGAACGTCATAACATGGCATGGCAAAAGCATGATGTAACAATTGTTAGTATGTTGTCTAAGGCAACATTTGCAGGGCATTCATATGATTTAAATTCAAAACAATTTACAAAAAAGTTTGGTAACACTTTTTCGGATTGTACATGTTATACTGCCTTGTAAAAACACAAAACATCAAAATACGAAGAAACACTTGTAATTTTAAAACAAAAAACGGAATATTGAAGTTATGGTTGGTTCTCAAGTAGAGTTGAGTTGATGGAGAAGTTACAAAAGAAATAAATTGCAAATAATATGACCAACTAATTACTCAAAATTTGTAATTTGAGAAAAAAATCATAATTATTTTGATTTAATTACAGTTTCTAATTGTGAACATTTAAATTTGAAATATTTCTTAAAGGATTTGGTTTAACTTTTGATCCTGTTTTTTTAGCTTAGCTTTAATTTTAGCATATGCAAAATTATGCCAAACGTTAAAGCACTAGTATATCATTAATGTATGTTTAGACTACAAGTTTTTTTTTTAATTGACACCAATACTCAGGGGTAAACCCTTAGTGATGCTGTGCTTTGTTTTGGATATTTTGTGGAAAGTACAGTACATATGTATTTTTTCTTAGATTATTATTAAGCGCCTTAGGAATAAGACAAATTGCTGTGAATTGATCACTCAAAGGCTAGTGTTATACCTTCAGCCTTGAATAATCAAAAGCAATTGGCTCATCTGTCGTTGGATAGAGACGTGGTCTCGATGTTGATTGTGTTATTATACAGTGGTGAGGATCCATGCTTAACATCTACTTCCTACTACTTACCAGTAGATGGAGTTTTGATACCAATGTCGAAGGTGAATAGAATGAATTATAAGGAGGCGGCTTCTTATGAATGGACATTTTGGAGGAGGGAATTCCTTACTGTCCTTTAAATAAAACTTCGAAATACCAAAATTTTTTTCTTAATTTTCTTCTCTGCTGAAAATTGATACTAAGCTACTTTTTGTTCCATTTAACTCCTATGTTTTCAGTATTAAAATGCCCACATACAGAACAGCTGATGTGCTTCATTTGAATATGAACAATATTTATAGTTTGTATGTAACATTTAAGTTAAAGATGGATCAAGAGTTTTATAGAAATGTAAATCGGCACTAAAAAATCTTTACAAAAAAAGTTGGTTCTCTTTTACCTTTTCCGGGAATATTTATTTTAATAATATGCCAGCGGGTTTTGTTTTTTATTTCTTGTTTGTTTCAGTTTGAGTTTTTTGAGGAGCAAAAGGACACAAAAGTTTTCAAAAAAAAAAAAAAAAAACTTTACTTGTGTTTAGAACTTCTTTTTTTATAGCATTCTTTTAATTTTTTCTTTTTCATTCTAAAAAAAAAAAATATAAGATTATGTGTCGCCAACAACATCAAAGATGTCAAATATTAAAACTGTTATATTCACTACTTTCTACGCCTTTGGCGCTCCTGTCATAAGTTGTAAGCTTCACACCGTTGCAAAATAAAATAAAAAAAAACGTAACCGCGTAAAGTATGCAGTAAGAATGAGAGTTTTACGCACACACTCATACGTTTGTAACGGTACGCCACACACAGGCCAACTAATACTAAAGCATAACAACACACATTCATGTAAAAAGAGGGAGATATAAATTTCTTTTATTCCCATACCATAATACAATAAATTTCTACTTAAGCCTCTCTTGGTCTTTATAACCTTTCTTATTACCAGAGACTTTGTTCTTTGCTGTTTTTCTTTTTGATGGCGGTGTTAGTGATACACAATCCTGTATGCGAAGTAATTCTGAGTAGTTAGTAATGTGCGAGAGGGTTTTTGTTTTTTTATTATTTCTTTTTGATTTTGGCGTGAAAGTAAAATATAATTTTTTTAAGTTTTTATTTTAATTTTTCTTGTTTAGATTTCAGTCTATTGATTATAAATTAGCTGGAGTGCGTATGAGAGTTTAAAGTAAGTATGTGGTATAATCCTGCTAGAAAATTTATATGAAACTCTTGTTTTTAAATACTATATGGGAGCTCCAGTAGTCTTGTGTGTAGTTTGTGAGTTCGATTCTTTCTAGAGACCACGGTTTGCTGCACGACACCGATCATATGCCCTTAGTCACTACGCTCGTATGAACTAATTACAATATTATTTCATTTTATTTTGTAATTAAGTAAGCAAATAAAGAAATTGTATATAAATTGTAGTCGCCGTGATCTAGTGGTTAGTGTGTGGGCTTACTAAAACGATAGCGCCGGGTTCAAATCTCAGCACTGATATTTTGAAAAAAAAATATGAAAAAATTATTTCTTTTGACGACTACCTCCTGGCAGTCTGCTGGCAAAATCTCTGGGAGTAATAGATTGCCATGAAAAACCCTCTCAAACCTGTCGTTCGGAGTCGACTTTAAACTGTAGGTCTCGATACTCGTGGATAAAAATTAACACATACAACTTGTGTGCTGTTAGAAGCTAGGCCGCAACTCTGAAATAGGATATAAAATGGAGGTTAATTTGAATATGCCGAATATGGTATGCACTTGTTTGTTTGATGTACCAATGAGTTCACTAACCTGAGTCCTCATAATTTATAATTAAAATTTTAAAAAATCTTGGGTATCTTTTGGCCAATTATTTTATGCAATAACAGCCTAAAAAAGTACTGAAGTTTAGTACTTTATCCTGTAAAAATTTTCTGATTAATAATCATGTTCTTGCGATTTAGAACAAACCGTCCGTGACTATAAAGGCCTTATAAATATTTAGAGAGGTTAGTATGCAGCACAATGTACTGCATGAGTAGGGGTTGTACCCTGAGTGCTTGTCTTATAGTGTTTTCTTTTCTACCCAAAAGTGCGTCATTTTATTTAAAATTTGCAATTTTGTGTTTGTTTCTCAAAAATGTTTTGCTTTCTGAAAGGGCTTCATGTTTTATTCTACAAAATTCACACTTACTAATGGCGAAAGCTATTGCATTTTACTCCCTGTATAAATCGACAGTGTTGGTATTGCCCTATGAAACAGATGATTTTTATTTACTTATAAGGCTACCATACAGAGTTTGGAAAAAATCGCTATAAATCTTTTTTAAATTTTAAAGTTAATTTTTTACATTATTCTGTAAAATAAACATTATATCGGAAAAACCAGATGATCTTTGTTATAAAACAAATTATATTTCGTGTTATAAAATTAAATTTCTTATAAAAAAAGCGTTATAAATTTTAAGCCATCAAATCAGCAATCTGGCAACGCTTTTGTTTTGTATACATTTTTTAAAGAAACAGCAGAATTTAAGAAACATTAATAAGAATTTTAATAAAAATCAAAATCGGAATATTGCAGCCTCAATTTTATGTGCAAAGATTGAAGTGAATCATTTGCTAGATTCATCTTCTTCGTCTGATGAAGTCGATTTAATTATTTTATTTCAACGAAGTCATCAATCAAAACAATGCTGATCTCTTTTTTTCTTATTTGTGTTTTTTTCTCTCCAAATAATTAACGCCATTATTACAGGGTTGGTTAAACCTTTTTTAGGTCTCCCTATTAACAGGGCGGCATTTTTATGGTAGAAAAGAAATCACTATTAGTAATGAAAAAAAGGCAAAAATCATAGGAAAAAAACTATGAATGAATTTTCAAATTAATTACCTTGATACCTAGCAGAACTTGAATACGTTTTATGAGTCCAATTGGAAAATAGCCCTTTGATACCACAATAACCTAGACATTGTTGACATAATTTCAAAATCTTTTTACTCTGTACGTACCCTTTTTATAAAGTCTAAGAAGAAATTGTGTTCCCGAGAAATATTTTCGTACGATATATCGCTTAATTTCACTTTACTTAGAATAGGCCTCAATGAATTTTTGTTAAGAATTCTACTAAAGTGCTGATAGTAATTTTTCCTATTGACCATGTTACTCATTCTACCATGTATTTGAATTTTAATTTTTTAAAGAAATTAATATCTTCAATAAATATGATATTATGCCGGAAACTTTTTAATGTCATTCTAAATGTTGGAATTCATTTATTTTTCTGGTTAAAAAAAAAATCAAAAACTGAAAGTGAATTATGGAATAATTTTTTATTTATGATTTATAACCTAAAGATCTCACAGCAATATTTCCTGAAAATAACTACAAAAATGTGTCATAACTTTGTAAAGTATTAGAATTTTAAAATATTTTAAAAGTAGGAAACACATTTATAAAATGAAATTATAAAATTTTAGGTCCAAAAAATGTCTAAAATTAGACAATCTAAATATATAAAATTGAATGTGTGTTTGTTTATTTGTTTGTTTGTTTGTTTGTACCTTATAGGACACCAAACCTCTTAACCGAACTTCCTGAAATTTTCTCAGCATTTAACTTGGACTCTGGCATAATTAATATTGTACATTTTTTTCGACCACGCCCACTTTTACGCCAACTTTTTTAAAATTATGTAAATGCTTCCATTTAATTTTAAAAGATATACTTCAAATTGTATACACATTATACTCCAGGCGAGGTAGAAATACAAATTTTCTACGGCACGCCTCCTTTCACGCCCGTTTTCACGAGAAATTTTGTTTGAAAGTTTTAAACTTTTTGTTCTATATATAAATTTGGTGCTTCTTTACTACGTTTATTAACGACTTTACCTCAAATTTAAAATACATTTGAACTCAAATAGTGGAGTAGCCTCACTCTCTTTCTTGCACAACTGTCTAGAAAATATATAAATATGTACTTTTAATTTTATTATATAACGAGGGGGTAGCGAAGCACACCGGGTTCAGCTAGTAAGTTATAAAAAAGAAATTGCTGATATAACTTCTATCTGTAAGATTTTATGTTTTAATTAATAGAGCAGTTCAATAACTACATGAATTGTGGAATTTTAAATATTGTTTGAAATTCGAATATCGTTATGTTTCCTTTTTTTCGCCACAGAGTGTCCTCCAGTATTTGCTTTTTTTATACTTCCAAGCAAACATTTGTTTACTGGCAATTTATACGTTTGGCTAAAATCTTGTGCCAGATACCTTCATATTTTTTCAAGTTTAACCCGCAAAAAAAAACTTTCAGTAATTAGCATACTGAGTAAATTTAAATATTGCTGTTTTTTCATGTAAGCAAAATATTTTATTTTAATTTTTCGGTATTTTTTGTCAATTATTTAAAATAAAAAAACCAAAAATATCAATAAACAAAAAAAAAAGTAACTTTAGTTTTAGAGGGAGGCTTATAAGAACAGATACTATACTTTGATCTTAGCCATAAGGCAGCGAAGCGAAAAGTGCTGGTATTTTCTACCAGTATAACAAATTGGCAGAGTTATTTTGATTGCCGGGCACGTGTAGTGTTTTTCAGGCTGAGGTATTTGTAATTATGCAAGCTTTGAGGATACTGGGGAAACGATGCTTTGAGGGTGAAATTATTGTTTTTTTTAATACTCAGGCTAGTATCAGGGCCTTGGGCCTATCATTACCTTGAAAGAAAGAGATTAAAAAAAAATATTTTTTTCAACGAAAACTCTAAGAGTAATAGATTTCCATGAAAAAGCTTCTCAGGCCTGTTTTTCGGATTCGAAGATAAACCATAGGTTCCGGCAGTTTTGGATAAGACTTGTGAGATTCTAAGACATAACTTAAAAAATGTATTGGGATATCCAGTTATATTCTCATATAAATGTATAATAATAATACATAAACAACTATTTGGAACATCAACTCTATATGTGTTAATATATTCACTTTGCGAATGAATTTAAAATCTCCCTACAGGCTGCAACAATAATTATCGTAAAACTAAATTATTTAATTATATCCCTCTTTTCTAAATAAAGCTGAAAAGTATCATAAGGGGAATTGTAGAGCACAAATGTACCGCTAATGGTGCCATAAAAGCGCCAAATGCATGAGTAGGGGCCGACCCCTGAGTGCTGGCCTTAAAAAAAAAAAAAAAAAATAAGGGTTTGAACGTTTATATTATTGAGAATTCTTAATGCTTTAATATTAGGATCTTTCTTAGTGTATTGGTAATATGAGAAGTTCTAAAAGGCTTGCAAAATATCATCAAAAACTGTTTGTACAATTTGTAATACAAACATCGGTGACATCAACAATTTAACATACATTGTAGAGGATCTACCAGCCAAACAGTCCATCATACCAGTCAGGTTAATTGATGGCACTGAAAAGGTGGGTATAGCAAGCATCCTTTATCATCTCCTTGAAACAAAAGTACCTTGCTAGCCAGGGTCTACCATCGCTCGGGCCGTACATTTGACATCACCAATGTGCATTCACACAATTTACCGAGCCCAAAAGAACTGCAGAATTAGGTGCTGTGTTCAGATGTGCGGAGTACGTATGAAGATTACGAGTCGCTGTAGAAGTAGAAGGGTTTAAATTTAAAGAGGGTTGCAATGAAAAAGTGAAGACGAACAATTATTGAGAAGTTTAAAGTAAAAATTTCGTTACAGAGTTTCTGTAAAATTTCTTCAATTCAACATTTTCAACTGCTGTAAAAATTAATTTGTTTTTTTTTAAACTAAAATTATTTTCCATATCTCAACTGACTTCTAACGAAGTGGTACAGTTGTTAGAGCGCTCGCACAAAAACCAAACTGCCCAGGTTTAAATCCCAGTAAAGATGAAAAATGAAAAAGTTAGTTTGCAGTTTTTTCAAAATTATAATTTAAAAAAGTAAGAGGTTCCCCCCACCCCCTCCAAGAAGTGCATCAACAAACAAACCGCTTCCTGACATTCCACTCTATTCCACCTTAATCAATGTCAACAAAAATCTAATAACCAAGACAAAAGCGCCAACTATTGGGAAGTAGCAGATAACAGCTAAATCTACTAAACTTACTTAGCGAAGGCACTCACCACACAATCAACATGTAACGATGAGGCAATTGCTTTTGATCATTCAAAAGTGAAGGTATAACACTGACCTTTATTTGATCAATTCACAGCAATTTATCTCATTTCTTAAGGAAATTAATAATAATATAATATGTACTGTCCTTTCAAAAAATTCGAATACAATTCACATCATTTAGTAGGGGTTTACCTCTGAGTATTGGTCTCAAATAAAAAAGTTTCTTATGTTTGAACACATTTCTCTTAGTACTATTCTCACTGTGGACTATGCGAAACTACGTACATATTATTACAGCTCTTGCAATATCTTCTTCCTGACAACATGAACAATTTAGACCAATTTACTGCTTCTAATTTTTTTTTCTTTAATTTGTTTAAAAACAATTTAGCCCTTCATGCATGAGCAGCGTAATACTCTGTGTGTGGCAACAATTTACAGATACATAGAAAGAATATTTTATTCCATTTAGAAAAAGTCCTTTTTTTTATTAAAATGTAAATGCTTGAAAAATTATTAAATCATGCTTATCATTTTATTACTTTTAATTTGCAAGCAATTAATATCGGCACTAAAATTGCATAATTTTGCTGTAATTATTTAATTAATTTTATTTTTATTTTTTCTAAATTTTTATCAATACAATTATAAAACGTAAGCCTATCAAGAATGCAATTTATACGAGTATCATATGCATATCCATATATGTACTTATATTTACTGATAAGAATGTGGTGACATAAATTCAGGTTTCGGTGTATTAGAAAAAAATAAGCGAACGCTAACAACAGGCTGTTTAGGAAGTTATTGGAAAAAGAACATAAAATTTATTTAAATTCTTACAGTTGTCTGTAACACTTAACAAACTAACTACGTAAACCAATGCACAAAAGCACAGACTGCCATTTGCACATTTGTTTATATGCGAAAATAATCAAAACAGAAAATCGCATACCTATGCTTACACTCATACACAAACCTATACACATACATGTGGATGTAGATCATATCACATATCCATATAAGTATGTTTGCATCTATAATCTCACACATATTCTATTGAACATTGTGTAGAAACCTTTAAATTCGCAAAAAAAATAAATTTAAATTCAAAAATTAAATTAAAATAAAATGCTGATATGGAGTAAAACTTTTTTTAAAATAAACGTTTAGCGTTAGATAAGATTACAACAATTGTTGCATTCAAAGATTTTTAAATTTTCAGTTTTTCAGGAGTTATTTAAATCATGATGCCCAGACATTGTTATAGAAAAACGTAATACAGGGTGTTTTTTTTAGAGGTATAGAACTTCGAGTTGAAATAAAACACAAGAAAATCGTTTTAATGTCCATCAATTTGGCTTTATTGGAAGGATAATTTTATGCCATTAATGTTTAAATATGATTTCGGGCATGTGGCCGCCGCGGCTAGCTCGAATCAAGCCAATTCTACAGGTCCAATTTTCAACCACTTTTTCGAGCATATGGGGCCATATGTTGGCAATAACGCCACGAATGTTGGCTTCCAAGTCCCCTAACGTTTCTGGTTTGTTGGCGTAGACGAGCGACTTCACATATCCCCAAAGAAAATAATCCAATGGTGTCAAATCACACGATCTTGGTGGCCAATTGACAGGTCCATTCCGCGAAATTATGCGCTCATCGAATGTTTCCTTCAATAAATCCATTGTAACGTGCGCTGTGTGGCATGTAGCGCCGTCTTGTTGGAACCACAGCTCATCCACATTTATGCCATCCAATTCGGGAACAAAATAGTCGGTTATCATGGCTCTATACCGGTCTCCATTAACGGTAACTGACTCTCCAGCATTATTTCGGAAGAAGTATGGCCCAATGACTCCACCAGCCCATAGAGTACACCAAACAGTCAGTTTTTGTGGATGTAATGGCGTCTCAAGGGTTTCATGTGGATTCTCTTCACTCCAAATGCGGCAATTTTGCTTGTTGACGTAGCCATTCAACCAAAAATGAGCCTCATCACTGAACAAAATTTTGCGATGAGAATCAGCATCGAGATCAATCTCATTTTCGGCCCATACACCAAAATCACAACGCATTGCATGGTCTCGCGGCTTTAATTCTTGCACAAGCTGGATCTTGTAAGGTCGCAAGCCAAGATCTTTGCGCAAAATCTTCCATAAAGTTGATGGACAAAGCTCCAATTGCTGTGCACGGTGGCGAATCGATTCATTCGGGTTCTCTTCAACACTTTGCTCTACAGCGGCAATTGTTTCTTCGGTGCGCACTGTTCGTCGTCTCTGCGGATGCGTATTATCACATAGAGTAAACGTAGTGCGAAAACGATCCATGGTTAACCGAATTAATTGCTCTGATGGACGATTATGTCGACCATAAAATGGACGGAGCTTGCGGTAAACTTCGCGAACTGAACCATTATTTTCGAAATAAATTTGCACGATTTGCAAGCGTTGTTCTTTTGTCAACCTGTTCATGATGAAATGGGAAACCAAACTAAATATTAACCACTTGACAGCTGACAAAATGGCCGCCAGTTAAAAAACTGATGCCAACTTAAAATTCTATACCTCAATAAAAAACACCCTTTACATCTGTTTTTAGATTGGTTGGATAAAACGTAGAAACCTGTTGCCACAGTGTGATGAAATTTGAAGTTCGCTTATCTCTTCAATGCAGTGCCGAAATTAATCTTACAGAGCATCAGTTTTTTGGGGTTTGTTCACGTAGTCCTAGTCTTTCAAATGGCAATAAAAAAATAATTCAGCGGCGTTAATTTACATGAACGAGGCGACCAATTGACATGGCCAAATAGAGGAATTATGCGGGCGAGAAATTTCTTATGCAATGTCAATAAAAACTTAATTTACCGAGAGTGAAAAATCAAATTAATAATCTCTGTGCACAATATGACCAAAAGTGAGTAATAAACGGGAGGAGTATAAATCGTTTTCTAGAAATCGAAAGAGTGTAGACTGTATTCAAATTATTAGAAACTGATGTTGCGATGAAAAAGAGTCGTGCTTATGTGGGTTATAGCAAGTGAAGTGTGCGACAAAAAGGAAAATTAGCTTCGGAAGTCATTCAAACAAGGAAATGATACCGAGCTATTGATTTATGCTGTTTCTATTTCAGCTAATTTATAAAAAGAAAATCATTTAAATTTTATTTTAAAGAAATCAGTTTCGTTGCCATTTCAATCAACTATAATGAGGAAAAACATAATTTATGTAAATTATACAAACTTTCGGCTTTGTTAAAAAATGTTTAACACTTTTTCTTTTGTGTTTCTTTATTTAATTTATTTCTCCAATATTTCGATCAACCTCGCTGATCATCCTCAGGGAATAAATTATTACTACAATACAATTTAAAACATATAACATAAATTTAATAAAAACTACAAACAGAAAAATATTACAACTTTTATAACAAATATCTTACATAACTAAGTATTATCCGTGGTGTCATCAATCTCTTTATATTATTTGTCACTCACTGTTACGTTTCTCCTTTTTCAGTTCTATGCTTATTTATTATATGTCGATATATATGTGCACAATTATCAGTATCAGTTTTAAAGTTTATGCGTTTATTTGTTGGTATATTTATTATATGTAGCATCTCTTTGAAATTTCTCTTTCTGTAATTATTCTCTGTTTCCAATATCATCACTTTAATAAACTCAGGTTTACGACCAGTTATGCTACAGTGGGCTGCAAGTGCTGTTTTTTTTACTTAAATTTTTGTCATTGTTTTTTTAATTCCGATTTATGTGATGATATTCTGGTGTTTAATTTTGTTTTTGTTGTACCAACATTTATCATTGTCGTCACCATTGCACGTTATTTTATAAAACAAATTTGCTTCATCCATTTTGTCTAATTTTGTTTTCATGTTTGTAAATAATCTTTTAGTTGTATTTTCTGATTTCATTGCCAGAATATATTTCTCTTTATTATACATACAGTTGCACAGTAAAGTCTGCATACCCCCTTGAAAAACGATATTTTGATTTATCTGCGAACAAGGCAACAGTAAAATACCTTCCAAACAAATTCAAACTAACAACAACAACAAAATTTTGAGAAAAAAATGTTATGCCAAAAACATTTATTAACAAAAATTAAAAAAATTCATTTTTTAAACACAGAAAAGTCTGCATACGGCTATGTCGAAAAGTAGATATACTACAACTCTGTTCTCAAACAGTCCTACTAACCACTTCAGGCGTCTTTACTAAATACTATTAGTAGAAATGAAGTTCTTGTGTTCGATGTTAACATTGTACTTTTTCTTATTTAACCAAAATGGGTAAAGAGATCTGTGTTCAAGTACGTGAGCTTATTGTAAAGTATCATAAAGAAAATAAGTCATTAAAAGAGATTGGAAAACTAGTTGGGCATCTAAAATCAAGCATTCAGACAATAATTCGAAAGTATAAACAAACAAAAAGTGAGGCAACCAAACCAAGAAGTGGTCGCCCACCTAAACTGACTCTGCGTGCAAGGCGCCAAATTTTGTTATATGTTGAAGAAAACATTAAAATTACTGCAATAGATATTGCAAATACTTTGGAAGGCCAGGATATTGCTTCAGTGCATCCAGAAACGGTGAGACATCTATTGAAAATTAATAGACTTCATAACCGTGTATCTCGAAAGAAACCCTTTATAAGTAAAATAAATATGCAAAAACTTGTCGAATTTGCTAAGAAATACATTGATAAAGATGAAGGTTTTTGGGCAAATGTTTTATTTACTGACGAAAGCAAGTTCAACTTGTTTGATTTAGACTGAAAATAAAAAGTATGGCGTCGGAATAATGAAGCACTATTACCCAAAAACTTGTTTCCTACAGTGAAACACGGTCGAGGCTCTGTTATGGTATGGGTGTGCATGACTGCGGCTGGAGTGGGCAATTTAGCATTTATCGATATTAATATGGATCGCATGGTATATTTGAATATTTTCAAAGATAATCCAAGGCAATCCACGGATAAATTGTGTCCTACAGAAGGTTGGTACTTTCAACAAGACAATTACCCAAAGCATACCGCTGGTGTTGTTAAAGAATGGTTACTCTATAACATGTCTTATCAACTTCATTTTATCCCCAGTCAACGTATTTGAACCCCATTGAGAATTTATGGGATGAACTAGACCTTCGGGTTAGAAAAAGGAACATAAAAAATAAACAGGACCTTAAAAACGCTCTGCTTGAAAAATGGAATTTAATTTCAAATAATTACACAAAAATATTAGTAAATTCTTTGAAAAATATATTAAGTGCTGTCGTACAAAGCCAAGGCGGGCCCACAAAATATTAATTTTGTTTACTTTTGCTTTTATTTTTATGTAAAATTAATTTTTTGTACAAAGTATGTAGACTTTTCTGTGTTTAAAAAATGACCTTTTTTTATTTTTAATAATAAATGCTTTTGAAAACAAATTTTTTCTCAAAATTTTGTTGTTGTTGTTAGTATGAAATTGTTTAAAATGTATTTTGCTGTTGCATTGTTCGTAGATAGCTCAAAGCATCGTTTTTTAAGGGGGTATGCAGACTTTACTGTGCCCACTGTACAGTTTAATGTCGAATCTGCACGAGAGACTTGAGAATCTTATACATAACAATCAGTTACTCTCAAAGCTTTTGCCCCTAGACTGCAAAGAGATGTTCGTCGAAAGAAACATTTTGTCGTATTTCATTCTTTCAAGATGTCAGAGCTGGGGTTTGAAACCGGACCAGTCGTCTCGTAAGTCGACACACTCTTTGAAACTACTGTTTATTTAAAAGCGCTAAAACTTTTGTGGTATATTTGTTGTCTGGATAAGCTATGTAGCTTACTCAACATAGCCATCGAAATCTGTCTGTATATCGGTCTTTCCGTCTGTGTTCCGTTCTTTTAGCACAATCTACTAACGAGTACATCTCTGATCACAATTCTTCGAAATGCGCTCTCACATCACAATGACGCATAAGAAAATGCGTTAAGGCTCTTCTACCCAATCCAACTCTGTCTGACAACACGACCTAGCGTGATTTTTGCCAACTTGGTCTGATGAATTTAAAAATTTTTTTAATATTTTGTGTTTGTCTGCAGGCTCGTAAATTAGAGCTGGCAAACAATCGATAGTACTATCGATAGTATCGATAATATATTGCATATAATTGACTTATGCAGATTTCTCTAATTTAAAACCAGCTTCGCTACTTTTCAACAATTGTAGCAGGCAAGATTTTTTCAAATTGCATATTTTTAATTGAATCTTCCTTATAGAAACAAGCAAGGAAAATCGTGTTAATGAAAGCAAAAATACTAAAGTTGATACTGAAACTATACCGTTGAAAAAAAACTCGCAAAGGTAATTCGGAAGTTTGGAAATTTTTTCTAAAAACAAAATATAAAGAAAATGCACAATGTCGGCTGTGTGCGAAAATTTACAATACTAGAGACAACACATCAAACCTATTTGACAACCTAAAACGTGCCCATCCATCTCACAACCAACTGCCGAAACAATCAAACACAATCCAATATTTTGTCAAAAAGTCTAAAACATATAAAAGTGATTCCGAATAGAACAAACTACTACATACTGCTTTAATGACTTTGGTCGCCAATGATTTACAGCCATTCAGTATAGTCAAGGATACATGTTTCCGAAATTTTGTTAAATGCTTAGACCCCCAGTACACGTTGCCTTCAAGAAACACTCTAAAAAATGTGATGATGGTAAATTTGTTCAACACAACCAAGAGTAAATTGCAAACAATGCTTAATGAAGGGCAAATCTGCACCATTACAACAGACTTGTGGACTTCATGCGAAAACGGGGCTACCTTACCGTAACGTGTCACTTTATATGAAACAAATTTGTTCTTCGTATGACTGTTTTGCCTTTGTGCGAACAGGAATGTGAAATTTTACATTTCTAAAATAATTCGATACTATCGATAATATCGATAGTTTTTGAACCAACTATCGAAAACATCGAATGGCGCGACTATCGATAGTTTGCCAGCTCTATCGTAAATTGATTTTTGCTTTTATAAGCGAACAGTCATTGAAATTTGCTTGTATGTTTGACAAATTTGGCTCTTTAAGCCATTAAAATTGGACCAAGTAAAGCTCCTTTAAAAGTTTCAAGTCTGTCAAGCAAACACTTTTTTTTTACTAAGTAATTTTCTGAATGTGGGAAGAGAAAGCGCAGATTTCCTATAACGATTGCTATTGTGTTTCTTTTTGCTTGTACTGACAAGACAGATTTAAAGAATTAAGTATGAAAGACGATAACGACTACATTACGGGAAGAATTCTGTGATAACGTATGAATATCAAAAAGTACGTAAAAGAACCACAATGCTACTTCAATATGGATTCTGGGGGCACAAAAATATTAGGGGTGACGTAATTGAGGACTAGTTGGCAAGAAGTGGAACCACCATGATAATATCTCATGCAGCGTTGGAGTTTGTCAGGCGGAAAACTGATATGAAATCCGAGAGAATCGCGGATTAAAGGTAGATTATTGGTCTGATGACTTGCAGGTACCAGAACATTTGTTGAATATGAAACAAAGTAATGTCAGTAGGATCACATCAGATAACTGACTTTTAGACAATTGGTTAGAAAGCAGTTGAGAAGAACATTTTACGCAATGTCTATTGCTACTCTCTCTGGACAAAATATAACCTGGAGAAAACCAGGTAGGTTAATTTGTATTTCGATTCGAATCGAAAATCTTACGAATTCGTCAAAATTTACGAATTTTCGCAAAATTTTTCGAATGGGAAAATTCCTTCGAAGGCATATTCGATTCGAATCGAAATACAATGTAACCCCCCAGAACGTTCTTGTACATGAATTGTAGAAATGCCAATAGAAGCACAGCTGCGAGAAGCAACCAGCCAAGATGTTTATTCCAGCCCTACTGCTACAGCTGCAAGCAATCCGGAAAAAGGGCAACTATTTTTCATTTTCTCAATGAATAACCTGCTCTATGGAGGGCAAGTAAAGTAAACCGTTAAGGAAACCGCTCTTTGATAATATTGGAGAGCTGGGTTTGTGTGAAATTTCATCCACTTTTAAAGTTTCTAAATAGCATGGACTGGCTATAGTTGCGTAGTACAAAATCTTTTGTTTTTGTGGCTTCAAAATGAAGCGAAAGTGCCAATTGTTTTTTTTTTTGGATCACCACATAAATCAACCAACCAATTTGAGATATTTCGTAATTATTGTCAAAATTAATGGCTTTACTTTATAGTCAGCAGATATTTTAATAGTCCTTCGGAGTCAAAGGACTCATACATCTATTTAATAATTTTTTACCGTTTCTTTATTTTATTTTGGACTTTTTTTTCTGAAGTTTCAATATTTTTCAAACGTGGTTTTAATGCCTGTTTTGTAGCATAGAATGTAATAAAACCGGGATTGTTAGATTTTAAATTTATTTTTAGTGAACCTTGTGAAAACTATTTTATAATTCATGGCATGTGTTAAAAATAAATCATTCATAAGACTATGCATTTATTTCATTTGCAGTTTTAATTTAAATGACCTGTCAGCCGTAGTCGCCGTGGTCTAGTGGTTAGTGTGTTGGCTTACTAAGACATGAGCCCTGGGTTTGACACCCAGCTCCGACATCTTAAAAAAAAAAGAAATATGAAAAAAAATATTTCTTTCGGCGACTACCTCTCAGCAGTCTTCTGGCAAAAGCTCTGAGAGTAATTAATTGCCATGAACAAGCTTCTCAAGTCTGTCGTTCGAAGTCGACATTAAACTGTAGGTCCCGGTACTCATGGATAAAAGAATTTACACACACAACATGAGTGCTGAGAGAAGCTAGGCTGTAATCCTGACACAGGTTTGTAAAGGCCAGTTATGTATGTATGTATGACCTGTCAGTCGAATGTCATTTGGCATGGTGCTCATTTTTGTTAACTAATTGTGGTTTTATGATAAAACGCCTTTTAAATTTCAATTTAGCTTGTTTTTGCAATGATTTCTCAGTAAAAGGGGAAAATTTTAATAAAATTTTGTTCCGATCTATTTCAAGCCTTTTACCACGAAACCAATATTGACTGTTCCTGAATTTAAAATGTCATGTCACGAAGTACTGGTGTTGTACGAGTAGGACTTCCTGACATGTTCTCAAATTATTGTTGTCAATTTATCAGAAATCCTTTGTTCTGCCTCACAGTCAGAACTGTCAAGCCAAATTCATATACAGCCGACAATAAGGCTAATGGGACAAAAAAAAAATCAACACAAAATAAAATGCTGGGAAAAGAAGAGTAGAGGGTCGTAATGTAAACAAAAGCGGGTGAATAAATTTAGGAATTATTTGTTGACCCAAACAACAACTAAAGGCCTTTGGCAATGCCAGTAGGTAAATGGTCACTCACTTAGCCACACATTCACACTAACACTTACTCACTCGCCGACTAACACACGGAAAAGCTAACTTTCCTAACAAACAAAAATGCTGCCAACTTTTATGAAATAAAAGTAAAGCTAACAAAGTGCAGCATGCGAAAACCAAAGAGATTAGTCTACAACAACAACCAAGTGTTTGTCTGCTCTTACAATATCAAAACGTTAGAAAAAAACTAGAAAAAACCCACTCCAAAAAGATATATAGAGGGAAAGACCCTTTAACGCACTCGTATACTTAATTGTCTTGTATGTGTGTGTACATATTTGTCAATTCTAATGATATATACGATGTGGCTAATATGCGTTCATACACATGTACGTACATGTAGGTATATATGTATAGTATACATACATATATAGTACATATGTTGTTGAATCTCTCTGTGTGTGTTTGTGTGTATCTAAATGGTTCATAATGGTCTAAAGTACTCGTACAATTGTAGAAAGAGATATACTCATAAAATTCAAACTTCAAAAACCATTAAGCCAACATTACCGTCATACATCAGTTATAAGTATGTTGAGTTGTTGTACAATTTTATAAGCCTGGTCAATGCATAATAACTTATAGATGAGGGCCTATAAAAAAAATTAAATAGAGAGGTGTTACCCACCCTCCACCCTCCACCCTGCAATTACTTTTAAAGGACTACTACTACTACTTGAGTTTAACAAGATTTAATGAAAATTATGGCAAATTGTAACATAAATCCTTAAATTACAAAAACTAATTAAAAAAATCGATATTTCACTACCCATTTGTGTAAATCCCGTCAGCAATTATTTATTTATTTATTTTGTTTTTTACAAAATTTCTAAAGAATTAAGCAATGGGTCTTCTAAATGTACACTCGTAGAGATACAATAAATCGCATGCACTTTGTGTCATCAGGTTTGCGCAGCATCTCCAAACATTCTTGGCTATATTTAGCTCTACCGACTACGCTGGCTAATCAAGAAAGTTATATTGTTGGCTGTGATTCAACGATTTTACGGAAATGGCTATGCTGAAATTGCCACTTTAGATCTCCCAGTAAGTTTTTAAAGTGGGAAACAACCGTTTTTATGACGCTGTAGTACTTTTTCGCATTCATATGCGATGTCAAAAACTGCAATTTTCAGTTCAAATAATGCTCCCCCTTAGATAAGTAAGGCGTATAACAATTTTACGCATTGGGTGCTTCTAAATTGAATTTCGTTTTAACGTAATGCCACCGGGTACACCACCTCATGTGAATTTCATTTCTAAGCATATTAAGTGCTTGTTTTTGTTGTTGTAATTTTTGTCATTGTAGATGCAAAGCTTTCCTAGTCCTTGTTTTTTCGTTGACTTTGGTAGACGTGTTGTGCGAATTTGGTGCTTGTCTCAGTACCGGGACATAGTGTTATATCTGGTAACTGTGTGACGGAGTAACTGGCTAGATATAGTACGACGGAACAGGTTCTTGTGATTGGCGAAAGTGTTAGTATTTCGGTGTCTACTTGTCTTTTGCGTCTTAAGAATTGGGTCGGTTATTTGTTCACCAGAGGATGGAGACAGAGTTTTTCTTGAAGACAAGCGAGGGAATTGAGGCCAATTCGTCGTGCGGGAGTTTATGTGCTCTATCCGGCATTTTAGATATCAACATTTTTAAAATCTTCAATCCGTTTTCTGATGTTTATCTCCGAAACTGGACGATATATCCGAACACGGATTGTTGACTTGAAAAATTTGGGGTCGAAAACCTAAAGTGGCATCATAAACTCGAGATATATAAATAATATGAAATGGCGGATAGAGCACATAAACTCCCGCACGACAAATTGTTGCCTGAACTGGTCAACTAGAGCTTACCTAGGCGGAGGATTTCGGTTGTTGTGAGCATTTTCACTGGCCACTGGCAAGTGGGTAGACATGCTGTCCGTCTGGGAGATGATAGCTCTACTTTATGTAGTTATTGTCTAGAGGAGAAGCTTGTAACTATGGGAGTATTACTTCATGGAGCTCCTGAAGCATCGGGCGCCTTTCAGTCTTAAGTGGAGGATCCTTGTGTAACCCAGCTCGACACCGGATATTCCAGTGGGTTATGGTTCTGGGCCCGGTATTTGATAATTTTTCTGGCGTTATGGAGTTCGGGTCACTATCTTGTGCGGCATCACAATGGGCGTTTTGGGTCTAGGTGGTATGATCCACTGATCAGCGGCGGCGGATATAACCTAACCTAACGTCTGCATGGCTTGCTAGTCGGTTTGGGAAAGTAGTCGATTATTGCCAACTTTGCAGTTTTTTTTCATAATTTACGTCACTGTTAGAAATCTGACAACCGTTTTCTGTGCTTTCTAAATTTTTCAGCTGTCTACCGCGATTCTTTAATACGTTTTGACAATGATCGCATATTTTTCAACAGTGAACAACGGAATTTTGTTATTCATTAACTTTTATTTTTGATTTTAGCAAGAACCAATACCAATTGTTGTCGTGGTTTGAAAACAAAAATTGTTATTTAAATCTAAAGAAAAATAGAGTTGTCGACCATTGCTCAAGAGAAGTTAGTGAATCATACCCTTCGCTACTGTAAACAATAATGATGTTCGACTTCTTTTACCAATTTCGTATAGCTAAATGGTATTGAATCCCGCTATTCGTTGAATAATAAGTTCTAATAAATAATAAGCAAATCCTAAACATATATAATGACTTGAAGGCGAATTGTGGATTTGTGTGCGAAAATATATGTGGAACACTATCAGATTGTGGTGGACTGATCTGACGACTTGCAGAATCAGCTGGTCTCTTTGGTCAAAATATGAACTGAAGAAAATGGGAACGTTTTTGAATATGAAACATAGAAATGGCAGTAGGTCACAAAATGAACATTTCATTCTATCTCTACTAGTACAGCTGCAAGCAACCCGAGAAAAGTGAGACTATTTTTCATTTGCTCTGCGAATGCATTGACTAAACAGCTCTTCGATAATATTGGGGAGCTGACTGATGTAAGCCTTGATTAGCTTATTAAATTTCTCAATCGCAATGATTGAAATTCATGTTTCTTTTTCTTTTCCACAAGTTAAAAGCGAGGATGTATTGGATTTGTGTGCATGCCATGTTGCTGTGTCAGCGCCGAAGCCCAATCATTTTATTTACTCTGTGACTAAATCCTTTTAGCAATTTTACAGTAAAACACTATTCCTTTTTCCCATCAATGTTAGTTGTCAAGGCGAAGATTGATGTGGAATACTATCAGATCGTGGCGGACTGAACTTGCAGAATCAGCTGCACCCTTTGGTCAAAACATGATTTGGAAAAAATCGGAACGTTTTTGAATATGAAACATAGAACTGTCAGTAAGAAAACAGCTGTGATAAGCAAGCAGCCAAAGTGAATATTTCATTGAATGTCTACTGCTACAAATTCAAGTAACTCGAGAAAAGGAAGACAATTTTTCATTTTCTGTGCGAATGCATTGACTAAACCCCTCGTCGATAATATTGGCTGACTAATATAAACCTTGATCGGCTTATTAAATTTTTCAATCCCAATGACTGAAATTTACTAACTGGTAAATGACCGTTTCTTTTCCTTTTCAACTTAGAATTGCCATCAGCTGGCCACAAAATACCATTAATTACTGAAAATGTAATTAAAAGCACTGCCTTTGTGTTCCCAATTGAGTGGCCTGACCTAAATAGGTACTTAAAATTAAAAATCATTATTAAAAGAAATTTTTTTTTTACATGATTCAGTTTTATTAAGAATTTATTAAATCTCGTAGACTGCCACTTGCACTTAAGTTTTCTTTTATCTGTTAAAAGAAAACCATATATTTGTTCAAAAAACATATTGCTGG
Organism: Metopia argyrocephala; assembly: GCA_963576795.1. NCBI lineage: Eukaryota > Metazoa > Arthropoda > Insecta > Diptera > Sarcophagidae > Metopia > Metopia argyrocephala. The sequence continues at coordinate 111,869,745 of OY756210.1, forward strand.
AATGTGTTGACCAAATGGTTGTGAATCTAAGAAATGAGTTTTCTACGTATAAACAGTATCGGTTTTTTCATCTTTTTATTGTCCATTCTTCATATGATTCTGTTTGGCTTTTGTTCTATAAAAATTAACAAAAAAAAATGAATTTTATTGTGCTGTAAGTTATTTACGCTGACAAAACTGGAGCAGCACGTACTTTTTTTTATTTGTTCTATAAAAAAATACTGAAAATCTCTTCCAAATAATTTATAATAAAATCATATACACTCATATCTGCTGTCTCTAAGAATTTGGATTTATGTTCTAAAAGGTATGCGTTCGAAACTGATAAAAAAGAACAAAACAGAAAAACAAAACGAGAAACAATAAAAAAGTTTGTTCAAAACTACGGTAACAGACAACCCATAATAATGAAAAATAAAGAAATAAAAACTGAATCAAATACCAAATTTCTGTGTGCAACACAACTAAAGAATGATGATTGACTTGCTTAATTGCTTTGTTACCTGGTCATGGCTAAAAACATTTGAAATTGGGTACTCGTTGATCAGCTCAAAAGAAAAAAAAATAAATTTTTTTTTCATACACATTATTCGGCAGTTATGACTGTAAATCTGTTTGAGACGTGTTGTGCATGTGAATGTTATTCAGATGAATGAGCTGACGGTATGTAGAATATTTAGAGTAAAAAATTTTCATTTAATTTTACTTTTGAGGTGTAATTTATGACATTGACATCTCTATTGTTAAAACGAAAATCACAAAAAAGAAATAATTAATGTGACACATGAATTTTAAATAACAGCTCAAGCTGTAAACGCTAGCCCAGGTGTTATAATGAGAAGATTTATCAAAAGGTTTATTAAACAATTTAAATTTGAATACAAACAATCAACATAAAAGTGCACAAAATGAAAAGAGAAACATGCATACATATACTCTTGGTTAGGCAAGGAAGGCGATGTATGGATATGTACATTAGGGTGATAACTTTTTTTGGACAATATTCTCCCCAGGGGTTTTCTAATGGCAAATATTGTATTAATGATAAAAAAAAAACTATTTCAGTTCAATTTGGTAAAAAAACCTTACGCACCGACATCGATTTCTAAAATGCCTTTAATATATATATATTTTTTAAATTTTTCTTAATAACAATTTTTTTAAAATATGGTTTATACATACCGTCGTAAGACTTAAGGAACGCTGTAACTGACAAAAAATCGAAATTCCGTTTTTTATAAATATCTTGTACTATTTTTATTTCACGTTCCGCACAAATATTACTGCGTTGTTGATTTGGAATTGTAGATAGTGTAGGTACCCAATGTCTGAGGAAACACTCGTGGGCTTTCGTAATATTTATTAATGACTTCAAAATCTTTTTTATTAAAAAACATTAAATAAAATATGTGAAAACAGATTTTTTTTATATAAAAAACTGCAAAAAATAACGGAAATTAAAAGCAAATTTGGAAGAAAACTATTCCATTGACTCTAAAACGGACTTTACTATTTCCATCCAGTAACTCATCCATTACATGCCTTAATACCAAATCAAGGACATGGTGCTGGCATCATCCGATGTATTGGGGTGGAGTCAATGCCATATGTATGAAATGTTTTTGAAGCAAAGTTACAATTCCATTTTTTACGCCAGTATTTACACTCGTAGTGTCACATATTATCATTCTGATAGACGCCCATAAATCAAATTTATTTAAAATGTCCCTGATGCCATTAAATATTGTAAGTAATTTTCTATTATGAAACACTAAAACGAAACGAAAACACACTTTACTATTGAAATCAGCATGCCTTAATTATATAGATGTGATGGTCAGACGTTAAGGCATCAAAAAAAGTTTTTTTTTCTAACTTTGCTTGATTCAAAACTTTAACGCGTTTGGTACGTAACCTTTTTTACCGATAGCGAAAAACTAAAAACGAAGTCTTAATATTTGTCCATGCCGTAAACGATTTTGTCTGGGGAGATTTGATATTTGAAAAAAGTGCAAAAAGTTATAACCCTTATGTACATCTCCGACCAAAGACAAGCAAATATATCAAAAGCAATAAAATGTTATCCAATTTTTTACTCTATATTATTACACGACAAAGTCGAATGTGGTACTATTATTTGGGCTAAAAACAGTGGCTACGAAGACAGCCACTAAACATTCATATCTAGTACAAAAGTATATCGAATACCCTGCACTTTGTACTAGTGTCTGCACGGCATTGTCATCAAATATGTCTTTAAGACATTGGTTGTCGCCAACATACTGACGAAACGCTTAAATAAGTCATACAATATAAGACGATAAGTTTAAAAGATATTGCCATTCAACAAGTCCTGCATGATTTTTGCGTCATTTTTTTTTTTAAAACATCGCTGATGAATTGATGATTGAACTGACTAAGAAAACATGTATTTGCAAGAGTAAAATAATTAATAATTGATCTATAGTTGATTTTCTGTCTTCATAAATAAATTTTGTATCAATTAAAAAAAAAATAGCTTTAAGATAAAATATAGAAAAAAATCGTTGTAGCAAATTGTAATCAGTTCTGACCAATAATTACATCAGTGATGATTTTAATTGCCAACAAAACTAATAAGTTAGAGTGGGATGCAAAATGACAAGTACACAAATACTTCCATCAGTTTTTAAGAAAATTATAGGAACTTCTGATTAGTATTTCAGTCAGCAATGCCAGTCACATGAGCTATCAAATGACTGCCACTGTTTTTACAGCGTAGGATTGTACACACATTTACTAAGAGTAAGGCGATCAGTAAAACACTGCCGGATGTCTTTGTAGGAGATTTAATTTGTCAACACGGCGATACTGAAGCCAACAACATAGCTAAAACCTTGTAAAAGTTGGATTTACAAATGATTTGCACAAATTTAAACTGGAAATTAGCATTCGCTTATTAAGGGGAAAATAAATAACCAAATAATCTCCTACACACTCGTAGTTTACTTAATTGCAAAAGAACGATGGAATTAAAGTTTTAATGTCTATTATGGAGTTGCCAGATGATAGGAAAGGTATTACAGACGGCAACTGGCAACCAATCCTTTAAAATTTTACTTATAAAAAATATTTTTTCGGCAACTAGAAATTTTTGGTTGCCAGTTGGCAACGCAACTACAGTTCGGTTGCCATCCATAATCCACCCATAAGTTACATGCATAGAAACCAAAAAATCTTGCCTAAAAGAACCATAGAAGCTTTAAAACTAAAAAGAGATCATATTAGGAACCAATAGAATTCATAAGGTGACTTCATAAATAAATTTTGTGTGAATTTTTAATAAAAAAAAAATTAAGATAAAATATACAAAAAAAAAAAAAAAACGTGGTAGCAAATTGTAATCAGTTCTGACCAATAATTACATCAGTGATGATTTTAATTGCCAATAAATATATATACATAAACTGTTTCAAAATTATGTGATATATCCCTCGAAATATGAAAAAATATTTTTTTCGGCGACTACCTCTCAGAAGTCTTCTGGCAAAAGCTCTGAGAGTAATTAATTGCCATGCTTCTCAAGTCTGTCGTTCGGAGTCGACATTAAGCTGTAGGTCCCGGTACTCAAGGATAAAACTTACACACACAACATGAGTGCTGGGAGAAGCTAGGCCGTAATCCTGCCACAGAGTTGTAAAGCCCAGTTATGTAAGTATCCCTCGAAATCGAATGCTGTAACTTGCTCCCTAATATGTTGATTGTAAGAGAAACAAAAACCGGTTTTAAATGTTTTCTCATCACAAATAATCCGATTTTAATTTTGAAATCATATTTAGAAAAAAGAAATTGCATTTTTATTTAAAACAAAAATACAAAAAGCCGTTGAGAGCTTTTTCTAATTAAAAAGTTTCAATTTTGCCATACATAAACCAACTTAAATTTTCTAGATTTAGATTTAGAAAGCGGAATATGATATTTTTATTGTAAAGATCCAAAATAAACTGGTTTTACAAAATTTTCTAACTAAAAGGTAATAACATCGTCACAAATAATCCGATTTCAGTCTTTAAAGAAGATTTTGATATTTTTATAGTATAAATAGCAAGAAGCCGATTTAAAAATAAAAGCTAATAACTTCTCCTATTATATAATCCGATTTCATATATAGATTTATAGTGTTTTCCATTCTGTAAAAGAATGCTACCGAATAAATGTGTAGTATCACCCTCATAAAATGGTTTCTTTGTTAACACTTCATTGGAACAAAAATTATGAACGATTTTACTCTCAACATTAATGTATAGTTAGCGTTTCGACAACTAAAAGCAAATTCTGTGTTTAAATACGCCATTTTGTAATAAACAGCAGTAAGAGTGGCAATACAGACTTTCAGCAGTCAAATTGTGAAATCTTGCGGCGCAAAATTAATGATTAAACAGAATACGACCGCAACTTTAGGCAAAAATGACTCTCAGAGAAAACATGCCCAACATTAAAACGACGGCTGCAACTTCACGAACTGTCATCTATTGTTTTTAAATTTCTTGTATATAAAGCTATTAAAAATTATGTTTATGAGAGTTTTTGCATAGAATTGAATTTATATTTTATAATTTAATCATGTTTACACACTTTTTCAATTTTTTTTCTATAATATCAGTCATTTTATTTAATAAAAAAAATGAAATATTACGACAAAAGCGCCACCTATCGTTGTTAAACTTAAGCGAAACCTGGCTCCTGGCTAAACTTATATATAGTCCAAGTTTGGTGTCAATCGGTCCAGCGGTTCTTGAGTTTTTGTAACACGTACCCTGCACAAACGTTTTTATATATTAAGATTTAAGCTTTCAAATGTTTTTTTGGATTTTCTTTTGTTCTTATTTTTCTTTGCGCCAACAACAAAAAACAAATGGGTTTGTTTACAAAATGTATGAAATTTAATAAAAGTGTGGTAACCTTGTTGAGAGAATTTGTGTCTAAAAATGAGAGCATAAGTAAAATCGCTGTCAAAATAAAATAGATTCTATTGCACGATTGCAAGAGGCAGCGTTTTTATGTATCAATTTGTATTGAAAAAAAACGTCATGCCCCAGTTCTGTTTAATCATTTAGAATCAAAAAAAGGGCACGTGATTTTATATCATCAAGCATTTACCTGACCGATTTAAAATCACAAAAACTCAAATGATTTTGATGTCAGAACACCTTGATTGTGTTTTGAAATCACTTTCACAAAAAGTGGTTTTCGGAACATGGCGGATAATGTAGCTCTTTTTTTATTAAGGTCAATACTCAGGGGTAAACCCCTACTCAGGCAGTGCTTTGTATTGGAATTTGAAGATAGATAATAAAGGTTGAGCAAATGTTGAGGTTAGGAAGTAAACTGGCTTCTTAAAACATATTTTTTTTTTGTTTTCTAAAGTAGATATAAGGAAATTAATAATGGAATAGATAGATGATCAGAGAGATTTTTTTTTTCTAATTTTATAGATTGCCAATGTGACAAGTTGCTATCAGTTGATCACTCAAAGGCCAGTGTTATATCTTCACCCTTGAATAATCAACAGCAATTGCGCCATTTGTCGGTGGTTGTTGATAGTGAGTGGTAAACCGTCTTCACTAATCAGTTTAGCTCTGGTACTCCTGATCATTCGTTTCTGGTGGAATAGACTGAGAATGTCAGGGAGCGGTTTTTCTTTTAGATGGACAATCGTGGAGGGGTTGTCTCGTTCTTGTGATTTAAACTATTTTCCCGGGGACTATTTAAAAGAATGGGTGAACCAACCACAAACAACTGACGTTTTGAAAGATGAAATTCGTCGCTGCATTGCCAAGATAAGCCAAGCTTTGTTGCAATATGTGATTCAAAATTTTAGGAAAAGAGCTGACTTTTACCAGACATCAATGCCATTATTAATTACCATATAAATAGCATCACTTAACATTGGGAATTTTCAAAAAAAAAATATATTTTTTTAAACCAAATTACTATTTAATCTTAAATTTTCCCATCCTTTATTAACCTTGAATACTAGCTATTAAATACATTACAGTAGATAATCAAATCTGTCTATTTGTGTATTAAATTTTGTTTTTAAACAACTTTATCTGCACTTTTTAATTATTTCGCTTTGGCTTTATTAAACAAAAAAATAAACCCTTTTACATAACAACCTGCCTTTAGCCAACTATTTAATCAATTAATTTTAATTTGTAATGCCAACTTTTACCGTAACACCTTCTATGCATGCAGGCATGCATGCAATGTCAGTCTGTTTGTCTAACTTCTCACTTAATTATTCGTTGATTTTTCCCTACAGTGCCATTCATAATGCCAGCCAGACAAACGTAATTTATCATTCAAGCATTATTATGTTTTACAACAAATATAATTATGATTAAATATGTATAAAAAAACGACAACAACAATAATAATAATAATAATTTTAATATAAATTAATATTAAACTCAAATTATTCCCAAGCAATTTATTAACAACAGCACACCTTTTCATAATGTTTTTTTTAAAACATAAAAAAAAACATAAAAAATTGTCATTAAAAAGGTAAAAAAAAAATAAAAAATAAAACGATGCTGTAAAAAAAAAATAAGTATTTCTATGTACTCGTATATGATGAATATCCCACAGTCTCTCATAATCTATTTAAAATTGTTTCGTAGAAATATTATATAAAAAAAAGGAAAATAAAATGAGACAGAAATTGTTACGACTTTATAAAATATGACATACCGACAGACAGTATAAAATATTGAAATTTTTTTTCCGTTTTCAATGTAATTTAATTAAATCACTATTTGTAACATTTTAATACGAGTAATAAATAGATAAAAATCTCAGGCACAGCAAGTTGGACTTTCGAATGTGCTACACTCGTATTTCAATCAGAGTGGGGAAAAAAACAAACATTTCACAAAGTCATAAACTTTTCAAATTTTTTTTAATGGTATTGTACATGAACAAAACAAAACAAGTACTTTCTAAATGAGATAGAGCGCAAACGAAACAATTCGCTTTTCTCTCTTGTGCTTGCTTTGTTATTCCGTTACATTCGTATAATTTGCTCATTTTTCTCGTCTTCTTTTCTTTTTCTTCTTATTAATTTTTTGTTCTACCTACGCACATTTGAGTTAGTGTATTTGTAGTTCTCAAAACAAAAATAATATTCAAAACTAAATGGCACAATTGCTCTCACTGTTTTTGTTTTGTTTTTGTTTTACTCATTGTAAAGAACACAACAAAATGAGATCAAACGTTTCGTTTTGTTTATTTTCCTACTCTGATTTCAACACATTGGTTGTCCAAAAATTAGTCCTTTAAATTGTTAATATTAAAGCAGACGGTCGTAATGTTAAAATATATATATTTTCTAACAAAATTAATGTTTTTCATCTAGCGAAAAAACATGAGATACTTTCCACAGGTATACTTTAAAGTTTCTATGCTCGAAATTAGTCACCTAGATCGTGTGAACATATCCAGTCTGACAAACAAACTTAAAAGCACGCTTGCATTACAGAAGAAAAATATCGCAAATTTTTGCGAAATTTGAGCACAACAGTTATGATATTCTGACATAAAATTGAGAGTCTGTAATGTGTTACTCCGCAAGTAATTCCGCCTGATGTGCTTTATTTATTATGGAATTAAAGAATTACTATTGAATAATAGAAAGATAGAGACCGTATCTATAGATTCTCGAAAACGATCTTTTCAAACAATTTAATAGATTTCGAAATACTAGTACATACGTATCAAACTGTACGGAATGTTATATTTCGGCATACGTGACACTACGGACTGCCAATAATCTTGCCATAAGAAGGCAGAAGTATATTTATTTTAAGACCAATACTCAGGGATAAATTCCGATCGGATGCAGTGCATTGTATTGGAATTCGAAGATAGATATATAGATTTTTTTTATCAACCTCAGTAAGCGCCTTATGTCAGTGAGACAAGTTGCTGTCAGTTGATCACTCAAAGGCCAGTGTTATACCTTCACCCCTGAAATAATCAACATCAATTGCCCCAACTGTCGGTGAATGTTGAGTGTGAGATAAGCACACTCTTTTAATCCAATGTAATCATTGGCGTCAAAACCTAGTAATAACTGTCAAATAAGAGAAACCCTATACATGATACTATGCGTCGTTGGCTGAACATATTAAGAATAAAGCTACAGGTTTTGCTTTTCAAAATAGTAACGATTCATTCGTGACGATGCCGTAGAACGAGTAATTATTTTTTTAATTTCTAGCTTGACGAAACAAAGTTTTAGTGAAACCAGGTTTTACTAAGAAGTCACTCAATAAATCTTTATATCATATGAAAATATTGAAAGGCATAGGCATATTGCTACTGGTTTTCTAATATTAAATGAAAGGTGGTCTTCAAGCGGTGATAAATATGATCACAATTATTAAAAACTTGTGATGATGATGAATATTAGAATTTAAGTAGAATCTGAGCAATTACTAGTGGTCAACATAGTCAGTGACTTACTTACTTTTCAGCAGTAAGTTTCGGCTTTCTATAAAATTCATGAGACCTTCGAGATCACTCTCTAACGCCATCTGAATATTTTTCAATTTTCTTTCATCTGCATATACAGATTGTCCCAGAACTCAACATCTAGCGGTAACAGGGTGACAGGATTGATTGTAACCATCATGAGAAAAGTCAGAAAAAAATCGATCCCATGCAGTTTGAAAGTTATGGGCATTTAAGGAAAACCTTGAAATTTGGTACTAGTGCTTTGTTTACTAACATTCATTTCTCCTACCTTAAAATCTTTATATTTTCCCATAAATGGAACATTACAAAAAGTTAGCAGCTCCTTGGCATAGATTGTATTAAAGAACATTTGCAAACTCCTGCCAATCGGCTGCTAAATTACATATCGTCGTGCGGAAGTTTATGTGCTCTATTCGCCATTTTATATTTTTTTATATACCTCGAGTTAATAATTCCACTTTAGGTTTTCGATCCCAAATTTTCGAATATCTCGTCCAGTTTCTGAGATAAATAGCCAAAAACGGATTGCAGATTTTAAAAATTTTGGTGTCAAAAATCGAAAGTGGCATTATTAACTTGAGAAATATAAAATGGCGGATAGAGCACATAAACTCCCACACGACGATATTACTTACGATTTTTTATATATTTGTTTAATATGTTCTTTTCGTTATTTCAATAAAATTTTATAAATTTTTATAATTATAAAAATCTCAAAATCAGGGCTGCTTTTAAAAGTACACCACTTGGCATCACTGTTAACAGGGTTGATTTCTTCTAAAATTGGCAGACCATAAACAAATTTTTCTGAGTAAATTCTGTGCTTACGAGAAAAATTAATATTCTAACGAGCTGCTAATTTTTGGTTATGCATAAGACCGTTAAAATTTTGATTTTAATTAAAAATTCCCGGTGTCATAGAATGCCATCATAGCACAGTGTAGTTCAACTCTATTTATTATAAAGAATACTGTAACATTTATTTAAAATTTTTTTTGATTAAAAAAAAAAAATAAAAATATAACTTTATGTTGTTGTACAACAACTCATAAAATGATTATAATTAATTAAATGTCAATAACAGTGGCTAGTGGAATATTAATAATAAAAAATGTATATATATATACTCATATATACATATATGTATAAATACGTATATGTACATATGTATGTATGTGCATGCATATGAAATAAGTTTTTTTTTAACATAAAAAAGGACCTATTTAAGAGTAAATTGTAAAAAAAAAGAAAATAATTATTAAATAAAAATAAAATTTTTAAAAAGAATTCAGTAAAACTGGCCCATTTAACAAAACACAAAAAATTTCCCAATTAAAGTACTGCAAAACGCAACATAACGTTGGGGAAAAATGTCATTAAAAAACATCATGCTATGCTATGTTATGTCCACTCAAACACAATGTCATGCCTTGTCATGCGAAGCCATCATGTGTGTCTTAGCACGTTACTGCCAATCGGCTACGCTGTTGTAGCTTGCTGTGTTGAATACCATGTCTATGAATGTTTCTTGTGCGTATTTTTCTTAATACTGTGGTATAAATATTAGCTACACCACTCGGTTCTAGAGGAGGGTACCCATATTTACTCATTTGGAGTTTGTAAAACTATATATACAATATTAAGACAATATTTGTTTCCTAAGTCTGCTAGTTGTATCTTTCATTTTGCTTTATTTATATTTTACAATAACATTTTATTATATTTATAAAACACAATATTTAACAATATTCTCACCAATCTTATTAAAAAAAAATTAAATATAGAACATTATTAAATAAAGAACTCTGCTCTAAACAATGTATAGCTTATGTGCAGTTTTATTTTATCGGTATAGTAATTCAAACAAATGATTAGAATTCATCATTAAGAACATATGTTGCATGTGTTGACATGTTAATTTCCCATGTTGTATAGGCTCGTCACCAACATACCTAATATTGTCTTAATAAGTCATTGTCGAACATTGTTTAAACAGCATAACATGGCATTACAATTGCATGATGTGACACTTATTACTATAATGTATAGATCAGCATATGCATGGTTTTAGTCTGAAAATGCATGTGTTTTTAGCTTGATAGAATTTTTCCAGCGATATTCAATAGACTGTTTAAAGTAAAAAACCATCTACTCCACATATTTATAGTTTTTTTTTTATATGAAAAATAGAAAATTATTCGAAGAAGCTGAATTTACTAATAAGTTGCGTAAATAAAACAATTCTATCTTTAATTTATTGGATGAATTTGTCTTTGTCATTGTCTTGTTATTGTCTTGATGAAGTAACACTTTATTTTTTTTTTCCGTTTATAGTTTACCATAACACTCGTAATTGATTGCCTTCCTTTTTTCAATATAATTAAAAGTATTTTCCCATTCGCATGCCCTAAGACAGACGACGTGACCTTGACTGCACATTAAACTTTTTTCGGCTTTTTGGACATGATTTTTAAATTATAAGGCAAATTACGGCATTCGATATCGAACGAAATTTGTATGAAAACTGTTTTTAAATTGTATGAAATTTCACTCGATATCGAATGAGTATGGGAAATTTAATATTGATCCCGAACGACAGACTTGAGAATCTTTTTAATGGCAATCAGTCACTCTGAGAGGTTTTGCTAACAGACTGCTAGGAAATGGTCGCTGAAAGAAATATTTTGTCATATTTCCCTCTTTTAAACCCGGAGCTCTTAAGCCAACACACTACATACTAGACTACGGCGACCACTTTTATTTGCCTCTAGGCATCGAAATTATTTTCTTCTAACTACTGCCGCTGGGTCGACTATATTTACGGCGTTTTCTTTTCCACCCAAAAAATATGTTACCCTTTGCATTTATTTCTCTCTCTAATTGTGCCAGAATATTGTCTCTTATAACATTTATTCTTTTCTAAAGAACTTTTCAAGTGTAAAACGTATTATTTATTTGATAAAATGCTTTAAAATTTTATTTTATTTATTTTATTAATTCTTTGGGGCACTTTTTTTGGGCATATTGTTGTCTCTTAAATGTGCTAATTAACCTAAATGTAAAAATAAATAAATCAAAAAAAGAGAAACGAACTTATAATCAAAGTCGAACTTTTGCTACCCTATAGCACAGTTTAATACAGTAACGAAACTCCAAGAAATATAACAAGAACAACACAGCCAAGATAGCCACAAATTCTGATAATGAGAGATGGATGTACGAGTAAGTATTAGTATATACCGCTATCTTATTTTTCTCTAGTATTTAATATAGCCGCAAGAAAATGTTTAGCATACACACAACATCACAAGATAGCCACAACAAATTGTAACAGCTGATTTTAAACTTTTTGAGCTATTATTTCCTTCATCACTGTATAACACTGTGCCTCTATTCATTCTTAAACAAAATTAATAGAAATAAATCAATGATTTTTTAATTCGTCTGCATACCAGTTACTTGTAACCTAAGCTTTTGAGGTCTTGTGATTTCATAAGTACTCCATTTAAATAATAAAAAGTGGTAAATACCAGTATATTTTTCATCATAAAAATAATCACAATTTTATTGAAATTAAAGTCTGCAAATGCTACTCGTTTGTATACGAGGGCGAATTGACATTGAAGCTACCTAGCGCTAGATGGCAGCACAAACACAAAAACTTTTTTTCTTAGAAATTACGATCTGTCAAACGTCAGCTGTTAAAATTTTAGCCAAATTCTTCGATTAGTTTATTTGTTGTAGTCGTTTGAAGTAAGCAACTTTTGTGTTTCTTGGAAAATGGAAAAAAGTGAATTTCGTGTAGTGACTAAACACTATTATTTGAAGGGCAAAACGGCAAAAGAGACAAGAGAAAAGCTTGATAAACATTACGACGAATCTGCTCCGTCAGATTATATGGTAAAATATTGAATTGCTGAATTTAAACGGGGCCAAACAAGCATTGCAACAATACCATCAACAGGAAGGCCAAAAGAGGTGGTTACTGAAGAAAATATCAAGAAAATCCTCGATATCATTATGAATGATCGTAAACGTATCATATGAACGTGTGTTCAACATTTTGCATGAACATTTGCCTATGAAAAAGCTATCGGCAAGATGGGTGCCGCGTTTGCTTAGTGTTGAACAAAAACGAGTTCGACAGATCACTTCACAGCGGTGTTTGGACATGATAAATCAGCATAATCCTGCTGATTTTTGGCGTAGATCAATAACTATTGATGAAACGTGGGTCCACCACTACACACCTGAAACCAAAAATCAATCGAAGCAATGGGTGGAAGCTGGTCTTCGGCAAGGTTATGACCACTGTATTTTGGGATGCACACGGAATATTGCTCATCGATTATCTTGAAAAGGAATTCATAATCACAGGAGGGTATTATCGTGCATTATTGGATCAATTGGTTGATGCAATCCAGGAAAAACGACCACATTTAAACAAGAAAAAAGTGCTCTTTCTTCAAGACAACGCACCGGTTCACACAGCATTAGATACGATGCTAAAACTACGAGAAATCCACTTCGAATTGGTTGATCATCCAAATTATAGTCCAGATTTAGCCCCTAGTGATTTTTTCCTGTTTCCAAACTTGTAAAAATGGCTCCCAGGAAAAGATTCATCACAAAGGAAGAAGTAAGTACCGAAACTAATGCGTATTTTGAGGAGTTTCCAAAATCGTAGTATTCAGATGGTATAAAAAAGTTGGAAAATCGTCTTACTAAGTGTATTGAGCTAAAAGGAGACCATGTTGAGAAATAAATGGTTTTTGAAAAAAAAAATGTTTTTTTCATACTTAGGTGGCTTCAATATCAATCCGCCCTCGTAGCAATATTGTCAGTATTAATTCTCTAAAAAATTTAAATTTTTTTTAATAGAATGACTCTGAAATTAATTAATTAGGTGTAGGGTATACTCATAAAAAGAAAACAATTTCAATAAAAGACACATTAAAGAAAAAAAAAAAAAAAACCATACATGACACAAAGGCAGCAACATAAATTACCACCTATTCTTTTTACCATTTTGTAAAACTTTTAAATTTGCAGAAAATAAAAAACTCCCACATTTTTCTTGCTAAAATGCTAATTTAATATCAAGTTAAATTTCTAAATTTCTTTCTTTCGTTTCTTCTTTTCTCTATATTATCTTTAGTAACAGTTCCTTTCTTTACTCAAGCTTATCTTTTCTTTTGTTATCATTATCTTCTGCTATGTATTGCCACTATCAGCAAAGCGTTTATGGTGACGATGCTACTTTTAAGGTGAAAGCCTCAACTTAATTTGCAACTACAGGTACAAAAGTACAAACCAGTTGACACCTTTAACATCAAAATAATAGGGGCTTGTTTTTTTGCAGGTTGAAGTGTTTCCGCAGAAATGTACGCAAAACATAAATTATACGGGGAGAGAGTGAAAGGTTGATTTCATTATGACATAATTTAGATTAAAGATTTATTAAAAAAAAAAAAAAAAAAAAAAAACAAGAAATTAATTGGCCTCAATGAATGTGGTAACCAAGAAAATTACAATTTTGGCCTTTGTTGTTTCATAAGTAATTTTTTTTTTGAAGATCTGTGACCAGATGTAAGACAAAGAGCGTTATATTCTGCTACTTTTCATTACTCGATAGTATTGAATACTTTCATTTGGGTACCCAATACTACTCAATACTTTAAACGATTTTATTTTTAACAGAAAACAATTTTATAAAGTCTTGTGTTTTTATACAGAAATTTGTTTGGCCGTTAAAATTTAAATTTTCCATACAACTTCAAAGAAGAAATACAACTCTTTAAGTATTGAGTACCCAAAAATTATTTCAAATAATCGATACTCGGTACCCACTACTCAATACTTTGCCAGCACTAGTGTTATACTCGCATATTACATCGTTGTAAAAAGAGTTAATGACACAACAAATCAGTTTATCATTACTGTTCAATATAGAGCGAGCACAGTTGCAAGACACTGTGAACTACACGGTCTATTGAAATCTGTAAATTAGATTACAAGTGACTAAAGCTGTATTTCCTCCTTACAAAAAAATTTGATAGCATTTAAAGAAATCAGAAAAACTATATAATAGATGGTAATATTTTGACAAGGTAAGGGAGAAAAAAGACAATATGTTTTGGTAGAAAGAAAACGCCCTCAGTTGAATTTTGATATTTGAGTCTCAAAACAATCAGCTGATAAATGCCATATTATTGAACTGTCAAATTCACTGTGTGGGGTTGATAAGGGGATTCAAAAATCCTAATGATGTCTCTAGTAGGGGTTACGAGTATAAATAAAATATATAAAATTTTAGGGTTGAACAAATGATTTTATTATTCATTAAAGTATGTGGTGGAAATAGTTACCTTGTGCTTCGAGTGTTATAAATCAGCTGCACTTTCGATTATAAGCAAAACCATAATTGGTTTGAATTACAACAATTTAGAAGTTATATTGAGAAGTGTTGTTCGTTAAGAACTCTCTTTATAATACAAAGATGTTCTTCGTTAAAACTAAAAGATACAACACTCAGGAATAAAATTAAAGGGTCACATGAACACACTGCCTTTCGAATATCACCTTTTAATATGAAAAGCCCTAATAAGTTTCAGTCTTTTTCACATATAGAAATTATGTACCAAATATAGAAAATATTTGTATTAAATTTGATGTTCTCTTCTGCCAAGATTACATAACCATTCTGCCGAAATGCATTGTAGTGCATCAATTTAAAAATAGTGGCTCAGTTAATTAGAAATCAACACTTGTAAGCCGACATAAAATCTTAATTTGAATCCAAAGCATATAGCCAGACAATCTTGTATTGTGATTTTGGCACTGGCACTTATACCCAAATTGAATTGACCCTGCAGTTTAAGCTACGCTGGCATAGCCAATAAGCTGTGTCCGCTGAATAGACTGCAGGACAATTTGGAATTTTCTCCAATTCTTATGTAAAAAAAAAGAGAAATTCTTAAAGAATTTAACACCCTCCAAGAGTATGATAAATCATCGCTTTGTGAGGTATTTAGAGTAACCGACAGTACGATTTTTGCTGTATTCAGGTATTTTTCTCGAAGAAGTGGAGTGTTTCTTATCGACTTGTGGTACTAGATATATCCAACGCCTTTGATTTCTTACACGAAACTTTAATTTCGTAACTTGCTGCTTTCGCGAAGATTACTATCTACTCTTTCGCAAATGACAGCAGAATCTGTCATTGATATCCAATTGATCATAAGCTGAGTTTTATTGAAGATTAGGGTGAAAAGCCAGAATATCAACGATGGAAAATAAACAAAACGAAACGTTTGATTTCATTCTGTTTTGTTCTTTACAATGAGTAAAACAAAAACAAAACAAACAGAATGAGAACGATTGTCACATTTAGTTTTCTATATTATTTTTGTTTGTGAGCACTACAAATACACTAACTCATATGAGCGTAGGTAGAAAAAAAAAAAATAAATGAGATGAAAAAGAAAAGAAGAAGAGAAAAAAGAACAACTTATACGATTGTAACGGAATAACAAAGCAAGCACAAGAGCGAAAAGCGAATTGTTTCGCTTATTTTTGTTTTGCCCACATACAAAACGATTAAAAAAAATTTGAAAAGTTTATGACTTTGTGGAAACATTTGCGTAATATTTTGTTTGTTTACCAACTCTGCTCACAATGCATTATAGAGAAGATTGTTCTTTAGCCGTATCGCTCGTTTATGAAACAAGCTTCCAGCAAATGTCTTTTCCTGCCAATTACGATGTTAGTAAGTTTAAATCAAATGTTCACAAGCACTACTTCTTCTTTGCTCCTATCCATAACATATTTTCCTAGATCAACACACTGCACTGCATGAGTAGGGGTCCTCCCCTTAATAATAAAAAAATTTTGTTTTCTCATACATAAGCGGCGAGGTGGTGTTAGCATCTTATTATCTGCGACTATGAGTAATATAAACATTGGGCATCCGCTTCCCCCTTGATGTTCTGAGCATGAGAATTAACTGTGATGTAAGTTGGAATGATCACGAGCGTTGACAGAAGCATTCAAGTGTCTCGGTTTTTTAAAACAGTGCAAGAAATGTTTACTTCACTCCAGCTGACCTTTTAAATTTCTACAAGACCTTTATCCGACCCAACATTGAGTACAACTCTTCTATATGGGCCGGTGGTCAAAGCTTATTTGTGATTTTTTCAACCGACTTAAGAGAAAACTGGAATATGCTTATTAAAGACGGTAAGAACATCAGCGCATTTTCTGTCATAATGACGAAATAAAAACATTAAATCGTATCCCTCACAGAGAACATCCTTTTGCAGTTAAGTGTTCTACCTTAGAGATATATTTTCTGGGTTGACTATTAATGGCAATCTAATTTGAAACTTTAAGTTGGCGAACAAATTTTGTTTTCAAGTAAAATTTCAACAATTTTTTTAACATTTGACTTTTTTTAATTGCCCTTTTGGCAACTGACAACACAACCAGTGTTCGGTTGTTTTCTTTTTTTATATTGAGATCAATACTCAGGGACGAGGAAACCTCTACTAATGCTGTGCATTGTATTGTAATTTTTTGTGGAAAGGATAGTACACATTATGACAGAACATATGTTTTCAACTGCAATTGCCCCGTCGTTACATGCTGATTGCGGTGAGTGTCTTCGCTAAATACGTTTTTAGCTGTTATCTGCTACTTCCTAATAGGTGGCGATTTTCTACTGATCATTAGTTTTTCATTGTCAAAGGTTAAGCTGAGATAGAGTGGAACGTCCGGCAGCGGTTACTTTATAGATGGATTTCTTGGAGGGGGGGAACCTCTTATTTTTAAATTATAATTTCGAAAAAAACCGCAAACTAACTTTTTAATTTTTCACCTTTGCTGGGATTTAAACCTGGACCGTTTGAGAGTTTGTGCCAGCTCCCTAACCACTATAGCACGCTCATAAGCTCAACAGCAAACATGTTATCATTCTTACTCAAATCAATTTTATATCTAAAATTGCTAATTAATGGCTAAATTTATTAAATGCCTGCAATTAATTTTAAGTGCCCCATGTAGCATAAAACAAATTTTTCCAACAGTTTTTTTTTATTATTTTTACAGTGTGATTATAAAATATTTAACAAATATGTCATGTCCTTTTATTCTACAGCCCTTAAGTAATGAAAACACACACCCATGAACAACTTAGTTCTCTAAAATATGAATAAAATAATTGGCAACTCATCTTTAGCCAAAGGGTGTCATTAAAAATGTAAAAAAATAGAAAGAAATAGAAAAAAAAAATAGAAAAATGTTTTGTTGTTTATTACTACAACATGGCCTAAATGTCTATGTATAACATTGAAAATAATGACAGCAACAACAATATAAACAAAATAGAACATCATTGCTAAATAAAGTGTTAACTTTATAACCAACATGTTATAAAATTGTTGAACGCAAATTTATGCGAAATAATGAAAAATATTTTTTTTTTCGAAAAAAAATTTTGGTTTTTGGCAGTTTCTATTTGTTATTCGGTTTTTAGCAATATTTTTTTAAATAAATTTAGCAAAATTAAAAAAAAAGTAAAAGACTTTCACTTTAAATGCATTTATGGTTAAAAAACTCTTTAATTTTATTTATTTTATAATTAATAAATTGATTATTCTTTTTTTGTATAATTTTTAACATCATCTGTTATGCTTTTCTTCATGGTTTATTGTAAAAAATTTTTGCCGGATTTGGTATTTAATCATCACTTTTTTGTTGTTGTTGTTTTTTGCCATACTTAGTAAACTGGATTTGACTTGATTATCTATATTTTATTTACTTATACTATTATTATTATTAACCGTTATTTAGTTATGATTTCATTATAAATTATGGTATTTGAGGAAAGTGAAACGCTTCAATGTTGCAAAAAAAAAGTGAAAAATATAAGTGATGCCTTTAATAATCAATTAGCATCACTAGTTTTTTTCATATAAATTATACAGCAATAATTATAAATAGAAAAAAAAAAATGGTTATGTGATACCCTACTTTAGGCAGTAACATGTAAAAGCAAATGCTTAAATTCACTGTTATCATCTGGGGGCAAATTATGGCATTCGATATCGATCGAAATTTCATACAATATTAAAGGAATTTTCATATAAATATCGATCGATATTATTTATTTATTTATTTATTTATTTATTTAAGTCAATGGATGAAAATCCTTACTGACCATTACATATAAAATTAACATTAAATTAAAATAATTTCATTTACTAATATATATAATTTTGACAATACAAATGATACAATTACGTATTAAGAAAAACAATAACTTTTCGTTTTATAGAACGTGAATTTGAAGAAAAATCAACAAGATCTGACAAATAATTATATTGGCGACATAGTCTAGTAAAAGGATCAGCAAGAGCATAATTAGATCTACATAAATGAACATGAATAGGGTTATAATAACGTGAATTACGACAAGGAATGTTGAATCTAACAGAATTTAAAAGAAATTCACAGCATATATCCCCACTGATCAGATTAATCATAAATGATATATTTAACATAGTACGTCGACTCTGAAGGGTAGGAAGCTTTATTAGTGCCAGTCTGTTCACATATGAAGGCAAATCCATGTAGTTCCATCCAAGTCCACGCAGACAAAACAACAGGAATTGTTTTTGCACAGATTCAATATGGTCACTATGAACGTTGTAATAGGGATCCTAAACGATTGATCCATACTCCAAAATAGGTCTGACGAGTGAAATAAACAACTGTTTAGTAATGTACGGATCAGAAAACTCTTTTGCCCACCGCTTAATAAAGCCAAGAGCACATCTAGCCTTATTTACAGCCATAGTAATATGGTCAGTAAAGTTCAATTTTCTATCCAGTAATATACCAAGGTCAATAAATGAATCCACCAACTCCAATTGATGACCACCAATTGAATAATTAATATCAATAAAATTACCTCTAAAAAATCGCATGCATTTACACTTTTTAATATTCAGCTCCATCATGTTATACTTGCACCATAAAAAGAAGTTGTCGAGATCACTCTGAAGATAAGCATGCTCATTGGAATTTTTATAGGAAAGAAAAATTTTTACATCGTCAGCATACAATAATATATCAGAAAAATTAATAACGTTAGGAAGATCATTAATAATTAGCGAAAATAGAAGGGGGCCAAGATGGCTACCTTGAGGAACCCCAGATGGAACGTAAAAATATTTAGATATACAATTATTCACCCGTACAGACTGCATTCTACCACTCAAATACGAACTTAGCCAGCTTATACTTCTTTGGGTTACTCCCAGCAGGTCCAATTTTTTTAAAAGAAGTCTGTGATTCACTGTATCAAATGCTTTGCTAAAGTCAGTATAAATTACATCTGTTTGCTTTCCTTGAGTAAATGCAGCATTAACCATGGATGTTAATTGAAGAACATTAGTTACCGTTGAACAGCCCTTTCTAAAACCATGTTGATAAGGTGTTAATAACGATGAAGAATGATGAACAATAAAATCAGCTACTAATTTCTCAAATATTTTTGGGATAGCACTCAGTTTAGCAATACATCTATAATTTGTAACGTCAGACTTATTACCAGATTTAAAAAGAGGTATAATGTAAGAATTTTTCCAATCCTTCGGAAAATATCCATGCTTAATCGAAGCATTAAACAAGATACCTAAAGGTACGACGAATGATTCCGCACAACGATTCAAAATACCACTTGGAATGCTATCAGGACCAGGACTAAAAGACAACTTAAGTTTCTTCAAGTACACCAAAATATCACCATCATTAAGAGTAGGAAAATGTATTAAATGACTGGAAGCAGGACAATAAGGATACATATTTTTATCATTGTAAACAGCATCAGAATAAGTGCTGGCAAAGAAATCTGCAAACATATCACAAATAGCATTATCATTACAAGATTCTTGATTACGAAATTTCATAACTGATGGAAATCCAGTAGAGTTTCTTTTTGAATTAACGAAGTTGTAAAATGACCTTGGGTTTTTAAAGAAATTTTTCTTCATTTTGACTAAATAATTTTTATATAACTTATGACTCAGTATGTTATATTAGGAACGGCTGACAGAATATCTTCCATAATCAATAATCGAACCAGATCGTTTATATTTTTTATAATATTTGTTCTTAAATGCCGTAATTTGTCCCTGGTCTACAAATTTGGACAAAAAATTGTCTACAGGACCGAAGCATATTTTTTTAACTATCATTCTTTTCATCACAAGCTGGCAATACTGCATAACAGTCAATACTGACACTACAATCTCATAATTTTTAATTTAACAGAAGCCCAAATTCGTTATAAATCTTCATAATTGTAGAGTTTAAGCATGTCAGTGAGATCGTGTGTTATTCATTCAAGCTATTTTTGCTTTGTGTGTGGTGAATATTTGGTGGTGCGTGGTATAGTGGTTAGAGCGCTCGCACAAAAACTCCAACTGCCCAGGTTCGAATCCCAGCAAAGGTGAAAAATTAAAAAGTTAGTTTGCGGTTTTTTCAAAAATTATAATTTAAAAATAAGAGGTCCCTCCCTCCAAGAAGTCCATCTACAAAGTAAAGGCTCCCTGACATTCCACTTTATTCAACCTTAACCTTTGACAACGGAAAACGAATGATCAGGAGAAAAGGGCCACCTATTGGGAAGTAGCAGATAAAAGCTAAAAAAACCTACTTAGCGAAGGCACTTACCGCAACGATGGGGCAATTGCTGTTGATTTTTCAAGGGTGAAGGTATAGCACTGGCTTTTGAATGATCAATTCACTGCAATTTGTCTCATTCTTAAGGCGCTTAATAATATAAGAAAAAAACAAAATATATGTTCTGTTGTCATAATGTACTGTCCTTTCCACGAAAATTTCAATACAATGCACAGCATTTAGTAGGGGTTTACCCCTGAGTATTGGTCTCAATAAAAAAAAAAATATTTGGTTGAAAAAAAAAAGGATATGCAATATCAGAATAATTATTATATTTTAATTATTTTGGTTTTGTTAACAGAAACTTGGACAAACCGTGAATACCGACATTGTTTTGCAATAGTTGCAGAACTGTTTTTTATACAAGTGGTCAAATGGCAAGAAGATATATTTCGATTTTTCAATTTCAGTACTTTGCAGAAAGTTAAGTAACCACTAAACCGATTGTTATTTTTGTTTGACAAAAGTTGCTTAATTAAATATGAAAAATCGAAAAAATATCGGTTTCCAAACCAGTTCAATGCCCACTAAATGATCCATTACCCGTCATACTGAGTGCTACGAACTGTGAGTTCAAAACGTCTTTCACCAGCAGTGGTAGTTTGCATGAGGCTAATGCAATAATATTTAGTGACTCATGCTGAGCTGAATGATCTAAGTAATTCGGGATTTAGATTTAATAAAGCAAGATGCACAATTACTAGCTTCACGCATGCAGCATTCGAAATATCTTGCAGTTAGAACAAAAGTAACAATCTATAGAGATAGAAGCTTGGAATAGGCAGCATATTTTGAAAAGTAATACTCTATTCTACTTATATACTCTACTCATGTTTATGACAAAACTGAATAAAGAGATTATTCATTGCTGGCTCTGAGAACAGTGTAAATGCTCTTCTTTTGCATAATGGAAAATGAAAAACTATTCACACCAATTGGAGTGTGCTCACCAAGATTTAATGAAAATTGAAAGAAATTATTCAGGATTTTAGGACAACAGCATGCTATCGACAAAAGTATTTTTAATGTTAAAAAACGAATTAAACCATTGCTTTTATCTCGAAAACCTGATGTGATAGAGAAAAACAATTTTTTTCATTGAGACCAATACTCAAGGGTAAACCCCTACTAAATGTTGTGCATTGTATTGGAATTTTTGTGGAAAGGACAGTACATTATGACAACAGAACATATATTTTGTTTTCTTATATTATTAAGCGCCTTAGGAACGAGTCCACCAAATTACTCTGGGAAAGCTATTTATTTGCTACAGTCCAAAACCTTATTGGCTAGAGTTATTATAGATTACGAGCCATGTTCGATGAGAAACTGATCGTAATTTTTATCAAAAATATATTTTTGTAGACATTTAGCAATAAAACATTTCAAAATGAGGATATTAATGCACGTAACATCGAACAGCGTACAATAAATGGGCTGTCCTTGTCTCCAAATTCATGAAATTTTAAATAAAAATAAATAAAAAATTGTTAATAAAATAATTATTTTTGGTAAAGAAACAAAAAGTTGTGGAAAAAAAATATAATATGGGTTATATGGTCGGTGAGTAGTGGGCATTAATTGAGCTAACCAAAGGCTCAGAGCAAAATTTCAAAAACTTTGGCCCAAAAATAAATTTTGGTTTCTATGGGCGGTGAGCGTGGCCAATTTTGATAAAACTTTATATTTTTCTTAATTGAGCTAACCAAAGGCTCAGAGCGAAATTTCAAAAACTTTGGCCCAAAAATAAATTTGGGTTCTATGGGCGGTGGGTAGTGGGCGTGGCCAATTTTGATGAAACTTTATATTTTTCTTAATTGAGCTAACCAAAGGCTTAGAGCAAAATTTTAAACACTTTAGCCCAAAAATAAATTTTGGGTTCTATGGGCGGTGGGTAGTGGGCGTAGCCAATTTTGATGAAACTTTATATTTTCGTTAATTGAACTAACCAAAGGCTCAGAGCAAAATTTCAAAAACTTTGGCCCAAAAATAAGTTTTGGGTTCTATGGGCGGCGGGTAGTGGGCGTGGCCAATGTTAATGAAACTTTATATTTTTCTTAATTGAGCTAACCAAAAACTCAGAGCAAAATTCTAAACACTTTGGCTCAAAAATAAATTTTGGGTTCTATGGGCGGTTGGTCGTGGGCGTGGCAAATTTTGATGAAACTTTAAATTTTATTAATTGAGCTAACCAAAGACTCAGAGCAAAAGTTCAACATTCTTACGAGCACTCCTTATATTTTTTGCCAAACATATGAACAAATCCCACTGTGCGGCATTGGATTATATGAAATTAAACAAAAATTTTTTAATAAAAAAAAGAAAAAAGTAATAAAAATCTAACCTGAAGCATTTTTCCGTAAAATTGTTTATATTTTTAAGAAAATAAAATACCTTTTTGTAATTGAAATTTAATATTTTTTCTATGAAAACTTATTTTTTTTATATTTTATTTTCAATTATTCTGGTACTTCGTTCTTTAAACACTTGCTTTTTTGTAACATTTTCCGCTTTTATTAAAAGAACAGAATTCAAGAAAACATTTATTAAAAGCGGTAGAAAAGAACAAAAAAGACCAGAACAATGAAACTCAGGTTGTTCTTTTAATAATAAAGTTTTTGTAGTTTTTGTAACATTTTTAATTTACAACAACGAGCAATAAAATGAATTGGCATACAAGAAAATATTGTAAAACGTTTGTTTAAAGCTGCGTTTTCCTTTTTGTGTTTTTTATCCTCAAGTAAAACAAGAATTAAGAGCAACAAAATATTAAAGAAAATGTAAGAAAACAAAAAAAAAAAAAAAAAACTATTATTTTCCATTACAGGAAAAGAATACTAAATCAGTGAAAAACAACTTTAAAAAATAACCGAAAAAATATTAAAAAAAACACCGAAATATTGCACAATATTCATAAACTCAATGTTAAATAGCAACAGCAACAGCAACACAACTAAGTAATAATAAAACGAACAACAAACACTTAACCAAGAGTAACAAACAAAAATTGGTAATACGAGCAGCATTGAAACAAAAGCTTGTACTCACTTGTAGAGGGGCGATTACCCATTACAATCTTTAAGAATTTTAAAAATGCTTTACAAGCATTTGTATTTTTTTTTATTGCGTTTTATGTTTTTTTTTTGTTCTATAGTTGTTTTTGCTATATTTGTTTTTATTATTACTTCAAAGAATTCGACGAAAAGAAAAAGAAAAGTTAACCAAAATCGTATATAAAAATCTTTTAAACAAACACGTGAAACATGCACAGACATGAGTAACAACCAGCAAAACTCAATACACAGAAAAAAAGGTTGTGAAAAACGAATTCAAGTTGGTCATTAAGGCTAAAAACGTACCCTAAAAGTGTACATACTTATATATAGTTGGCTATTATAACCGTGTTTCAGGGTTACGGCCTAGCTTCTCGCAGAACCCATATTGTGTGTGTGAGTCAATTTTTATCTATGAGTACCCGGACCTACAGTTGCACAGTAAAGTCTGCATACCCCTTGAAAAACGATGTTTTGATTTATCTGCGAACAAGGCAACAGTAAAATACATTCCAAACAAATTCAAACTAACAACAACAACGAAATTTTGAGAAAAAAATGTTATGCCAAAAACATTTATTAACAAAAATTAAAAAAATTCATTTTTTAAGCACAGAAAAGTCTGCATACGGCTATGTCGAAAAGTATATATAATACAACTCTGTTCTCAAACAGTGCTACTAACCACTTCAGGCGTCTTTACTAAACACTATTAGTAGAAATGAAGTTCTTGTGTTGGATGTTAACTTTGTACTTTTTCTTATTTAACCAAAATGGGTAAAGAGGTCTGTGTTCAAGTACGTGAGCTTATTGTAAAGTATCATAAAGAAAATAAGTCATTAAAAGAGATTGGAAAACTAGTTGGGCATCTAAAATCAAGCATTCAGACAATAATTCGAAAGTATAAACAAACAAAAAATGAGGCAACCAAACCAAGAAGTGGTCGCCCACCTAAACTGACTCTGCGTGCAAGACGCCAAATTTTGTTATATGTTGAAGAAAACCCTAAAATTACTGCAATAGATATTGCAAATACTTTGGAAGGCCAGGATATTGCTTCAGTGCATCCAGAAACGGTGAGACATCTATTGAAAATTAATAGACTTCATAACCGTGTAACTCGAAAGAAACCCTTTATAAGTAAAATAAATATGCAAAAACTTGTCGAATTTGCTAAGAAATACATTGATAAAGATGAAGGTTTTTGGGCAAATGTTTTATTTACTGACGAAAGCAAGTTCAACTTGTTTGATTTAGACTGAAAATAAAAAGTATGGCGTCGGAATAATGAAGCAATATTACCCAAAAACTTGTTTCCTACAGTGAAACACGGTCGAGGCTCCTTTATGGTATGGGTGTGCATGACGGCGGCTGGAGTGGGCAATTTAGCATTTATCGATATTAATATGGATCGCATGGTATATTTGAATATTTTCAAAGATAATCCAAGGCAATCCACGGATAAATTGTGTCCTACAGAAGGTTGGTACTTTCAACAAGACAATTACCCAAAGCATACCGCTGGTGTTGTTAAAGAATGGTTACTCTATAACATGTCTTATCAACTTCATTTTATCCCCAGTCAACGTATTTGAACCCCATTGAGAATTTATGGGATGAACTAGACCTTCGGGTTAGAAAAAGGAACATAAAAAATAAACAGGACCTTAAAAACGCTCTGCTTGAAAAATGGAATTTAATTTCAAATAATTACACAAAAATATTAGTAAATTCTTTGAAAAATATATTAAGTGCTGTCATACAAAGCCAAGGCGAGCCCACAAAGTATTAATTTTGTTTACTTTTGCATTTATCTTTAAGTAAAATTAATTTTCTGTACAAAGTATGTAGACTTTTCTGTGTTTAAAAAATGACCTTTTTTTATTTTTAATAATAAATGCTTTTGGAAAACAAATTTTTTCTCAAAATTTTGTTGTTGTTGTCAGTATGAAATTGTTTAAAATGTATTTTGCTGTTGCATTGTTCGCAGATAGCTCAAAACATCGTTTTTTAAGGGGGTATGCAGACTTTACTGTGCCACTGTATATATCAGAATGTTTAATTCTTTTAGACAGGCCTGGTACATAATTGATGGCTGAATAGATCTTTGTATGTGCCATAAATAAAGAAATTGTTCCAAAAAGAGGCTTATACGGCAAAATGTTATTTTTTATTTGGAGCTAAAAATGTTTAAAACTTAAAAAATTTTCCCCATGACTTAAGAACTATTTGCACTATTTGATAAAGGATTATTAGCACTACATCTGATAAAAATTTTGAGTCACCTTTTTCGACTCAATTTTTTTATATAAACTAATAAAACTTTAAACTTAATTTCCCAAAAAAATATTTTTTCGAGTTACGTCAAGATAACTTCAGGACGACGATATAAGAACCTCAAAGCCGAAAGTTTGTATAATTTACATAAATAAAGAAAAGGTGCACAACATATAAAAATTATTTATTAACAAAAGGAAACCATAACAAATAATAACAAAATATTCCACATGAGATTTTTCTAAGTTTTTATTATATATAAAGATTCCTTCAAAGTACTTAATTTATTTTTAATTTTGTTTTATTTCAATAATAATTGTGCACTTGCGTCGCCTGGATGTTATCAGTTATTTTCTTATTTAAAGTTTTGTTTTAATGCTACAAGAAGTAAACTAAAAGCCACTAAAGTTTATCAAAAATAGCAGTCTAAGTCTGTACAGGTACTTCATTTAAATATCTGTAATGGAGTGATTCTCAGCTGATCAGTAAAAATTGATTAATTTGTGCATGTTTGTCATTAATTTAAATGCCAAAAAAACTACAACTTTGTGTAATTGTGTTGGTTGGTTAAATCAGCTGTTCAGTTTTATTATCCTATTAAACGATAAATTTAGAGTATCTTGTAAAGAAAATCAAAGAGAAAAAACTTAAAAATATAAAAGCTCTGGGTGCAATAAATAGAAAACAGAAAAGTCAGAGATATGACATTAAAATATAAAAAATAATTACAGAGTAAAAAAAAATTAATAACAAAATCAGTAAAATAAAAGCGCATGTATTAAAAAGCACAACAAATATCAGTATAGAATATAAAAAACAGCTGATATGTGTGAGGAAGTCAGAAATGAAAATAATAATAATGTAGCCTTTGAATATGTTCGGTAAGGTTACGCAAAGGAATGTTAAACTAAAAGCACGTGCAATGAACAAAACAGCTTTAAGAAGAAAAACAAAATTAAATTAAAATAAAAAATAAAAAAATTAAATAAAAGAGAGAGAGAGAGAGAGAAATAAGTAAATAAAGAGAGAACATTTTCAGCAAAGAGCAATTTTTCAAATCACTATAATTCCAAATAACTGTAAACAAATTTACAAAATTTTTAAATCTAAAATAATTTTTCTAACTAAGAAAGAGAGGGAGAGTAATTGTAATAGGTTTTCTCTACATTATTTTTTTTATTAGAGAAAGAAAGTATTTTAAAGAGAGTAAAGCTTTCTGCTGCAAATTGTTTTTATATCATTCCACTGGAAGGTAGCGGTACACGAGTATGTTTTACATTTTATTCAGCTCTAAAGAAAAGAGCTTTGTTTTCTTATATGCAAACAGCTGAATAGAAAATTTACTCTTCACTTCTTGTAGCCACAGATGGTGTGTGCGTGTGGATGTGTATGCTTATTTGTGCAATTCGACTTATTCAGCTTTTTTGCCCAGGACCTTTGTATGAATTTATTTAATGAAATACCGTCAGTTGGAACAAGGACGCGTAACGTATTACATTGCGAAGCGAACCAAAAAAATTCTTACGAAGTGCAAATAACAACAACACAAAAAAATAAAAACAAAATAAAAATAGAGAAAAAATAAAACGGGAAAAAATAACCAACGGTATTTAAAGAAACGGGTCTAACTTAAAGTGTTGGCGAACAAGCGCAAAAAAAAAAAATATAAATAAATATTTGAGTAAATAAATTCTAATTGAGTGGTAAATTATATAAATATTTACAAAAAGGAAAAATCATTAAAAATAATTTATGTTTTTTTTGTTCATTAAAAAAGCTTTACCACTTTGTTGTTGTTGTTTTTTTTTTAATAATTTGCTGTCATAACACATTTTGCTTTTTAAAGGGCAAAGTGAGGTTAAAAGTACAACATTACATATGAATGAAATATGTATGTACGTATGTGTGTGTGCTTATGTCGGTTAAGGAATGTGAGTGAAAGTGTGTTATGAACGCATTCAGTGATTCTGTGTTATTATGTTGTTGTTTATTTTTTTGACATTTTAAAATACAAAAATGTGAGAAAGTGTGTGTATTTTATATTTTTCTTTCTCTCTTCTCGAGTTTTTCTGTTGTTTTTTTTCAGAAATTTTAAAGAAAACAACATAAAATTGAATAATTTATTATTCAAAATAAAACAACTTTTTTTTTTTACATTTACAAGAGTGTGTGTTCAATTATGTATGTGTATGTATATATACAATATGGAAATTTGTGTGTTCAAATGGCCTTGTTAGGTTTGCAAAACGAATAAATGGAAAACAAATATGACAAGAAAAGTTTTAGGAAAGAGCAGTAAAATTAAAAAAAGGAAAAACAGAATTGCGATACAAAGCAAAATTGTAATTGACAAAATTTAATTAATAAAAAAAAAAAAATTTTTAAACAAACAGTTATTAAATTACTAAAAAAAAAGAAACATATTAATAACTCAAGAAAGTTAAGCAATAAAATTTTATATATAATTAAAAATTAAAAAAGAAAAATACTACTTGTAACTGTAAAATTTTTAAAATGTATTCGTACTCAAATAATGTTTCCTGCTAAGTCGGGCTTCGCTTATACGTGATTCGGTTAACCGGTAACCCCGATTAACCGTGATCGCCATAGATCAGTCTATTGTTTTTTGTTTGAAATGTTTAACCGTGATTACCTCTATTATTCGTGATGAAAAGGGGAATCCCCTATGTTTGCATAGGATGAGTCAGAAGCATTTACAAGTAATCAGATTAATTTTGAAATTTGAGAAGCATCGTTACCAGTGATAAAAAGACAAAGAAACGTTTTGAATATTAAAAATGAAATTTAAATAATTAACGAACATTCAAAAAAAAATGTGAGTGGTACAAAGCTATCTTGAATTAATTTTTTTAATGTAAATATGGGTGTACAGCAATGGTCACTTTCTAAATAATAAATATATTAAAAAAAAAACGCTATAATCAAAATTGTTATTCGATTAACCGTGAAAATCGATTATCCGTAAAGCTTCTGGTCCCGACCATCACGGATACTCGAGGGAGGAGGAGGACTGTACTAAGATCACCTAGCAAAACTCTTTAGGAATTATATTCTTCCATTGCAATATAATTTTTCACAATATCAGTGTCTCATAAAAACTCTACACCCACTAATCTACAAACTTACAGACTACAAAAAAAAGAAATAAAACATTGTTATGCATGTTATCAGGACTAAATTTAAATTTACGAAATCTAAAAATGTACAAAATGCAGCTTTACAATTAACAACCAAATAAAATACAAAAACTGAAATAGAAATTTAAAAAAAATTTATTAGCAAATTAAGAGAGACGTTTAGTGACGGCTTTCAAAGTAGAAAATTAGTGGTATTTTATTCAAGTTAATGATAATCATAAGTCTGAGCGTTTTATTATCAAATGAGTGGTTCATTGCTGAATAGACAAACTGCACTTTCAACAGTTTATAAAATAAAAATATTAAAACACTCAGTACAGTGTATTGGTATGATTAGTAAATATTATAAACTAATGCTTTCAGTCGGAAATATTTGTGTCGATTATTATAAAACTATAAGTCTATAAAGTTGTTTGATATCACTCTCTAATAAAATTTTCCTAACTGGACTTAATTGATTTGGCAAGTGAATCGTTCATATAGTTTTTATTACTTAAGGGCAATAAAAAAATTAAAAAGCTAAATAAACTTAAATTTAGGAATGAAGCACGAAGTTAAGTAGTTAAATGGTTTGTTTTCGTTGTGATTCAAACATTCAATTAATACCCACGCGTCGCACGTAACTATATACAGTCCGTGCGAGTCAGAACCTGCCTAAGTCAATCCATGTCCAAATTAGCCATCTTCTCCATATCATCAAAGTACGGCTTTCTTTTTTTTTTATTTAAGACCAATACTCAAGGGTTAACCCATACCCCTACTGACTGTAGTGCATTTTATTGGAATTTTTGGAAGGAACAGTACATTTATGACAGAACATACATTTTGTTTTTCTTATATTACTATTAAGCGCCTTAGAAATAAGTTAAATTGCTGTGTATTGATTATTCAAAGGCCAGTGTTATACCTTCACCCTTTAATGATCAACAGCAATTGCCTCATCGTTGCATGTTGAGTGTGTGGTGAGTGTCTTCGCTAAATAGGTTAAGCTGTTATCTTCTACTTCCCAATATGTGGCGCCTTTCTCCTGATCATTCGTTTTTTGTTGACACTGGTTAAGATGGAATAGAGTGGAAAGTCGGGGAGCGGTTTCTTGTAGATGGTCTTCTTGGAGAGGGGAGGGACCTCTTATTTTTAAATTATAATTTTTAAGAAACCGCAAACCTGGGTCCTTTGAGTCTTTGTATGAGTGCTCTAACCACTATACCACTCCCCCCCCAATGATGTTTCCTTAAAAAAAAATTGTCTTTACCTACTGCCAGTTAAAAATATATTTCTTCAACTCTTTATTTTTTTCAACAACAATTTGATATGTATTATATTCTAATTATTACGATACAAATGACAGATCATAGCTCGATGTAGTGTCACAGATCAAAGTCACTGCCGGGAATCGAAACCCAAACCCTCGCACTACCTACTAGAGTACTGGGGTAAACTTCTAGTCATAAAAATATGAGGATTTTTCATGAAAGCTACAAATTCTATAGACACAAAATTTTATAAAAGCGTTTAAACTTATTATTTTTGTCAAACTAATTTGTCTTTAGTGCACAAAGATTTTATAGAAGTAATATCTCTATATTTGGGTATACACATATATATACTTATATATTGTATTTTCTATTATAACTTATATACGTACTAAGAAAAGAAATATTCCAAGTCACAATATTCTAACTTCAATTGATCGTTTTTACTATGTAGATGAATATAAAACTTGTTAAATGGGGGGTACTATGGTTTCAAATTGGTTTTTTGGCATAAAATAAAATAATCACATATGAGCTTTGAGTTTTAGTTCATTTAATGGCTATGGACTATTATAAATTAAACTAAAATTAATCAATTAAACCAAGCTTATATCAGAGATCAGCAATGAGTACTGAAAAAGTGAGTACAATCGAATCATGATTCATAATTTCTTGTGCTTATACGCATTCATACTCTTGTTAATATAATGAAAACTCTACTCATCTCAAAAGTTTAAAGTACTCATCGCATTTATATTTAATAATATGTATGATGTTGTTGACTTTAACTCTCCTTAACTCAGTGCATACAGATGAGAAAAAATAAGTATGATTCGCATACAAACTGTTGTGTGTTTGCTCTGCTTACTGAGTTAGTACGAGAGTAAATTAATGCTATAAACACATTACTAGCTACCAACCATTTACCACACGACTGCAAAAGAAAAAGTTTTGAGTTAAATAAATACTATATTTTTGACTATGGCATTAATTATCTTTTTTTTTATTATTTTTCGTCAATAAAAAGAAAATTTATATGATGTATGAGTATATAATAATAAACATTCAAAATGTAAGAATATACATAATCGAAAAAGTTTATGTTTATAGGAAATATTTTAAAGAAATTAAACAATTTTTAATTATTTATTTTAATTGTAAGTTTTATATGTTGTGAACCTTTTCTTTATCTATGTTAATTATACAAACTTTCGGCTTTGAGGTTCTTATATGTAGTATATAAATTAAAAAATTTTTAACACTTTTTCTTTTGTGTTTCTTTATTTAATTTATTTCTCCAATATTTCAATCAACCTCGTTGATCATCCTCAGCGAATTAATTATTACTACAATACAATGTAAAACATATATTATAAATTAAATAAAAACCACAAACAGAAAAATATCACAACTTTCATAACAAATATCTTACATTACTATTATCCGTGGTGTCGTTAATGTGGTTATATTATTTGTCACTTACTGTTACGTTTCTCTTTTTTCAGTTCTGTGCTTATTTATTATGTGTCGATATATATGTGCACAATTATCAGTATCAGTTTTAAAATTTATTCGTTTATTTGTTGGTATATTTATTATATGTAGCATCTCTTTGAAATATCTCTTTCTATAATTATTCTCTCTTTCCAATATCATCTTTTTAATAAACTCAGGTTTATGACCAGTTATGCTACAGTGGGCTGCAAGTGCTGTTTTTTTATTTAAATTTTTATCATTGTTTTTTAGGTCCAATTTATGTGATTATATTCTAGTCTTTAATTTTGTTTTTGTTGTACCAATATAAACTTTTTGGCATTTATCATTGTCGTCACCATTGCACGTTATTTTATAAACCAAATTTGCTTCATCCATTTTGTCTAATTTTGTTTTCATGTTTGTAAATAATCTTTTAGTTATATTTTCTGATTTCATTGCCAGAATATATTTCTCTTTATTATATATGTATATCAAAATGTTTAATTCTTTCGGACAGGCCTGGTACATAATTAATGGCTGAATAGATCTTTGTAGGTTCATCCACAGGTTTGTTGTTACTACGATTTTTGTCATTTTTCTTTTTTTTAGCTTGTTCTAGCAAATACTTAAATAACCGCTTTGGGAAGTCCTTTTTCATAAGTATGTACATATGTCATATATTTTTCCTTTGTTTTCATTATGGAATTCAATGCTACTGGTATTTAAGAATTTATTTATAAAATTTTTTGCTGTGTTAATTATCATATTTTTAGGGCGTTTTAAGTAAAAATTTATTAGTCTGCCTGATGCCATTGATTTTTGATACCAGCCTATTTTCAAAGTATTACCATCTCTGATGACGAGGGCATCTAAATAGGGTAATTTTTTTCAGTCTCTTTTTCCATAGTAAATTGTATTTGTCTATTAAATGCGTTTAGTATATCCAATGTCTCATATATTTTGTCAGTTTTTACAATCCCAAAGAGGTCGTCAACATATTTTTTAAGTACTATTGGATTTATTTCCATTTTATTCACTGTATTTTTTAAAAGTTCCTCCATTATTAAATCAGCTATTATTGGCGACGCTGGTGAACCTATTGGCAATCCTCTGTTTTGTTTGTAGCAATGTCCATCGAATTTAAAATAGTTACAGTCCTTGATACAAAAACTTATTATTTCTATAAAATGTAGAAAAAATTTAAAAATATTTTTTTTTTGTTAGGAATTTCTTTAGAACTCGTTAAAAAAAAAATAAAAAAATAATAACTGATTATTTTTTCTTCTTTAAAACATTTCTTATAAACTTACACTTGTTTGCTTATTTTTGATTATTATTTGCATTTTTGTATATATAAATTGCCTTTTTTATTGTATACGTCTATCGACCAAAACGATAAATTTTTTCGTTTAATTCGAGTCACTCGAATCAAGTGTGAGTATCATAAATATTTTTATAAAATTATGAATCCAAGTGAGTATGAGTTTGATGTCAACATTGGACTCATATTTATTGCAACCTTTATTAATGAATCCACATTGTGTGAGTATGAGTGAGTCAGAGTAGTTATACTTCAACTGCGTGTACTCACTTTTATTTAAAATTTCATAAGTGCTTATGAATTGCTAAAAGGAGACGGAGACTCAATGCTGATCTCTGGCCTATATCCTATGTTTACTAAAGGGAAATATGTCCAAATTGAAACTAATGGTTTCTTTGAAATTTTAAAAGACAATAGAGAAAATAAAATAAGGTCAACCTGTTGTATTTTATTTATTTTTGTTTTCTTTGTTATGTGAGTTTTGGAGAAAAAAAAAATGAAAAATTGATTTTTTAGTGACACACTATTACTGTGAGATAAGTAGAGATAAATACTTAATAAAGTATATTATTAGCAATTGTTTTATTAAGTACATATATTTTATTGAAAATTGGTTACGCTTTTGTCATTATTTTACTACAACTGAGATCGGTTAATGATCAGCGGTGTTATTGAAGCAAATCTTCCTTGAAAGCTACATACACATTTGAAAAATATTTGACAAAACGACTCTTTTAAAAAAAAATTTTATTTTTTTTTTATTTAATAAGTATTTCATTTTATTTAACCCTTAATTGCATGAAGTTTTTTATTTTTCTAAAATAAGCCACTGATAAAATTCATGCACAATTTTAAGGAAAAAAATTTTAAGGAAAAATATTTTATTATAAATATTTAAAACTACAGTCCAATGGGTATAATCTAGTGTCGAAATATATCAGCAGCGATCAATTTACACTAAAGTTTTTGTACATTTCTTTTCTTTTTCTTTAAATTTATGATGAAAATTTCCATCGCAATGTAATGAAGGGTTAAGCGAATTTTCTTAAAAATTGTTTAAAATCAGATCGTAACAGCAAATAATATGAAACATGAACAAACAAAGCAGGAATATAGGAGATTTAATAAAAAAAAAAATAAATTTAAATAAAGTACTGGTGATGCTTTTTACGTCAAATATTTGCCAAACGTGAACATGCAGTTTGGTTGTATAAATTGTTTTTCTTTATAATGCTTTTCAATAGAATTAAGTTGTAGTCTTAAGGCGTCTAATGACAAAACGGAAATTTAATTAATAAAATATGATTAACAATCTTAATGAACTCAAAACTCGGTTTTTCCGATAATTTGTGATAAAAATTTTTTTTTCAGTAAAATTTTGTGCATTGTTTCTGCTTTTCATGACTTAAACCTAAACACCTAAGAAATTAAATAAATTAGGAGTTTGCTAAATTCTATTTCAAAAACTGCATTATGAGGACGAAAATCTACTCTTGTAAAGCAATTGCTAAAGCATTTACGATATTTTGTAACGACTAGAATAACCGATAATGGCAAAATATCTTAAAAAAAAAACGATAAAGCATTGGACAGCAGAAAGTCTCAAACAATATTGCAAAGTTTCTTAGAATTTTCAAAAGTTTAAATTAAAATTTTTAATGAATTATTTAATCTGCCTTCTTAAATACTGCCATTACTTACTTATTCAAATTACACAAATACATAAGTGGTAATTACAACCCTGTTTGAAGGTTATGGTGTAGCTTATAGCAGCACTCACGTTGTGTGCATCAATTTTCATCCATGAGTACCGGATGATGCATCGATTTCGAACGACAGACTTGAGAAGCTTGTTCATGGCAATCACTTACTCTCAGAGCTTTTGCCAAAACACTTTTAAGACGTTGTTATCAAAAGAAACATTTTTTCATATATCTCTCTTTCCTGATGTCAGAGCTGAGTTTTGAACGTCGAGCCAACACACTAACCATTAAACTACGGCGACAATTTATTGCAGTTTTAATCGTAAAATTTTGATTTTCAAAAATCAAAGCCCCAAACGAAATAGCTGCAATTTGTCAAATATTTGACGAAAGAGACGTTGCAAATATTTTATGAAAATAGTTTTCGTTTCTTAAAATTTTTAATTGGATTAATAGTTTCTTAATATTATTCACTCGGTTTGAAAAAATGTTTAAATAAATGTTTATGTAGAACGAAATTCATACCTAAAGTTCTGCAAGTAAACACTGACTACATACCTTTACTCAAATATTTGCATAATGTGACCGTATCTTGGAGTGTAAAACGAATCCCATGAGCACTTTTTCATAATCTTTAATGTGGGTGAAGTTAAAAAACAATACTGCGATACTGCGTTTTGAAATATGAAGTTTTATTTAAATCATCTCTTAAACAAAATCACTTTTCTTTTGCTTTCATTTACAACTTTATTATAATATTTTAATATTTTCTTCATTTTTATTTCATTACAATATTCGTTTATGCAACCGCCACCCAACTCTCAACAATTTAACAATATTTGAGATAAACACTCATTCTTATAACTTTTTATAAGTATATATGTATGTATGTATGTATAGATATACAGAACAGGAAGAGGAACAAAATTATTTTTTTTACTATTTGCTTGGCGTCAGACAACTTGACACCTGAATACATTCACAAGTTCCCAGCATTTTAGTGAAAAAGCAGCCACTAGACTGTAAGACAAAATTTCATTATTTCATTTTATTTATATAGTATATACATACATACATACATATATAGTATATTTCTCATTTTATCTTTTCATATTTTATTTTATTTTTTATTTTTTTCCTTTAATTTTGTTTTTTAAATTTTTTGTTGCCAGTAAAAGTACAGGATGCTGTCTTTTTTTTTAAGTACCACATTCAAGTGGTTGGTTGGTAATAAATGTTCTTTAAATAGAAGTGCAAATAAAGCGAGTGTGGAGGCTTGAAGGTAGAGAAGAAAGAAATTTTTGGCTTAAAATTATTGTCCTAAACTGCATAAAATAAAAATTTTGTTTTAAAATTAAAGACTTTATGTATTAAGTAGTCTAGAGAATATCGTTTTATAAATATATAAAAAATTTTTTAATTTTTTAAGCAGTTCAACCTGTCGTATACTTGTTAGGATTTTACATTCAATAACACTCATACTCCTTGAAAACTTAGCATATAAAATTCTTTTAAATACTTCACAACAAACGCAATAATAAAGACATATCGTCACAAGAATTAAAGAACGCTGTAACCGACAAAAAATCAAAAATAAGTTTTTTGCATCATTTTTATCTAAAAAAATACGCGTCGATTGGTCCCGGTCCTAGATTTCTACGATGAAAATAAATTCACTTACGCCGTCTGCGAAATGAAAAATACCAGTGCCTTTGTACTACTTTCATACAGTTTTTTTGGCTCTGGTGAACATTTAAGGTTTTTTCCTATTACAGCGTTCTTTAATTCCATCGACGATATACTTATAGATAAAGAGCAGATACAGTCTGTTAAAATTGATTGATAGAATAGAATAATTATGTAAAATTGTTAGCAAAAAATATAATAAGGAGGATGTAACCTATAAAAGATTGTTTTTCACTTGAGGTTTGGAAGTATTTTGGTTTAAAAACGCATTTCTTGTTTAACAAATTCAGTTTTAGTGATACCAATGCAAAGTAGAAATATGGGAATTAAAAATGGAATATGAGATTTTTGGGGGGTGCACGTGAGTGGTATAGTGATTAGAGTACTAGCACAAAAACTCAAACTCAAAGGTGAAAAATGAAAAAGTTAGTTTGCGGTTTCTTTTAAAAAATAATTTAAAAATAAGAGGTAAGCCCCCTCTCCAAGTAGGTTATCAACAAAGTAACCGCTCCCTGACATTCCACTCTATTCCAGCTTAAGCTTTGACAACAAAAAACAAATGATCAGGAGAAGAGCGCCACCTATTGGAAAGGAGCAGAAATAACAGCTAAACCTACTTAGCGAAGGCACTCACCATACACAATCAAAATGCAACATTGGGGCAATTGCTGTTAATCATTCAAGGGTGAGGGTATAATATTGGCCTTTGAATGATCAATTCACAGCAATTTGTCTCATTCCTAAGAAAAACTGTTAAAAACCTAAAACTATTATTATTTTGACATAAACCTTCAAAACCATTATTTGGGTAAATAATTTTCTATAGATGAGGACAGATATAGAAAGCTGCGAGAATCCTTTAAAATAAGCCCTCTTCCAGCGTTACAGGTCAAATATTCACCAATTGCAATGAATACTTCCAAAAAAATAGCATTATTTTCGGATGACCTGAGCACCAAATTTTCTCTTAAAAAACCGGAAGCTCGATTTTGATTTTAGAACCATGGTTTCTTTGGGAAAAGTTCTTAGAATTTCCCGTAGATTACGACCTTGTTATACGCTTTGTCATGTTTTAAGGTCCCGAACAAATTGACCCACCCTATTGCAGATCGGTTCTTCTTTGACTTACTTGTTACCATCTTGTTTTAAACAAAACCTAAAAACTCGCGTTTTTAGCTGTATTTTAGAGGACTTGTGCAGATATCAAACATATATTCCTGTAATACACGACAATACCTATAACAAAAATATAAACATTGTATCGCTCGCTTCTCAAGCATTTCAAGTTTGTTCTGTTTTTGTCATTCTAGAATATTTTCTTATTCACAAACTTTTTTAATATATTTGTACATTTTCTACAAGAAAAGGAATTTAAATTTAATGTTAATTAACTACTGCTGCCATATTTAATTCATATATACCTACATACATACATAATTGGCCATAACAATCCTCTTTTCAGAGCTATGACCTAGCTTTTCTCAGCACCCATATTGTGTGTGTCAATTTTTATCCATGAGTAAAGCGGACCTACAGTTTAACGTCGAATCCGAACAATTGATTTAAAAATCTTGTTTATGGCAATCAGTTACTCTTAGAGCTTTTGCCTGAAGACTGCTTAAAGGTGGTCGCCGAAAGAAATATTTTTTTCATATTTCTTTCTTTGAAGATGTCAGAGCTGGAATTTGAATCTTGAGCTGACATCTACATACTAGATTACCGCTTTCACAGTTTATATTTAATATATCGTCATGCGGGAGTTTATGTGCTCTATCCGCCATTTCATATTTTTTATATATCTCTAGTCAATAGTGCCACTTTAGGTTTTCGTCCCCTAATTTTTCAAGTCTGCAATACGTTCTCGGATATCTCGTCCAGTTCGGAGATAAATAGCCGAAAACTGAATGCAAATTTTTAAAATTGTGGTTTAAAAAACCTAAAGTGACATGATTAACTCGAGATATATCAAATGGCGGATAGAGTACATAAACTCCCTCATGACGATATGGCAATATTTCATATTTGTTATTAAGAATTGTAATTTATTGTAATTTAATATTTAAATTTCAGAATTATGTGCGTGTGTGCAATTGCGTTAATTTGTCTAACAGTTGGTTACGGCTTAACGGTTTGTCTACAACATTGTCGTAAAAGCATGAAAAGAGAGAAAAAAGAAAAATAAAAGAAAGAACGAAAATAAATAACAAAAATATAATAAAACTATGTTATCTAAGGAAAACTAAACAGAAAAAAGTTTTTCTTAATAAAAAAAAAAGAATTATAAGAAACTAAAAAAAGTTACAAACAATGGTTTTGTATAAAATTTGTTTTTCGGTTTAAAGTAAAATACGAGGTCAACAATGTGAACAGAAACAACAGCCAAACAACAACACTACTAAGATAACTTAACAACTACAATAGCAGTAGCGATAACATCAAAGTCAGCAGCATCACAAGTGTATGCTGGTTGAGAGAAAAAAAAAATCTGCGACAACCACAATGACGCCGCTTTAACAGGAACTGCTTAAAAAAAATAAAACAAAAAAGAAAACTAAAAAATTAAAAACATATAAATTTTCTTTCAAAATATGATGATAAAAGAAACAAAAATTAAATATTTTGTTGAGCTTTAAAAAATATTGCCATAATTTAGCAACAAATTTATTAAAAAAAATTTAATAAACAAACAGTTATTATAAAATGTTAATTATGATTTAAAGATTTAAAAGAAAATACAAGAAATATAAAAAGCTTTTTGCTCTTAAAAGTTATAATATTTTACAAAAAAGAAAATAAAGTAAACCTCTTTTGCTCTCTTGTTGTTAATAAAAGTAAAAAAAAAAAATAATTTTCCATTAAGCTAACTGTAGTGTTTAAAAGTACGCGTGTGTTTGTGAAAGTGTTTAACAATAAAATAAATTATAGAGAAAAGAGAGAGCAAATCACATACAAAATTAAAAGAGAGTGTCGTAAAATGGTAAACAATTGAAATTTGACAAAAAGAGCAACAAAAAGCTTTTTTTGTAAAAAGAAAAAAAAATACAAATACAAATACTATGAAGAAAATTTTTACTATAAATACTTTTAACACACACACATACACACAGAATAAACAGCAACAATAAACCACAATATAAATCTTTTATTTGTGTCAATTCTAAGAAGAGCAATATAAAACCCAAAGCCAACAAATAAAAAAGACAGAGAAAAAAAAAAATACCAACCAACTCAATATAAAATTTAATCTTTAAGAAACCAGGACAACGAACTTTAAAAAGACAAAAACCAAAAAAAACATATTGTGTTCTTCGTTCAAGTCTGTCTGTATGTTAAAAAGTTTTTGTTATTTAAGCTGAAAATAAAACAAAGTTTTTATTTTTTATTATTTTGGTTATCTGTTCTTTATTTCTTTGTCATATGTTAGCCTTAAGACAGATAAAAATAAAACCAAAAACAAAAACAAAGAAATAAAGATAAGACGAAAGTGAGCAGCAAAAATAAAACCAAATAGACACAAATAAGCAGCAGAAACTCAGTTATACGAATTTGTATCGACACACACAGATACAAATAAAAATATAAAAATTAATGTCTAGGGAGGGATGTGAGTAAAAAATAAAAAAAGTCATACCAAAACAATAACAATGTAATGCTAATAAATAAATAAATAAATACTCGAATAAAAAGAAAACTACTCGTATATTAACAAAAATCTGAGCGTAAACATACACAATGAGTTGTAAACAAGAGTGTATAAAACAGCTGCTTAAAAACTCACTTCAATGCTGTTTTGTGTTGTATGGCATTAAAAGTGTGTGTGTAAAAATTATTTGAAAATAAAAGAGAATTATAAAATCAAAAAGCACCAATAACTGTATAAGTGCTGTGTCCGTGTGTTTGTGTGACTTTGTGTGGGTGTGCATCAACAAACTATAATAAATCTTTCTGCATTTTCCGGCAACTAATACTACCACTGCTAACACTATAAAAAAAAGAGAGCAGCAACATCAATAAAAATATTTAGAAAATAAAATCAAGGTATGTACTAGTATAGAGTACCATATATAGCAAATAAGAAAATATAAAAATGTACCTAAAAGTACATACAAGAGCCTACATAAAAATTAGAGCATACAATTGGGTTGTATTATATGTACAAGTTCTGTTTTTTTTCCCCACAAGAGCTCATAAAAGTTCAAAAAATATCACATTTATGAAGTTTAGAAAATTTGCCAAAAAAAATAAAAAGTGAATGGAATATTAGAAAATTTATGTTAAAAAATAAAAGTAATTTTTCTGGGGGTCACACAAAACTAGAGCAAAATTTTAAATATTTTATCAATAATTTCATAAGAAACCAAAAGTTATCCAATAATTTAGGTAAAAAAAATTAAGAATGTTTTAATAAAACCCATAAAATGTTAAATTTGCCAAAAGTAATACAAAAAAAGAAATTTGTTATTGGAAATAATAACACGGCATTAACATTTAATAATCGTTTGGTAATTTACAATAGTTATACTGGTTGACCTTTATGAAGCGCATTCTAGGAGCACAATTTGTGGTAAATTTTATGTAGCACGTAGCAAGTGTTGTATTTTTATACTTATATACTGCCAAAAGTCTATTGAAAATTAACAGACTTATTTATAATAAAATGTTAGCAGCACGTTGTAAGTAGTGGCTAAGTTTGTCATTCCTATTCTTGGAAATTCTTACTCAAACGTACAAGTTCTTTAATTTCTGTATTCTCAGGCTAGGTATCAAATAGAAAGTATGGAAAATTTTAAATAATATCAGTCTATAGCGGGTGATAAACTTTACAGTTTTTTG
This sequence comes from Metopia argyrocephala, assembly GCA_963576795.1. Lineage (NCBI taxonomy): Eukaryota > Metazoa > Arthropoda > Insecta > Diptera > Sarcophagidae > Metopia > Metopia argyrocephala. Next base: position 111,911,769 of record OY756210.1, read on the forward strand.
TCCTATATGCTAACGAGATGCTCAGTTTTCATTATAAATACAGCCGTAAGTCTAGTGTGTATATTTAAACAGTTTCTTTTTTTCTTTATGTCATTTTTTTTCCCAGGAAAGGTCTGATCAATCTAATATATAAAATTCTCGTGTCGCGGTGTTTGTTGCCAAACTCCTCCGAAATGGCTCGAACAATTTTCATGAAATTTTGTGTGCATATAGGGTAGGTCTGAGAATCGGTCAACATCTATTTTTCATACCTCTAAATGTTAAAGTGACCCGCCCCAAGGGAAAATTTTTGCTCCACCTAAATAACGTAGAGAAGTTGATGAAATATTAAACCAGATAGATCTGAGTACCGTGGAGCATATATGGTTTAAATTTTTTTTAAGTACTTAGAGGGGGCGGTACAAGAGCTATTTCTCCTTATCCCCAACTAACAAACTGAATTTGATTAAATTTTGTTGGTGTCTTAACACAACTTTCGATTAACAAATATAAATTTCACGTATATTTTTCAAAACCATAAATGTTAAAGTAGCTGCTCCAAGGGAAATTTATGCCTCTCCTAAATAACGTACCGACGTCGATGAGATTTTAAACTAGATATGTATGTCTGGGTACCGTAGAACATATATGGTTTAGGTTTTTTTTAAGAAGTTCTCAGAGGGGGTGATAGAAGGGATATTTCTCCTCTAATAATCATTTATTAAAATTATTAGTAACGCAGGCATAGTTAATTTTAAGTTTGCAGTTCGGTGAAGAGTATTAAATATATTTGAAGTAACAAATGTTTCCTAGAACAAATTTATATGGCAAAACAACGTTTGCCGAGTTAACTAGTATTTTGATAATTTAATTTTTGTTTCGTCAGAAACGCTTTAATTAGATCAAAGTTAACGGCAGTGAATATTTTTGGTAATTAAAGAAGAAATGATGTCCGTGAAGGAATAGTACACTAGCCAAACTGAATAATTGTTTTTGACTCCAGCTACGGTAGTCTCATCAGAGTTCTGTGTGTCCTGTGCATATTCAAGACCAAACATCAACTATTTAATTCACACTTTTCTGGAAATCGCATACTGAAATTATATTCTTTCATATGTATGTACATACACTTGTATGAGTTAGTCGAAGTAAAGTCACACAACAGATTTTGTTCTGTTAAGCCAGTAAAAAACCACATTTAGGGATACAATAACATTTGATTTTCAAAGTATACCTAATCCTGTTCTTACCCGATAGATACGCTGCTAGAAAACTCGAGTAAAAAAGATAAAGCAACCATATAAAAAGAGCATTGGTTCCACGTAAAGAGACCCAAATAAAATGTGACAAATTTATGTATAACAAAATAATTTATGGCTCTTTAGGCACTTATTTTATTCAACAAAAAACAATAAAAAAGTAATTACTGAATAAAACATTTAAAAATTTATTGGTTATTGACTTCCAAATCTGATCACGCTGTTATGTAAGTTGCGGTAATTGACCTATACAAATTTTAAATAACTTTAAAATTGTGTGACTAGTAAGAAACTAGGAATAATTATCACTCAATTTAGTTACCATTTGGTGATAGTTTGGATAGTAAAAAAAATTCTATGATGCAGTTAGTGTGAAAAAAACACTTATTTTTTTACTTTGGGTGGTATCACATGCTCAAGATCAATAATTTTATCATCATTTAGAATCTTATCTTCAACATGAATTTCTCTTTATCTGCAAACGATGAATTATTAACGACCTTGGCTTCAACATCCTTAGGCCTTTGATATGATGTCGGTATACTAAACCACGTTAGAATTGAGTAGGCCACCATTTTTAACAGAATCCGGCAAAGGAAGTTCACCTTTTTATTGTTGCAAGTTTTCGTAGCACTCTCTTTCTAGTGCTGTCAAAAACTATAAATGTATTAAATTTAAAATTTTACAAATTCGATATAAACATACGTTTTTCTGATCAAAATATATAAATTTTTAAACCGCATTATACTCAATTACCTTAATTGTGTAAAAAGATAATGAGGTGTGTTTTAAAGTCGTGCTAAATCAAATTCGCATAAATCAGAATTACGTGTATATGGCTTAATAACTTGATAGCGTTAATCAAAAATTTAATGAAAATTTCATAAAAAATTTTAAGTAATTTTTAAATAATCATAAAGTTCCTACTTAATATTATTTTCCAATCAATTACTCTTTAAGTTGTAAAAAAACATAACAAAATCCCTAATTTTGTTTCATCAGAAAAGCTTAATACTCAGAGATAAACCCTTACTAAATGCTGTGCATTGTATTGGAATTTTTAAAAAGGACAGTTCATGTGTATTTTTTCTTATATTATTGTTAGGTGCCTTAAAAATGAGACAAATTTCTGTTAATTGATCATTCAAAGGCCAGTGTTATACATTCACAACAGGTATTGCTTCATCGCTGCATGTTGATTGTGTGGTGAATGCCTTCCCTAATTAGGTTTAGCTGTAATCTGCTCCTGCCCAATAAGTGGCGCTTTTCTTCTGATCATTGGATTTTTTTTTTTTTGACATTGGTTAAGGTGGCATAGAGTGGAATGTCGGGGAGCGATTTGTTCGTAGCGTTATATATAAAGTAAATATCATAATGATTTTTAGACTACACTATTCAATAATTTAAAAAACTCGGCGAAAAATCACAGTTCATTTTTTAGTTCATGATTTAGAAGAGGGGCTCATCCATTATAAAAAAAATTTTTGCAAAGTAAACTTCATATTTGTTAGAAAATTATAAATCTTTTTTAAAACATCAACTTGTTTGAAAATTGTAATAATTTTGATCTCTTTGGTAAAACTGGAAAAGATAAAACTTAAAAATGTTACATGGAAACTCATCAATATCCTCTTTGGAGTGCCTTCTTATTAATGATCTTCCATCTGTTGTTGTTAACCCTTAAGCAAACACCAAAATGATTTTACATAAATGAACTCCAGGGCCTGGCTGGGTCTTTTTGTATTTTCTATGGACTTTAATAGCTACTGCATGCAGTAAGTCAATAAAATATTGTATACTTATTGGTTTTTGATATAAACTATATTTTATATTCATACTCAAAATAAATAAAAATAAAAATAACCAAATTCACTTTAATATTTAAAAAGTACAGCATATTTTTGAATTATATACCATCTTGGTTACATTTAAAGCATGTATAATCAGATTTTGAATGCTGAGAGCAAACCGAATTTTTACAAAATTTGCAGAAGAATCTAGTGTTACGTTTAAAATTGTCTATTTTTTTACAAATATTGCAATTTGATTTGTTTTTCAGGGCCACTTTCTGGACTTCAAATTTCTTTAGGTTCCTGTAATAGATAAAAGACTTTTATGTATTCTAAATAATTTATTTTGATTCTCACTACCTAAATGGTTTTACTAAATAAAAAAAGCTTCTAATCCCGATCTACTAACGAAATTGTTGGTAACTTCTTTGTTCTTACTTTGTGCTTCAACGCAAAGGTAAACAAGCTGTTCCAAGAGGCAAGATAAAAATTTTCTTCTGTTACCTTCTTTCTTTTTTACAGACATATTTTCAACATATGTTATATATGAGGCTTAAGCCATTACATCAATCTTATTGTAAAAAAGTGCCAAGGTCCATCGATTTGTTCTTCGTTTGGTTGTATATTTACCAAGCATTTGGTCCGTACATCAAAGACATCTTTGGTTTTTAGTGTGGTTTTGTACGTTTTTCTTTGACTGTATGCAATGTTGTTTTATTTATAATGGTATTGAGCCTGGCTGGGCTCTGGTGGTTCAAATGTGAATAATAATTTTTTAAGAGTCATTACTGCGCCCACAAATAAAATATTGAAACTTTTTGCACTTTTTTTTATAAAAAAGACCTATGTTGAGGAATTCGTAAAAACTTTGGGGGCTATGGCTATGCTATCTATGTTAAAAAATGAGAAAAATCTCAAAAACGCCTGGTCAGGACCTGGTGTTCGCTTAAGGGTTAATTCATATGTTTTTCTAACATTTAAAGACTTTTCTGGTCAATCACCTTTGCAGGCTGATATCGAAAAAGTTGTATAATTTCAAGTTCCTGGTTGTCATTTTATCATTCACTTAAACAACAAGGATCATAAGCTAACATTTGATGTTGATATTTCTATTATGGTACATAAAACTACTAGCAGACTTGGATTTATAAAGCATTGGTCAAAACAACTTCATAGCTAATATATTACTAAGCTGTTGTGTGTATATATCTTTAAATCGTCCTATTCTCGAATATGGATCTATTGTATGGGGTCTCTACTAGAGTACCTATATTAATGCCATTAAATCTGTGAAGAAACAAATTCTTTTATTTTGCTTGTAAGGACTTCGTTGGAACTCGTATGTACTTCTCACATATGAAAGTATGACTTGCTCTTATTAAGTAACTTACCCATAAAATCCGGATTTGAATTCTAAAATTTTCATTCATATTGAGATTATTACATGAGATGTAGATTGCGAGTTTCTTTTAAACAAACTTGCTTTTAATTGCCCAAATAAATCCTTTTGCAGTTATCAAGTTTTAAACTTAAAATAACACCGATCTGTTTGTACAGATGACTGCTAATTTCTTAAGATTTCTTTAAAATTCAATAATTATCTACTACTTAATCCATTTATTTGAAAGCAGTGAAGCTTAGAAATTTAAAAGAATATTGAATTTCAAACAGTAATTACCAATGTTTTTAAATTTTTGTATTTTAATTGTGATACCTTGGTCTGTAAGGAAGTGTTAAACGTAATACATACTGTGAAAAGAAGAAACAGCATGAACACGAAAGAAAAAAAAATTTTCTTTTTTGTTTTTTCTTTTGTTTTTTTTTTGAAAGAAGTCATATCACTATTCTTAACGACGCCTACTGCAAAATTTTTTCTCAGAAAATGAATTTTACACCAGTTTAATGGTATTTTGTGTGGTATGAGCTCGTTTGTTCAATCACTTCATAGTGAGTACCTGCTGCTATCATGTATGGCCTGTTTAATTCGTTTTGGACCTAAAAAACACTCTCAATCAATTAGAAAAAGTGTGTAAAGTTTTTTTGTTTTTGTATTTGAAAAATTTGTTTGGTTGTTTGCCAGCGATGTCAGTGGTTGCAGAGAGTTGGACACGTTCTAAGTGAATATAGAGTTCTTAATAAATTTAGATGGATGTGGTTAGCAAAGTTCTCAATGTGAAACATATTTACCACTTAAACTTAACACTTGCTGGCATTCATTCAGAAAGGAGTACAAAAAGTAGCTTTCAAGTGTTATAGGTTGCAGTGCCTTGCAAAGGTGATCTGTGAATATTTTTCATTATTTCCTTTACATTCTCAATAGTAAATGATGAGTAGAAAGTCCTACAGTATTTAAACTGCCCACCTAAGTTCAAAGTAATTTTCAAATAAAATGAAAATTCTGCCATTACAGTATGTATGTTTCTATTGGTCAGTTCTTTTCACTCTTCTTGCTTAATTACTTGGCTCTAGTAAAAGTTAACACATTTATTGAAATCTTAAAGACCTTAAATGACGTATAAATGAATTTTTAATTGATTTATAATTTTAAAATGAAAAAAGTATCAAAATATAAAATTTTTCTTTGATTATAATAGCTCGTATTTTTTTTTTTTTTTTGTCAGAGAGGAAAAGCATTTACGCTCTTAAGTGGTTTTTGCCACTCCACACAGTCATTGCGTGCCTACCGGCTAAAACCCCTCTCTATATCACCTGGCTGCATTATGGAACCGTTATTTAATGACATTACTTTAGCATGGAGCCTTATGTTCCCGTTCCTTTGAACCCTACGGTGCCACCGACATTGCAAGATGTCTCTCCTTACGGCAGAGGATACCCCTCACACAAAAGGCGATCTTTCTCCATGCCGCGGGATTTCCAATATGACCCCCGTGATGGTGTTGGGAGTGAAAATGCCAAGATCCCTCTTCATTGCACGCCATTCCGACATCCACTTCACACACTCAAAGTCGGAGGCGGATTGTGCACTACAGTAGACGCATATGGGACTCACAGGCTTTTCTTGTTTTAAATAGGAAAGACCGAAAGTGCCCATGGCCCGTCAGCAACTGCGTGAGATAGTATTCTCTTTTACCGTGCTGACAATTTAGTCAAGCGTCCATTTGAGGGATAAGGTCATAATAACTGCCAGTCACGGAGGGACTGAGATCTTGCCATTTGGCGCCTTCCCTTTTAATTTTGCCCTTGTGTTGATGGACGAATTGTCGTTCCCTGGCGAGGAGGTCGAAGAGTATGACCTCCGCAACCACCAAGACAGACGGCTCCGACACCGTGCGGTAGTAGCATGCTATGTAAAGCGCTGCTCTCCGTTTGCACTGCCGCCATGCGCTTTCGGTACTTTTCACCCCCAATCACATCAGCTCAGACTACAGAATAGCTCGTAATGGATATCTTCTTTTCTGTTCCAATAAACATTCTAAAAAAGTTTGCCGGCTGTTAATATGGACTTTTAAAATCCAAAATAATGAACATTTGTAAACTATTAGTTTTTTTTTATGGCTTTTTGAAGGTAGTTCGCTCAATTAGATTTTTTGCAAAGGTTTTTTTTTTAACTGAGTTTAAGCTCGTGTGAGGCAAATATATTATTTATTATTGTCACTATATATGTATATATACTATTACTTAGAAGGACTTTTTTTTTATTGGGACCAATACTCAGGGGTAAACCCCTACTAAATGCTGTGCATTGTATTGGAATTTTTGTGGAAAAAACAGTACATTATGACAACAGAACATATATTTTGTTTTCTTATATTATTAGGCGCCTTAGGAATTAGACAAATGCTTAGGAGGATATTTTATAAATTATTAAGATGGGGAGTTGAATGTTTGAAATTAAATAAATTGTTCAGGTATAACGCAACGCATCACTGAAATGATTTATAAACTAACCCCCTAAAATTTTTCACTTGAAGAAGGCTCACAATGGTTTACAATTTCAAATTCCACAATTGTAAAACAGAGTGACTAAATCTGTACTTTTTGGGTAATTTTCCTCTAAAAGAGATAATGATGATACATGTTTCATGAGAGTTTACGATTTATTTAATTTAAAATTCTGCTTAAATTTGTTTACATTCAGCAAATCCTCATCCTCTGACACATTTTGTCACTATATTTTCTTCCTTGACGGTTTGAATTTTAGTCGGACATTTTTTTAGTACTGAAACCAAACATGACTGGAAGAGAAATTTTCTTCTAACATTTCATCTAATTAAGAAATAAAAAAAAAATTCAGAAATTACTGAAATTATGTAAATTTTTGCAAATTTGTTCCTTCTGTTTTTTGCTTTTTACTAAAGTAATAATAAGAAGTATAAGTAAATAAAAATATAATTTGCTGTTCTAAGTTGAGAGCAGTAAACCTTTTTTGTTAAACAACTTGTCATATCACAAAGCAGTGGAAAGGTACCTTTTAAACACATTGAAAAAAAATATATGCAAATATTTGTGTACTCGTATGTTCAAAACTAGACAGTCTTTTTTTTCTGAGTAGTTAAAATAAATGTGTTAGTGTGCTAAATAAAGAGAAAGAGAATAACGAAATTAGCTCGTAAAATAAACAAAAACACAACAAAAGGTGTAATGATTACACTGTTGTATCTGTTCCTGTAGTAGTAAATAAAAACATACATTTTCTTCTACACCAACTCACACCTTTTTTGACTTTCTCACTGTCTCTCAAATTTTTCTGTATTCTCTTTTGGTTTTCTAATCATAGAGTTCATTCAAGTTTACTCATTTCATAACTCATATTTATACCTCAAATACTTGTTTACACAATACAAAAACAAACACCTTTACTAAAACAACTATAGTTTTCATTTATTTTGTGTTGCTGCGCTTGTTTTTTTTTTTTTTTTGTTTTTATTATTAATGCCTTACCTCCACATGTTTTTACTTAAGTTTATTAAGTGTGTGTGTGTGTGTGCATCTGTGTAGGTTGTTCTCTTTTTTTTCAAGTGAATTTCATTTTTGTTTATGTGTGGCGCGTATGTCTAGTTGTATGCGTGCATAAGTTGTTGTTTATTGTTGAGTTTCCAAAGTAGTTCAAGTTTTTTTGCTGTTCTGATTAATTTGTGGTTTTGTGTTGATTTGTGCTGCTTTCTACTCTCTGCTCTTCTCTCGCCCATACAAACACATACACCATGTTAGAAAAACAACTTGAATTTTCGTGCCATTTGAAATATAAGAGATGCATATGCAAATTTATAACAAACATTTTTCAAGGAAACATAAGAAAAATTTGGTTTTAAAGCAGTATGCTGAAGCGTATGATTAATTTCGTTGTTGAAAATAATGAAGAAGCAAATATTACTCATACGTATAGGGACTAAAAACTAGTGAAACAAATCTAATCATTTTAATAGGAACAAAAGAAAAAAAAAAAATTTAAAAAAAAATAAAAAAATTTGGAAAGAATTCATTGCATAAAAGTTATTTAAATTTCTACTATTTGTTCACACTTACACTACCTATACATACATAGTATATGCACTATGAGTATATACTTATATAAGTACATACATATTTATATTAGAAGCGTTAATAAAATACTTTATATTCATTCAATCATATTTAAATAAGTTCTTTTTTTTACTTATAAACTTGTAGTGAATGGCACTTGATGTAAAAATAGTTTTGTTTTTAATATAAATTTCAATTTGTGTTTTAAGTTAGAAACTCTATTTACGAGTATATACACACATGCATATGCAGTTTGTTAACATTTCCAATCATTAATGAAATACTTTCTATTCATCCAATCAAGTTCAAATAAATTTTATTTAACTTGTAGTGGATGGCACTTGATTTTAAAATAAATTTTTTTTCAAAAATTTAAATTTATTTTATTAATACATTTAAATACTGAATTTTATTTTATATGAAAAAAAAATATTATAAAAAAAGCCTTAAATTATTTAATTAAATTCAATTTAAAAGAATTTTTAAAACACGTCAAGAATTAATTAAAATGTCGTCTATGAGGGAATTGTACAGCAGCTTTATCAGTGCTCGTTGGGTCTTGTAAATACCCTGCAGGCAATTTAGTTAACTTTCAATTAATTTAAAACCAACTATTTCTCAAGTAGTGGTGGTTGACACTTGGATTACTTTTATATGAAAACAACTAACTATTTTAACATTGCGATGTCCTAGAAAGTAGTCAATTGTCCGACTCTGCATTACTTTCAATTAACTTTAAAGTTAGTTACCTAGCCGTTAACTTAACATTAACTTTTTGTAGCTAGCTATAAACACTTTGATTTTTGTAAGTTCTGGATTACAATGTAGTTAGCTTACAGTCAGCCCATAGAAGTGAATTATAAGTTAGCTTTATTTGTAGTCGACTACCAATTTGCTGGCAGGGTACCACATTGCATACAGTGTTGAAAGGATCAACAGCTGTTAGAGTAAAAATTAGCTCTTATTAGTTTTGCTGCCACTTAGAAACAACAAGTACATGTATTTTAGCTACTAAGTACTATATACATACATATAGAACCATGTTAGTGCTTCGATATCAGGTACGATAAATTCTGACATAGATAGGTGGTGATAAGTTTCTCCAATACCATAGAGATAGAGTTAAATTTATGTATGTTGAGATTTGTATAGTTTATTTTTTATAACTATTCGATACTTTTACTAGCTGTATTATTACTTATTTCATTCAAGTATAGTCACCGTGGTCTAGTGGTTTGTGTGTTGGCTTACTAAGACGATTGCGTTGGGTTCAAATCTCAGCTATGACATCTTGAAAAAGAAAAGAAATATAAAAAAATTATTTCTTTTGGCGACTATCTCACATCAGTCTTCTAGCAAATGCTCTGAGAGTAATTAATTGCCATGAAAAAGTTTCTTAAATCTGTTGTTCGGAGTGGACTTTAAACTATAGATCCAGGTACTCATGTATAAAAATTAACACTACTGTGAAGAGCTAGGCCATAACTCTGTATGTATGTGTATGTAAATATTGTTGGAATTGAATTAATTGAATATTATATTTTAAGTTTTTCAGAAATAAATTTTTCATTCTTCTATAACAATCGATATTAAAACAGTTACAATCGCCTAAATCATTTTCTTTGCTAACAGTTTAGCAATACCTTTGTAACTTCTTACATTAGACTTGTAATTGCATTTAAATAATGGAGTGTGACGACTTTCGGCCACTGGGAATATATCCATACACAATCGATGATTTAAAAAATAAGGATAACGTCTTAGATAAGGTGGTAGAGCAATCGTTAGGTAAACATTTCGGGATATTATCTCGTGCATGTTTTGTAGTGGGAGTCAATTTTACTAATTCGAACTGTATTTCGCCAAAACTAATTATCAGAAAGATAATAGATGAGTTTGAAAAAGCTGTCATAAGGATAATTACTATTAGAATATTTAGAATCAGACTAAGTTATGGAAAATATATTAGAAACCTATAAGCAAAAAGAGAGCAATCATCAGATTCGTTAATTTGGTATTTCATGCCTGTAGGGAAACCACAAGACTTTCTTTTTGATTTTATTAAGTTGAAAAAATATCATATATATTATTTCTAAAGCACTTTTTTTTGTCGGTTGCAAATATCTCCCATACCACCGCATCAAATTTAATGAATGATATCTGATTTTAAAGCTTATTTCTAACACTAATGACGAAAAATAATTAGAAATTGAAAAATTAATATTTTCATTGATAAAAATTATATTTTATATAGAACTGCATGATAATACTGTTGTCATTGTGATTATATGTTTTTGTTCAAGTGTGGTAATACAGAGTCGCTTAATAGTAATGCAGTTCTACATAATATAGTATGTATATATTAAAATCCATTCTGGCAATACCGCTGTTTACTGTAAAAAGCTGTTTTAGCAATACTTTGCAGTAGTTGTACGTTTAAAGATATTTTTGTTTGTATTAAGGATTCGTACAGGCAAAAAGTTAACGATGATCATGTCATTACCTCTAACATTGCATTCAAAAAAGTATTATAAAAGCATTTAAACATATGTATGTCTGTATGTATATATGTATGTATGTATGTATGTATGTATGATATATTATGATTTCTAATATTTTTATACTTTTAATAAAATGTATTGAAGTTACTAAAATTTCTATTAATTATTTTCATTTCATGTTACAAAAATGACAACTAACGATGCGAAATATTCGCACGGGTCATCTAAGTAGTTAAAAATTATTTTTAAAATTATCATTTTATAAATTTTAATATTCAGACAATTGTTCTTGTCGCGACATGTAGCTTAGCTTGAAATACCAATCTGCTTTCGATTATAATCACATTGTAGGATCTGCTATTGTAGTCCATAATAAGAGAAATTTTTTAGAATAAGTTTAACTAAAACTTTTATAGAAAATTTAAAAAAAGTACTAAAAACTAAACCCTTAAAGGGTAAGAATTAAATTAAAATAAAACAGAAAATATCAAATACATGAATACAGTCAATCTCATCATACAAGTACTCAACGGCAGCGTATCTTTGTTAAATGATAACAATAAAAAAGGAAAAGAGAAAAATAAATACATAAACTGTTAGATATCTCTACATACATACATATATACACATATGACCTTAATTCCTTATTGATATTTGCTTTATTTACATTTTGGAATATTATAAAATACAAAAAGTCATGTTTATTTAATATTTTGTAAAATATATTTCAATTTACTTAAATGTATTACTCCCGCAAAAAAGGTAGAAGTTATTCACAGAATATGTTATGGACCAACAATTGCTTGGAAAGACTATATTAGACTTGAAGTGAGGAATAGCAGCTGATTTTTTTTTTTAATTTATTTCAAAGAATTATGAGGAGACATTATTTTTTGCAAAATAACAATTGATAATAATTGTATTGTTTGCTTAAGTTTTGTTAAAATTTTTTTCATTAATTAATGTCTGGGTTTCCTTTTTCGTATTATTTTTTTTTTTTTTTTTTTTTTGCATTCCATATTCTAAATTATAGGGTTATTTCAGTAATTTAATTTTTTTTTTTTTTCGGAAGTATAAAAGATTTATGTCGAACTCTTGAAATTTAAATAGACTATTATATATTATGTCGCATTACTAGACGAGAGGTATGCATATATTGAAATTACTAAAAGTTATTTAAGTTTCTATTTCGTTGTTGATGTTACCTTGTTCTTGTGCTGTGGGCCCTTATGCCGTGTAATCAAATTTAAATTAATAACTTTTTTAAAGAGACAGATTGTTAAGAGCGTTGTAATATTTTAGCAATGACCAACTGCTTTAGTTCTTAAGGACCTCCTCCTCCTTTTTTAAATGGACAGAAACCGTGAAGTTTTCTTAGCATTCCCGTAGTTTCCTGAAAGTAAACATTTAATTTCATATAAGCTTTTACAGCCTTACACGATTACGCTGTACAACAATTTCAAACTTTTTGAAAAATTACGGGGTTCTGACGATTGTTCCTCGTAGAGGAGACCTAAATGGACAATCTTGAATTTGATTGTTTTTAGGTGTTTGCGTTAAGTTTTGGGTTTTGCTGTATTCTGACATATACCGTTAAATTTTATGGCCAACATTTCATCCTCGCCCCTCCTCTTTTTCACCTTGTTTTTTACTATTTATTAGAATAAAGCCGCAAAACGCAGTTATGCGGGGGAGTTAGAGGGTTAATATGTTCCACGAAAATATTTATCGTGACGTTTTCTTTAAAGTCAATGAATTTACCATACACCTCAAACGTAAGGAAAACATTGTTTTATACACCGATATGCTGCAAGAGTTGGCCAGAAATGGAAACTTTTAACCGCCTCTAAAATAAAATTCCAATGTGATCTGTCAAAACGCCGGCACAAGTATATATTTTTTAGTCTCTTTTACTAGTTATTAGGCCAACAGTTTTTTACTGTGTGCTCTAGTCTGTACTTTTTTGCTCCTACTGTGTGGAGTCAAGTGTACTTACTTACTTACTTAGATGGCCATAACAACCTGTTAAGGGGTTTCGGCCTGCCTTGACACTAGTCTCCAGGCATTTCTTCTAAGCGCGCGCCTTCTCCAGTTGGTCACATCAATTGATGACAGAGCTTCATCAACTTGATCCTTCCAATGTAAACGAGGTCGTTCTCTACGTCGACGTCCAGTGACCTTCGCATCGGAAACTTTTCTTGCTGTAGCAGATTTTTCCATCCCAACAATATAGACGAGGCAACGTAGCCGCTGGATGTTAATGGGCTGAACAACGTCCATATCGCCGAGGAGCTCATACAGCTAATGGTTGGTTCTAATGCGAAACTCATCGTCATGCCTTAGAGGACCAAAGATCTTACGAAGAACTTTTCTCTCGAATACTTCCAGGACGGCTGCATCGGCGCAACACAGCGTCCATGCTTCCGCACCATAGGGAAGCACCGAAAGAATAAGTGACTTATAGAGTGTTAATTTCGTCGCACGATACAGGTCTCTGTTACAAAACTGCCTACTGAGACCGTAGTAGCACCTATTGGTCAGTTTGATTCTTCGTTTTATCTCCAGACTGACATTATTCTTCAAGTAATGACGGTGCCAAGGTAGATGAACTCTTTGACCACATCGAATGTATACTTGCCGGCTGTAACCTGAGAGCCGATAAGTTCAACATCTGTACTCGTCGACAACATATACTTTGTCTTGCTCTCTTTTACCGCCAGACCCATTTTTGCAGACTTCCGTTCAATAGCATTAAAGGCTACGGTGGCATCTCGCTTGGTATGCTCAATGATGTCTATGTCGTCTGTATACGCAAGAAGCGTGACACTTTTGTTAAATATAGTGCCATTATGATGCACACCCGCCTTATGCAAAACACTCTCCATGACGAAATTAACCTTCATCTGCTCCTCAAAATAAATTACATTGTCTACCCTGGCGTCGTTTTCGACGCACAATATATTTCCTATGGTTTTTAGTAGAAAACCGAGAAACACATATGATGAGAAAACAAAAATTGCTAGTATTTATATTTGCTTAATATTAAAACATTGCTTTTAATTTTATTATATATTAATGTGAATTATTATTAAAGAACTTGCCACGTACGTTTTGGTTATATTTGTTTTTACATGCACCTTTTGCATAAAAGCAACAGATAGTAGTAGGCATATTATTTTTTGAAGTTGAATTCTTTTCAAAACATATCGAACACCTTTGTCTTTCTTTAGTTTGTGGAGGAACGCTTTTTGATTTTTTCGATGCATATGATGAAAATTAGTCGCCGTGGTCTAGTGGTTAGTGTGTTGGCTTACTAAGACATGGGCCCTGGGTTCGAATCCAGGCTCTGACACCTTAAAAAAAAAGAAATATGAAAAAAATATTTCTTTCGGCGACTACCTCTCAGCAGTCTTCTGGCAAAAGGTCTGAGAGTAACTAATTGCCATGAACAAGCTTCTCAAGTCTGTCGTTCGGAGTCGACATTAAACTGTAGGTCCCGGTACTCATAGATAAAAAAATTTACACACACAACATGAGTGCTGCGAGAAGCTAGGCCGTAATCCTGACACAGGGTTGTAAAGGCCAGTTATGTATGTATGTATATGATGAAAATTGCATACCACTAAAATTTACAAATGATCTTGATCGTAGCCTTCCTGTTCTATTTAGCATACAAAGGATAACCCCAGTTCCCGTCGAAAATTTCTTCTTATTGCAACTTTATGCGTTGTTTAGCAATTAAGGTTAATTTTTTGGAAAATAATTAATACATTTAATGCAGCTAAGCAACTGTAGCAAGAAAGCATCCTATAGACCATATAGATACAGTCTATATTGAAATAAAAAAAAAAATAATTAAAATTTGATGAATACTCGTAGAAAAAATTAATGGGAACATATCAATGAACAAGGTTGTGGTTTTGTTATAATAACTCATAATTGTTGGCAGCTTTTTAACCTCCGGGTTTAACTTTTTTAGAGTTGTGCAATGGACATTGAAAAATTTTACACTTTTTTTTCAATCAATACATGTATTGCCTGTGAATGCAAATGTTGATTTGTACAAAGGAAAAAGCTAATGGTATCATTCAAAGGAATAACTTCATTTGCATATTCAAAAGTGTTTTTCGACATAATTGCCCTTAATATTATACGACTGTACTCTGCATCGAATAAATCAACACTTGAATCATTTTTTTGATCTAAAAATATATACAACATTCGTGTATAACGAGTAATTATTTTACCTATATGTACTTATACACGACAGCTAAAATCAAAACACCCATAGAAGCTCTCAACAAGCTGGAATCAATTCGCAAGAAATCGTCGTCATACTTGGCTTTGGCATATGCATTAGTATACCTTAGAAATACCCTTTCAATATGCAATTCGTGTGAGGGCGAGCAGAAGATCGATAACATTTTCAGTTCTAAACCTACCACCTTGTGGCTGACTACACTACTACTAACTACAGGATTTCTGACATCAGAAAAACTGTAGTTATTTTCATTTAGAAGAACTGCTATTTCTTCACTTGAAAAATATTTTATTTACTTTTTTTTTAATTATTTGATATATTTTGTTTATAAATTAGTCAAAAAATACTTTATCACCTACAAAAAGCACAATGACTAGTAAAAAAACAAAGTTGCCCGCCAAAAAACTTACGTTTTCTCACATGTGTCAAAAACGACGCATGAGGGTAGCCAACGTAACTTTTTAGATACAATACAAAAAAATAAAATTTATAATACGAAACTAAGTTTAAATGTGCACATTTATGTATTCTACAAAGTCAGAAAATTCTACCAACTTTTAGCTAGCCGTTTTAATAATAATTCAAAAATTGTATTGGGTATGCGTCGTTTTCGACGCAAAGAGCAGATAAAGGTTAAAGAGGTCGCAAGATAAGAGATCGCCCTGTTTAAAAGCTCGCACGATATTAAAGGTCTCGGAGTGGTCATTTCCTAACTTGAGTCAATTGTAAGTCGTAAGATATTGTGATTGCTATGTTATATGCTTTGTTTGCTATGTTTGCTTATGCAAATTTCAATTTTTTAGGCCATTTTAGGAATCTTATAAACAATACCACTGCGTATGAGTGATAATAATAATTTAATATTGCTCATACGCCCCGCTAACTTATTTAAACGCTACCAAACAGCTTAATTTAACTTTTAAATTGTTATTTTTTCGTCTTTTTATTATTTTTTTTTTTTGTAAAATATTTTTCTTATTAAAAAATAAAATACAACGGAACATTAATTTTGAAAGTTGATGTAGAGAGATAGAGAGAGAGAGAGAGGTAAAGAAAGAGAGATATACTACTAATATTATAAATATTTATGGTTTCAAAACACACTACACAATTCAACTAAATAATAAAACAAGAATATGAGAAAAAAAAATTCACGTATTTTAGTAACTACTTATTCAAGCAGAAAAACTGCGTTATATAAATCATAAAAAACTTTGAAAATGAAAAAATAAAAAAAATCATAAAATCATAAAAAACTTTGAAAATGAAAAAATAAAAAAAAACCAAAAATTATTTTTGATAACCCAAAATTACAACAAATACTAGTACAACAAACAAAGAAACAAAATCAAAAAAATAGAGGGAGCAATAGGAAAACATATATTTAAGAACTAAATGAAATATTTAAGAAGAACTTTCAGGATTAATGCACAGGCAAAGAGTGGCTGGCTGTTGTTGAGCCAAAAAACAAATTTATTTTCTTTCTACTCTACTCCTGTTTTATTATCTTTTATTTTTTTATTTATTTATTTTTTTTTTAGTAGCTACTGCTCTATTTTTTCTGTAAAACAAATTTCATGCCGAAAAACTTTTTCGTTTTACTGACCACGTAGCAGCACATGTTTCGATAAGAATATAATGCCAGTGTTGTTGTTATTGTGTATACTCTGCTCTACGGTTATGTTTTGGCTTCTATTTGTGTTAAACCTCCTGCTGTGTCGTTTTCTTTATCTGGCTCTCTTTTATTATTCTGTATTTTATTATATAAGTATTTGTTATGTTTCTATGCTTTTTTTTACTTTTTTCATAATGTTGTTTTTGTGTATGAAAACTAAATCGACATTTAATAAATGCGAAAAGTTTATTTTTTTTTATTTGTTTTTTTTTTCTCCCATTCGCTTCAACTGCTTATTGCCGCTTAAAGAGTGGGTATTGGTAATGCACAATGGCATTAGTGATAAAACAAAAAGTAGAAATAAATTCTCTTAGAAATTTAATAGAATAAAACACAATTTTAAAATACTTTTTGTTGGAAAAGTTTACTGAAATCTTTCAATTTGAATAGATTTCTGATGGAAATTATTTATAGTCATTTTAACAAATAATTTTTATTGCATGATATGCCACAAAAGTAAATAAATTTATTATTTTTAACAGTTACCCTTTCATCGTGCATACATTTTAGCATTATTTTTCTCTATTAGGATATTTTACATTCATGGTGAAGGTCTAATAAGTTAGTGCTTAGCAGTATACAGTAGTGTTTTCGTTGTCTAGCTATTGCTTTCTTTTCATTATTAGAGTGTGAGTATTTCGAACTGCCCTCATGGTATAAGTCTCATGTAATATCGTTAATAATTTTCCAATACATCTTGCGAGTTTATATACTACTCCACATAATTTTAATACTTTTTTTACAAAATTTCAAAACTCCTCTCATATATTGCTTACACTCCAGAATTTCTAAGTGCATTTGTTTAAAACATACGATTATTTTAATCAATTTAAATTTTATTTCGACACCGCACTATAGTTTGGAAGCTTGATTTTTGTGGCAAAACTATTCAAATAAGTAAAACACCATCTTTGGTATTATTACTGTGTATTAAAGTAACTTTAGCAAATGCTAAATTCAGTTGTACTTCATTCATATAAAAAATTGTGGCTAATTGTATATTGTTTACCATAAAACACAAAAAAAATTTAACTGAATTTAACTGCCCGCTTTAACAGGCAAAATATACTAAGAAATCTTTTTACATAAAGAATGAATTTTAATCATCCTCAAGATATCGTGTGCTCTATCCTCCATTTTATATATCTCGAGTTGATGTTGCTATTTTAGGTTTTTGGCAGAAGATTCTGATTCTGATTCTGAACAAATTTATAAATTTTATTTTTGATTGTTCTCAATCAATGACTACTTGGAGGTGGTTTGGGGCTTACTTATCGCACAAAATCGCTTTTGGATTTTAACCAAACAGTAATATAATAATACAATATGGGCATCAATCCTGCACAATTATCTAGTATGTCGATTGCCTCATCACAGAATCTGTACATATAGCATGAAGCGATTCCTATTCTATTTAAATGCCCCTTGATTCTGCAGTGGCCCCTTAGAGGGCACATTTAAGTCAGTAGGTTGTCCCTAGAGAATCTCTTGTAAGACTCAAATCACTATCAATTATAAATCCCAGATAAAGGGAAGGGGGTGCGTGGTATAGTGGTTAGAGCGCTCGCACAAAAACTCAAAGGACCCAGGTTCGAATCCCAGAAGAGGTGAAAAATGAAAAAGTTAGTTTGGGGTTTTTTCAAAAATTATAATTTAAAAATAAGAGGTCCCTCCCCTCCAGGAAGACCATCTACAAAGAAACCGCTCCCCGACACTCCACTCTGTTCCACCTTGATCAATGTCAACAAAAAACGGATGATCAGAAAAAAAAGCCCCACCTATTGGGAAGTAACAGCTAAACCTTACTTAGCGAAGGCACACTCACCACACAATCAGCATGCAACGATGAGGCAATTGCTGTTAATCATTCAAGAGTGAAGGTATAAAACTGACCTTTATATGATCCAATTTGTTTCATTCCTAAGGCGTTTAATAATAATATATGTACTGTCCTTACCAAAATTCCAATACAATACACAGCATGAAAAAAAAAAAATTCCCAGGTGAAGTTTGGATAGTTAGTGGCTTGGATGCTCTTTGTCTGGCAAGTTATGAAGTCCATCTTCACGAAACCGGTCCCTGATATTTTCAGTCTATTCCAGCAAGAAACGAATGATCAGGAGTACAGCGCCACCTTCTGGAAAGATAACAGCTAATCTACATTAAAGATGCTCACCCATCACATTCAACTGCTGTTGATTATTCAAAGCATCATTCACTTGCCTTTGAATGATCAAACTGACAGCAATTTATCCCATTGACATAAGGCGCTTAACATCTTCACATCTATCTATCTATATATTGAGCATTCCAAAACAATGCACTACATTTATTAGGGGTTTACCCTTGAGTTTTGGTCTTAAATAAAAAAAAAGTTTGTCTTCTTTTACATTTCCCTAAATACAAACATGACCCGGGACTAAACATAAGCTGACCTTATTGTCACTACTCAGTCGGTTCAGTTTCACAAACAGTCCAATACTAACTTCGAGTCCATTTCAAAGGAGCCAAGTGCTTTTAATAGCAGCCTGACTGTCAGATAGTATTACTATCTCCTGCCCTTTGTAAACTTTGTACGCTTTGTTCAGATTGAATTGAGCGCATCTTTCAATGGCATAAAACTCCGCTTGGAAAATGCTAGCGAGTTTCAACATGAATCTTTAATTCCAGGTCCAAATATTCCCGCTTATATATATGCTACGATTGCTATTTTGTAAGGCAATGAAGATTGATTGCCGCCTCTAATAAACATTAAAGATAACAAAAATGATTTGATAATTTTGCAATTAAATTTTTACAACTGTTTTTGTTTAAAGGTAAGATTCAAGTAGCACTGAAATTCATAAAGAATTCAATTCAAACAAGATTTAATTTCTTTCACTAAATACTTCTACTGACTCTTAAATTGTATGCGTGTGTGTGTTTTTTTAGAAATTGTCTGGGCTTCC
The DNA here is from genome assembly GCA_963576795.1 of Metopia argyrocephala. NCBI lineage: Eukaryota > Metazoa > Arthropoda > Insecta > Diptera > Sarcophagidae > Metopia > Metopia argyrocephala. Next base: position 111,931,666 of record OY756210.1, read on the forward strand.
TAGTTTATTTAAATTGAATATAACTGAAGCTATTGCAACCCATTGTGCAATTTTATGGTGTTTGTTTAATATTTTAAACGTACCATTTAAATCCCTGGAGTTGCAACATAATATATAACAAAGAAAAGAATTGAAAATAAGAGCAGTAAAAAAGAAATTGCTAAAAAGCAATAAAATAAAATGAAAAAGTCTAAAAATATTTATTTACAAATATATTAAGCAAAGGGAAAAGAATATATAAAATAGGAAACCTGGACAAAAAAAATAAAAATTCAAGTGATACAGGTAGAATACAAGCATTACAAGCTAAATTTATAAGCAAATATTCAAATATTACAAATACTTTACTTTATAAAAAATTATATAATAATAAAAAACAGGATACACTCTGTTTGTGGTTTTCTTTAGGAAGAGAAGATTTTGGAATTCATTGCATCTATCTGACTATCATGATGAATAATTTCATTTATTTTTGTTTCATATGTTCCTTAAATCAGTGAATGTGTGGCTTTCTTCTAAAGATTAAATTTTTTTTAATGAAAAGTTATGAGCTCTTAAGCAAAAAAGCAAAGGGGGTCAGTTTAATAAATGCATCAGTAACAATTAAAAAAAAATTTTTTTTTCCTTAAATATTCCATTAAGATCTCCTTGCTTTTGGTGTCTTTAAATATATATTTTTCAGCAAAATCCGCATTAGTGTTATCAAGGAGCTTAATAGTTATTGTATTATTTAGTGTTCGTTGAATTTAAGTTTTCTTAAGAAAGTTATGTTCTGAATCACTTTGTTTGAAGTTAAGGTAGAATTAGTCCTTACACTCTGTTACGTTCCGAATAAGCTGTGTTTGTTTTGTTCATGAAAAGTGTCTATAAATGATGAAACTGATACAAATTGACACTTAAAAACGCTGCAGAATGCAGTCGTGAAATATAATCTATTGTAGTTTGACAGCAATTTTTCTTATGCTCTCATTTTGAGACACAAATTCTCTCAACAATGTTACCACACTTTTATTAAATTTAATACATTTTGTAAACACATTTGTTTTTTGTTAAGAACAAAAGAAAACCGAAGAAATATTTGGAAGTTTAAATAAATTAATAATTTAGGGATTTATTAAAATAAAAATGAGTGATATAAAAAAAAAAATAATTGAAGATGTGCGTAAACATATTTAGATTATAAAATATAATTTAAATTTATAGCAAACACTCTCATAAACCCATTTTTAAGCGTCTTAGAAATGCAACGGAAAAAATTTGCTGTCAATTTGATCACTCAAAGCTCAGTGTTATAACTTCAGACTTGAACGATCAACAGCAATTGCCTCATCGTTGCATATTTATTGTGTGGTGAGTGTCGTCGCTAAGTAGGATTAGCTGTTATCTTCTCAGTAGGTGTTGATTTTTCTCCTCATCATTCGGTTTTCAGATTGCAGGTGGAAGAGCGTAGAATGTTAGAAGGCGGTTTCCTATGGATAGATTTCTTTGACGGGGAACCTCTTATTTTTTTAATTAAAATGTAGGACAACCGCAAATTTTTATTCTTCAATTTTTCGCTTCAAGTTATTGTCGAATTCTGTTTCATCATTAAGTTGTTAGTTCTTATGTGCCTTTCATTTCTGTTTTGAACGAACATGTTAAAAATAAAACTTCGTTAAGGCCGAGGCCACGCAATGAGCGACAAAGCGGTGAGCGGCGAGTTTGAGCGGCAAGTGGCTTATTACTGAGCGTCATTTCTGAGCGGTTAGTGTGGTTAGTTGTTAAAATGCCATATTTTTATTTTTAATTATATATTATCTTGCCATAATAGCTGTCGGCTTGGTACAGATGAAATTATAAGCTCCGCATTCACTTTTGCCATGCTTGTACTTCGCCGCTCTGAAATCATCTAAAAATTAGAACAAGTTCTATTCCTTAGCGGCGCTGCTTAGCCGCTTACCGCTTTGCCGCTCATTAAGTGACCTCGGCCTAAGTTATTCTAAGCGACAGTAAAAAATCCGACATCAGTTTTATTTTTCAATTTAAAATTTTATAAAAATTTTGTGATTTTTAATAATAATTTTTGTTCAAGATAAACATTGAAATGCTATAATAATTTAAAAAATAATTTATCGTCTCACAAATATGATGAGTGTTCTATATTGTTGCTAATTTTTTATGATTTTTGTTGATTTTTTAAACTTGTGACAAAATTTTGTATACATACATACAAACATACATACGAACTACCTTCTGGCAGTATTCATGTTGTGGTTGTCAATCGACTCCGAACGACAGACTTGAGAATCTTCTTCATGGCAATCAGTTATTTTTAAAGCTTTTACCAGAAGGTTTGCTAAGAGGTAGTCCCCGAAAGAACTATTTTTTGTATATTTCTTTTTTTTTAAGATGTCAGAGCTGACGTATGAATACGGACCTATGGTCTTACAAAATTTTAGCGGCGTGCTACACCTACCACTATCATTGGCCACATGTTTCGACTGATGATTTTTAGTGACAACGGAGTAATTCAGATCAAATTCAAAAAGTTTAACTGTTACTGATTTTAAGATATACTGAACTCTATAGTTAGTTTGTTTGGAAGAATGGAAGTTTGACTACGAAATCAATCACACCAAATTCGGAAACTTTAGCTTCAACACTTCTAAAAATACATATGTATAAAGAAATAAATTTTTAACTTGTATGGGAGGTGTCATGCCCACTTGACAATTTCAACCACTTTCTGATTGATGATTTGCCTTGCCCATGAAGTTATTCAGACCCAATTCCGAAACTTTAGATTTAACCGTTCTGAAGATATACAAAAATCAATATTTAGAAACAAATAGAAAAAAGTGAGCGTAAAAGTAGGCGTTGTAAATTTTTCTTTCTAGCCGTTCTCTGGGTAAATCAAAAAAGTCGGCGTAAAAGTGGGCGGGACAAAAGTTGGATAACGACGATAATTAGAAATAAAAAATCGTCAAAATCGGTCCAGCCGTTCTCAACTGATGCGATAACCAACCAACAACATTGATTTTTATTTATATAGACGGATAGACTTCTATTTACCTTTGGCAGAACGGCACAGAATGTAAGAGAAACAGAAACTAAAGACTAATAAGGCCTTTATAAAGTGTAATATGAGATAATATGAGATGTAGTATTTTTTTTTGTTAATATCCTTTGGCCACAATCTAATAAGAATAGGTTATGAAAAATAAAAAAACATAAAAATTAAATATTTATTAGGCTGTCTGTACCCTAAACAATTACATTCATGTGTCATACAAATTTCTTTTTTATATTTATTTTACTTTGTCTTATTGATGATCAAAAGAACTAATAGCCTATTTCCAGAAGACTAATGGCTTACGACGTTCGTCTTACTTACAACAAAACACTAAAAATTTTGAATGTTTTTCACATTAAAAGACGAACGTCTTAAGCCATTAGTCTTCTGGAAATAGGCTGTTAAACTTTAGTTATTGAAATTCAATTAAAACCAATAGTTGTTACAACTCATGTATCACATACATAACTATGTATGAAAAACTCATATAATTTAAAGTCTTTAAAAGAAAGCATTTGTTTTAGCATCACACCGACAGTAAAAACAACATCATTATAATGCTTAAACTCGCTACTTTAAAAAGAAAAACAAACAAAAAAAAGGACTTAAAATTAAAAAACAAAAAACTTATTTGTTTTCAGACATTTATAACTTTTTTCAAATACCTTTAAGGTTGCTGATTATTATAATTGTTATGTTTCAGCATTATAAATAAATATAAATGAATAGAAGAATTTCTTATTTTTTCTTATTATTTTTCGGTATTTTGTTTTCATTTTTTATTATTCACAGAGTTTAAACAATTTTTACACACTTGAATGAATATTTCTAATTGGAAATGTCATAAAAATTTTTTCTTTGTTTTTGCTAAAGGTGCCAATAATTGCCATCATATGTTTTGTTAGTCTGACAAGGTTTTAGCAAAAAAAACGTAGACGTAGATGTAGATGTAGACGTAACACAAAAACTGTCAATTTGTAAAATGTAGCTAAAGAAGCAGTCATTCATGTGTCTTAATTGAAAAGGGTATTAAGCCAATAAGAAAAAATAAAAATAAAATTTAAATTAAGTTCAAAGAGATTTTCTTTACATTTTAATTTGAAATTATTTTTAACAGGATTAAAAGTTAAATTAGGGATACACAACAGGAATTATTTATTAACAAAGTTGTTACATTTTTGACATATTAAGCTGTAATATTAACTAATAATTAACGATATATAAATGGGATTATTTTGAAAAGCTTAGTGAAAGTGTTAAGGAGTGAGTTGTTAAAAAAATTTTTATAAAATTTAAATCCATCTGATATGACTTCATATTAAAAGATGTTTAATGTTTGAAAAAATGTTTTGTTTTTTTTTTCCTAAAATGTGTTTGTTATAATTGGGTTGGCAACTAAGTAAATGCGGATTTTACTCATTAGTTGAATTTTTAGGTTAGATGACGTAATTGAAATATCAAATACATTTTGTTATTTGATAGTCGGTACTTCAGCTGTCAATCGGTAAAAAAAATTTTTTGATCGGTTGCGTGGTTTTTGTTTGTCGTCTGTTGAAAAATGGAAAATCAAAAGGAACATTTTCGTCATATTTTGCTTATTTATTTCCGGAAAGGAAAAAACGCTTCGCAAGCTCATAAAAAGTTATGTGCTGTTTATGATGACGAAGCCTTAAAAGAATGGCAGTGTCAAAATTGGTTTGCCAAATTTCGTTCTGGTGATTTTTCACTGAAAGGTGAAAAACGCTCCGGTCGTCCAGTTGAAGTGGACGACGACCAAATCAAAGCAATAATTGATTGAATTTTCGTAATGAAAACGAACCATTTTTAAAACGATTGATAACTGGTGATGAAAAATGGCTTCTTTACAACAATGTCAATCGGAAAAGATCGTGGAGTAAGCCAGGTGAAAGATCGCAAACAACATCAAAAGTTGATATTCATCAAAAGAAAGTTCTGTTATCAGTTTGGTGGGATTACAAAGGAATTGTCTACTTCGAATTTTTACCACCCAATCGAACGATAAATTCCAACAAAATTGAATAATGCAGTTTTAGAAAAACGGTCCGAATTGGCAAATTGAAAAGGTGTTGTATTCAATCATGACAATGCAAGGCCACACACATCTTTGGCCACTCGGCAAAAATTATTGGAGCTTGGTTGGGATGTTTTGCCACATCCACCATATAGTCCAGACCTTGCACCATCTGATTACTTTTTATTTCGATCTTTGCAAAACTCCTTGAATAGTAAAAATTTCAATAATGTTGATGATGTCAAATCGTACCTTGTTCAGTTTTTTTCTCATAAAAACCAGAAGTTTTATGAACGTGGAATTATGATGCTGCCTGAAAAATGGCAAGAGGTCATTGCTCAATACATTACATAATAAAGTTATTTCGTTCCATGAAAAAATTGACTTTTATTTTCTAAAAAAATCCGCAATTACTTAGTTGCCAACCCAATATTTTATATGTAAGAATTCTAGACGATCTAGAATTTCAGAGATTTCCTTTGAATAAAACGATTTCAAAGGCTTTCTAAATAAAAACACTTTTATTAGCCTAACACCGTGGGTCAAGAAAAAAAAAAAAAAAAAAAAAAACAACCATATATGGACACCACTACATGGTAAAAGAAAGTTCATATGTTTTAAAAAGTTGTTTATTGAGATCTTTGGTAAATTTTTTACGGTTTGCTACCTATGCACCTAAACAGGGAAAAAAAGGTAAAAGAGATCGATTTTTTTAAGTTTTTTGCAATTTTGGTCTTGAAGGTGAAGTATTTTTGATTTTATCTGTTCACAATTTTTGTTTTTCATGACAAGAGCTACAAGTTTGCCTCAGAAAGTAAATCAAAGTTCCCAACGGTTTGTAAGATATGAGCCTGAGAAAATTATCACTTTTTTTGTAAAAATGACAAGAAGGCCCCAAATGCTTAGTGGCCCATAAAAAAATTCATGACTTTGGGCAAAACTGGCAGATACGAGTCTTCTTTTTTTTGGTTATTTATCATGTAGTGGTGTTTGTATATGCTTCTATTTCCATGACTTGAAAAACTACACACAGTATTATCTTCAATGTCTTTGCAGTAAAAAATTTTTTTGAAGAGTTTTATACTGAAATTGTACTAAAAATTGTCAAGTGGCATAACTTTATTATTACGATACATACAAAAGAACAAAGATGGTATGTAACTAAAAAATATAAAAAAAACAAATATTCTTCCTTTGTATACCTGTCTTTCGTTCAATGATTTTTATCTTTTATTATTGTTAAATATGCAGTAAAATTCCATGTTTATGGACAACTCTGATAATTGCAGAACTTTACAAATTACTGCCTTCAAAGATTTTGAAAGTTTCCTTATCTAAGTATGACAGCGATTTTCTTGGATTTATGGTTGCAATTAATCGTTTTCGCAGTTTTTTTTTTTAATGATTTGAGTTTTCTGCTTCAAAGTTATTACTTCTTAAGTGTTTAAATTATCTGCGACATTTTAAAATTATCAAAATTATCGTCGATTGGACCAATCGACGCGTATTTTGCTGCTGATAAAAATGATGCAAAAAACGTATTTTCGATTTTTTGTCAGTTACAGCGTTCTTTAATTCCATCGTCGATATATTTATTTTTCCAATTCATGGCGAAAGTTTGTGTTTAATTGTATTTATCGGCATGGTATGCCTGTATCTGTGTTTGTTGGTGTCTGCTACACTCTAAAATTTTTCCCAAAATTTAGGTTCATATTATGTCTAAATTGGTGTTGAAAATTTGTTGTTGTCTAAAATTATATAAATTTCATTCTTAATTTTAGAAAAAATAAAAAAATTTACCCAAAAAAATTAATTTGCTATCAAAATTGTTTATGTTTAAACAAGTTACTAAATAATGTTATATATTAAGCACATTTGCTTAATATCAGTAAAAATTTTTTAAAATTAATCACTTTTGCCTAAAAATAATTATAAATGTGTAATGTTGAAAACATTTAAGTAAAAAAAGTTGGAACACGTAGTAACAAAGGGACGAAGAAGATAAGAAGCATTTATTTGCAATAAAAATTTCAAAAGAGTCGCGTCGTATTCTGGAATTTTTTAAAAAATTAAATTTGCAGTGGCTGCAGCATCTATATATTAAAAAAAAGTGTTTATTGTAATTTATAACCAGTTTATAAAATATATTAAAGTTTGTATTAATTATATTGTATGTATGTATGTATATCAATTTAAAAGAAGTGTTTGTTGCAAAATTTCAGAAAAAAAATGAGTTTAAGAGTTTCTCATCTACATTTGTACGTACGTACATAAAGAAGAAAAATGCAATGTGTTTAATTTATATTTTGGATTTTATGTGTTTTAACTAATTTTTTTATGTATATGACAATATGTATGTAACGAATATGCAATATTATGTAACTTGTTAAAAGATAAAAAAGTTATGGACATATGTATATATATGTACAATATTTTATATCTATTTATAAGTATATATAGATTATTTGTATGATTTATAATTTATAATAAATTAAATATATTTATTGAAAATATGTATTTTAGGCATTTTCATTTAAGGAGTGTTGAAAATAAATACATCAAATGGGGGAAAATTAGACACAAATTACCTAAAATATTTAAGCATTTTTTGTTTAATTTTAGACATATTTTGCTTAAAAACTAACCAAATGTCTAAAAAAACTAGATGTTTAATGTTGCCTGCTATTATCGACCTAATTTTCAGCAAAAGTGGTTTAGAGTGTAGACAACCACATCAGTTGCAGAGGGTAAAAGCATTAATTCAACATTGTAAAATAGCCTCTAAGTATTATTTGTCTTCATTAGAAAACATTAGATTTCAAGTTCACTCGAATTCATGTTTCAAAACATGCCATTCTTCTATTCCCTCACAACAATACAATTTTTAGTGCATATTTTGCATATCAAGGACTTAAGTAGTTAGAGCATATCAAGCCTTCCGACTATAACCGCACTAGAGTCGGATTTCAGTGAGCCGAATAGGCACAATATTGGAGCATATTGGTATTTAAACGGCATAATTTTTAGTGCATATTTTGCATATTAAACGCTTACTTAGATGATATAAAGCATTCTCACTATTAACGCACTAGAGTCGGATTTTAATAAGCAAAACAGGCAGGATATTGGTGCCAATTGGTATTTAAAATAAATCACTAATTGGTGCATTTGCTGCAATCATGTGATTCTATCCCAAGCCACTAAATGATAAAAGAATTTATGGAATTTTATTTTTCTAAATAAAGAAAAATATTTCTTTGGGCCACTACTACCTTTTAGTTTAGCTTGCCATGAACAAGCTTCTCAAATTTGTCGCTCGTAAGCGACTGTAGACATGAGTGCGAAGAGAAGCTAGTCTGTATCCCTAAGCTTTTACAAAAACTTCAGAAAAAAATTTAAACTTATCTTTAGCTTTAGAAGCCCCTAATTGTTTGTACTTAAAATTTAAATTTTTTCTAAGCCCTGGGAATATTTAACAACTTTTTTTTTGTTTTCTAAAATGGCTCATAAAATTAAAAAATAAAATGTAATAAAACTCTACGAGTAAAAGCAATTCCATTTGCTGTTTTCATTTTCAACTTCTTTAAGCAAATTCATACATTTTGTCTCTTTTGGCGTTCATATAGAATGGCAATAGGGTAGACACATTTTTGAAATTAAAGAATTTGCTTTAAAGTTTTTTAGAAGTTTGGTTTCGTTGACACCCTTAACTTTTCTGGCATGAGATTTTAAATGCCAAAATCAATTTGTTCAATTTTTAGTGGCGCCAGTCTTAAACAATTCATAGAGTTTTTCTTTTCATTTTCAATTTTCTAGATCGTGTATGTCTTATGTCTTTTGCCATTATATTCCTGCTGTCGCTTGAGGATTTATTTTAATGCCTTTGTAGACTTAAAATTTCGTTTTCTTTTTATTTTCAATTTATTTCTACTTTAATTTTGTGTATGAATTTAAATCAATATTTATACAAAAGTTGTATAGAAAATTGAAAATGTAATAAAAATATAGAGAAAGTATAGCAAAATGTTATAACGGCAGCTATTGAATTATTTATGAAAATTATAATTAATAATAACTTTTATGGGAAATAACTTTAGAAGTAAAAGAAAAGAAAAAAAAAAAAAAAAGAGAGAAAAAAAAGAAACATAAAGAAAAAATGCAGAGTTAAGCAGTGTCATATAAAAAGCGGAATTTCACATGAAATTATTTTATAGAAATTTTTAAAGAAATAAATTTAGGAAATAAAACAAGAAACTTTTTTAAATCTTAAGTTATTGAATAAGATAAGTTGAATAAAGGTTAGTTGAATAAAATTAAGGTTGGCTTAAACGGTATCCATGCTTCTTACTTAATGCTTTGATGTTAATGTATTGCTGCTTTCTAAAGCCATTTTCAATTCCTGTTATACTCTCGTTACTAACAGCTTTTTTCAACAGAAATGCTGTTTATTTTTCGTATGATTTTTTTTGTTCTGCGGCAAGCTCAGCTGCTAACTTTCTCTTCAAACGAGGCCCTGCATCAGTAGAGTCTAAATGCCTCCGACCTCGTTTAATGCCGGGCAAGCCGCAATCACTTATTTCAATAATTGGATGCAAGCAACCGCGAGTGTTTTTTTTTTTTTTATCGTTCAAGTATTCCATTGTATTTTGGAAAATTTAAATTTATGAAAACAATACTTGCTCATCTGATAAGTTTTGTTGTGTAATATTCTCCAAAATAAATTCTTTTACACTATCTTTTTGTCGATTTTAGCTGCTTCAAACTTCAAGCAGTGTTGAATGGCAAAACTCGTATGAAACTACAAAATTAAGTTTTTTCCCAAAAGGAACAAAAAGGAGGAGCAAAAAGTGGTAATAGTGTTTGATAATAAACAGTTTTATTAATAACTTTTTTCACAAACATTGCAATACCTTTCTATACACAGAAGTTATATTCCACACAATACACGTATGTTTGTTAGTTTCGACCTATAACAACACACTAAGAACACACTGAGTTACTAGACAATAACACTTAACTATTTTTTAAACTATATCAAAAATTGTTTTACATACCTTGTCTAACTTCTTTCATACTTAAACTTTTTCACAGTCTTTAAAATTAATGTTTTACTCACGATCAAAGTTTGTAAAAATTTCGCGCATATTTTCTGTTCATAATGCGACCATGAAACATCTGACTTTTTTCTTTAATAAAATAACAGGGTGCAACATAAAAATTATAAAAAAAACGTTTATATAATTGTCAGAGTATACGAATTCAAAAAACGAAAGCAGATTTTAAATTTTAAACAAAAAAAAATTGAATTTTTGTCAAAAATAGCAACATTTTACCCTTAGTGCATTGGAGTGTAGTTTCAGATATTAAAAATAAAATATTTTTTAATATTTTTAAGTAATATTTTAAATAAATTTTATTAGTGATTTATTTTAAAAAAATAAAAAAAAATTCATGCAATTAACTGTTAAAAAACAAGTTAAATGTGTTTCCAAACAATTTCAAAAGTTTTACTATTTAATGCAGTAAAAATTTTATGTTTTTAAATGCTTCAATAAGAATTTTAAGTCCAAAGAAAGCACTTAAATTCTGTCTCATTCCATACCCTCTGGGATATTGTTTCCAAAAGCTTTTGCAAAGAACAATCTTTCCAAACATATCGAGGAATACATACGAACAAAAATTCCAGCCTAGTAAAACGATGATGAAATCCTTATACAAGTATGTCGAAATATAATATTCTTGTTTATACGAGTATATGCATACATAAGTACATGCATACAGTCATACCATGACATACAAGTTTTTGTATTGCTTTCATGCAGTATTGGTATGCCAAAAAGAAAATAATTCGTATTCATACATGTAAGTAGAATCATACGCTCAAATGCACAAAGAATTATAATATTATTAAAAGTATATCGGATATAAAGAATATGCAAAGCCAGAGACGGAATGAGTAACAAAGAAATTTTAAAATTGAAATAAAGACTTAAAAAACAAGATCCGAGAAACATTGTAATGACTTTAACATGAAATGGCATAATATGCAGAAGATATTCGTTAAAAAGGAAAGGAATTACAATTTCATTACCTTCATACAGAAAAACTGAACAATAATTTTTAAGATAATAAAAAAGTTAATTGATAATAGGTTTTAAAGCTGAGAGAATTGCTATTTTGATAATTATTTTTTTTTTTTTTTTTGGTAGATGGCAAAATGCGTTTATGCATCCAACGCCCTTCATGGTACAGCATACCGACTAAAAGCACAACTGTCTTGTCTGGAAAGTATTCCTACTACTACTACTACACTATTCAGCATTACTTCAAGTTAGGTCTCCTGTAGGTCCTTAGCCTCCTCTCAACATTATGTCTGCCTTCAGGCTGCCGTCGCTATTGTCATACCCGCCAAGAGGAGAGTTTTCTCATTGAGCCTTATCTAGATCGCGCTTCTTCCTTTTAAGGATTCGCTCATTAAATTGCCCTACAGCTTTACAGGTATCTGCTGTTCTATTCTTCTAGTCTATACGATTTTCCACTATTATTTCTCTTTTATTATTGACTAAATTAAAAATAATTGATTTTAATTAAATTTTGGATTGATTTTTTCGTTAGTGAATTTTTTTTTTCTGCACAGTTTTCTTTTTTCTGAAACCAATATTCAGGGGTGTAAACCCCTACTCATGCGTGTTTTTTTTTTAAGCGCCATACAAATGAGATGAAGACAAATTGCTGTCAATTTGATCACTCAAAGGCCTGTCTTGGACATTAACATTGGTATTAGCATTGGCATTAGCATTGGCATTGGAATTAGCATTAGCATTGACATTGGCATTAGAATTGTCATTAGCATTGGCATTTGCATTGGAATTAGCCTTAGCATTGGACATTAGCATTGGCATTGGCACTAGCTTTGGCAATAGCATTGGCATTGGCATTAGCTTTGGCAATAGCATTGGCATTGGCATTAGCCTTGGCAATATCATTGGCATTAGCATTGGCATTGGAATTAGCATTGGCATTGGCATTGAAATAAGCATTGGAATTGGAATTAGCATTGGCATTTTGGCATTAACATTGGTACTGGCATTGACATTAGCTTTGGCAATAGCATTGGCATTATCATTAGCATTGGCATTGGAATTAGCATTGGCATTGGAATTAGCGTTGGCATTGGCATTATCATTAGCATTAGCACTGGCATTGGAATTAACATTGACATTGACATTGACATTGACATTGACATTGACATTGACATTGACATTGACATTGACATTGACATTGACATTGACATTGACATTGACATTGACATTGACATTGACATTGACATTGACATTGACATTGACATTGACATTGACATTGACATTGACATTGACATTGACATTGACATTGACATTGACATTGACATTGACATTGACATTGACATTGACATTGACATTGACATTGACATTGACATTGACATTGACATTGACATTGACATTGACATTGACATTGACATTGACATTGACATTGACATTGACATTGACATTGACATTGACATTGACATTGACATTGACATTGACATTGACATTGACATTGACATTGACATTGACATTGACATTGACATTGACATTGACATTGACATTGACATTGACATTGACATTGACATTGACATTGACATTGACATTGACATTGACATTGACATTGACATTGACATTGACATTGACATTGACATTGACATTGACATTGACATTGACATTGACATTGACATTGACATTGACATTGACATTGACATTGACATTGACATTGACATTGACATTGACATTGACATTGACATTGACATTGACATTGACATTGACATTGACATTGACATTGACATTGACATTGACATTGACATTGACATTGACATTGACATTGACATTGACATTGACATGACATTGACATGACATTGACATGACATTGACATGACATTGACATGACATTGACATGACATTGACATGACATTGACATGACATTGACATGACATTGACATGACATTGACATGACATTGACATGACATTGACATGACATTGACATGACATTGACATGACATTGACATGACATTGACATGACATTGACATGACATGACATTGATATGACATTGATATGACATTGACATGACATTGACATGACATTGACATGACATTGACATGACATTGACATGACATTGACATGACATTGACATGACATTGACATGACATTGACATGACATTGACATGACATTGACATGACATTGACATGACATTGACATGACATTGACATGACATTGACATGACATTGACATGACATTGACATGACATTGACATGACATTGACATGACATTGACATGACATTGACATGACATTGACATGACATTGACATGACATTGACATGACATTGACATGACATTGACATGACATTGACATGACATTGACATGACATTGACATGACATTGACATGACATTGACATGACATTGACATGACATTGACATGACATTGACATGACATTGACATGACATTGACATGACATTGACATGACATTGACATGACATTGACATGACATTGACATGACATTGACATGACATTGACATGACATTGACATGACATTGACATGACATTGACATGACATTGACATGACATTGACATGACATTGACATGACATTGACATGACATTGACATGACATTGGCATTAGCTTTGGCATTTGCATTGGAATTAGCATTGGCACTGGCATTTGAATTAGCATTGGCATTGGCATTGAAATAAGCATTGGAATTGGAATTAGCATTGGCATTTTAACTCTAAACTGTTGTAAGCAGGTTTTTTTTTTTGTTTTCACGAAACAAATTCTCAGAATCTTGAATTTACTTAGACCACCTCCCATGGTAGTAAACATAGCACAATGATATATGTACACTCTACATTGCTCTCATGCTCCAACGAATCTATAAAGTTTAACACCCTACCTGCTTTGATAAGCAACTTCGCGATTTCCTGTAAACGGCCGACTACCTTTAAAATAGACGTTTAAGCATATATGAGAGTTGTATTCTATGTTGGGTCAGATAAATATCTGGTTATTTTCATTTTTTTTTTATTTACATGTAGTACCTCTCTCAGAGCACATCCTTTTGTGGTTGATTGTCCAGCAAATCTCACAACGCGTTATAGAGAAAATTCGTTTTTTAGCCGTTCTTAGAAAGGTTAAACTAAATGTCCACAACTTCGGCCGGGAAGTTATACTACTTTATTTTGCCATTTGTCTTGACAGTTTATACAGTTCATCGTATTAACCTATAAAGATAAAAGAATAGTTTAACAGCTTAATGCAATGAAATGAAAAACGGAGATTTAAACTTAACAGATGAAATTTTCGTTCCAATTTTTAATAATTTTAACACAAATTAGTCAGTTTTAATTTTAAAGCAATTCAAGCCAACTGCTTGAGATAAATTTGATTAGTTTTTATTACTTAAAAACAAAATTAAGTTCTTTGGTATGAAAGAAAGAATTAATTTTTTCTTTTCCATTTATCTACTTCTCAAAATGAAAAGGTTTTATGTTCAATTAATTCTATACTTAAATTGAAATTAAAACTAAAATATGTATCGTATGTACGTCTTCAGTAAAGATTTTGTTTTAACTGGCCTGCTTATCAAAGTCTCTAAAATTTTGTATTTTTCTTCAATTTGCTGTTGTTTTCATATCAACTTCTACTCGTATGATTTTGTTAAATTTGTTTGCTCCTAATTTTCCATTTTAATGAACACTTTTAATTGATGGCCTGATTTGAAATTTTTTTTTTGTGTAAATCATGCTCATGTTTATAATGCACTTCCATAGCATTTAAAAAGACCAACATTTCAATTTAATTATTGCTGTCAACTGGTCAACAATAACGAAGTGACCTAAAAATGAAAGCAAAAAAAAAAAAAAAATTTTAATAATAAGTAAATAGAATTATTTCTATATTAGCCATTAAAGTACGTTAAAACTAAAAGTTTATTAAATATTTAATTAAAAAAAAAAATTCAAAGAAACTTAATAACATAAATCTTATTTAAAAATTATAAAGAAAATGTTATAAAGACACAGCTTTAGAGTAATTTAATCAACAAAATGCATTAAATAAGTGTCTGTAACTTAATGATGTTTGTTTGCCATTAAAATAATGATGTTTAAAGAGAGTAAGCATACACATGAGTCAATCAAGTTGAACAACTTAGTATTTATTTTTTTGAAAATCCACATAAAATTAGTAGTAGTGGTAATAATTGCGCAAAAGCAGTAGTAGTGTACTAGTAGAAATAGTAGTAGCATCGTACACAGAAAAAAATTAAAATAAAATCGATTTGTACTACCAATTAAATTGTTTACTAGTTTTGCCCTTACAAACAATATTAAAAATATCAATTAAAAAATTAATAGTGTAGAGCTTTTTGACAAAAAAAAAATTTCAATTATATATTTAATTGGGCCCAATTAATCTTTT
Source organism: Metopia argyrocephala (assembly GCA_963576795.1). NCBI lineage: Eukaryota > Metazoa > Arthropoda > Insecta > Diptera > Sarcophagidae > Metopia > Metopia argyrocephala. Next base: position 111,947,237 of record OY756210.1, read on the forward strand.
TATTAAAAATTCAGGCACATTTTAATCAAATAAATTAATTGGTATAATTAAAAAATTAATTGACGCAAATATTTTAAACCGATTAAAAAATTAATTAATAGAACTAAAATTTTATTTGATTCCGCTGATTTAAAATGATAAAGATATTTTAAATGCAACCCCAAATTTACACAAAATTCGAAATTATAATAATTTTTTTAATAAAAATATACAACTAAAAACATAAATACGATAAATACAGAGATGAGTACATATTTAACCAATACGACAAAAAAGGAATGAACCACTTATTATTATTCTTTATACAAATGCATATTTGTTTTGTCTATGTAAAAATAAATAATAATTGGAACTAGTATTTATGTAAATATTTAATTATTGGCAATTCGTAGTGCGGGAGTTTATGTGCTCTATCAGCCATTTTATATATCTCGAGTTAATGATGCCACTTTAGGTTTTTGACACCAAAATTTTTAAAATCTGCAATCTGTATTCGACTATTTATCTCCTAAACTAGACGAATTTAATGAAATAAAAAAGTTTTGGGTTATTTTTGCCGTGGAACTTTTTTTATGCGGTCCCTATTTATCGCAAAAGAAATTATTTTTAATAGCGTTTTGTGAAGTTTTGTGTAATTTTTTTTTGTGCGATTTTATTTATACGGTTTTATATTAGCAGGCTTCTCTGTATAAAATATATCGTCTTTATATTTTAATTTTAAACATTTATTTAATTTACGTAAATAACAATACGTACTCGAATTTTAAATTAAAAAGTAATCATATATTGATTATTTATATAACATATTAAACAACACTAAAGCATAAGAAAAAAACATACGCACAAGCATTTTAATTTTTGTTATTCTATTAAAAAATTCATTATATTAATTAAAAATTTAATTGAAAATATTGAATGATACTAAAAAATTTGTTAATTGAAATTATTTTAACAAAAAATTTTTTTGTGTATTAGTAGTAAAAGTAATAGTAGAGTTTCACAAATTTTTTTTTTTTTTTTTTGAGACAAATATTCAATGGTAAACCGCTACTACCAGACGCCTTCGGAATAAGACAAATTGCTGTGAATTGATCATTTAGCGGAAAATGTTATACCTTCACCCTTGAATGATCAACAGCAATTGCCTCATCGTTACGTGTTGATTGTGTGGTGAGTGTCTTCGCTAAGTAGGTTTAGCTGTTGACTGCTACTTCCCAATAGGGGGTGCTTTTCTCTTGGCCATACGTTTTTTTGTTTTTAAAGGTTAAGGTGGAATAGAATAAAATGTCGCGGAGCGGCTTTAGCGGTTTGCCAGTAATTCTGATTATTTTTTTATTATTTGTTATCGTAATCAATTAATAATCATGCAAAACCTTAAATAATCGTAATCGTGATCATTACTTCGCCCTTAAAAAAAAGACTTATTTAATTAGTAATCATTACGAATAAAAATCATTATTTCCCAGATATGGTACATACTTCATACATACGAGTACATGTAAACATATATCAAAAGCAATAAAACCATAAACAGTCATGTTACTTGTTGTTGCTTTAATCACTAAAATCACATTGGGAAAATAGTTTTTTTTTTTTGTCTTTTTGTTTCCATATACATATTACACTACTCGTATCTCGTTTATGTGTTCATTTACGCTTTAAACATCATGGCCTTTGCTGGTACAACATCAAATATAAGCCGTGTCCTTGAGCAGTTTGTTTTGCAAATATCTACAGAATATGAATAAAAAATATAAAAAATGGAAAATGAAAAAATACAAAAAAAAAGCAGAATAATAATAAAAAATAGAACTAAACACTAAACCAAATTGTTACTAAGTGAGTGTAAGTATATGAGTTTATAAAATGCATGTTAAGTGGGATTTATAACATGAACTTATATTCGATAAAAAACTTAATAAAAAATATATGTCGACCTTTTTGTTCTTTTTTTTTTTTTTCTTTTCATTCATATACAATTTACACATTCATTGTTCATTTCTATTAGGGTAATTCCACAAAACAGGCACAAATATAATAATTTTATATAGCAATACAATGGTAATTGCTGAGACTATATGCTCTGTATAGTGCAAGTGACAAGCTGTTGGGCACTGAGTTGACAATTTTCTTACATGCCTTCAGAACTGTGCTTTAGCAGGAGATTCAGGGTTGTGGTACCGAACTGGGAACGTTGGTCTACTGAATATTTGGCTCGACGTGAGTTCAAACTGAACTTGTGCACCGATGATTCTAAAATGGACAGTGGATTAGGAGCTAGCGTTTAAGCCTGTCAATTCTAGTAGGGCTGCGATCCTGGCCATAACTTTATGCGCTGACATGAACCTGGATATTGCCTCAAGTCGCCGTATCCTAGTGGTTAGTGTGTTGGATTACTAATCCGATAGCGCTGGGTTCAAATCTCAGCTCTGACATCTTGAAAAAAACAGAAATATAAAAAAATTATTTCTTTCGGAAACTACCTCTTAGTAGCCTTCTGGCGGTTTTTTCAAAATTATAATTTAAAATTAAGAGGTTCCCCCCTCCAGGAAGACCATCTACAAAGAAACTGCTCCCCGACTTTCCACTCTATTCCACCTTAACCAGTGTCAACGTAAAACGGATGATCAGGAAAAAGCGCCACCTATTGGGAAGTAGCAGATAACAGCTAAACCTATTTAGCGAAGGCACACTCACCACATGATCAACATGCAACGATGAGGCAATTGATGTTGATCATTCAAGGGTGAAGGTATAACACTGGCCTTTGAATGATCAATTATCATCAATTTGTCTCCTTCCTAAGGCGCTTAACAAAATTCCAATACAATGCATAGCATTCAGTAGGGGTTTACCCCTGAGTATTGGTCTCAAATAAAAAAAAAAGCTCTGGGAGTAACTCAAGCTTCTCAAGTCTGTCGTTCGTAGTCGATATTAAACTGTAGGTCCCGGTACTCATGGATAAAAATTTACACACACAACATGAGTGCTGCTAGAAGCTAGGCCGTAACCCTGACATAAATTATGTATGTATGTATTGGTCTCAAGATTAGTCGGTTAATATATCGTCAATGGAATTAAAGAACGCTGTAACTGACAAAAATCAAAAATACGTTTTTTGCATCATTTTTATCAAAAAAAACAAAAAAAAAAAAATACGCGTCGATTGGTCCCGGTCCCAGATTTCTACGATGAAAATAAATTCACCTACGCCGTCTGCGAAATGAAAAATTCCAGTGTATTTGTTCCACTTTCATACAGGTTTTTTGGCTCTGACGAACATTTAAGATTTTGTCAGTTACAGCGTTCTTTAATTCCATCGACGATATATAGTCAGGCTGCCTTAAGGCGCTTAACTCCTCGCATCGTATAACATCTAGGCTTTTCAAATATTGATACGACACGTTGCAAAGACTATCGCTTAGAAAAAGGGTGCAGCTGTTCTGGGAACCTGGATACTGTGGCATAACCAGTAACGAGGAAGCCGATGTATTGGCTAGGAGAAGGTCGGCGATGCCTTATATTGTTCCGAAGCCCTGCTGTGCAGCACAGCTTTCTGCTGTTCTCAATCTAATTGGCAAATATTCTGTAACGCTCAGTCAGGTCTGAAGCATGGCAAGGCTGAGATACGGCCAAGATTTGGTTATAAGTCTGACGTTCTGAAATATAGAAGACCAGACTTGAAGATCCCAACGGATTTCCTGACGGGTCACTGTTGTGTGAGAGCGCATCTGATGAAAATTGTCATCACAATCGTAGATACTTGTAGACTTTGCTCACAAGCATCGGAAAAGGCAGAGCACTTATTGTGTGAATGTATGGCTCTTAATAGATTTAGATGGATGTGTCTAGGGAGACATATCGTCGTGCGGGAGTTTATGTGCTCTATCCGCCATTTTATATTTTTTATATATCTCGAGTTAATGATGCCACTTTAGGTTTTCGACCCCAAATTTATCAAATCAGTAATCCGTTTTAGGATATCTCGTCAAGTTTCGAGGGTAAATAGCCGAAAACGGATAGCAGATTTTAAAAATTTTGATGTCAAAAACCTAAATTAGCATCATTAACTCGAGATTTAAAAAATGGCGTATAGAGCACTTAAACTCCCGCACTACGATATAATCTCATTGGTGGGCAAATCCACCATTAAGGTTACGGACCTGCTGATTTTCATTAGGAAGGCAGTAGGTCTGCTGAACAGACAATAGACCCAAGGGGACACTATAGATCTTATAAGTAGCAGTATCCTGCATTAGTGCTGTGCCTAAACCAGTTAATAATAATAATAACTAACGCCCTGCTCCAAATGCAAGCAAAGAATTAAAGAACGCTGTGACTGACAAAAAATCAAAAATACGTTTTTTGCATCATTTTTATCAGAAAAAAAAAATACGCGTCGATTGGTGCGAGTCCCACATTTCTACGATGAAAATAAATTCACTTACGCCGTCTGCCTTTTGAAAAACAGCAGTGTCTTCCTTTTACTTTCATACAGGTTTTTTGGCTCTGGTGAGCATTTAAGGTTTTGTCAGTTACAGCGTTCTTTAATTCCATCGACGATATGTGTTAACCAGTTTGATAAATTAGTAATTAAATATTATAACGATACAATTATGTAGCCATTGAGATTAATTTAGTCTATTGTGTAGTATACCAAACTGCTAGTATTACAGTTGTGGGTTGAATTCCCACCAGAGGCTTAAGGTCTGCTAAACTACTCCGAGCATATGGTCTTCGTCACTGTGCTCGTAATATTAATTAGAATATAATTTAATATTATATTGAAATTTAAGATTAATTTAATTCTTTTTTTATTTCAGGTATGTTTTGTCTGCTATTCCCCCTTTTTTTTAAGGGTAAGTCATAAAACTAAATATATTTTGCCTCGAAAACTAAATCGTTTAAATTGCATTTAAATTCCCTAAAGAGTATTTTATATGTATTGTATATATATTATATACAATAAGTATATACTTACTTATTTACTTACTTAATTTAATGCCTTATGGCTATCTTTTTGCCATCCTTGCATTAGCTTTACAAATTTTTAAAACTTTTTAGCATTCCAATTAATGTTCAAATCACTTATAGGTTCATATTGATATTTTTACTATCAATTCTATACTTGAAAAATTGTTCAAGTGTTACAAGTGGTGATATGGTGATGAATTGAATATCACTCATACTCAAATGACCTTTTTATTTTTAACATGCAAGTTATGATTTTATAAAACAAAACTAAACTCAAGCGTGCCTAGAGTGTAAATAAAGGTTAGAGTCGGTATAAGTATTCATGTATTAATTCGTTTTTAGAAAACTAAAAAAAGTTTTATGATTTTTATTAATAAAAAAATTAAAAATAAAAAAAATCGCTTGTATTACTCAATCTGCCCTTGGCAGTATTTGACTTAATTTAATGGCAGAAAAAAAAAAACCGATAGAATACCTATATTGGTATCAGAAAAATTTTAAATATTAAAGAGCACAGATGGTTATTTCTCGATTGTAAAGGAAAAGAAAAAAATATACGAAAATGCAAGCACAAATAAAAAATAAAACTGTTGTAGTGCGCTCTGAGAGAGGTACGTATAGACCGCAAGAATATGCGACCACCCGGAATCAAATCCCTGATCTCATTAGAGCACCTCCCATGGTAGTATCGATAGAACAATGAAACGCACGTCACATTGCGCCGATGCTTCAACGAATCGATAGAGTTGGATACCCTACCGTCGTTGATAAGCACCTTCGCCCTTTCCTATACGCGATCGAAAAGCCCCAAATCCGATTTTGAAGCACCGGCCCATACATGCGAGTTGTATTCCATCCTAGGTCGGATGAAGGTCTTGTAAATATTGAGAAGGTCAGATGGAGTAAAGTATTTCTTGCACCGTACAAAAAAATCGAGGCACTTGAATGCTTCTTTCGACACTCGAAATATGTGATCATTCCAACGAACATCACAACTAATTCTCATGCCCAGAACATCAAGAGCGTCAGCCTCCTCAATATTTAAATTACCCATAGTCACAGATGGCAGGATTAAATCATCACAACGCCTATGCGTTATAAAACAACATTGGGTCTTGCGCGCATTAAATTTCACCCTGTTTGCGAGACCCCACTCCGAGATTCTTTGCAGGTCGTTTGAGAGTGTGTCATTCATATTCTGCCTACTCACCCCGATCTTAAAAACGATCGTCCTACGATCAAATGAATATGAGTGACAAATGTTACTGTCATCTGCGAAGGAGTAAATGGGATTTGAGGATTCTTTTCATCCTCATATCTTTCAAATTGGAAAAAAGCAGAGATGTGTTTTAGCATTTCTAATTATTCTTATGTTTTAAAGCAATTGTATACATCATTAGTCAATATGATGTTCGCATTCCCAAAATTGAATATTCTAACTCCTATTAAAATTCCAACTCTTAAAAGCTGAAGAATATTTTTGAATTTCTGAATATGTAATTAATCGAATATGCGGAGCTTGATCTTGCCTAGTAAATAAGAATTCAAAATTCTAATCCGCTCAACGAGATTTTAACATTCCTCTTAAACAGCAGTACTTTCGTGGAAGCTACGCAAAGTTTGAACCACTTCCAAGAATGTGCTCTGAATTAAATAACAATTTTTATCTTATTGATTAGTCCTCAGATTATGGCACATTACATACATATATAAATGATTGATCGAATCCGAAACAAAAACTTTAGAAGCATGTTCATGTCAATAAGATACTTTCAGAGCTTTTTTCAGAAGACTGCTAAGAGGTAGTTACCAAAAGAAATATTTTTGTCACGTAAGTGATGGGGTTTCAACAGGGAGCTCTTGGCTTAGTAAGCCAACAAACTAACCACTAGACTACTGCGACTACAATTAAAACATTTTTGTTAATTCGACAACAAACCTTTAAAGCCCGCCCCAACAAAACCTATAATACAATAAAAAACTACACAGTTGGTGATGACGCCTTTTTTGTTAAATCGCTTTGCTTTGTCTGTGTTCACACGTAGAGATTCTTATTTTTAAGATTTGGGTTTATTTTTCTTTGAACTATCTTCGGCGTTCAGGCAATACAATTCTTATTTTTGATGTCATGTATGTTATTTACAATCTTGTGTATGCATGTGTGCAATTAAGAATGAGAGAGTAAAGCGTATTGCCAGTACAAGATAGAGTGTACTCGTTTCTTTACCCCTCATCGCCTTCGCCCATAAATATTCAATCTTAAGCATAATAATCTCTACGTGTGAGCACAGACTTTCAATATTATTTTAAGAGGTGTTCGACGAAAGAAATAGTTTTCATATTTCTTTTTTTTTTCACGATAGCAGAGCTGTTTTTTGAACTCGGAGCTCTTGTTTAATCAGCCAACACACTAACCGCTAGTCTATGGCCATTGATGATTGCTGTTGGATTATTTAGTGGTGAAGGTATAACACTGGCCATTAAATAATCTACAGCAATCGAATTTTTTTTTATAAGACCAATACTTAGGGGCTACATCCCTGCTCATGTTGTGCGTTTAATTGGAATTGGAAAAGTCGGTTTTTTAAGCGCCTTATAAGGGACAAGTTTCCGACAGTTGATCAGTCCGATTTTTTTTATAAATCCAATACTCAGGGGCTAGATCCCTACTCATGCTGTGTGTTGCATTGCAATTGGAAAAATAGGTTTTTTCTAAGCGCTCTATATGGGATAAGTTGCTGGCAGTTTATCAGTCAAACTACCATCACCACGACAAGGTGATGACACCACAAAAAGTGAATAAATACAATTATTGTGGCACTGTATATGAAAAGCTTTTTGTATTATTTCCCTCTTGGCTTTTGCAAGAAAATTAATATAAAATTGAAAAATGAAATGTTAAATTAAAAATTCTTTGTCGACCTCTAACGCCTGGTCTTATACCGTAGATAGACGACAACGTTAACGTGCATTAAGAACTTACTAATACAAATTAAGATTTTACCCTGACAGACGACAGTTTCTGCATTTATAGTCTACGCTTTGTTTTGTTTGTGAACTATTTTTATTTGCTTTTATACCCACAGATATCAGAGGTTTATGACTTTGCTTCTATCCATTTCAGTTACCAATAGTAAATAATTAGCCAAAAATTTTCTGTTTTATGCGATGTTTCTTAATATGGCAGCTTAATGCAGTATAAATTCAGTTTGGTTTTGTGCATGTACATTGAAGATAATGCGCAAGTTAATTGGAATTAACTCAACTAATTCACAATAACGCCGTCGCATACAGGGTTAGAATAGCCTGTTTTCTTGGATTAATTAAAAAAAAATTTTAAGTATCGTCAAAATTTTTTGTACCCGGTTAGAGTATATAAAATTCTACAGCACTTGTCGTTAAAATAAATGTCAAAAGTGCTCTGGTGTTTTTGTAGTTAAACTTCAAAGTCAAACTTTATAAAAATTTTTGTGCAAAAAAAAGGTAAAAAAAGTGAAAACTTTCTCGTGGAAAAATTTATTTATTTTTAAAAGTATTGCAAAAGTTAACAATTTTTCAATGGAACCATCAAGTTCAGGCTATTTCGCAAATACTTCGTTAGCACTTGTGTATCAAATTGTGTGTGGAAGTGTTTTAGATTTAGTGATTTACATTGGAAATGCCAAAAAAATTTTATATTTTTATATTTTCAATGGATATATAGTTATTATTTGTCCACATTCATGTCATAATTTTTAGTTTATATTAAAGAGGGCATAAATCTCTATTATATTGCAAAATTTTACGCTGCCTTTTTGTGCCTTTTAGAAGCTATGCATTGTTTAATGCAAGTATTGCAGCAGTCAAATAGCTAAAAATCACATTGATCTCGCGACTGGTGCTGTTGTTGTGTGTTGTGTTTTGTTGTTTTTCATGTTACTTTTTTCTTACTGATCGAAAGACCTGTACATGTAGACAATTTAAGATTTGGCCTTTCCATTCTTCATACCTGGATTCGATTTTTTGAATGTCTTTTGCACGTCTTATGCACACAATACAGGACAACTTTTTGTTGAAACGTATCCTTGGTACAATATGCCTCCCACTTTACACAAGTATTTTATTCACGGACACGAAATTGTGTCAAATTCCATTTTACCTATTGGGCAGTTATCAGAAGAAGCGCAAGAAGCTCGAAATAAAGATTTTAAAAAATATTGGGAATTTCATTCACGAAAGTGCAGTCGCGAAAAATCAAACCAAGGCATTTTCAATATGTTTTTAATAACCGCTGACCCAATTATTTCAAGCATGCAAAAACTGCCTACAAAGAAGGTTCAAAGCTTGCCAGGAGAGAAAATTGATTTAATTGATCCTGCAGCTTCGAACAAAAACTATTTCAGTGATGCTGAAGTTGCTGATGCTGCTGCTGATGATGATGATTATGATGATGGTGACGATGATGATAATGATGATGGTGATGATGATGTTGATGATTAACTTTAACATGTATAAAATGTAATGTTTAAGTTTTCATACTGTACTCCTTGCGCTATATACCTGCACTGATATTTGGCATTATTTAATAAAATTATACTCAAATATACTTAGAAAACGTTTTGTTTTCCTTATTTAAATGGTATTAACTGAAAAATAAAGAAAAATTATCCGAACATAACCTTCCTAATTTAAGAAAACATGCTATTCTAACCCACTGTGCGTCGTCTGTCTAAGGTATTAGGCTACAAAAGAAATTCTAAAAAAATTTTTAAAAAATCAAAATTTTTTTTACATCTGCAATTTAGTGTAACGTAGGGAAGACACCAATCTACTTCATGTCCCTTAAAAAATAGCAAATTAATGTTTCAAATTAATCATATAAAATTGGCTTTTGTAATTATCTGCTTATATAAAATATATTTCCATTGTTAAGGATATTACAATTAAGAACAATAAAGAATTACTTTACGTTTTGCAAACAGTATATATTCAAGTAAGAGATCTGCTAGCGTATACGTAATATATAAATTAAAATATCAGTCACACGCCTTCTGTATATGCTGAAAAAACAAAAAATACTACAACACTTAACAAGGTGTCTGCCAATTTATAACAACTTCGTTTATTTGTATTGTTTTATGGTACAACACTCTTTTATTCTTCATTGCTTTTTAAATGACAAGTAGTTAAAAACGGGGTCAACATTTTTATATATATTTGCTTAATTAAAAGGCAACACCTTTCTGCATTATTTGCCACAATGTTTTACCTCAACAACTTTATTTAAAAAATAAAAATGAAATAAAACAGAATGCAGACAAAACAAAAACGAAACAGAAACAAAAAACAGGATAAAAATTAAACAAACAGATATAAAACCATTTAAACGAGAATCTGTTAAGAAAAACAAAAAAAAACAAACAAAAAAATTTGCTTGTAAAAGAATTAAAAGAAGGGGGGAGGGAACAAAAAGCCATGAAGAAAGAAAAAAGTATTAAAAGATCTGTTACACTAAAATCAATGATTGTCCTTAAAAAAAAAGCACTTAAACGTTCACTTACTTTTTGGTCTCCTTCGTATAGCTGCTATTGTTGCTTTTGTTATTACTATGGCTTTTAGTTTTCCTTTTAAGCCACATTCGTTACCAATTCTAGATTGGGCCACATTGTATTCATAGAGAAATAAAAGAAATTAAAATGCAGAGAAGCAAAAAATCAGAAGAGACATTTAACAATTTTTTTATTTTTAATTTTTTTATCTTCCTTTTTAAGCAGTTTTTCGTTTGTATTTGTTAAAGAAATTAATTGCTATGCATGGAATAATTGTAAAGTGTTTTTAGAAATCGTATTTCCTTTTCAACCGAAAAAGAGAAAATTTGTAAGAAAAAAAAATTACAAAAATTAATAGCAAAAGAAAATGTTTCTTTTGAAAATTGTTACAATTGAAAAAATAAACCCAAAAGGAACTTTAATCCAATTTAGAACTGCTGTGTTATTACAAAATAAAATTAAACTAGACTTGAAGTTTAATTTAATAAAAATTTTAGTTGAAAATTTGCTATACAGGGTACTACTAGTATACTTTTTTCTTTTTTTTTAATGCGTCAAATATTTGATAAAAAAGTAAATATTTTATTTAAACATTTATCTTGTGGGCGGTTTGTTTATTCAAATTTAATTAAATAAAATATTAATTATTTTTTTGTTTATCAGCTTTTAAGTAGTTTTTTATAATATGTTTCATTAAAACCAAATTTTTGTATAATATATTTTAATCAAATAGTTGATAAATGTTTAGCTTTAAAAGAAATTTAACTTTACACTCGGGCCTCGATTATTCATGATGGTCGGGACCAGAAGCATTACGGAAAATCGATTTTCACGATTAATCGAATAACAATTTAGATATAGAGTTTTTTTTTTAATACTTTTATTATTTAACAAGCAAACATTGCTGTAAATAGATATTTACATTAAAAAAAAAAATTAATTCAAGATGGCAATGTCATAAACGGTCTGTATCCCAACTTCGTATTTTTTAGCTAGCATTTTAACACTCACATTATTTTTTGAATATTCGTTAATTATTTTAACTTTAACTTCAATATTTTAAACGTTTCTTTGTCTTTTTACTACTGGTAACGATGCCATACTAAATATATTTGAATATTACCACCGGCACTTCTCAAATTTCAAAACTAATCTGATTACTTGTAAATACTTGTGACTTATCGTATGTAAACAAGGGAATTATCCGCTTTCATCACGGATAATAGAGGTAGTCGTGGTTAATCGAAGCAAACAATTTGAAAGCATTGCAAAGAGAAGACAATAGACTGATATTTGGCCAATTGTTACCGGTTAACCGCACCACACATAATCGTGGCCCGACTGTATTTAGAATTTTTTTTTATTTATTTAAAAGGGATTATTATATTTTTAAAAAGAAATCCATTATGTGAAAGCTTAATGTCATCCACAACGACTAACTTTACAAAAAAAAACAAAAAAAAAACAAAAAAAACAAAAAAAAAAAAAACATGTACAGTGCAAAGCAAAGTATTTGAGCAAATTTCATAACTTCTTGAAGCAAACAAACTTTAGTTTGCCTAAATTCACATTTTTGTACCATCATTCTCACATGACTTTAAAGTTTTTCACTCATATTTTTTCGTCGTAGGCCGGGCCGATTGTGGTAAAAAGGAAAAATTGAATTACACACTCATAGGAAATCTGCTTGACATTTCGGAGTGGTGTGGCATAAACCGAGTCATAATTATTTCTTGCAAGACACAATATTATTAACTCTCGCATAGACGTGGTGATCATAATCTAAACTTGTCTTCAGTGATAACACTAAAGGAGGACGGAAACTTTTAATATTCTGAATGAGAATTAACTGTGATGTTATGTGGAATGATCACATCTTCCGAGTTCCGAAGGAAGTGTCTCAATTTTTTTCGGCAAGAAATACTTCACCCTCTTTTGAACTTCTTAAAATTTACCAGATGAAACAAAGCTCTCATGAATGGGCCCGTATTATTTAGAAAGTCTATTTTGATTCTTCTCGACTGCATGCAGAAAAGGGCAAAGGGGCTTAACAATGACGGTAGGATATAAAATATTTCTATCTATCAATCGATTCATTGCTACATCGACATAATTTGGCGCACGTTTCGCTGTTATATACTATAGTACCATTGAAGATGCTCTAATGTAATACATACATACATACATACATACATAATTGGCCTTTAAAACCCTATGTCAAGGTTACGGCCTAGCTTCTTGCAGCACTTATGTTGTATGTGTAAATTTTTATCCATGAGTAACCGGTACCTACAGTTTAATGTCGACTCCGAACGACAGACTTGAGAAGCTTGTTCATGGCAATTATTTACTCTCAGAACTTTTGCCAGAAGACTGCTGACAGGTAGTCGCCGAAAGATTTATTTTTTTCATGTTTCTTTTTTTTTTTAAGATGTTGGAGCTGGGTGTCGAATCCAGGGCTCATGTATTAGTAAGCCAACACACTAACCACTAGACCACGGCGACTACAATGTAATAAAAATATTAGTTACGAACAATTAGATATTCTTACGTACTTGGACCTCTCACACAGCACATCCTTTTTGGGTTTAATTTTCAGTGGAAAACATAATGCACTACTAAAGGATTTCGTTTTGAGCTGCATAGTTTTCTTACAATTACCATACGAACAGCTTCAAATCAAATGTCCGAAAACTCTACTCCGTCTTTCCTCCTTCCCATTACATATATTCCTAACTACAGTGTAATACACTATATGAGTAGAGGTCATCCACTGAATACTGGTCTCGTATAAACAAAAAAATTGGAATTCTAAGTGAACATGCACAACTCCGAGAAAGTTTTTTAGTTTGTTTCTGATGAGAATATTAAAGTGGAATTTCTGAGTTTAAAAAAAAAAATTTGTAGAGTAACATTTATGTGTTATCTCCCTTTCTGTTTGTCTCCTCACACGAATATGTTCAAAGTAATGTCTTGTAGGGCGGCTTAATATTATGACTTCTCGTCATATTGGAATTTGGAAATCCGAATTTGAATCCCGGTAAGAGTGGTCATTATCTTAATTAATGTTATTTTCTTAGAAATAGTAAATTCTATGCAGAATTTAATAATTTTTGATAATCAAAGTAGAAAATGACCACCATGAAGAAATTGAACACAATCCGAACTGGACAAATTTTCGACACAAGCTATCAGAGTTCTTTGGGTTTTGTTTATATTTAGGGCAATCATCAACTATTTAACTCACACTTTTTACAGAAATCATATACAGATTGGAATTATAATTTTTTTAACATATCCTGTAATGAGTTAGTCGAAAACTTACTAAACCCATCACATTTTTATCATATTCTCCTTTTTTTTATTTAATACCAATACTCAGGAGTAAACCCCTACTAAATGCAGTGCATTGTATTGGAATCTTGAATATATAGATATACATAAATACAATAGATAGATATATAGATGTGAATTTTATAATTGAATTTTTATAATTGTCATCTTAGTTGGATGAATCAGATATTCTATTATAACTTCTAAATTAAATATTATTTGAAAAAGAATTGTTTACAAAAATATTTGCTGTTTTTAAGAGTAACAAACGTAATGCATTCTAGGCAACTTTGCTGAGATTGTACAACTATTGTATATTTTGACTCCACAGTAACTTTCGAAGATAAAGAAGTAGAAACTGTTTAACTGTTTGGGGTGTTGAAAAAAGATCATGAACCACTCATCTTTAGAAAATCAATAGAAGAACTTTGTCTAATTGACAGAGAATAGTGTGACTTTTAAAATGCCATGCCGTGATAAAATTTATAAATTCTTAGTACTTATCGATTTAATTATTAGAGGTTAGGAGTTTAAATTCTAATACGCAAATGGGCCTAAATCGAATAAGCCCATAGCACAGCTAAACGACCATTTATTAAATACCAGTCATACTGCTTCCATTTCTATTTCCATACCTAATGTATATCCAAACGTTCCTCAAAACGAAACAGTTGCCACTTGTGAAACAAATAATAAAAATACTCAATTTATAAGCCTTACGCAAAGCCAATTTTCAGATCTTTTAGGAAATATGAAAACCAAAAGAGAAATCAACACTACATTTAGCTCTTGCACTGCAAGATTTAATGGCGGTCGTAACACAACAAAGATAGAAGATTTTATCGCTACTATTCTTGTTTTTAAGGAAGCTGAAAATATATCAGACGCATTTTCTCTTTTAAGGTTGCCTCTTCTTTTAGAAAGATATGCATCTGCCTGGTGGCAAGGCGTACAATATGAAGCTAAAACTTTTAATGATGCCATATAGCTTTTAAGAAATGCCTTTTCTCTTTCTTCTCTCAAACAAAAAGTAAAAGAATCAACGGACATATTTATTTGTAGAAAGAGACGCTTGTTTCTTTTCTAAGTATTTTATTAACGTGTTTTTTTTTAATGTGAGGAAAATAAAAGGCAACTATGTTCTTAATTTGGCCAAACAGTTCTTTATTTCATAGCTCTCATTATCTACATACCAAAGAGATTCTGTAACATTTTGTGAAAATCTAAAAAATCAAACACTAGTTTTGGCCTAAAAATGATTGGCTGAAGAGCTTTTGAAGCCGCTTGATTAACTAAAATTATATAGACACGGACTCATCTCATTCCTCGACGAAGAGACTATTACACTATCTATGGCATGAATTTCGGTTTGAGAATTGTAGACAAGTTGAGAGAGAGGCTTCAGCAGCATAATTAGTTGGGAGAGAAATAATATACTCGTAGAGGACAGTAGGAAATACCTCTTAATACCCATATTTTAACATATTTGAACTGGTAAGCTAGATTTATACGATTGAAAGTTTCTTCAAAATTGTTCTTCAAAATGCTTTAAACTCGTGTAAACAACAAAATTTCTTTAAAATTTATTGATCAAAATTTATTGAACAAAACTTTTGAAGATTTTTTTGATGCCGTGTAAATAAGCATCAAAATCACAACTGGCAATATTGATAACTATAAATAATTTGACAGCATGTTCATTTTTTTGATTCAATATTTTAATATTTTATATGTGAACAGAATGTTATTTCTTTATAATATTTTAATTTTATTTTTTTTTATGTAAAAACAGAATGTGATCTTAAGTTGCCAAATAAATGAATTGTACTTTTTATTTCGATTTATTGGGTTTTTAATTAATTTTAATAAATATGTTTGAATTGCCATGGAACTTCTCCCTCATTTAAAAAATGTTCCGTGAATTCTTATCTAATGAGCTTGGACGTTTCGTTTGACGACCTTGATTGCACAATGGTTATATCGAAGACAAAATATTCCCTGTCGGCACTTCTTCATGCCATCGTCCATCCGTTATAGATCCATCCGCATTCACTTGGTCGTAGTCTGTTGTTTGTGCATAGTTACCAAACTTGCATTTGTTCAAAAAATTGTGTAATGCACATACTGCGAGAACAACTTTGATAACATTTGGTGGGGAAAGTTCCATTGTTTTTCTGACAACGCGAAATCGGGCTGAAATTAATCCAAACACGTTTTTCAAAACACGCCTAAATCTGGACAAGCTGTAATTAAAAATTATTTCCTTTGTGTTTTGATTCCGAAAACTATATGGTTTCATAATATTGGTATTTAAGGGAAACGCATCATCTGCAACAATCACATATGGAATAGATTTTTGTCTACAGGGCAGTGGTTTCGGTTGCGGCAAATTTAGCGCGTTAGTATATAATCCATTCGATAGCGAACATTTACTGAATACTACGCCATCGGACTCTCTACCATTTGCACCAACGTCGATGTAAACAAAATTGTAGTTCGCGTCCACAAGCACCATCAAAACAATGCTGTTTTTCTTTTTATAATTAAAATATGCGCTTCCACATTGTGCTGGTGCTATGATATCTAACGCCCCGATTGAATTGGGAAAATTCCATATTTATTTATACTTTGGGAAATACTATCCCATTCTTCCTCTGTTGCTGGCATCTGTACCAATATATATTATTTTTGATTTGTTTTTTATTTTATTTAATAAATTAAGTTTTACCTTTAAAAATTCATCTTTCAATACTTTATATAATGCAGAGCAGACTTCAGACACAATATTGCATATCGATGATCTTGATCTTTTGAACAAGAACATCAGACTTGCGTAACTGTCCCCAGTCTCTAAAAATCTTATAGTAATTGCCAGGTGTTTCCTCATATTAGTATTGGCCTTTTCTATTGATTGGGTGACGAGATTAAGCAAATAATCAAAATCGTCTGGTGACATTCGCATAAAGTTTTTGTATAGGTTGGGATCATTCCTTTTCAATCGCTCCCTGAAGGAGACATACACAACATTACCTTCCAAAAGAAAAGATCGAAAACAATGTTCCTTTTGCTTTCTTATTTTTTTTTTTTTTTTTTTTTGAATTATTCTCAGCTATGATGATTGTGTCGTCGTCCATATCTACTTATTAATTATTTTTTTTTATAATAATAAATTATTTCACAAAAGAAGCAAAACAGCTGATCAAAGTCAATATTTTCAATATAAAAAATTTATCAATAGTATAAATTACGTACAAAAAAATTTTGATCATATTTTTATCAACAGATTTTGAATGTATATTGAAAGAATATTTTGATCAAATTTTTGAAACATGTAAATAGAACATTAAAATAAATTTTCAAAATTTTGATAAGACTTCAAAATACCTTCAATCGTGTAAATCTAACTTTACATTGTTAGAGTTAGTAAATCCCTTTCATTAAGAAGATCACGCAAATTTTTAGTTTTATAATAATACTTGAGATTTTCAATTAACAACACAGTCTAGGACAATGTAATCCAAATCTTCATTTTCTGTACACAATTGTGCTACAGAAGCCATTTCACTTATTGAGAGTTTTGGTTAACAACACAGTCTAGAAACACTTGCTGATTTCTGACTTTTAACCCTCCGTCTTACACATGTTTTAGTTTTCACATTCGTAACACATGAGTCTAGCCAGACCCACTTAGATTTTCAATACAATTTATTAAAATAGTTTTGTTTTTTTAACAAACAAAAATAATTTATGAATGAAATACTCCACAAATATATAAAAATATATATTTTCTTTATGTATTATACACACATTAACAGCTGATAAAGTAAACCTGAAAATGAAGTTGTTTTAATTCAGCATCGGTACTGTTAGTTACTACTGGTGTAACCTAAAGTAGTCAAGAAAAAATTGGTTTAAACATAAAAAAAATATTTTACTAAATCCTAAATCCTTCCTAAAAAAGAATTCATAGCTGAGCGTGTACTAAATTGTTTGACTACATGAATATTATTCATTCTATTTTCAATATTTCAAAATTTTTAGAAAATCTCGTCTAACATTGTTCTTTTCCAAACCATAATCTCTAACATATTAAAAAAAAGCAAAAGGCTATCTTTTTATAGATTTTTTGTTGTAAAATTTGAAACCATTTGATCCATACATTCGACTCCGCATTTGTTTGCATTGTAAAACAAAATCTCTTCTGACTTCATCGCTCATGTGCACAGTGTATAGAATAACAGACGGTTGAAGGCAAATTGACACATTTGTTTTACAAATTGAAATCAAGTCTTTATGGAATCCAAACAATTACGAGAGAACACGTCGGAAATATTGGTTTTTCATTTCCTTAAGAATGCATCATAAACCCACCATATTTTTATGCCGTACTTAGCTGATTTTGATGGTATATATTCAGTAAATTTAATTAATCTTCGATAAGGAAACAACTGATCGTCAATTGTTATGGTGTCATGTGGGCTATAGTTTTTTGAAAGTTTTTATTCAAAAAATTCCATAATAATGTATTGTTGCAGCTTTGTCTTCCTGAAGTCGATATTCTCGTGTTCTGTCATCATCAAATCGAATGTAACAATCTGCAACTCTGAATATATGTAGGTAAGTTGTCTGAACGGCACAGAACCTCCTCCTTTTGATCTAATTCACTCGCGGTCAATGCTTCCCAAACTTTCCAATTTTTTTCAGTATTGGCGGTAATCCATTTTTAAAATTCTTTATTTTCCATACCGATTTGTTTTAATTATAATAATAACTACAATATTTGGTGTGAAAAAACTCCTCAATACCATAGAAATAGCCCCTATGTTGTTCAGTTGGGGCAATCAGTTCTTCTGCGTCGTCCTTAGAAATATACATGTCATTTGGTTCAATAACAATGTTACTTTTAATGTCGGATGCATCATTCGGAACGTAATCCACATCTTCAGTCCCTTTATCTGTAAACGGTTCAGCCTTCATCAGCAGCTCGTTCATGCTCTAAGTCATCAGCTAAACCCTCATCTTGCATGTAAAAATCGTCATCTGGACGTGCGTGCGAATTCAAAAGCGATTAAAATTTATCATTCATTTTGTTTACTATACACCACTAAATAATAAAATAACTTGCAAAATAACATTGTATTTTCTTATGTATATTCATATATATATCTATGAAGATTTTTTTTCTCTTCTACTTGTTGAATAACCGCACTGTGAACATATAATGTGATCTAACTCAAAAAATTCAACAGCTACTACTGATATATTTCAATATGTTAAAAAGATAATCATAAAACTTTAAAAATACATCACAATAAAAACATTCAATACAAAAAACTGTATATGTCTGACCAGACCGCATGTGTTACGAATGTGATGTGTGCAGTTAAATATTTAAAAAATATGTCCTTCTGTATCCTTTTAAGGCTTTCTTGATTTTTGCTATTAAAGCCAACAAAATTTTAGGAGGGTACCTGAAATTTCAAGTTTCTAACTAACTTTTAAATATGTTAAAACATCTTTTCAAATTGAAAAAGGTCTGGTCAGACCTATGCGTAAGACGAAGGGTTAACAAGACATTTTCATGGCTTCGTTTTCAATTTTTAAAAGAAAAGAGTTCTCTTTTGTTTCGTGATGAAACGCCTAATTAGATCAAAACTAAATTTTAATAAATAAATAAACATCGATTTTATAATTAAAGATTTTTTCTAATTTTCAATAGAAAATGTTTTCTGATATTCAAGCTAAAAGACATGGAATAGTTAAAGTTTCTGAAGAGAATTCTAAAAGCTTTACATTTTAATTTTCTATGACTGTACGATTTGAGCCTTTATGGTTTGCTATTTAATTGAAAAAAAAGAAAAAAACTGAACACATTATTGCAAATCTCAAAGTTTATGGCAAATAGAAAAAAAAAATTCAATTACTGGTCTGGTGTAAGGCAAGTAAAAGAAAACCAGAAACACAGATAAACCAAAAGTATGCAGGACCATATGAGCCAACATAACATAGAAACGAAAAATTGTTTTTGAAAAAAACTTAAAATTAAAAAAAAAATTAAAAAAATAAAAATATAAAAAAACCATTATTAAAAGCCAATGACAAGAAGAAAACTTGGAAAGGGTCAACAAGACCAGTAACAAACGAACAAACACATTAAACTTTTTACTTTAAACGTTTGATGTGGCAACTTTAGTGCAGAGAGCAGTAAACTGCAATAAATTAGGGGGTAAAGGGAACAAGTTTTATTTCTTGTTTCTTTGTTTTTCTTTTATTTTTCTTGCAATAATTTTAAATAAAAGCTAACGGTATTTGCCATTAAGAACTGACAAAGCTGTTTTCAAGTCAAATGGCTAAAAGCCTTGACTATATGCTTCGTTGCTTTACTGGTTACTGGTTGCCGGGCTGGCTATTAAACTAAATGCACTTGTTTGTAAATAATTTTCCAACGGGTTATTAAAAAAAAAGCAAAGAAAACTGAAAAACCAACCATAGAATATTTTATTTAATGCCATCCATACATTACAGTATGCACGGGAATTCATATAAACAATTTGAGAGAAACAACTTAAAATGGCCATTAAAGTAAGCCACTCAAGCATCAACCAACCTTTACTAATGAAACACTGTGGTAGTTTTTATTTTTATTTTTCTATTTTTTTTCTATTTAAATTTCAACAAAATCGTTTAGAGTTTTAATGGCAAACATGAATGGCAAATATTTGTAAAAATAAAACTATAAATTAGTTTTAGACTTAAGACTAAAGAAAAGAAAACTTATTCTAAGTGACTATTTGTAAGCAAATTAAAATCTGACTGCCATCAACTGCTTGCCATTTTAAAGTTAAATTATAAATTATGAGAAAATTAAGTAAAAGGTTTTCAAAAAAGATTACGTTTTATGAAAAATAGCTTTAATGAGCACTTAATTACTTACACTCTTTTTATAATGAGCAGAGTGCCCGGGAGTGTATAACAGACTAGAGCATTGATGCCCAAGGTAGTAGTATTGGTGAGATAAAAAAATAAGGCACAGAAGTTCTGCAAGTATAGTTTGTCTCTTCCACTCAACATACTGATTTCCTATTGGTTGATTGACGATCAAACAAAAGAGCGTAAGTATACGTGTGAGTTTAATTTTCTGATATCAGCCACTACTGGGAATCTTTGGACTAGAGTCTCTTAGTTGTAATCGAACCAAGAAACCTAGTGTTAGCAGCTAATCGCATTTGGATTGGCTTCATCAGTCGATTCTTTGAGAATTTTTTCCACAATTCTTTTGCATTTTTTGGGTATTATGTCTGCTTTAATTTAATGAAAATTGGTTTGCAGTTGCTCCAATATTAGAACAATATTTTGGACACTGTCTCTGACGTAGTCCACAAAAACAGGTCAAATACATCGAATACCATGATCTTGGTGGACAAGTACAGCAGCCAAATCACCACCATATACTTAGTTGAAATCAATATCTAGTCAACTATCTTCAATTGCAGGCAAAAAAGTCTACTATCAGTCCATAGCGCTCTAAATTGACGGTTACTTTTGCAATAATCAATTTTTTACATGCAGTGGCTTATCGTGATCAGTTCAGATCTGTGAAAATGTTTTTAGTTGATGTAACTAACGTATGAGAAATATACAGAGAACTAGCCCAAATCCGGACATTTCACTGTGGGCTCCCAGACCGGTTTTTAAGGCAACAAATCACAGGAAGCACCTAGACGCTTGAAATTGTGTGGAATTAAGTACAAGGCCCATTAAAGGTCTTAGTAAAAATTTCATGCTAATTGGGCAATGCCACGCCCACTTCTATGTGCGAAAATTAATTGTACGTCTAGAGACAAATTATGACTTGAAATTGAGTTTATTTTAATTACACTGGACAACAGTGAAATAGTATTTGGCAAAAAAAAAATGTGCGAAGTATATAGAATTTGACTAGCTTTCTTTAAGAAAATATATATAAGGGGATTTTAGTTAACGAGATATCTGGGAGCTCACTGTGCATTTGTTAACATTTTTCGACTGTTGATTTTTTATGACTACGAAATAAATTAAACCAAATTCAGAAAATTCAGCTATAACATGTTTCAAAATATAAAGAAGTTATAATTAAACTTATATGGGAGGTAACACGCCCACTTGTCTACTTCGGCTCACTTTGTGGCTGATTTTTTTCTTTGATCGTGAAGTCGTGCAGACCAAGTTTAAAAACTTTAACTTCAACCGTACTTAGGATATACAAAAATCATTATTAAGTTTGTATAAGAGTTACCACGCCCAGGTCCAATGAAAAAAAAAAAGAAACATACTCTATTGTACTTTCGGTAGTTGAGTCTTTTTATATTCTACATTACAACAAAATCTGGTCAGTCGTTTAAGCGTGATTGATCTACAAACAAACAGACTTACAAAGACATTTATAAGTTGACACAATCGTCGTGTACGACATTGTCGTTAAGGATGGCTTTAAAACACGTCACTAACGGTTGTCGACAACATCGCGGCGGTGTTCTTGCTTGATATTTTGTAGTTTATTTCCTTGAAGTTGTCGATCATTCACAGAATATTGTCAACACGCTTGCATAGTTTATACAATATGTGATTGAGGACAACCTCCGTAACATTTACGTTCTGCCAGTCGTGCACGATTTTTGCGACATTTTTTTGAAAATCTCGCTGACGAACTGTCTTAGCTGTCGTCTACACGCTATGCAGAATACTCTGTTGTTGTGCACCCATTCCCGAGGATGTCTTGAAGACAGATATCTTGAAGACAGAGCCATTGGCTATATACTTATATATTGATGAATTATCACTGAATAAATTTTTGTTCGAAAAATGATTATTAAAAGCCGGCGGCTCTAGCACCCAATCATTATACCTAAAGCGTTGAGTACGGTCGGCCTTTCGAGTGCATTTAGTTGCCATTTTATATGTAAACTTGACTTCATTGCATGTGAACCTTTTCATTATTTTCGAAACTTGATAGTAAAACTCTTATATAAATACTCTTATACAAATATGACCAGATGCCTCATTAATATCCATGTGCTTGCTTAGCGCAAGAAGACATGCATGCACTGCTTGCAAATGATGGGATGGTTGATGGAAAAGGCTGGCGATCAGGTGCAGTTTTTGAAAAACATATCGTTGTGCGGCAGTTTAAGTGCTCTATACGCCATTTTATATATCTCGAGTTAATGATGCCACTTTAGGTTTTTGATACCAAAATTTTTAAAATCAACAATCAGCTTTTGGCTATTTATCTCCAAAACTGGGCGAGATATCCGAAAACAAATTGCAGACTTGAAAAATTTTTTTTTCGAAAACCTAAATTGGCATCATTAACTCGAGATATATAAAAAATATGAAATGGCGTATAGAGCACTTAAACTCCCGCACGACGATATGTTGTTCCAATGGTTTAAAGACTACTACTACATCGCTAATGACTTACCCAAGTAAAGTTTGAAAAATTGGCTAGAAAAAGTAAAAAAAATCGTGAACGCTGTATAGGTCAAAGTGGTCCCTATAGAGTTTCAAATAATTGGTATAAATAAGAAATTAAAGATTTTTACCACTTCTTCTCATACTTTATTTGGGGTTACTTTTCTTGTGGTAGCAGCAACAGAGCATCCAATTTTGCAAGATTTAAAAAACAATGGAATACAGGACGTCATGGATAATATAAAAACAAAAGCGGAAAAGGACAAACAAAAATTGAACCTTTAGTGGGTTAAAGGTCAAACATTAATGTCTTAAAAAGAAATTGCCATTTTAAATAGCAAATTTGGTGTCGATGGAGTACCGAGAGGGAACAATTTTTGAATGCCCTGCACATGACCAGCGTGGCTTTTGCACAGGAAAATAATTCACCGATTATTCCGGCTATTTGCTTAGCCAATTTGGGTGCCATTCCAGTGTCCGATGACGAAGTAGTTGCATACTGACCACGGAGTGATGTTTAACTCAGAGTTTTTAAATGGATTAACTATATTTGTTTGTAGCAACTACTGTGTAGTTTCTCTTGATAGCCGAAAGGGTAAAGTTTTAATGAAATAAATTTAGGGGGTGCGTAGTATAGTGGTTAGAGCG
This sequence comes from Metopia argyrocephala, assembly GCA_963576795.1. Taxonomy (NCBI): domain Eukaryota; kingdom Metazoa; phylum Arthropoda; class Insecta; order Diptera; family Sarcophagidae; genus Metopia; species Metopia argyrocephala. The sequence goes on from OY756210.1 coordinate 111,971,170, forward strand.
CTCGCACAAAAACTCAAACGGCCCAGGTTCAAATCCCAGCAAAGGTGAAAAATTAAAAATTTAGTTTGCGGTTGTCTCCAAATTATAATTAAAAAAAAAAAAATAAGGGATTCCCCACCCCCTCCAAGAAGTTCGTCAACGAAGAAACCGCTCCCTGACATTCCACTCTAATCCAAGTTAACACTATCAACGACAAAGACGAATTATTAGGAAACTAGAGCCTTCTATTGAGAAGTAGCAGACGACAGCTAAGCCTACTTAGCGAAGATACTCACCACACAATCAAAATGCAACGAAGAGACAATTGCTGTTTATCATACAAAGGTGGAGGTATAATACTGGCCTTTGAATGATCAATTCTCAGCAATTTCTCTCATTCCTAAGACGCTTAATGGAATAAAAAAAATATACTGTCCTATCCAAAAATAAAAAAAATATATAAATGGTTCCAAATAAACACATATTTTTACACAGTAATTGTAATAATCGTAATGAAGCACAACCATTTATTGTCGATTGTTTAGTGAACTATACTATGCGTGAAAGAGAAAATTCTTGCAAAAATTTTCTCTGCCAATTATAATACGAATAGATTCAAATCAGTTGTTTATCAACACCATTTCTTTTCTTCTCCTCACTGTAACCTATTTTCGTGGCACCCGCATTACATGTGTGACCTCTCACTCCGCTTGTCAAATGACAGAGAGAGAGAGCGAGAAGAAAAAGAAATATTATTTTATTAAAAATATAAAAAAAATTAAATTAAATTGGAATACATTTATTTATTATAAGACGAAATACCATTTCTATTTATGCATTATAAATAGACACAATTCATAGTAAGTCAGACTGTTATCATGACTGAAGGACGTACTTTGAACTTAACGACAGCAGAAAAATGAGAGAAATCCTATTTATAAATTATTTTTTTCTTCTTCTTCTTCTTCTTCTCCACATATTTTCTTTGCTTCCTTTTCTCTTTATCTGCCATGTGTACGAGTGAGTAAACCTCCATCAAGGATGCTGTATGACAGTCATTGGATTTTTGTATGAATAGAAATAAAAACTAGAAAGACAAGAGTGCACTGAACCCATGTCATTACAGAAACGTAATAAATGTACGAGTACAATTTTTTCTTTTAATGTTTCTTGATATCATTATTAAAAAGTACAAAATGTAACATCTGGTGTCATAGCACTTTGACGAATGCAGTTACTTAATAAACACATATAAGGCTGCAGAGTTACATTGATGTCTGTTAAGGTAGATAAAAATAGAAATAAAACAGGGTAAGCTTTCAAATGCATTACAGACTTACAAAATACATATAATTGATATGATTATCAAGCCAGAATTGTTTTGCTGTTTTTAAGTAAAAAAAAAATATATATATATATATATATAAAAATAAATAATTTTGTAATTTTGTGCAAAACCAAAGTAAAAAATTTCTTTTTGACAAAACAAAGAACGAGTTTTTGGCAATTTTATTAAAAACTATTTAATTCCTGAATGATGTATATTATAGGGTGTTTTTTATTGAGGTATAGAACTTTAAGTTGGCATCACTTTTTTAACTGGCGGCCATTTTGTCAGCTGTCAAGTGATTAATATTTAGTTTGGTTTACCATTTCATCATAAACAGGTTGACAAAAGAACAACGCTTGCAAATCGTGCAAATTTATTTCGAAAATAATGGTTCAGTTCGCGAAGTTTACCGCAAGTTCCGTCCATTTTATGGTCGACATAATCGTCCATCAGAGCAATTAATTCGGTTAACCATGGATCGTTTTCGCACTACGTTTACTCTATGTGATAATACGCATCCGCAGAGACGTCGAACAGTGCGCACCGAAGATACAGTTGCCGCTGTAGAGCAAAGTGTTGAAGAGAACCCGAATGAATCGATTCGCCACCGTGCACAGCAATTGGAGCTTTGTCCATCAACTTTATGGAAGATTTTACGCAAAGATCTTGGCTTGCGACCTTACAAGATCCAGCTTGTGCAAGAATTAAAGCCGCGAGACCATGCAATGCGTCGTGATTTTGGTGTATGGGCCGAAAATGAGATTGATCTCGATGCTGATTTTCATCGCAAAATTTTGTTTAGTAATGAGGCTCATTTTTGGTTGAATGGCTACGTCAAGAAGCAAAATTGCCGCATTTGGAGTGAAGAGAATCCACATGAGACCCTTGAGACGCCATTACATCCACAAAAACTGACTGTTTGGTGTGCTCTATGGGCTGATGGAGTCATTGGGCCATACTTCTTCCGAAATAATGCTGGAGAGTCAGTTACCGTTAATGGAGACCGGTGTAGAGCCATGATAACCGACTATTTTGTTCTCGAATTGGATGGCATGAATGTGGATGAGTTGTGGTTTCAACAAGACGGCGCTACATGCCACACAGCGCACGTCACAATCGATTTATTGAAGGAAACATTCGATGAGCGCATAATTTCGCGGAATGGACCTGTCAATTGGCCACCAAGATCGTGTGATTTGACACCATTGGATTATTTTCTTTGGGGATATGTGAAGTCGCTCGTCTACGCCAACAAACCAGAAACGTTAGGGGACTTGGAAGCCAACATTCGTGGCGTTATTGCCAACATACGGCCCAACATACGAAAAAGTGGTTGAAAATTGGACCTGTAGAATAATCTTTATTCGAGCTAGCCGCGGCGGCTACATGCCCGAAATCATATTTAAACATTAATGGCATAAAATTATCCTTCCAATAAAGCCAAATTGATGGGCATTAAAACGATTTTCTTGTGTTTTTTTTTAATTCGAAGTTCTATACCTCTAAAAAAAACACCCTGTCTTTTCAATGAAATCACCTATCCTTCCAACTTCTTTTAATTTTTGACAATTTTCTCAAAAACTGTTCAAATGATTTTTTCTTATTATTTATCACAATATTCTAAAGGATGTCTGTTAATATTTATAATTTTAAGTCAAAACAGGGCTATTGCTCTTCTAGATACAAAATTATTTGGTATTACCCTGTTATTTAAAAGCAATTTGTGTTTCTACTTTTTATTTATTTGTTTCAAATACAATGCGATGTTAATATTTTATTATAATTATTACGAGCTGAGGGACAAAGACCAGTGCTCAAAGTTGTATTACTGGGGTCTTTGGTGGTAATCGAACTTACGAGCCTTGCACAAATAGCATAGCATACTTCACTCTAGGCAGTTAAAGCACACGTTCGTTTGTAAATAATTTATAGATTTTAAATAATATTCAATGGGATCGATATTTTAACTTACAGTTTTAACCTTCATGTCTATACCGACATACCCGGGTATGTTTTTCATTTTCAAAGTGATATATTTTATGTTGTATATATTCTGCCGACATAAAATTTTGTAATATTATATGGTAATTGAATAAATAAATACATACATAAATACTTGAGTATTTATACCCAAATGCATAAAAAATTTAAATATATTTGAAATGTCATTTAAGGGATTTTTATGAACAAATTGACTTAAGACACATTTAGAACATTTAGAAACATTTAGTTTTTTTATAACTGCGACAGTTAGGTTTTATTCATATTATATATCATAAATTTTCGAATTAATTTATTGACTTAATAAGCATTTGAAACCAGTGAACTAAGGAATCAAATTTGAAACTGTTACGTTATACTCGTAGCCTTAAGCTTATTATTATGGTTTCGTTATATTTTTATTAGTAACCTGCTCTGTTTTAATTGATGTTCGAAAGCAATATTGCAGGATAATATTATTTCTGGCGGTACAAAAGAGTTAAGTTATAAACTTTGTTCTTTAAAGTAAAATGCCATATCGCTTCTCAGATGCAACTCGTACTTATACTTTTTCATTTACAGACTTTTGTTACGAGCTGCTTAATGAACAACAAAAATTGTCCCTTTCGCATTTTCAAAAAAAAAAAGTAAAATCCAGAATACAAGGTCAAAGGCAAAAGGTGTCCAGCTAGCTCAAGGTATTGGTGGTTCATGACCCGTTTTCCAGTCTCATAACATAAAAAAATATGCTCTCTTGCCAAAATAATATACCACAGAGAGCAAAAAAAAAAGTTCAAATATGTATATTCAATAATTCAATGGTGACAGGTGTAACGCCCCATGGGTACCTAAAAATATCCCACCCAATTGCTAAACAACAGCTTCCTAACAGATATGTACCTTGATTTTGTCATCTGTCCCTAATAAGTGAATAATTCACTTATATTGCCCAATACTTGCACATGTCTATCCTTCCCCTATCGATGGTAAGTAAATAACGAATTTAAAATTTCATGATCGTTGTCCTACTGACCTATTTATTTTATGTATCATTCTATGAGAACTTTATATTCTATTTATATACACAAAATTTTCTCTCTTTTGTTTCTTGTTCATTTATTTATTTATTATAGTGTATTCTCTTAAAACAAAAAGAAAGAGAACTTATGAATATGTATAACATTCTTAATAGCTAAAGTAATATGATATGCTTATTTATTTCTTATTTATTTACAATAAGGCAAAAAAAACTATGCAAAAAAAAATATGCATAAGAATAGAGGAACGTTTGAAATGAACCATAAACCGACAGAGAATAAAAAAAATAGAAATTAAAGAAAATAATTTACTCACTGTTAATATATTACCGCTTCATTACCACATGTTCCAATTGATGGGCCCAGCAATACATGTACATATGAAATTGGTGTTGTTCTAATGAATGAAATAATGATTAAGTTATGCAGGTTCTCTATTCCTCTTTTCTTAAAAAAATATAAAGTAAATAATTAAAACTATATGTTACGCTCAAGGAAATTTTGTTAGTATAATATATAATAAGTAATAATAAAAATTATATTATATTTCAATTAGGATAAACTTAAAACAAATTTTATTACTTTCATATTAGTTAATCAAGTTTACTGATTACTAATTTTGTTTATATTTTCTTTTCTTTAAATTTAAATTCTTTAAAACATGTGTAGAATCAAATTACTTAATTGCTAATAAATTCATTGTAAATAATACAAATTATTAAATGTTATTACATACAATATTATACATAGAAATAATAAGTGTTACCATTATGGATGATATTGTTATCCTGAACAGGAGGGATAATTAATACCTGACCACTGGAAGCGCATTGTTGTTGCGCTTGTTGTTGCATATATGGGTTTGTTGATGATGAAGGTTTATAATTGAAAGATGAGGTTTCAGATTTGATTATGATGTTACTGAACTCCGCGCTTAAGATCACTTGTAGTTGTCACCTCCCTTTTTGTTTCGCTGATATTTTATTAATTTTTTTCTTGAACTTATTTGTTTTGCAGATTTAGTTTATACATATGTAACGTTTCATTAAGAAATTATTTTACTTTTATAATTTGTTTTTGTATGAAAAAAATATTTGATATTAAAAAAAATTTACGGCAGTTTTCTTATTTTGCACACATTGTCTGTACTTTTTATCTTTCTTTGGTAAATATTTTACCACAGCATTCAATAGTTCTTATAAAATTAATATTGTTAATAATATAGAAAATTAATTAATTTTCTTCCTTATTTTCCAATTTGCGATCATAATTTCTATTTTTTTTTCCACACTAATTTGTGTGTTATAAAAAATATTTCACTAAAGTTTATTTTAAAAGAAAACTTCTTGCAAAGCGTCTTATGCTTTTAAGAGTTAGAAACCAATTGATTTAACCGCATGTTCCTGCTTTTGCTTTCTAGTTAATTCTTTTTCTATCCTAATATATGATAATCGTGGTGTCCGTTACGCAAAAATGCGTGTTAAACAAATTGCAAAGACAGAAGGAGATAAAAGATAAAAATGCAATTCAGCAAAGATCATCCATTGGAGAAAAGAAGAAATAAATAGTAGTTGTCGTCAATATTTTAAATTATTACCATATAAGGTAATATTGCCAGTATATAACAATTTCAAGGTTATCGCTTATTTACATTATTTTATATAATTTAAAACAGACTCTCATAAGAATTTTGGGGGAAGTAATCCCTTGTCAAACATATTGTTGCTGCCAATAAAATTTTATAAAAAAATTCTTGATAATAATTTAGCAGAAGGAAAAATCGCAACAAAACTGCTTCGATCAGAACTTGGAAAGTGAGGACGAACAGTAAAACGATTTTCCTCTATTAATTACAATTTTTGTTGTTCCAGTTTTAGTGTGGCACGACCCACGAGCTGGGCAATTAGTCTGTCCTAAGATCTTTTGCATGAAACTTGCCAACATATTTGCCATTTAGGTCTTCTACTTCATACAAATTAGTACCAATTTTGTCCCTGATTTTGCATTTAATGAACTTTTGAAGGAATTTTCTGTTAATATTTTTCGCCAAATTACTTGCAACATGATTTTTACGAAAGACGATTTGGCCTTTCTTAAATACTATATTTCTGCTTCTTAGGTTGTAAGTTTTTGAAGACCGTTCATGAGCTTGCTCCAAGTTTTTTCGTAATTTATTTCTCAGTTTATTTAGTTTGTCAGTACGATGTGTAATATTTAAATCTTCTCCAGTTAGGCACCCTAATTTCTCTAAAATTTTATATGATGAACCGTGTTGTATCATATTTTGTCCAAAAACTGCAAAGTAAGGTGAGCATTTAATTGATGAGTGATAATCGCTCCTTAGTATTGACAAAATTTGGTGGATATATTTGTCCCACACTTTGTGATCCTTATGGTCCTTTAAGAAGTATCTAATTTTTGTAACAATTTCACGATTAACCCTCTCAGAAGCATTGGAATGTGGGGCATAAAATCCAGTGGTGATATGAGTGATATCGTATGATGCGAAAAATTCCTTGCTTTCATTGGAAATAAGTTGTTTACCGTTGTCAGTATGCACGAATCTAGGCACCCCAAAAGTGGGAAAAATTTCTGTCTGGAAAAATAGAATAATATTCGCCGATGTTGCAGCCCTAAGTGGTTTAAGAAATACAAACTTGGTCATATGGTCTAAACAAATAAAAATTACTGAATTGCCGGATTTAGTGAAAGGATATGGGCCTAGAAAGTCACAATACAGTCTTTCGAATGGTCTGCTTGTCTTAAACGAATTACCCATTGTAGGTCTTGAGATCTGGTTGGGTGATTTTATGGCCTTACAAATTTCACAACTTTTTAAATATTCCTTTACATCATTAACCATCGTTGGCCAAAAATATTTTAATCGAATTCTGTGTAATGTCTTTACGAGTCCGCCATGACAAGACGTTTCCGTCAAATGTGCAGAATCTATAATATCGTGTTGTAGTTCCTTGGGAACCCATATTCTCCATTGCTCGTCATCCCCATTCATGGTATCTTGTCTATTTACCCTCTTTAAAACTATATTTCCTGATATTCGAAGGTCCTGCAGAGAGTCTTCATTATTCATTATTGTTTTTCTTAACTCTTTGTAATTTTCACTTTCGAACTCACTTGATGACAAATCTATTTCATTCGCAGTTTTCTCGATCTGTTCTTCTTCCATATCTATTCTTGACAAACAATCTGGTACTACGTTCAATGTACCTTTCCTGTGTTCGATCTTAAAATCAAATCCTTGAAGTTTAAGACTCCACCTTGCCAATCTTCCACTGAGATCCTTTTGAGACATCAACCATTTCAAAGACGCATGATCCGTAATTATTGTGAAGGGTAAACCTTCAATATAAGGTCTGAACTTATTCACACATATCAGTGCGGCCATACATTCGAGCTCAGTTACGGTGTAGTTTCTCTGAGATTTATTTAATTTTTGGGAAGCATAGGCTATAGGGTGTTCTTTGCCATCGTCGTCTAACTGTACCAGAACTCCACCTACTCCAATTCTTGAAGCATCGCACTGAATTATGAAATCCTTTTTGAAGTTAGGTTGAGCTAAAACGGGAGCTGTAGATAATGCCTTTTTTATTTTATCGAATGCAATTATTGCTGTTTCAGTTAATTTAAATCGTTTTTCTGTTTTCTTCAGACAATCTGTCAAGGGCCCTGATAGATCTGCAAAATTGTAAATAAAGTTCCGGTACCAATTTGCCATACCAACAAATCTTCTTACTTGTCTGGGGGTTTTGGGTAACGGAAAGTTAACAATAGAATTTACCTTTTCTGGATCTACCTTCAAGCAGCCTTTACCAACAATATAACCTAAATAGCGTATTTCCTATTGACAGAACTTACTTTTAGAAACATTGATAGTCAAGTTAGCTGTTTTCAGGCACAAGGCAACTTCCGAGAGTAATTTTATATGGGTTGAAAAATCATGACTGCATATAAGCAAATCGTCTAAATAAATAAAGACATTTTCTCGTAGTCTGGATGGTATAACTTTGTCCATCAATCTACTCATAGTCTGTGGACCATTACATAAGCCAAAAGGCATGAATTTATAATGATAGAGTGGTTTCCCAGGAATGGCAAATGCAGTTTTTTCTTTCGAAGATTCGGTAAGTGGTATTTGCAAAAATGCATCTTTAAGATCTATGCCTGTTATATAAAAGGTATCTTTAAGCCTGCTTATTAGACCATTAATGTGGGGTAACGGGTATGAATCCTTTTTTGTTACTGCATTAAGCTTTCTGCAATCAATACATAATCGGACTTTTCCTGGCTTCCTTACTAGAACTGCAGGGGAACACCAGGGAGAATTTGATTCTTCAATAACACCCATTTTTAGTAATCTATCAATCTCCACATATGCTTCTTCTTGTCTTGGTGGCGATAGTGGATAATGTTTGCATTTAATTGGGACTGCATCCCCTGTATCTATGTGGTGTTTTAATAAGTTAGTGCATCCTAGTCCAAGCTTCTCGTATGCTGGAAATTCTAACACAGTTTTTTCAAGTAACAGTTTTTGACCTGGTGAGAGTATGTGAAAATTCGAGTTAATATCCACCTTGTCGCATAATTCTGAAACACGAGTATTCGAGGGTGATATTATGTGTGGAGCTAAAGCAAATTCTTTCCAGAAATCTATTCCAAAGTAAGCCTGCTGACTCAGTGTGGGTACTAAATAAAAATTTATATTTTTAGTAACTCCTTTAAAACTTACTGGTAAGGTACAATAGCCCACTACGTTTTGTCTTGCACCACTAGCTGTCCGTAAAAATGAGTAGATATTTTTGTATGATACGTTAAGTTCATCTAAGAGGTCTAAACAATTTTTCCCTAGTACAGAAACATTCGCTCCGGAGTCTAATAATCCGGTTAAAGTTCTACCTAAAATTTTAGCCTGTGCAAAAGGTCTTTCGTCAGCTCCATGAACTACAGTGGCTTCTAAAATTTTTCGATATTTCCTTCGATATCTGTATCTCCGTCTGCATTTCAGTATTTTATAGGATATTTTCCTCTTTGAATTATTATGTAAATATTTACTTAAAGAAGAGTTTTTGTTATTAAAATCTGTTTGTGTGGCGACTTCGTTTTTCAATGAGTCATTATACGTATTGTCAAAAATATTTTCATTCAAATGAGAGGTCACAGAGGTCTCACTTGACGACGTTAATTGTAACTCGGGGTTTGTTGTGATGGACGAGTGTCCCCGGTAGCCATTTCGCCCACTTGTCGATTTCCCTGGTGTTTATTAGGGCAACTTGGTGTTAACACACCTTTTTGTCCACACTTGAAACAAAAGGGCTCCTTTATCTGAAGAGAACAATATATGTACGAGTGTCCGTATGATAGACAATTCCAACATCTAATCTTCGAGTAGTCAATTTTGTCACTTCTATTTGATAACCGCATTGCTTCAATTTGCGGATCTGTGTCTTCCATGCAATCGTCTTTATCGTCGCTAGCGTGTAGCTCGCTGACATTACGAATCTGTGTAGCATTAGGATGTGGATATTTTGTTTCGCGAATCAGCTTTTCTGCCTTCCGAGCTAAGTCTCTAAATTCGTTAATATTTCGAGCAGTCGAACTAAACAATAAAAACCGTAAATTAGGGTTAATGTTTCTTTTTATGATATCCATCAAGGTAATATCTGGAAGAGGGTTTTGAAGGCGTAAATTCAATGAGGTAACTGATGTGTGAAAATCATCATAACTTTCCTTATATTGTTGTCTACGTAGAGAAAGTTTCAATAATATCTCATGGTCTGACTCTAAATGTCCGAATTCCCTACTAAGTGCCTCACGCAGCATAGGGTATGTAATATCTCTGTTTTGTTTCATAAAAAGCCAGTACCATTGTTCAGCTCGTCCTTCTAGTAGTACATGAAAGTTTGTTAACAAATGCTCGTCAGAACATCTAGACCGTGAGCATAAAGTCTCAATTTTGAACAGAAAATCTGCCACTGATCCCGAACCGTCGTAGCTAATTTTCCATTTTTCTAATCTCGTATTTGCATCACCGCCTAAGTATATTCTTTCCTGATTATTGGTATTATTCATATTTTGAAATGCCGCATGAGAAGTTGTTGGTTCAGATATTATACCAGTTTGTCTGTTTTGAGATGTAGGGCTTATATGTGAAATGCTCTCCCTTAACGAATTTAATTCTTTTCTAAACTCCTCTTGGGTATTTCTCATCGTCTGTTCCATTAAGATAGCTAGGGATTCAAAGGAGATAGCATTTTGGGTATCACCAGGAGCTACAGAAGCTCTTGCTGTTTGATCATCCTGAGGATTCATCGTAGGATTGGTGGTATCTCTATCCCTAAGAGAAACAAAAATCTGAGTTTGTGAAGAAGGATCCTGGTCCTCCATAATCTCTATGTTTTGAGATAAGGTAGTCGAGTCGAGGCTTTGTTGGTCTAATATACCCCGTGTGTGATCTGAGCTAGGTGGTTGAACTACAGAAGAATGAACTACTCTTCGCCCTGAACTATCGGTATCACCACACAGATCAGTCCAAATGTTCTTCCGAGATCCCAAAGATCCTCGTTTTCCTATCAGTGAGTTATTCTTACTACCCCTAGCGGAATTCCTGGTATTCATTACCGTGTCAAAAAGGTCAAAAAAAAAAGGTAGTTTTATCCTGTTCTCAAATAAATCAATCCTTAAGGTCGAAAATTCAGAATATAAGTAAAGCTTATATAAAAAAAATTTTTCAATAATTAATTTTTCTATATCTAACGAAACTATTAAGTTATGTTACATAAATTAAAAACTATTGTGTAAATTCTAAATACTAGTATCAAAGTACAAAATATGTGATATAAATAGATTTTCATATTAATACCATCGATAGTGAAATTTTAGACATAAACAGAGGCAAAAAAAAAATATAGATATGTATACGTGCATGTATACACATAGCCATTATAAAGGATTATAAAAGTGTTTAAAATGTACCTATCGACATTACATTAGTGTCCTAAACGCGACTAATGTAATGGAAGCCTTGGATTGTAAAGCGAGGCTTCAGAAACTCGGCAGTCGAGCAATAAATGCCCTTTTATGAGTTAAGTAAAACACGAGAGTTCAAATGTTAAACTATAACTGAAATTTTTATTTAAAATTCAATAACTTATATACTAATTAATTTAATTTACAAATTATCTTAAAATTATCTAAAGTATTCTGCATTTCTTTCATATTACCAAAATACCTTAAGTAACATGGTGTTTGTCTTTGCATTTACATTACAAATGCATTTACTGATCGATTGACCAATCAGTATAGCTCATTATGATATTTGATACAACATAATTAGTTTTGTATCAAAAAGAATTTTGTTTTGTTTTTTGTTTATTCTTCAAATACGGTCAATTACCTGAGCAATGAAATGTACGGTCAATTACCTAAGAAATGAATTGCCTGTACAGCAAATAAAAATAATAAAAAATAAAAATACTCATGTTACAATTCGCGGAAGGTATTTGGGTATATGTATGAAATGTGTTTGTTATATGTGTCTTAATGTTTATAAAAAATAAAAATAATATTTTAAGAATTTGTTTTTTTCTTTAGTTCTTTTTTCTAAAAAATATTGTGTAGAAAAACCAAAATGATTATACATCACACCATATACATATGCATACACACACATCCACATGTATCTAAAATATCATAAACAAGTTATTATCTGCAATAAATGGAATAAGAAATTTCTATTGTGCGAGCTTCTGAGACCGCAGAATCAAATATGCCTAAAGCATAAAGATTGACTTGAACCAAAAGCCTAAAATTCTCCTTTTTCCCCCTTATCTGGGCGCAACTAATTTTCAGAATTTAATCCCGAAATAGGACTTACCAAATAAGAAAAAAAATTGAAGAACTAATTTTCACAATAATTGAGTTCATCCTGTATTGCGATTAGGATTCTAAGACTCATACAGAATTAAAATTTCGATTACCACCCCAAGACTCAACAGTAGGGTGTTTTCCCATATGCCTACAATAATCTATTCATGTTAAAAGAATGCATTTATTGCATTTCGCGCTACAGTCTGAATGTAGCATCATCCCTGACTATTATTTACGCGTTGACCGCCATTTCATGTTATGCGCCAACGGTGTCAAAAAAAATATTAAAAACCCTGTTGGTTCTCGTTGGGCGCCATTTATGTCACGGCGCCAACCTGTCAGACAAAGGTTGGTCACTAATGTGAGATTCCCGTCAGGAGTTTACGTTGGGCGCCATTTATGTTACGAGCCAACGGTTCAAAAAAAAATATTTCTCCCGCCTTTACGTTGGGAGTTTTACGTTGGGCGCCATTTATGTTACGCGCCAACCTGTAAGTCAAAGGTTTATTCTCGTTGGGCGCCATTTATGCTACGCGCCAACGGTTTAAAAAAAATTATTTCCCCCGCCTTTACATCGGGGCCCCACGTTGGGCGCCATTTATGTTACGAGCTGCTTAATGAACAACAAAAATTGTCCCTTTCGCATTTTCAAAAAAAAAAAGTAAAATCCAGAATACAAGGTCAAAGGCAAAAGGTGTCCAGCTAGCTCAAGGTATTGGTGGTTCATGACCCGTTTTCCAGTCTCATAACATAAAAAAATATGCTCTCTTGCCAAAATAATATACCACAGAGAGCAAAAAAAAAGTTCAAATATGTATATTCAATAATTCAATGGTGACAGGTGTAACGCCCCATGGGTACCTAAAAATATCCCACCCAATTGCTAAACAACAGCTTCCTAACAGATATGTACCTTGATTTTGTCATCTGTCCCTAATAAGTGAATAATTCACTTATATTGCCCAATACTTGCACATGTCTATCCTTCCCCTATCGATGGTAAGTAAATAACGAATTTAAAATTTCATGATCGTTGTCCTACTGACCTATTTATTTTATGTATCATTCTATGAGAACTTTATATTCTATTTATATACACAAAATTTTCTCTCTTTTGTTTCTTGTTCATTTATTTATTTATTATAGTGTATTCTCTTAAAACAAAAAGAAAGAGAACTTATGAATATGTATAACATTCTTAATAGCTAAAGTAATATGATATGCTTATTTATTTCTTATTTATTTACAATAAGGCAAAAAAAAACTATGCAAAAAAAAATATGCATAAGAATAGAGGAACGTTTGAAATGAACCATAAACCGACAGAGAATAAAAAAAATAGAAATTAAAGAAAATAATTTACTCACTGTTAATATATTACCGCTTCATTACCACATGTTCCAATTGATGGGCCCAGCAATGCATGTACATATGAAATTGGTGTTGTTCTAATGAATGAAATAATGATTAAGTTATGCAGGCATAGATGCCAGATTTGACGATTTATCGTCATTTTGACGATTTTTAGTGTCAAAAATGACCCTTTGACGATTTGACGATTTTTGTCCTAATTTTGACGATTTTTAATATGAAAAATTTGCAACACTTTTTCATAGTATTTTATAATTAGAAACATGGTATAATCATCATAACCCCCCGTCTACACGTACAATAATTATTTCCAAACATAAGAGCCAGCGTCGGCAGAGTAACAGTAAAATATTGTTTATGTTCAAGTTTATATTTTTAGGTGGAGAACACGTATTGCAGTAAAAATAAATAAATAAAATGTCTAAAAAACACACCATTTATTATTTTTTTCATAGGACAATTAAAACACTCTTTTTAAATAATTTAGCGTAATTACAAACAAGAAAAATTATTTTTTCAAACAAAAATCGAGTTTAAATGTATAATTTGACAGCTTATGTTTAACATTATTTCTTTGCAAAATGTGCGAACAACTATGTTAACATACATGTGCAAATACATGTTTTTGCGGTCTACACTTGAACATATGATGTTGGAAATAGAATTTGACAATTGAAAACATAATTATTTCCAAGTTTATGGCGCGTGTAGACTGGGGGTAAGGTAGTCCCAGTTTGAAATAGCATAGAACCCTGTGGTTTTGCAACCCTGCTGCTCTTAGAATTGTCAAATAAAAGCAACACTGTGGTTGACCGTTGTACACAAATAAATATATTATTGTAAACAAGCTCTTCCTCTTCTTTTTTTGATTTGTGGAAAATTTTTTTAAAATTAAAAATTTTACTTTTATTCTGTAAAAAAATAGTTTATAAACAATATAATACATTCACCCATTGTAAAATATAATTATCCATAGGCTACCTCCTGGCGCATTGGATGGTTGCATCAACAGTAGCTCTGAATTAATAGATAAAGTTTATTGTAAAAATTTATATTTTATTAAATATCTAACTTGTATTAAAAAAAATTATTTATATTGAGTATATGTGTGTGTATGTCAAAAAATATAAATAAAAATATAAACGTTTTGCAATTTATATTGAAAACAAAAATAAAAAACTAAATTTGATATTGATAATTTGGTATTGCATTTCGTCATTTTAAATTTTAATTTCTAATTTGTTGTCAAAGAAAAAATTATAATTTCAAATTTGCTTAACGTCAAAATAAATAACAAAGAAGAAGAATAAGATTTTGACAATCCCAAGTAAGCAGCTGTAATTGTTTTGGTAAAGCGGGACTACCTTATGATGATTATACCATGATTAGAAACATGGTACAATCATTGACAAGGTAAACTCGGTTTACCAAAACAAAATCATATGTTTTGTTTCTATGTGTCAAAGTTTTTCGTTTGCTTTATTACTCTCATTCTTCTGATTTGAATGTTGATTTAAAACGAACGTTAAATCTTTTCTTGCTAAAAGTAATTCTGAATAAAGTGATTGCGATAAGTGATTTTTTAATTCTTTTCTTGCTGGAAATATGTATTTCTTATATTTGTCTATTTTGTATTGCCCTGTATAAATCCAAATTGTAATGATAGTTTTCAAGATCTGGTATTCTTATTGAGAAGTAACATCCGTTAAGGAATATATGCAACAACACTAACAGAACTGAACTAGTTTTCGACCCAGCTACGAAAGGTCTCATCAGAGTTCTTTGTGTTATACATATTCATATTTTTATATTTCTATTTAAAGCACAATCTATTGGAAATAGATTATGTGAATTATATTTGAATGTTATTCTCACCAGTCTTTTTTCCTTATGAACTGAAAATTTTTTCAAATTCAACTATTTGTTGAAATTTATTCAAATTCAACATATTTTTCAATGTAAGTGTTACCATATTCTAAGTAACCGGAATTACATATTTATTTTACAATTTTTAATCAGTAATGGGCTTAGTGTCAAAGCGTTTCCAAATTTTGTAAATAAGGAAGAAGTAAAAATGCTGGCTTCGGAATTCAGAGAACTCCAATTATTAGATTTGAAAAACCTGTGTAATAAAAATGAAACAAACTTATTAAATTTTTGGAAACTAGTTTGCGAATTGAAACGAAATGACTCTAGTTACATATTTCCTACTTTAAAAAAATGTATTAAAAATATTTTAATTTTACCACATTCTTCTCCTAATGTGGAAAGAATATTTAGCAAAGTAGACATTAACAAAACAATATTGAGAAATCGATTGGAAAAAGATACACTTGAGGGTATTTTATATACTAAAGATTATTTGAAATTAAAGAAATCAAATTGTGTTGATACTCCAATTAAACCAGATTTATTAAAAATGTATAATAATGATATATATTTGTGAAATATGTATATTTATATTGTAAATAAACTTACGTATATTCTCAAATATAATTTTAAAAAATTTCAAGGACCTAATAAGATCTCAAAATTATATTTTTACTTTTATTAGTTATTATTTTTCAAAGTACAATTAAAAATTATTTTAACCGTTTTTCATTAGTTTTTTTTTTTAATTTTACTTTTGTATACAAAACAAAACTATATTCTGAAGTGCATGTGTACAACTGTTTGTTTTTTGCTAATAAAACCTAAAAAGAAAAACTTTTTTGTGTTTTGACGATTTTTTCTAATTTTCTGACGATTTTTTAAAACATGATGACGATTTTGACGATTTTTTTCTTAAAAATTGACGATTTTATGCCCAAGGTACCTGGCAACTATGTATGCAGGTTCTCTATTCCTCTTTTCTTAAAAAAATATAAAGTAAATAATTAAAACTATATGTTACGCTCAAGGAAATTTTGTTAGTATAATATATAATAAGTAATAATAAAAATTATATTATATTTCAATTAGGATAAACTTAAAACAAATTTTATTACTTTCATATTAGTTAATCAAGTTTACTGATTACTAATTTTGTTTATATTTTCTTTTCTTTAAATTTAAATTCTTTAAAACATGTGTAGAATCAAATTACTTAATTGCTAATAATTTCATTGTAAATAATACAAATTATTAAATGTTATTACATACAATATTATACATAGAAATAATAAGTGTTACCATTATGGATGATATTGTTATCCTGAACAGGAGGGATAATTAATACCTGACCACTGGAAGCACGTGCTACGTTGGATGAGGACAGAAGTCGTAACCTGATGTTGGTGGTGAAACGCATGTATTTGAGAAATGTCCATTAGATGATTTAGGTTTTGCTATGATTGTTGTTGCGCTTGTTGTTGCATATATGGGTTTGTTGATGATGAAGGTTTATAATTGAAAGATGAGGTTTCAGATTTGATTATGATGTTACTGAACTCCGCGCTTAAGATCACTTGTAGTTGTCACCTCCCTTTTTGTTTCGCTGATATTTTATTAATTTTTTTCTTGAACTTATTTGTTTTGCAGATTTAGTTTATACATATGTAACGTTTCATTAAGAAATTATTTTACTTTTATAATTTGTTTTTGTATGAAAAAAATATTTGATATTAAAAAAAATTTACGGCAGTTTTCTTATTTTGCACACATTGTCTGTACTTTTTATCTTTCTTTGGTAAATATTTTACCACAGCATTCAATAGTTCTTATAAAATTAATATTGTTAATAATATAGAAAATTAATTAATTTTCTTCCTTATTTTCCAATTTGCGATCATAATTTCTATTTTTTTTTCCACACTAATTTGTGTGTTATAAAAAATATTTCACTAAAGTTTATTTTAAAAGAAAACTTCTTGCAAAGCGTCTTATGCTTTTAAGAGTTAGAAACCAATTGATTTAACCGCATGTTCCTGCTTTTGCTTTCTAGTTAATTCTTTTTCTATCCTAATATATGATAATCGTGGTGTCCGTTACGCAAAAATGCGTGTTAAACAAATTGCAAAGACAGAAGGAGATAAAAGATAAAAATGCAATTCAGCAAAGATCATCCATTGGAGAAAAGAAGAAATAAATAGTAGTTGTCGTCAATATTTTAAATTATTACCATATAAGGTAATATTGCCAGTATATAACAATTTCAAGGTTATCGCTTATTTACATTATTTTATATAATTTAAAACAGACTCTCATAAGAATTTTGGGGGAAGTAATCCCTTGTCAAACATATTGTTGCTGCCAATAAAATTTTATAAAAAAATTCTTGATAATAATTTAGCAGAAGGAAAAATCGCAACACTTTCTTTATGATTTTTAAATTAAAGTTATGGATTAAAAATTAATTTAACTTTGACTTCTATTCTAAATAAATGTTTTATATTTATTTTCAATATTTTTCACTACTTCAACACTTAAAATCACGGTCAGGTGTGGGTTGTCAACTAACACAGGTTATTGAAACAGAGGCTGAAATAGGAAAGAAACATCATACTCGTCTTTAATTTCAAAGCAAAGAATCACATTTTCATTTTATTTTGTCTTTAAAATTGAAAATATTTTCTAATTGCCCATAAACTACATATTTCTTAAATATTATTTTGCAAATCATTTATTGGCTGCACAAATTTCTTATTTATTACGGAGCCATAAAATTTCATAGGATTTTCACTTTTATTTCCGATTTCATGTCCTGCTGTTTGGGTTTAAACAACCGAAATATTTGTATTTCTGTGTATGTCACACATTAAAAGCTGGTTTAGATGATATGGCATATATGAGGTTGTAATACATTTTGAGGCCCATTAAGCACGTTTAGGTTCTAAACTATTTTAAAACAAGAGATGTGGGTGCTTTAAGTCTGCCTCTATATATTTTGTAAAAAACTAAAGTTACGAAAATAATAGAATGAGGAGAAATTATAAAACAATAATGTTAAGTGTGGAAGAAAAAAAGTAGAGAAATAGAGTTTTATTTAAAAGGCAGCAGCAAATAAGGGTGCAAAAAACTTAACATAGAAAGCAAAACAAAGACAATGTTTAAGTCTTTGTATTGAGTTTAAAGTACTCAAAGTCTGTTACACATAAATGCCCGCATTTAACTACAAGTATGTATGTATGTATGTGTTTAATAAAACAACGAAATATTGTCTTTTTTTTTGTACAACACCATTAAAATCCGAAGGTTTTTTGTTAACTTCTCAAAATAATCTTTTATAATAATGCAACAATTTAAACAATTTTCCTTTCAAATAATTTTCTCTTTTCTTTTAAACCGGAAGCTTAATGAACTTCATAATTTTTTTTTTTTACATTGCTTTTGTTAACTTTGTTTATAAATTTAGGCCATCGTAAAAGTAAAAAAAAATACAAATTACATTAAAGGACTTCACTTATAAAGAACTCTTTTTAAATCTACGATTTTGTGTTAATTGAAGTTAATTTTGCCAATAAATTTTAAAAATTTTACATTTAATATTTACATTTGTTTTATTTATTGTGTTAGTGAAAAATAACCATATATCTATAGCCCAAATATAAATATAACCCAAAGATATTTTATTCTTAAAAAAAAGAAAAAATAAACGCACATTTAGTCCTGCACATGTTGATTTATACAATACAGTAACAGGTGCTGTATCATGCAATTGCCATGCCATGTTATAACGTTCAAACATGTTCAACAATGACAGGCTAAGGCCATGTCAAATATAGTATGTTGGAGTCAAACCTATGCTTTGTTTTTATACTCAACACATGTGACATATCGTCTTGCGGGAGTTTATGTGCTCTATCCGCAATTTCATATTTTTTTATATATCTTGAGTTAATGATGCCACTTTAGGTTTTCGACCCCAAATTTTTTAAGTCTGCATTGAGCTTTTAGATATCTCGTCCAATTTAGGAGATAAATAGCCGAAAAAGGATTGCAAACTTTAAAAGTTTTAGTGTCAAAAACCTAAAGTGGCATGATTAAATCGAGATATATAAAATGGCGAATAGATCACATGAACTTCCGTACGACGATATGTTCTTAATGTTAAATTGGATCTTTTGTTTGAATTCAACAGCCTAGCCGATTCGCCATAACATGCTAAGACACTATGAGGAACTCGCATGACATGGCATGACACTGTGTTTAAAATGACATGACGTATATATAAAATATATATAAAAAATTAAAAAAATTTTATTTTTTTTTATTGTAAAATCATATTAAATTAACATGAAACGGTAATGAAGCAAAATCATTAAGAAAAAATTTTGAATCAACACTGTTTTAATTGATTTTAAATTGATTTTTTCTGTGTGTAGCATAGCATGGAATTTTTTTTAAATACAATTCTACAAAAAATGCTGCATTTAGCAGTACTTTAATGCATATTACTGTCGGTGTTGTTAAATTTTAAGGTCGAAGAATGAATGATTCTTGCTTTACAGCTAAATATTTCCAGTGAAACATGCAATAGGATGCACAACAACCGACTCATAGCATGTAGTTTGGAGTTCTCTTGTTAAAGAACTTACTAGTGCTGATCCTCCTGTAAACAGTGTTCTTGATTGGATAAATTTAGTTTTGTTTTAAACATTATTATACACACATATGTATACAACTTTTAATTACTCATAGTATGGCTAGATAAACTCTGATATGTTAAAAAAAAAAAGAAATATGAAAAAAATTATTTCTTTCGGCGACTACTTCTCAGCAGTGTTCTGGCAAAAACTCCGAAAAGTAACTCAAGTCTGTCCTTCGGATGAAAATTAACATACACAATTTGAGTTCTGCAAGAAGCTAGGCCATATCCCTGACACAGGATTGCAAAGGCCAATTATGTTTTAATTTCCACCACCATCATCATATTGTTACAAACTCTTGGCAGGCATTACTTCTTTGACATTACTTCTTTGTAAATTGTGTTTTATAGTAAAACCAATGCAAGAGTTATTAAAAAAAAATTTTGAAATTTACCTTAGGACATACATAGAAATAAGAATGCAGTAGCGGTAATCACTCTTTATTGCAAACGATCTTGGAAGTATTGCAAACATAGCAGACCAGGTCAGATCAGCAGATCAAATGTAGGCTACGATTGCTTGTTTGCAAAGCTTGCAAAGCCGTTTGCAACAAATAATAATTACCAGGGAAACCAAAAATATGCTATAAAAACTGATTTATGCTCATAAAATATACACCAAAAATTTTAAAATATGATCTAATTTATAAAAAATATGCTCTAAAAAAATTCAGAAACGGCTTTTAGTGTTTAAAAAACAAATTTATTCAAAACGTCAAAACCATTTGTGCATTGAAAAGTTAAATAAAATGCAAAAAAACAACGAAAAAATTTACTTTCACTTATTATGAGATCTTTGCGAAAAAATTTTACTAAAGTAAATCCTTCATTTTTAGCTATTATTTGTTAGAGCTTAATTTCAACATTAAGTTTTGTATTACAATCTTTTATTTCACTTATATTCTGAACGGTATCAATTAGTACGGCGTATTGATTAACTAATGCAAAATCAGTGGTGGGCAGTTTTTTAATACATCTTTCAAGAAAACATTTATCCTCTTGTTTTTACATTTTTAATATGTCTATTGCCATTTTAATATGCTGAAACACTGTACTATTTAAGGCACTTAGTACTGCTAAAAGTTTTTCATAATTCTTGACGTAATAATAATAATTGACTGCCGCATGCCAAGTTCCCCAACGATCGGGTGGTAGTGAAAGGTTCGGATACATATCTTTCAAAATAACAACTCTACTTGGAGCTTTTAAGAACACTTTTTTACATGTCCAATTACACTGTTTACCTTTTTGTGTTGATTTCGAATACGCTTACATAAGCGAAGAAGTCCATGAGCTATACATTTTTTTTTTATTGAGGCCAATACTCAGGGGTAAACCCCTACTAAGTGTTGTGCATTGTATTGGAACTTTTGTGGAAAGGACAGTATATTATGAGAACAGAACATATATTTTGTTTTCTTATGTTATTAAGTGCCTCAGGATAGAGAAAAATTGCTGTGAATTGATCATCCAAAAGCCAGTGTTATAACTTCACCCTTTAATGATCAACAGCAATGGCCCCATCGTTGCATGTTGATTGCGGTGAGTGCCTTCGCTGAGTAGGTCTTTTGCTTCTACTTCCCAATTTTTGGCGCTTTTCCCCTGATCATTCGTTTTTCGTTGTCAGAGGTTAAGGTAGAACAAAGTGGAATGTCAGGAATTGTTTACTTTGTAGATGGACTTCTTGGAGGTTTTGGGGGACCTCTTATTTTTAAATTATAATTTTGAAACAACCGCAAACTAACTTTTTAATTTTTCACCTCTGCTAGGATTTGAACCTGGGCCGTTGGACTTTTTGATATGTTACATGTCTTACTTTAGAGCAAAACACCTTTATTGCGTTGCCTTAATGTTTTGATTTTATTCAGTTTTATTGTGCTGCTATATACAGTGCAGCAATATAAAAGCTTTATATACATATTAGAGAAGTGAAAAATTGCAATCGTGCAACAAATTTTAATTGCGGGTAAAAAATTTAAAACAAATTTTTTTATGAAAACATCTAAATATGCATTAAAAAGGTATAAAATGCTTTTTAAGAATAATACTATGCCTAACATATGCTATTAAAGTTGAAATATGCAAAAATGCTATTAAGAGCAAAATATGCCAAAATATGCTCCAAAAAATCGTTGCCAAATATAATAAAAACTTATGAAATGGATAAATATTTCACACCTAACTTCATAGGTCGCACGAGAAAAAACATGCAATTGCATATTTTTGTTTTCCCTGGTAATTATCGCTATTTTAATTATTTGTAAATTTTCCAACTGTGTGTATCGCTTAATTACCTGTCTTTTATGGTATAACTATAATATACATATATAACTGCGAAGCTTTCGATAAAGCAAAATATTTGAAATGCAAATTTAAGGCTATTCTGATTTGCGTTATAGCCTATGATGCCCACAGAATTAAATTTTTATTTCTAAAACGTAAAATTAACCAGTGCGTAAAATTCCAGAGTTAAACATTAAGAGTTAACCTTTAAGAGTATGATTCTTTTTTTAATCTTTTTCCTATACTAGTGTAGTATAGAGCCATTATTCTGATTTTAAAGTATAAAATTAAGTCGAAACTCCTGTAGTAACACACTTGTAAGAGGAATTGTGCAAGACTTTCTTTTACATTTTTGTAACCATAAGTAAAACCATAAGTGCATATTAGGGTGGGTCAATTTGTTCGGGACCGAAAAACATGACAAAGCGTATAGCAAGGTCGTAATCTACGAGAAATTCTAAGAACTTTTCCCAAAGAAACCATGGTTCTAAAATCAAAATCGAGCTTCCGGTTTTTTACGAGAAAATTTGGTGTTCAGGTCATCCGAAAATAATGCTATTTTTTTGGAAGTATTCATTGCAATTGGTGAATAGTTGACCTGTAACGCTGGAAGAGGGCTTATTTTAAAGGAAATTATCTCAGCTTTCTATATCTGTCCTCATTTTTAGAAAATTATTTACCCAAATGATGGTTTTGGAGGTTTATGTCAAAATAATAATAGTAAAACTGTTAAAAACCTAAAACTATTATTATTGTGACATGAACCTCCAAAACCATTATTAATTTTCTAAAAATGAGGACAGATATAGAAAGCTGAGATAATTTCCTTTAAAATAAGCCCTCTTCCAGCGTTACAAGTCAAGTATTCACCAATTGCAATGAATACTTCCAAAAAAATAGCATTATTTTCGGATGACCTGAACACCAAATTTTCTCGTAAAAAACCGGAAGCTCGATTTTGATTTTAGAACCATGGTTTCTTTGGGAAAAGTTCTTAGAATTTCTCGTAGATTACGATTTTGCTATACGCTTAGTAGGCAAAAAAATTGACCCACCCTAGTGCATATACTCAAGATTTAAATTTGTTTTTATTTCTGTATACATATATGTATGTATATAACTATATGTATATGTATGTGCCTATGTGTTGGTTTGTTTTTTCTTTCAGTTTAACAGCCATTGCTGATTACTCTCAAAACAAAAAGAAATACACAGGCAGCACCCTTTTCCTCTGTCTCGATCTTGCATAAGAAGTTAAGAAAGTTTACATATCACTTCCTTTTGAAGAGTAGACCCTCATGAACATATACTTTCTTATTATAAGTACACACACATACACATATACTAACTTTAAGAAATTTAGTCTCATAACAAAAGCATTTAAAATAATAACAACGACAACAGTGCTTTAACAGCAGGAGAAAGAGAATTATTAAACAAACAGATGAAGGAATACGAATTTATTTGCAACAGAGAAAGGGAATAATACAAATACAACAACCATGTTGTCAACAAAAACTACAATAATAAAAATATAAAGAAGAAAAAAAACATACAAATAAAAGGATTCAAACAATCAACGCAATTTGCGGGTTTCTTGGATTTATTTACCAACATTTTCTTTAATTTTTGTCTTTTTTTTTTTTTTTGTTTTTATTTTCTTTTTTATTTTTCCCTCTCTTTGTAAAAATCTTAAAATAATCTGGGTGTGTGTGTGAGGACCTGTGTTTAAGGGTATATTTATAATGAGTTTACTTTAAACACCATTTAGTTTTTTTCGTTATACATTGTAAGAAAGTTAAGAACAGAGTTGAAAGTGTTAAATTTTCGATAGAATATGAAGGGGAGCCTGAATTGGTGAATTGAACATGGTGTTCTTATAAGATTTTTTTTATTAATTTTATACGAGTAATTTAAAAACTTTAATATCAAATTTTAATTTGTATTGTGTAGTCTTTTGTGATATTTAAGCACTTGATTTAAACTACTTTCACTCTATAATACTAAGCTTTACGACACACTGTGTCGTGAGGGCGTCCAAAAATAAAAAAATCAACTGTCCATTACAAGTACATTACAAATAAAAAAAAATCTAAAAGAATTTGTAAAAAACGTTAATTTGTAAGGTAGTTCTAAGCACTCAAAGTTCAAAGTTATAAGTAAATGCACAATTATTTAAAAAATTCTGAAAAACTGCTATAACTTTGAAGGATTAATTGGTAAACAAAGTGTCAATAAAGCAGCGTAATTTTAATTAAAATATACAATATATGCCTCGAAGTTAAAATTCGGCAAGTATGGTTTTTACTAAAATGCACTATGGCCGAAATCGCAATTTTAGCTTCACCAAATTATTTGTGTAGACTTCTAATGACCAAAAGTGCAACTTGAGAAAAATTGCCGGGCCACGCCCCCTTTTTCCAAAGTAGTGGATAATAGTACTATACGGACTTCTACAGGCAAAACTAAAAACTTTTAAAAATATTTTTCCTATACCTAAAACCAAAAAGCTAGCTTCATCAAGTTTTGTATACGGACTTCTATTAAAAAAAAAAATAGAGGAGAGAGCAATTAAGGTTATGTGTAAATGTTTCAAAAAATCAATATTTCAATAATCAATAATAGATGCTAAAAGGTCCGTGCGAGAAAATACTCTTCCAGCTGTGTTGCCATCGTTGATGTTGCCGCTGCCATTTGCCTTTCCGAAAGAAAAACATTAGAGCTTCATCAGCTGATACTGGTGTAACTTCTTTATGACCAGTAATAAGAACTTCTCGAACTTTGGATGGCCGATTGAGAGATAACGCAACTTCTTGCGTGGGATTTTTCGGAAGAAATGGAGACAGCATGAACTAATAAATGTGCATTGTCTTCTTGTTGGAAAGCTAATACGGAAGCTAATCTCCTTTTATTTCTTTCGCAGCTATCATCATAAGTCATATTTGGTCGTCCGATAGCATTAAACTTTCTTGGTAAAACAAAAATTGTTTCTCAACCCAACCCCATTCCATATTATATTTTCTAAACGCTTGCTCATTTCTGGATTGTTTATCCTATTTTAGTTTAATAAAGTTATCATGGCAATCAATTACTCCCAGAGCTTTTGCCAGAAGAGAGCTAAGATTTGAACCTGGCGCTATCGTCTTAGTAAGCCAACACACTATCCAGTAGACCACGTACAATATCTAAAAATTGCACTTTTAATTTTCAAGATATATGGGAAGGACTCAAATTCTTGCTCAGAGATTTTCCAAATTTGCAATTTTACAATCTTTAATCAAGTCAAACAAGTGTGCCAAACTTCATAACTCCTTTTATTTTTGGCCGCTCTTTATATGAAAATACAACACTGTGCAACATGTCAAAAACGTAAAATAACTAAGAAAGTGTTATAGTGTAGTAAGTGATTTTGTCGGTATTCCAGGTATTATTTTTCCTTTTTTATGTACTTAAGTTACTTAAATTAATAGGATGGTATTACACAGATAATTATATGGGTTTAAATATCAGCCTCCAAAATTAAAACCTTCTACAGTTTTCGTTCCCTCTTTTATTTAATTCTTCAATATTATTTAATTTGCCAGAGGTTTTACCCCAACAGTGTAATAACATGCGGAATAGTAAACCTCAAATGAGTGATTACATCTTGTATCTGATGGATCGTCACGGATTTCTTTACAAATCTCAAAGGTAACTCTTAAACAGCTTAGGAAACTACATACTGCCAGTTTACATTTTTATTGTTACACGCGTAGGGCTGCGGTTTTAGTGATTATATGCTTTAAAAATATTTATTTTATTTTGCAATTTGTTTTAAATATTTTTTTTATTTTATTTTCCAAGTTGTGTGATTGATTTTAACGTAAAAAATACAACCATGTATTTACCTTATTAATAAACATACATATTCATAATCTACTCTACAAAATTTTTTTAAAGGGTGTTTCAAAATTAACGCCAGATTTGTCTTGTAAGTCAATATAGAAGAGAGTTTTAATGCTTAGCCATTAGATTTATTCATTTAATCATAAAGTTCATATCATAGGGTTAACAGACTCCACGGTTTTGCTGGAAAATTGGCAGTCTTTCATCGTAATTTGTCCTGCAATTTTAGCTTAATTGTGGCCGCTTTTCTTTAAGGCAATGTTTTGGTACCTCTTGTTTTTTTTATTGATACCAATACTCAGGGGAGTAAACCCCTAATCATGCTGTTCATTATATCGGAATTTGTAAAAGATAGGTTAGATAGAGAGTTTTTTTATTATTAATCATCTTACGACTGAGACAAGTTGCTGTCAATTGATTTGATCACTCAAAGGCCAGTGTTATACTTTTACCCTTGAAAAATCAACAGCAATTGCCCCATCTGTCATTGGATGTTGATATTGCTATCTACTACTTCCCAGTAGGTGACGCTTTTTTCCTAATCATTCGTTTTTGATGCCAATGCCAAAGATGGTATAGAGTGACATGTAATTGAGCGGTTACCTGTGGATGGACGTCTTGGAAGGATTTCGAAAAATCGCAAATTTTTTTATTATAAATTTTTCTGTTTTGATTTGAACCTGAGCTAGTATGGTAATGTGGTAGTTATGGGATAATTTCCTATTTGATACAAAAATTTATTAGATTTGTCTTCCACATAAGCCATTCTTAGGAATGTTTCTTGATTTTAAAGTCCTGTACTTATCACTGTAACTTTTAAATATTTAAATAGTGGTTAGGCTTCTTTCGTCAAAAATTTGTTTAGTGTAACCATCGCAATACCAATTAGTTATTTTAACCCCATCTTACAATACTTTGTGTTTATTTTTCTCTTTTACACAAAATTGAAGAAGAAATGTTTTATTGGATTAAATTGAAACGTAAAAGTTAAACGGTTATAATAAACTCTACCAATGCAAAGTAATTATCAATTTAATTACTTTCGGTAATGTTAATTCAATCAATTATAACCCTTCTTTTAAGTATAAAAACAAATAGCTTTAAGTAATATCTGTAATAAGAAAATACTACACACTGACACTTTGTATTACAACATTTTTCACAAGCAGAAAAACAATAAAAAAAAATAAGAAATTATAGAAAAGTGTAAATTTAATAAGAAGTTTCAATAGAGTTGATAATTTCTGTTACAGTTCTTCTTACATTTTATACAAACGCGTAAAGAAGAATTTTACATTGAATATCCCAGCAAAATTTTGCAATGATTTTTAATATTAACAATTTCTTAACAATAGTTTATATACTTTACTTTATAGCTGTTTTGTAACACAAACTACTTTCTGCTTTACCATGCCCTATATATGATAATAATTTCAGTATATTTTGAAAATTTTTAGTAATGAATTTTCTGAACAAAGCGAAAGCTACTATCACATAGACGATCATCGTTTTTAAGATATCTCAGTATTAGTCCATTTCACAATTGCAACAATTATTTCATCAGCAAATATTGTTTTGAAGCATAACTGTGAATCATATAGAATACGACCCATCCGCGTATAAAACCTATGAGATATAACAATACATATTAATTTTTAAAGCTCTGCCACGCCTTGTTGGTTTAAAGATAACTGCTAACCTACATAAAAGATGCCCACCAATCACATTCAGATGTAACACTGGTCTTTGAGTAATCAAATAGACAGCAATTTGTCCCATTGACATAAGGCACTTAAGATCTCTCTATCTATATCTATATTTCAACATTCCAATATAATGCACTGCATTTACTAGGGATTTATCCGTGATCATTTGTCTTAAATAAAAATATAAAAAAAGATCAATCAGCAATGTCTATCCTTTCCTCTAATTAAGGAGCTTGTAGTGCAGTATCGTCTTCGATTATAGATTCTTTCCCGCTAGACTTTGTGTCTTATTTTATTCACCTTCAAATGCTCTTTCTACGTCGCTCTGCACATCGTATTTACTCTTATGATGGTCTAACTCGCTGTCTGTGCCATCGCAAAGGGCAGCTAGAATACGGTATTCGTTTAAGTTCCAACGGAAAAACATAAAACTACAATATAAAAACATACAACGAATGCCAATGGTTATATAAGAAAAATTCCTAAAGGTCACTTAGAAGATAATTCTGCAGAATTTTGACTCAGAAATTATAATTCTCCCGAAGCAATGAGTATGCCTTACGAAAGATCTGCGTAATGACTGATACGTCTAAAGCGCACAGCGATCTAATTGCGTT
Organism: Metopia argyrocephala; assembly: GCA_963576795.1. Classification (NCBI taxonomy): domain Eukaryota; kingdom Metazoa; phylum Arthropoda; class Insecta; order Diptera; family Sarcophagidae; genus Metopia; species Metopia argyrocephala. The sequence goes on from OY756210.1 coordinate 111,999,807, forward strand.
GTTAAGTAAAAAGTAGCTATTTTTACAAATTTTACGTAGATTATCTTTTCGGGGTAAGACAATTTTTTAAAGTATATCTCGTACATATTTGATAAAAATTTTATATTTGATAAAAGCATTTTATGCAAAAAATTTGTTTTTTTTTCTTCTTCTCAGTTTTCTAAAGAACTTATTTTGAACGATTAGTAATAACCAAAAATATTGAAATATTTAATTAATTTAACTAGAAGCAATTATGAACAAATGAAGAGGAAAAATGAATAAAAGTCAATACTTGGTGACAGAGTTCCTAGTTCGTGCAGCTCCAAACTCAATTTAAGCAATATAAAAATGACTTGAGATAACGCCGTGTAAAGCAAAACTTTCAATAGCTTTACGAGTATTAAACATAAAATTAATACATAAATTAGCTTCCATTAAAGTTTCCACTTGCTATTTTTGAGTTTTTGGCCAAAACAAAGTTAAGATTTTACGCTATTATATTATTTAGATATCTTGAATTTGAAAAATCTTTCCTCAGATTCGAAATTAAAAACCTTGAAAATACCCGTGCACGAATTTTCATGTGAATCTAAGAGAATTTTATTTTACTATTTTGGATTGATAAAATCATAAAAATAAAGATCGTACGTAAGTTATTGTTGGTCAATAGATATGCATTTATAGACTTACATCTGTACAATCAATCTTTTTTTAATTTAATTCTAAAGTATAGCACAACACATCATTCAATATACTCGGTAAGGAAACGTTTTGCTGGGTTATTATTTAGGTTTCGTTTTTTAATTTTATTTTTTTGTTTGATTTTATTTTAAATTTAATACATTTCTCTTGCCTTTTGTTTTATTATAAATATTACTTTTGTTTCTTATTTTCACAGAACATAACATATGAAACATTACTGTAGAGTACAAAGTACATAAAGAGTTTTGTGAACTTTTAATGAGGTTATAAAAGTTTAAATTTTATTTTTCTTTTATTTTCTTTACTTACCTTTCTTAGTTTTCTTTTTTTATATACAGTAAGTACACTCGTGTATTTGAAAAGAAGTAAATTTTGTATTTTTTGTGTTACATATGTATTGCATTGGTTTTTAAGTGAGTTTTGTATGTGTTTTCTACAATTATTTTTTGTTTTTTATTGTTAACGAAACAAGAAAAAAAAAAATAAAATAAAAAATAATTCCATATGGTGTTTAGTTGAACAACTTTTGTTGATCATTTGTGATTTTGTCTAGACACTTTAAAAAGTTATAAGAGTACATACATACATATGTGCATATGCATTTATATATTTTTTTGTTTATTTAAAGTAATAAAATACAAAACAATGGCAGCAAGTAAAGTGTGCTGCATGTCAGTTACCTGTGTCTCACAAATCAAATCCCAATTGTTTCTAAGAATTTTTTTTTGTTTTTTAATGATTAAATGATTATCTAAAACACATATGAACTGCATACTTTTGCAGTATAAGTTGGCAGTAAATTTTTTATATAAAACTTTTAAAAATTATTTACTAATGAATAGCTTTTAACAAAAAATTTTTGGTTAAATTTAAGGACCTTCATAAATATAATTAAGCAATTAAATTAATTGTGTCATAATGAATCTGCATTTTATCATCCATTAATTTATCGCTATATGTCTGTTTAACTAAGAAAAATGTTTGGATTATTATGTAGCAGTTTGGCCATTTTAAACAGAATGGTCAGAGAAACAATTGTTGTAATAAAATTCTGCTCTAGCAGAAGATTCAGGGTTTAGTTAGCGTATAGCGATTGGTGTCCTATTGGGTATTTTGTTTGAGTAATTTTTATTTAAATCAGTTTTGGTGCTCATGAAAACAACAAAGACTTTTCTGCTCGACTGGCGAAGTCATTAAATGCTTTATTGACTAAGACCGTAACAATTTCCATATGTGCTGAGATGAATCTGAACTGTATGCTTAAGAGTAGTAAATATGATCTTACATCGAAACTTGTCAAAGGTTACTAATATATTCTGCAAAGACTAGCTCTTGAAAATAGGGTCTAGTACCTGGAAACAATTTCTAAATACGCAGTTCGACAGCATAATTGGTGCGTTAGCGACTGTAATTTACGTCTTTGTATCTGCAAATCAATTTTCTCAAATAAAACACATAGAATATTCAAATAATAAAGACTCGAATTCCTTGGATTATTGAATGAAATTCACTTGTATTGCCTCTTATGCCCTGCTTCTCTCACGATTGAACAGTTTAAAGACCTTCACAAAGAATTCTGAGTTAACATTGCCAGCATTTGTCAGCTCAATTGCGAAAGCCATTCGCAAACACAAACTTTTCTCCTATCCGAATGAAGTAAATCACAAACAGGAATAGATCTGATCCCTACCGGATTCATCTGATCACAATTGAAAATCTGTAACCTAGTTTTAGGCAGTACAATACGGCTGCACAAAATATGCTCTGTGAGCTCTTCGTACTCAAGTCAGAGCCCGCACTCAGTCTCATCCAGATGATGTCTCAATTAGTAGTATCTATATAGAAAATCACCCACTATATAAACATATGTATTGGACCACTTGGATGAAATAATTTTTCTTTCAAAACGTAATTTTTGTAATTTTTTTTCTTTTTATATATACTTATAAAAGAACTTGAAAACACTGAACATAGGAGCTTAAGAGAATAGCGGTGACATCTTGTATTTTTTCGAACCCCTGCTATAAATCACCACTTTTTTTTGTTCCCAATCTAATTAGAGAAGTGAAAATTGTAAATTACTAGCCCGTGTTATCAAATTGAGCCTAGATTTTATCCCTTCAATTTATAGGAAGCCAGACCTGAAACTTCTATTGTAGTTTAAGAGCATATTAACGTGGACTTATGACTACAGACGTAAATGTTTGTAGTTTTTTTTTTTTTTTTTTGGTGAGAGGGAAAATGTTTTTATGCACTTAGGTGGTTTTTGCCACCTGTCGTGTCGGACTCCATACAATAGTTGCGTGTCTACCGGCTAAAACCCTCTCTATATCCCCTGGCTCCATCCTAGAATCGCCAGTTTATAACATTACTTCAAGATGGAGCCTTATGTCCTGGTCCATTAGGACCGTACGGTGCCATCGACCTTGCAAGGTCTCTTTCCTTCCGGAGTAGGATCCCCCTCACAAAAATTGCGATCCTGCTCCATGCGATGGGATTTTCTAACATGACTACCGTGATAGTATTGGGAGTCAAGGTACCAAGATCCCTCTCCAGTGCACGCTTTTCCGACATGTAGTTTGTGTTTACAAGTTTCCATGGAGCGAATAATCAGTTTAGATATGTGTGTTTAGTGTGTTGTTTAAAAGTAAGATCTGCTCAACAAAGAGTTCATAATGAATCGGAAACAGCAAATTTTATAGATTGCATGTCAGGGTGCAGTGCATTGTATGGAATTTGAAGATACATAGATAGTTTATTTTTTTTTTTTATTTTAGTAAGCGCCTTATGTCAATGAGGCAAGTTGCTGTCAGTTGATCACTCAATGGCCAGTGTTGGTCCTTCGCCCTTGGATGATCAACAGCAATTGCCCCATCTGTCGGTGAATGTTGAATGTGAGTGGTGAGCGTTTTCAACTAAGTAGGTTAGCTGTTATCTTCCCAGTAGGTAGTGCTGTACTCCTGATCAATCATTTCTGGTGGAATAGACTAGAAATATCAGGAAGCGGTTTCTTAAAGAGGGACTTTTTAAATTATAATTTTGGAAAAACCGCACATTTTAATTTTTGAATTAATTTGAATTAATTTGGATTTGAACTTCGATCGTTTGATTTTCTGTGCAAGCGCTCTAACTACTATAGCACTACCCCCCCCCCCCCCCCCTCTACTCTTTTTATAATATATAAACAATAATAATACTTTTTTTTTATTTTATAGCAGAGAAATCCCTACTACGACTTAATACTTTAGTGACATACTTGTGATTGTAGTAAAAATTTAGATTATGAGTTCAAATGCATACATACATTAACAATAATTGCCATCAAATCTCATAAACAAGGAGAATTTATTCTAAATCACAGCATATTAATTGAATACTAAGTTTTTCTTAATGCTAAATTTTATATTCTAAACCATATGTTTCCTATTAAAACGAATACTCTTCAGGTTCCCAACAGAAAATAGTGCTTAGCCGTTAAGTGATTTTTTAAGGGAAAATATGTAAACAATCACTTACCCGTGCCCATCAATAATGCATGTTTTTATATGAAATGAGCCGCTAAAATGCAACAGAAATGTAAAACCTACTGCAACCAGTAAACAAATATTAGAAAATATTTTTAAGCTTTAAGGTGTGAAAAACCATATAATGCCTCCAATAATGCTTACAATTTTATTTATTGCTTCCAAAGCTGTTGTATAAAAAAAAAAAAAAACAAAACTACTTGAGGTAAAATTCTTGTTTTTCTCCGCCCTGAAAACTGAAACATACATAACTGACCATTACAACCCTGTTTCGGGGTTACGGCCTAGTTTCTCGCAGCATCCAAGTTGAGTGTATCAAATTTTATGAACGAGTTCTGGTATCTAGAGTTTAACGTCGACTTCCAGTGACAGCAATCAGTTATTCTCAGAGCTTTTGCCACAAGACTGCCAAGAGGTACTCGCCGAAAGAAATACCCTTTTTTTCATACTTCTTTTCTTTAACATGTCAGAATTGAGGTTTGAACCCGTAGCTCTTTAAAACACCTTTTTTTTAATTGAAAAATTTTATAGAAAACAAACTATTTTCCTCTCAATACTTTTGAATACTTTTTAGCCTAATTTTCTGTAATCAATGAATATTTTACCCATTTTGTAAATTTATAAAAATATCTTGAAAAAGTTATAAATTCTTATGTTCTTTCACTTGTAACTTTAAAGCTTAACTTTTAAAACAATTTTCAGATGAAACACTAAAAACAAACATTATGAAATAAAATTTCATTTCAATAGTCTTTAAGTGTTCCTTAAACTATTTTTGGGAATTTGTTTAATTCAAAAAATAAAAAAGGAAAATTACAGTAATAAAATGACGTTTAATTTCTTACTTGTTAGCTTTTTTGATATTTTCCTTTAACAAAAGTTCATTAGTAAATAAAAAAATATTTTTTTTTCTGTATTTTTCTTTTAAAAAGTCTAAAAGAAAATAAAAATTTTTAAAGAAAAATAACGAATTACTTTTTTTCCCCTAAATTTTAAATACACAATTGACCGACCGTTAGTTTATTTTATGCTCTAATGATTTAAGGTTTGTACATTTTTAATGTCCATCGTGTACCCGCACAACACGTAATGGCTGCTAAAACGTTTAGTAATCAAAAATGTAAATGAAGCTCTTAAAACTTTGAAATAAGTTTTCCTGTTTTCTTCTATCCATCGTAGTTGTAGACAGCAATGGTGCTCAAGAGGAAAATGTAGCAGTAAAAAAAAATTTGAAAAAAAAACAAAATGGTTATAAATTGAAACAAACAAAAAAATTCGAATAGAATGTTTTTTGTTGAAATTTCAAAAGAAGGAACAACAAAAAAAAAAAGATATTCAGCTTTACTACGACAAAAAAAAGGTACATCATTTAGACAATTTTGTATCATTTGCAAAAGAATTTAAGATAAATACGTTTGTGTAAGCGAAAGCTACAGTAAAGTTTAAAAAAAATAACACCAAAGAGCAGTTTTGTTTCCTTTTCTTGTTTTTTGTTTTGCTAAAAGGCATGTAATTTTGTAATATAGTCTGTAAAAGATAAAAGTTTAAATCAATAAAAACAGCTTAACTTATTTATAATCTTGTCTTTAGTCAAAAATGTTAACATTTTCGAGTGTCACAGAAAGAATTCCAGGTTCCAGAGTTTTGTCACTTCTTTTTAACGATCTTGGATGGTATACAACTTTCATGTATGGACCAATGCCTACAACTATTGCTTAGTAATTTCTCAATCGTTAATGAAATTCATTCCATCTATCCATACACTTGTAGCGGATTGTAAAATATTAAAATTTTAAAATATTTTAATTTTCTTTTTTTATATTTTTCTTTTCCAAATAATCGTACGCCAAATCGTCCTTTTTACAAGATTCCAAATCACACAAAAAAGAACAGAAAATAAAAAAATAATTATACTCATTGTAGCACTTTCAAAGACATTAAAAAATTTTTTTTTAAATTTAAAAAAAAAATAAATTTGAATTTTAACTAAAAAATTATTTCAGGGCCCAAATCGCGGCACTCGTTATCGAATGAAGTTAATCGAAATTTTTGTATTTGAGATCGTCGCACTCGATAACGAGTAGGGTGTATCGAAATTTGAGATTATGGCATTCGATAACGAGTACTCGATCGAATGCCATCTCTCGAAATGTCATTCGATACTAAAAGAGCAATCGAAATTATATACATACATACATAACTGGCCTTTACAACCCTGTGTCAGGGTTACGGCCTATCTTCTCGCAGCACTCATGTTGTGTGTGTCAGTTTTTATCCATGAGTACCGGGACCTACAGTTTAATGTCGACTCCGAACGACAGACTTGAGAAGCTTGTTCATGGCAATCAATTACTCCCAGAGCTTTTGCCAGAAGACTGCTGAGAGGTGGCCGCCGAAAGAAATAAATTCTTTCATATTTCTTTTTTTGAAGATGTCAGAGCCTGGAGTCGAACCCAGGGCCCATGTCTTAGTAAGCCAACACACGAACCACTAGACCACGGCGACTATTATATACGATAATATATATACGAAATTATATACGCATTGTTTATTTGGAAATATAACAAGAAAAAAAATTAATTATTTTTAATAAAATCGACAGAAATGTAAGTAAGATGTGCGTCACTATAAACTGTAACACATCAAAAGTCAAATAAAAACTGACTGGAGTAAGCTAGAGTTAAAAATAAAACAGTTTTATTTTGCATTTTTATTACAGATTTATATTCTGTATTATTTTATTTAAAAATTAATTTAATTTTATAAAATTTTTTATTTTATTCATTATGCCATCCATAAGCAATGTTATAGTGTTTTCGGTGATTTTTTTGGTACCAGCTGTCCATTTATATCGAAAACTAGTAATGGTTTTGGGAACAGATGTACTCTTCTTTAGTTCTCTTTTGACCAGATCCCAATATCTTTCAATAGGCCGCAGCTCTGGGCAGTTTGGTGGGTTAGCCTCTTTTGGAACAAAAATAACATTATTTTTATTATACCAGTCTATTGCGCTTTTACTGTAGTGACATGTTGCCAAATCTGGCCAGAAGAATGTTGATATGTTGTGCTGTCTTAGAAATGGGAGCAACCTCTTTTGAAGACACTCTTTGATATAAATATCTGAGTTTATTGATCCCAATGTAACAAACGATGCACTTCTGTTGCCGCAGCTACAAATAGCCTGCCAAACTAGGAACTTTTTGGGAAATTTTGATAGTTTTTTAGTTCGGAACTCTTCAGAAACATTGCCTCTACTATCCACTACATAAAACTCTTGGCCAGGAAGCTCCGCAAAGTCTGCAAAAACGTAAGTTTCATCATCCATTACACAACATTCGAACTTTTGAAAAAATTCTTTTTTGAGGAGTTTTGCTCTTTTTTTTGCTTCAATATTCTTCTTAGCATTTCTATCCGGAACTTTTTGGACTTTAACTTTTTTGAGCTTTAACTCGGCGCACAAAACTTTCCGAACATTGCACGCACCGGGCCAATTCGCGACCAGAAATGTTTGGAAGAGCCAGCAAAAGCTTCTCAACCTTTTTGGCTTTCGCGTCGTTCGTTACCAGTTTTGCTTTACCTGTTCCAGGCTTTCTTTCAATTTTTAGGTCTTTGTTGAACTTTTTGACCACTCTGGAAACACATTGCCTGGTCACGTGGACTTCCCTAGCAACTTTTGTATAACCCCAATATGGTTTTTTTGAATTATTTGAATAATTTTTGTATGCACTTGTCTTTGATTATCCATTGTGAACTAACTAACAAGTCAAATTTGACAAACTGATACATTTTAAAATCTGACACATTTTTCAAAGATATTGTGATTAAGAAAAATAATTTTGATTAAAGGTGAAAAAAGTTATTAAGAAAAATGGGTGTTCACTTTATAGTGACGCACATTTTAGCATTTGTATGAAACTAAAGTCACTCTTATCACCACTGAGTTGAGGCTGTGAAAGCCTTTTCTATAAAAGAACATGTGTTCATTGGACGTTGGCTTTGGAGTCCGATATGCCTGCCATCCACGCAATCAATGACTAAGGTGACATATAAAGCGTTACGCAATTTCAATTCCAAAGAATTAAAAGATGTATGTATGTATACTAACCGCCGGGAATCTTATAACATCATGTCCATCATAAAAATGATGGATCCATTATCTAAATAATTTTAATTAAGTTAAAATTAAAGTATATAATTATTTTGCTCTAATTTTACTTACTTTCTTTTTATTTTAAAGTTATTTGATTCTCTTACAAAACAAAAAATCTTTTACATTTTTCTAGTAAATTTCGATTCGATAGCTATCGAGTGCCATAATTTGGTTATTCGATACGTGATGAAATTTTACTCGATACGAACGTTCATTCGATAACGAGTGCCGCGATTTGGGCCCAGGTTTTTTGAGGGCATACTTGACAAATATTGCATAGTAATTTGTCAAATAAGCCCTTAATAAACATATTTTATATTTTATGAATATGGGGATAAAATTATTCTTTTTTAATCAATAATACGCATAATATAATTCATAATGTTTTTATTTTAATTCACATATCCCACCAGAAATAAGTGCTTACCAATAAGCTATTTTGTAAGGGAGAAATTGTAAACAATCACTTACTAGTGCGCATCAATAATTCATGACTTTTATATGAAATGAGCCGCTAAAATGCAATAGAAATGCAAATTTATTGCAATTAGTAATCAAATAGTACAAAAAATCAAAAATAATACCTTATCCTGTAGCATATTTGGAAGCTTTAAGGTATGAATAAGCAATATAATGCTTCCATTGTTGCTTACAATTTTATTTATTGCTTCCAAATTTGAAAAATTTTCTGCTGGGATGTAGTATATACCGGGTTATCCATTTCGTGGTTTCAAAAGTATGGCACTGGAATTCGACATCTGTCATACTGTGTTGTTAAACCAATTTTTTTCTTTTCAGTTAAAAGTCTGATATTGACGAAAATGGATCGCTTAACTATAATACAACGCATAAAAGTTTTCAAAACTTACCACAAAAATGATGATTCTGCTACAGCCACATATCGTGTTTTAAGAGGAGATTATGGTTTACATAATAATTCATAATCAAGAAAAATATACATCGATATAGTTGCCGATGAACTTACATCGATGTTTTGGGATATATCGAATAAAAACATCGATGTTTTCGATGCATCGTATCAAATTTTTATATAATAGCAAATCAAACAAAAAATATAAAAAATTTCAATAAAAATAAACATTTTGTTTTACCATGAGTACCTCATTTATCATGAGTACCATTAACATCGTATCCAAACGTCCGATTTGAGAAGTTTGTTTCGAGCAATCAATTACTCTCAGAGGTTTTGCCAAAAGACTGATAAGAGGCGGTGCCCTAAAGAAATATTTTTTCTTAATATTTCTTTCTTTCAAGATATCATTGTTGGAGTTTTAATCCGAAGCTCCCATCTTAGAAAAACTACGTCAAAAATATATTAGAGCCCCGTTTGTCCTAAAACCTATAAAGTCCTAGGTCTATTACAAAAGTAATTGTTTTTTTAAAAGTTCATATAGCGAGAAAAAACAAAAACATTATTAAACTGCACTCGGATATGTCTATTTGTGTAATGGTATGTATCTACCACCAAGTGGGAATATTTGAATATTTTCGCTTTTACTCTTAATGTTTATTTTTTCCAATTTGATTTTTTTTGTTCCATTTCCGCTTGTCACATACAAATGTATGTAGAATATATGTGTGTGTGTGTGTTTAGTCTATGTATTGTATAATGATTTTTACAAAAGCATCTGTTAGGGTGTTTTCTGTTTTCTGTTTTTTTTAAGCCAAGTTTGATTGTATCCAAAATATTTTTACTGCTGGTAAATTGGTTCGATAGCTGTGTTGTGGGTTCAAATAAGTTTTTCTTTGGCTTTTAACAAATCTTTTGCTAAACTAATTGCAGTTGGAATTTTTTCAACAGACAGAGAATTACCATTTGTTTTTTCTTGTGCTAATACGACTGTGTGTCTGTATTTGTGTGCGTATTTCCCAAAATTTTCTAAATTTCACTACAAAAAACAAAAAAAAAAAACAGAAAGGGCAACTGTTTGCCAAAACAAAAATAAAACAAAACAATATTGAACGTGTTTTGTTTGTTAAATTAAATTATTGAAATTGCTTGCTATTGTTCTTATGGTAGAAACCCAACCACGTGATTTAGGATGGCAAAGATTTATGGCTGAGGCCAAAACCCTCAACAAAAAGTTTTCATTAAATAAAATTTAAATTTTAAATTGAATTTCATTATAAACAGTCATCAATAATACTGTTAATTATTTAAAATTCTTAAACTTCTTAACAATGTTGTAAAACTTTTAAATCAGTTTGTTAAAGGCTTGAAAAAAAAATCTTCTTTCGCATGCAAATTTCAGCTGTTGAGGCATATTTAACAATGGAAAGTGAAAAATGTGTTTTTACGAAATTTAATTTATTCATTAACGCCAAACAACAACAAAAAAATTGTTTTTAAAAGCAATCAACTGAAAAGTCATAACAAGAGAAAAAGTATTTCGTTGCAAGAATTAAAGAAGGCTGTAACTGACAAAACCTTAAATGTTCACCAGAGCCAAAAAACCTTTATGAAACTAGAACAAAGGCACTGGTATTTTTCAAAACGCAGACGGCGTAAGTGAATTTCTTTTCATCGTAGAAATCTGGGACCGTATTTTTTTTTTCTGATAAAAATGATGCAAAAAACGTATTTTCGATTTTTGCTCAGTTACAGCATTCTTTAATTCTTGCTACGATATATATAATTAACGAGTTTTAATACGTTACAAAGTATACTTTTAAATAAATTATTAAGTTTAATTGATAATTTTATTATTATTTTTTTTTTTTGCTTTATCAACTCAGCTGGTTCTCAGGGTGCAATAACATTTTATGTGCCACCCTAATGTTTTTATAATAAGGTAAAAGACCAAGTTGATAGCATACTCATACTTTCACTTATTTTCTCACTTATGCCAATACAAAACAAAAACACCAAAAGCATGCATACAAATACAGTAGATTCTCGAAAAAGATAACCGACGCACAGAGGGGTATTTTGATAATCTGGGCGGCCAAAATTCTATTGTTCAAAAGTTAACGTTTTTCATATTTACCGATTGTAAATGATTAAACAGAACTGGGGCATGACGTTTTTTTCTATACAAATTGACAGATAAAAACGCTAGAGAATGCAGTCGTGAGATAGAATCTATTTTATTTTGACAGCGATTTTTCTTATGCTCTTATTTTTAGAAACAAATTCTCTCAACAATGCTACCACACTTTTATTAAATTTCATACATTTTGTAAACAAACCCAGTGGTTTTTTGTTGTTGGCGGAAAGAAAAATAAGAACAAAATAAAATCGAAAAAACATTTGAAAGTTTAAATAAATTAATAAATTTTGAAATTTGTTAAATAAAATGAGTGATATTTTAGTAAAAATAATTGAAAAAGTGTGTAAAGATGATTAAATTATAAAATATAAGTTCAATTCTTTGCAAAAACTCTCATAAACTTAATTTTTAATAGCATTACATTCAACAAATGTAAAAACAATGAATAACATTTAGTTTTAATTCTGGGCATGTTTTCTCTGAGAGTCGTTTTTGCCTGAAGTTGTGGTCGTATTCTGTTTAATCATTAAAGTAAACAGAATAGAATGCTTAACTAGATGCCGTTATTTTTTCATTCCTTTTTGCTTTTGCTTTAGTTTTCTACACGCTGTCAAAGTTTCTTGTTGCTAATTGTGCATTTACTATTATTTTGCGTTCAAGTAATTGAAAAGTTTTATCAAGCTTTGCGAAGGCGTAAAATGTAACACAGGTAAATAAAATTATAATTTAAATTCATACTAGTAAAGCAGCATTAATGGTGGTAGTTTATGTGCTCTATCCCCCAAATCATATTTTTATATACCTCGAGATAATGAAACAACTTTAGGTTTTGTAGGTTTTTTAGGTTTTCATGCTAGTGATATCAGATTTTTATCGAAAATATTTTCATGGTTAATTACATATTTTTAATTACTTAAAAAATTAAATTATATGTCTTTTAATACAAGATGTTGTTTTTACGCTAAAATACTTGTAAATATATGTATACAGGAGAACCTGTTTTTATGCGCACTATTTTTGTCCATGCACAGCAGCACGACAGCATGGTACTATGACGGAACAGCATCACAGCAGCACAACGGCATGGTACTATGACGGAACAGCATCACAGCAGCACGGCAGCATGGTACTATGACGGAAGCTGTTTCGACATGGTACCATGCTGCCGTGCTGCTGTGATGCTGTAAGGACATAGTTCCATGCTGTTGTGCTGCTGTGATGCTGTTCCTTCATAGTACCATGCTGTTGTGCTGCCGTGCTGCTGTTTCGACTTATTAACATGCTGCATGCAACACCGATATAGTGTCAATTTGACAACAGTATGGTGTCAATTTGACACCGATATAGTGTCAATTTGACAACAGTATGGAGTCAATTTGACAACAGTATGGTGTCAGTTTGACAACAGTATGGTCAATTTGACAACAGTATGGTGTCAATTTGACAACGATATATTTTCAATTTGACAACAGTATGGTGTCAATTTGACAACAGTATGGTGTCAATTTGAAAACAGTATGGTGTCAATTTGACAACGATATATTGTCAATTTGACAACAGTATTGTGTCAATATGACAACGATATATTTTCAATTTGACAACAGTATGGTGTCAATTTGACAACAGTATGGTAAATTTGACAACAGTATGGTGTCAATTTGAAAACAGTATGGTGTCAATTTGACAAGGATATATTGTCAATTTGACAACAGTATGATGTCAATTTGACAACAGTATTGTGTCAATTTGACAACGATTTATTGTCAATTTGACAACAGTATGCTGTCAATTTGACAACAGTATTATTATTTTTGTTTTTTCGTTGATCATGTAATTTGAGTCACTTCGCTTATAGTAATACCTAGTTTTTGTTTTCGTTCTAAAATTTAAAAATTGTTGTTCAACTGCTTTTGTGAATAATATTAGAAATTCCTACTTTATTTCATGTGAATATCCGTATTATGAATCTCTCGTAAACCAACTTGGCCAGCTGTTACAAACTAAATTACACCCTGAATTTAAAATTAAAAAGGTTTATAACGACTAGCCGTAGTAGTAGTATATTGGCTTACTAGATAAGAGTGGCGGGTTTAAACCCCAGCTTAAACATTTTCAAGATGAAGAAAGAAATATAAAAATTAAAATACTTCTTTCGGCGACAGCCCTTTGGCAAAAGCTCTAAAAGTAACTGATTGCCATTCGGTTTCGACGTCAAACTGTAAGTTCCGGTACTCGTGGAAAAAATTGACACACACAATATATATGTTATGAGAAGCTAGGCCGTTGTAACTTTGAAAATGCGTTGTTATGGCCAATTATGTATGAATGCATGTAAAACGTCTAATCAGTAGGTATTCCATTAACTTGAACAAGGTTAATACCTTATAAAGTGTTTAGAAAATAACTAATCCATCCTCAAACAAATGCTCCCAAGCTATACGTTAGTCTTCCTGGATTATCAGAGTTACCATTCACAAAGTATTTAATTAATACCATGATTGACAAATCGTCGTGCGGGAGTTTAAGTGCTCTAACCGCCAATACGTATTTTTTATATATCTCGAGTTAATGATGCCATTTTAGGTTTTCGACCCCAAATTTATAAAATCTGTAATCCGTTTTAGGATACCTCATCAAGTTTCGAAGATAAATGGCCGAAAATGGATAACAGATTTTGAAAATTTTGGTGTCAAAAACCTAAATTAGCATCATTAACTCGAGATTTAAAAAATGGCGTATAGAGCACTTAAACTCCCTGCGTAAACATTTAATGTTTAAGCATTTACTCTACGATTAGGAGAATTATGCTAAAATATCAACTTTCTTCAGCGATAACAGTTCCCATTATATTTTCTGAAATACAAAAAAACATTTTACAGGAAAACTTATATACGATTGCGATTTTGGGAAAACGTAAATTATTGCGAGAATGATATTTTTGCGCTAGGAGTAAATATTTAAAAAGCTTGTTAACAATTTGTGTAAACGTGATGTAAAATTGTGTTTTCCAAATTACAACTACGTGTTCCTTTCTAACTAAACACTACGTTAAAAAAAGTACGACTTACAAAATATCTGAAAATACCTTTTCAGTTTATGTACACAAGTGTTTGCTTGAACTGAAACTGTGTCCGCCCTCTGAAGAGCTTATAGGATAGGATAGGAAAAAGTGGCAGCCTCGTAATGGTATTCATTTGGAAGCGAAATATTCAAATGTGTTGTTTTAGATTACAAAAAATTTTGCTTAATTTTAAATTTCCCAACTAGCTTGTAAGTATAAAGTTTCGTTAATGTTGGTATCCGGCAAAATTTACCAAAATTTACTTAAGACTGCCTTAAGGCTATCTTTGGAAATATTTACATTAGAGTAACTTTTATCTTAATATTACCATTTAAGTGAAATCTCCTCTTAAAGCTCTTAAATTAAGTCTCACTTTACATGCCTTAAAATCGTTAGAAGTAAATCTTCATCATTTAAAAGAACATTTAAAGCTACACTTTTGCAAAAAACAAAAATAGTCGCATTTTTTGTAGTTTTCTTTGTGCGTAATGAAAAATTAAACGTAATTAATGGGATTTTCCTTAGGGCTAAATGCTTTTTTTTTCTTCATTTGATTTCTTTTTTTCTATGTTTCTTGTTTTATTCTCTTTAGCAAAAGGCTTTTAACAACAGATAAGCAAAAAATAATCAGTTAGCTCACGGTAGTAGAGAAACGGAAATGTATGTAGTGTATGTAAAAAAGTAAGACAGAAGAAAAGAAGAAACAAAAACAGGCAACAATAAATAATATTAAAACAGAAAATTCCAAAAAAAGAAGGAGAGAAAATTTACAGAAGAATTAAAGTCTACCAACCAAGACTGTATGATATATGCTACAATATTTTATTTATTTTTAGTTATTTAAATTAGAATACAATATTAATATTATATTTAATTATTCCGAGACGAGTAACTAAGAACTTTGCCCGGTGTAGTGTCAAACTACAGGGTCCCTAGTGGGAATCGAACCTACAACCCTCACACTAGCAGTCTATCACACTACCAACTAGACCACCACTGGGGCACCCATTTTTTAATTATATTCTTATTAATTATAAGGAGCAGAGTGCCAATGACAATAAGCTCGGAGTAGTGTCGCAGAGCAGAGACTTTGGTTTAACCTCTGGAAAAAAATTAAAATTTATCTAGAAAATTTCAACCTTATTTGGTGTATTAAAATTCGGTTTTTTTGAACTAATAGCGTAGACCGATGACAGCGTTAATTTGTACTAAACACCTGCTAATACATATATACATACATACATAAGTAAGTAATTGGTCATTACAACCCTCTGTCATGGTTACGGCCTAGCTTCTTGCAGCACTCATGTTGTGTGTGTCAATTTTCATCCATGAGTACTGAGACCTACAGTTTAAAGTCAAAGCCGAACGACAGATTGGAGAAGCTTTTTCATAGCAATCAATTACGCTCAGAGCTTTTGCCAGAAGACTGCTGAGAAGTAGTCGCCGAAAGAAATAATTTTTTCATATTTCTTTTTTCAAAATGTCAGAGCTGAGACTTGAACCCGGCACTATCGTCTTAGTAAGCCATCACACTAACCACTAGAAATTAAAATTGTAACTATTTTTATTGGCTTTTAAGTAGATTGTTTATTGGGATCTTTTCCCTAATATATGATACCAAACCTGGAGATGTCCTCCTCTATTTGATATTTGTTGTTGTTTAAGTTTTGGGATTCCGGGTCATAGGCATATCATGGGAAATAAGAAGGCGTATGAACTTACTAGGAAAACCTCTGCCGAAGGGGAATCTGTGGCTTTCTACTCGGATGTCCACTGCCGTATGACTGTCATTAAAGAGAGGATATCCAAGTTTTTCCTTGGGAAATCACAGAGCAGATGGAATTGCATCATTTCCCATTTCACTTTGGCCTCGGTATAAACGGGTAAGTCCCTAAGAATCTTGAAGATTCCTCATCAGTCCTTGTCCAGACTTATAGCGGTGTATACGGGTCACTGGCTGATCGGTAAACCCGCAGAGAGGTTGAGCCTGCCCTTTAATCCGCACTGCAGAAGTTGCCGGAATATTTCTGAATGGGAGACTATAGATAATTTTCTTTGTAATTGCCCAGGTTTGTGGTTTTTTAGGGTGCTTTTTTCGACAGCTTGGGGCAATGTGCTTTACTCCACTTTATAGACAGCTCTGGTCGGCTGTAGTTCTTTGCCTTTTTTGGGTTATATCAGTTTGGTCCTGCAATTATTTCAAAACGCCACCTCGTGCTAATTGTAGTTGATCAGGTTTTTGATTAACTAGCCATTTTGCCTACCTACCTACCTAAGTTTTGATTGTCATCTTCTGCACCGGGTCTTAATTTTCGTATATTTTTTCACTGGAATAGCCATTTATCAATTTTCAGAACATGATCAAAAAAAAAAATCAACGATGTTATGTACTCACATATTCATCATTATACAAATTGTTCTTTCCGAATACTTTAAGTAATACTTCCCCTGCTTTTGTAAGTACTTCTCTGACCCATATAACAACACGAGTAGTATCATTGTCTTGAAGAATATGAGCTTTGTTACGGAAGAGATACTAATTTAAATCAAAGATATCGTTTTTGTACAACTAATGTTATTCGTTGCGGTTAAGACAATGCCAAGATATATAAAATTATTGAACAAATTTTACAGTCTGTGCATAATTTTTTTAGATTTTCTAGATTTCAATTCCTACATACCAACTTTTTTAGATTTTTTTGAGAATTTTTGAAATATTTCGGCTTCCACTCGCACTCAATATGAACCATAATTTACAAGACGCATAAGTGTTCATGTAGATCGTGTGTCGGATCTTTATTTTTGCACTTCGTCTGACATTTTTAAGCTGAATTTTGGAAAGTTTGCATGATAAACTATCACTCTATCTGATAGCTTATTTTTATATTATTTTTAGTTTCACTGGCAGATTTTGTGCCAACTTATGTCATTTCGTCATTTACAATACAATTAGATATCAAATCAAAGGATATCAAACTCAAGCATGGTTTTATACACCTCTGAGCGTATATGTCTTTTAAAGACAATAAGAAAAAGGAGGCAAACGTCAATTTTATTCACAATTTTTCTATAGAATTTAATTTTTAACCGTTCACCACACAACGGGGGGGTCGTGGTTTAGCGGTTAGAGCGCGTGCACAGAAACTCAAACGACCGAGGTTCAAATCCCAGCGAAGGAGAACAAAAAATAAAGTAATAAATTTGCGGTTTTTCAAAAATTATAATTTAAAAAGAAATTAGAGGTTCACCCCCCACTCTCTCCTCTAGGAAATCCATCTTCACAAAAACGCTCCCTGAAATTTTCAGTCTATACCACAACGAAACGAATGATCAGGTTTACATCCCACCTTCTCTGAACATGACAGCTAAACCTACATAAAAAAAAGATGCTCACCACTTACATTCAACATCCAGATGGAGCAATTGCTGTTGATGATTCAAAGGAAAAGGCCTGTGAGTGATCAAATTGACAGCAATTTGTCCCATTAACATAAAGCGCTCAACATTTTCATCTCTATCTATAAATTCAACATTCCAATACAATAAACTTCAATTAGTAGAGGTTTGTCTCTGAGTATTGGTCTTAGAAAAAAGAAGAAGAAGAACACGCTCTACGTAATTGAAACATGAAACAGGATGAAAATTTATTCCTATTCCTTTCTATATGGTAATTACTGTTTTATTTTTTCTCGTGTATAGAAAAAAATAAACTTCAGTCTCGATCTGTTCTCAGGCTCTCTTCTTGATCTTTAGCCGTATTATTACCATTATAAACTCATTCAAGCTAGGCGAACGATATATGTTTTCAACGACGATATTAAATATAAACAGCTTTGAACCTTTTTTTTAGTTTAGAACCCCACTGCTTTTAAAATAATTTAACACTCGATGTGCTACAGACAGTACCACAAATCCAATATATGCATCTCTCCTAGCCATTCCAGTGTAGGGGCTTAAATTAGAGAAAAATAATAAAACAAATCAAGCAATTACATTAAAATTTATCATTTTTCTAAAGAAGAAAACAGTAATTAAAAGAAGAAAAAAGCTACCAAGACAATCATTTATTTTAAATGAAAACTAAAAACTAAAACACAAATACAGCAGTGTCGCTCATTTTCTCCCACTACACACAAACTGTACTCGTAGTACAGTGGAGGTGAGTATGATGTGTTTGTGAGTAATTATTTCTTTGTCAAGTGAAAGAATTTTCTTTTATTTTTTGTTTTTTTTTCTTATCAATTTAGGACTCTCTGTGTGTGCACGTGTGTGTATGTTAAAAACACAAAGTTCTTCTTTTATCATGTTTTTAACGGTAAATTTAAAAACCTCTTAAGAATAATAAGAAAATTACAAAAGAAATAAATGAAACAAAAAGTTATATAATAAAAGGAGTATTAATTACTCATAGAAATTAATTCGCAAAAATAAAAAAACTTCCGCTTAAAGAAAATAGAAAATAAAAAACGAACAATTTAAACAAAAATAATACAAATAAATATGTTGCAATAAAACAGTGTTTAACCGTCTTAACAGCGGTCTATAGACCATAGCTTTAATCAGAATGTACTGCAATGTTTAAGACAGCCATAATAACTTGAAATATAAAATTAAGTTTGGCTTCATAAAAAGCTGAATTAAGAGAGTTTTTATGGCATAAAATCTCAGTCTGTAACATAAGCTGATGGTTCGGTTTCCGTATTTGTGGCGAGCCTTGTAACAGTTCTGGATTACATTAAAAGTAATCTCAGTTTATTTTCACTTTAACTTGTGAGTAATGCCAAAAGTTTAAGACTCACTCATTCTTATAATTTTCTTAACTTTAATGTCAGTCTTCATTTTCTGTATAAATGCTAATATTTTTGAATTTGTCAAATTATTTTGAGTGATTACACAAAATATAGGCGTATCAGACAACAAAATTATACAAAAAAGAAGAAGTCACTCATTAAAAAATTTGAAAAAAAAAATACTTGAGGCGTGATACAAACCCCAGCTTAGACATTTTGAAGAGTAAAATATAAAGAAAATATTTCCTGCGGCGATCACCTCTTAGCAGCCTTCTGGTAGAACCTCTGAACGTCTGTGCACAACAGAGAATGACATGAGTTGATTCGAATTTACTGCTTATTCCTATTATTACTGCTTTTGTTTTGTTTTTATTCATCAACAGTGGCAACTGTATTGCTTGTAGAGTTTACTTTTGTAAATGCATTGTTTATTCTTAATCTTTTTTTAGGTACCGTTTGCAATAACAACCTACAAAACACTCCTTTGTATACAAAACACTCAAATGATTCATTAAAGCTCAACTAATAAGAGGTTAAAGCGTTTGACTGAAACAGTGTTTTTTTATAATTTTTTTTAATTTTTAACCGCAGTAATTTGTTTCTTAACAAATGTTTTAAAATAAAAATGAGAAAATAAATTTTTAATTATCTTTTTATTTAAAATGAAATAAAAATTACCTGACTTTTTATTTTTAGAACTTTAAAAATAGAAATTGTTCATTTTTAAGAAAGATTTAGTTTTGTTTCTTAATTTTTGAAGTATAGCTGATATTTTGTGAACTACATATTCTTTTTTTTAACAAATTAATAATATTTATTACTTGCTACACATGCGTTTTAGTACTAATAAATAAAAAAACAAAGTAAATAAATAAATAAATAATAATAATCAAATAAAAAACAAGTAGCATATTTTATTAAAAATATAAGAGAAACTGCACTATTTTTCATTACAATAGTGTTATTGTTTTTCTCTTGTTCGTAGTTGGTTTATTCACATTTAAACAGTTAAATACTCAAACATACTTACTGCTTTTGTGACTGGTTGGAGTGTTTAAAATTTGCAAGCAACTACAAGCATTTGGTAGCAAAAGACATACTAAATTGAATCATGTAATAGCAGCATTCATTTAGTTAGTGTGTACTGATAGCTCAGTATTAATTTTTAAAAAGTAAAAAAATTGCCATTTGAGTGCGATTCATGTCATTCTCTGGTGCACAATTATCAGTATCAGTTTTAAAATTTATTCTTTTATTTGTTCTCTTTGAAATATCTCTTTCTATAATTATTCTCTCTTGCCAATATCATCATTTTATTAAACTCAGGTATATGACCAGTTATGCTACAGTGGGCTGTTTTTTGATTTAAATTTTTATCATTGTTTTTTAAGTCCGATTTATGCGATGATATTCTGGTCTTTAATTTTGTTTTTGTTGTACCAACAAAAACTTTTTGGCATTTATCATTGTCGTCACCATTGTACGTTATTTTATAAAACAAATTTGCTTCAACCATTTTGTCTAATTTGGTTTTCATATTTGTAAATTTAATTTAATTTAGTTGTATTTTCTGATTTCATTGCCAAAAATTTTTTTTGATGTACAGAAAACAAAAATTTAAAAAAAGTATACAAGAATTCAAAGCTAGTTAAGTAAGCGTTAAAGTTTTTACGGAAAAAAGTATGCAATAATCCCTAATGTGTCAACTATTGTGAGGAAATTTTTGCTTAAAAAACATACGATTTTTTTTGTGCAAAAAATATGCTTTTCTTGTGCAAACTGTTTTATCAAACAATTTTTAAAATTGTTTTTTTTTACCTTTTCAAGAGACATTTTTAACACTTCCTTTATTTTGATAACATGCCATGACTAAAAGCAGACACTCTTTTTGAAATTTCCTTTCAAATTTTCTGCAGAACGCTGAAAATATATAATTTCTAAAATAAACAAATGCATCCATCAAACACTCAAATGGCATAAAGGCTTCAAGTCTAAAAGCATTTACACTTAAAACAATACCAGTGCATTTGTAAAAATAAAACGTTCAACGGCAAATAACAAAAGCGATAATAAGATCCATAAATCCACAAATTTTAAAATTTTTTATTATTTTTTTTTTATAAAATATTTACACGCTTTCATGGTTAGTAGATTTACAATGTACACCTTCTCTTAGAGCAAAAATATGAAGTCACAAAATTGTGTTTCTAATTTAAGCCAAAGTTACAAAAAGAAAATTTCAAACAGCAAGAATTCTAAATTTCTGCAACAGAAACTCAAAAGAACTTGAAACTCGAGTATTATTGAATCAATTTGTTGCAAGTGGAAAGCTGTGCAACAAACAAAAAAAAAAATAAATAAATAAAGAAGTAACTGCTGACAACAGAAAGGAATTATGAAATAATAATGAAATGTTGCATTCGCTTTCCTTTACCTTTTTTTTTTGATTTAAATAAACACCAAAACGAAAACAAAGCAAATAAATATAATTTGAAATCATCTTCTCCAAATATAAATGCTTTAGAATGAAAAAATGTTAAAAAAGAATAAGAAATAAAAATATTCTCTTATGTACTAGGTAGACTAGTTCAAGTGACTTACATACATACATAATCGGCCATTACAACCCTGTTTCAGAATAACTGCTTAGCACCCACGTTACGTGTGTAAATTTTTATCAATGTGTACCGGGACCTACAATTTAAAGTCGACTCCGAACGACAAACTTGAGAAGCTTATTCATTGCAATCAGTTACTAGCTTTTCGCAGTACCCATGTTGTGTTAAGTGGTAGTTTCCGAATGAAATATAATTTTCATATTTAAGTTTTTTGAAGATATCACATCTGGGGTTTGTACCCGGAGCTCTTGTCTTCGTAAGCCAAGACTCTAACTACTAGAACACGACGACTACTACGACCAAAAGACTTGAAGCGTAAAAATTAATTTTAAGGTTTGTTTTCTACACCCCTGTCTCTATGATTATTGCCATAAAAGTGTTAATAAAATAAAATATATCCAGAGTGGCTTACTTTAAACCATCGTTAACCAAAACTCTCAATAAACGAAATGCGTCTGTAGCAATATTGCTTTAAAACAGGACTGTGCAAAATTAAAAATGTGGTTGTGTTGGTGAGAAAATGAGAATTACACTGCTGAATGTGTAAGTAGCAATATCAGCAACAGTGTGAATTTTTTAATTAAAATTTATATGTAATATTTCATCTAAAAATTTAATTACTTTAAGAACAATTTATAAATAATACTCTGCTATAAAGAAATAAAATGTACTTTTCATTTAAAAAAAAAAAATTTTTTTTTTTTAAGTTTTGTTTTTTTCATTCACTTTATTAACAATTTCATAAAAATAATGAAAATGTCGCTGGAAAACGTTTAAACTATATTTTTTAATGTTCTATGATAAATAAGTTATTGGACTTACAAATGAATTTAAATAGAAAATATTTGTGTGCATTGCTATTAATTTTGTTCCCACTGCAAACAATAAATCAGCGTACATCTACCACGCATGTTAACTCGTCGCTGTTTCAGTGACGACTGAAAGCAAGAGCGTAAGAATACATGTGAGTTTAGCTTAAGCACAATTGTGTATGAAATTTTTATTTTTGCACAGGCCTGCTTTAAAACCACACGTAATGTTGACGTAAAGTGGAATAGAGTACAGTGTTGCTTTAGTATAAAGATGCCAAGTAGTGGCTGATATCAGCAAATTAAACTCACACGTATACTTACGCTCTTTTGTTTGATCGTCAATCAACCAATAGGAAATCAGCATGTTGAGTGGGAGAGACAAACTACACTTGCAGAACTTCTGTGTCTTATTTTTTTTTATCTCACCAATGCTACTACCTTGGGCATCAATGATGTAGTGAGTAAGAGAGAAAAAAGAAGTTGGGAGAATTTACTTGTTTACAGTCATAGAAACATTTTAGTAATATACGATGATTGTCAGCATTTCATCAACATAAATACAGAAAGTTGTAAATGTTTGACTATATTTAGGGAAAATAAAAAATCCATTTCTTCTTCGTAAAAAAATACCTATATATTTTTAAAAGTATAAATAAATAAATAACTGGGCTATAAGATACAATCTTCTACATTTATACTCTTATGACAGTTTAGTATTTGTAGAATGTTTTTTTTGAACAAGTAAATTTTAAGCCGGTAAATATTTGTATTATAATTAGGCCTTTTCACATTTTTTTTTTAAACAATTGCTTAATAAAAATACCATCACTAAATGGTCTACCTTTTCTAAAATTTTTTAAGCTTATTAAATTTGTAATCGCCTTAGGTTCTAATTTTGGTTCATAAATTTCCTCTTCTACTAACCAACCTCTTACTGTTTCTAAAAAAAATTCCATTATTTAACATACAATATTTTTTGAGTGTCATCGATCAGTTTTGTTGAGTAAACCTGAAAAACATAAAAGAGCATAAGCAATACGTGTGAATGCTCTCTGCACAATTGTGCTATGAAATGGTAATCCCTGATGTAGAAGCTTTGTGTTCTTTAATTCAAAAGAGAAGGTACAACACAAACATTTTTATTTTTTGAAACTGATGCATTTCTCAAAAGAATTAATCGAGCGTTTTTTTTCACCTTCCCTTAATGCTCATTTATCCATGTAGCTTTAACAAAAAAGGGAGCGGTAATAAGCTTTCAATGACAACATTAATTAGTTGTACCAATGCACTAAGGGTAAAATGTTGCTATTTTTGGCATGAATTCAATTTTTTTTTTGTTTAAAATTTAAAATCGGCTTTCGTTTTTTGAATTCGTATACTCTGACAATTATATAAACGTTTTTTTTATAATTTTTATGTTGCATCCTGTTATTTTATTAAAGAAAAAAGTCAGATGTTTCATGGTCGCATTATGAATAGAAAATGTGCGCGAAATTTTTACAAACTTTGATCGTGAGTAAAACATTAATTTTAAAGACTGTGAAAAAGTTTAAATATGGAAGAAGTTAGACAAGGTATGTAAAACAATTTTTGATATAGTTTAAAAAATAGTTAAGTGTTATTGTCTAGTGTGTGTGTCAGTGTGTTCTTAGTGTGTTATTATAGGTCGAAACTAACAAACATACGTGTATTGTGTGGAATATAACTTCTGTGTATAGAAAGGTACATATTTGCAATGTTTCTGAAAAAAGTTATTAATAAAACTGTTTATTATCAAACACCGTTACCACTTTTTGCTCTTTTTTGTTCCTTTTGGGAAAAAACTCAATTTTGTAGTTTCATACGAGTTTTGCCATTCAACACTGCTTGAAGTTTGGAGCAGCTAAAATCGACAAAAAGATAGTGTAAAAGAATTTATTTTGGAGAATATTACACAACAAAACTTATCAGATGAGCAACATCAGTTAATTACCCAAGTATTGTTTTCATAAGTTTAAATTTTCCAAAATGCAATCGAATACTTGAACGGTTAAAAAAAAAAAAACACCCGCGTTTGCTTGCATCCAATTATTGAAATAAGTGATTGCGGCTTGCCCGGCAATAAATGAGGTCGGATGCATTTAGACTATACTGATGCAGGGCCTCGTTTGAAGAGAAAGTTAGCATCTGAGCTTGCTGCAGAACAAAAAAATCGAACGAAAAACAAACAGCATTTCTGTTGAAAAAAGCTGGTAGTAACGAGAGTATAACAGGAATTGAAAATGGCTTTAGAAAGCAGCAATACATTAACATCAAAGCATTAAGTAAGCAGCACGGATCCCGTTTAAGCCAACCTTAATTTTATTCAACTAACCTTTATTCAACTTATCTTATTCAATAACTTAAGCTTTAAAAAAGTTTCTTGAACATAAAACGTAAGCATAATTTAAATATCTCTGGTCTTTGAAAGGTTAATGAGCATTTTATACCTTAACAAAAAGGCTGAAGCCTTGTCTATTATCTGAGTCTACCAAAAAAATATAAACACTTAAGTAGTTTTTTATAAAAAGTGAGATTAAGAAATAGTTTTTTAGTACTGGCCCCTAATGGGTTAATAAAATAAAATAGTTATGGATGCAAACTTACAGATTCTTGAAACAGCTTTCTAATCACATATATTTCAAATAACGAAAATAAAAAATGCCTAGTGCACCCAAGCCGAATTTATGCCAAAATCTGACCTAATGTTTTAATGGGGAGGCGGAAGAAGGCGTGGTCCAAATCAAAAAAAAAAAACAAAAAACCAAAATTCCATTTTGGTGTTAGTTAAATTCGTGCAAAATTTTAACTCTCTAGCTTTAAAGCTGCAATTAATGCCAAAAATATCGCTTTTTTGCCCATAGTGCAATGGCAGTTAAGCAACGTTATACAATTTACTTTTGTTTTGAGAACGACATGGATGATGCTTCTAAATTGTCAAAAAACGATTAAATCGAGTGCTAGATGTTTATCAAAATTTTAATATTTGTTATGAGTTTTAAGATCTTTTAAATACAAACATTTTGTTAAAAAATCCAAAAAAATCGTCCCTTTGTCAATACTTGAAAAATTTGGTAAAGTAAGCTCGGCTCTCACCTGCAGCTGTTCCAAATTCTCGTTTATCAAATCTGTGACATGCATGTTAAAATAAAAAAATCCTTAGTGGGTAGAATTTTTATAAATTTTTCACAACTTCTTATTTACTTTCATATAAGTCAGCCATCTTTTTACGTATTTCATAAAATACTTTTTATTTTATTTTACTTAAAGAGAAACTGTATTTCATAAAATCTTTATTTATTTATTTTTCTTTTCTTTTATTTCAGATGTACGCAACGAGTAAATGGATTTTCTGCTTCTGTTGGCTCATCTCTTTGCAATTCACAATTACAATCGTAATAGCCTGTGAGGTCTCCGAGTATCCCTGTAAAGCAAGTACCAGCATTTGTATACCTCTGGACAAGTATTGTGATGGCAAAGCTGACTGTGAAGATGGCAGCGATGAGCCAAGACATTGTACAGGTAGGTGGTGTAAAATGAAAACAGAAACATAAATATATTAAAAAATAGAAACAAATAGATAAACTCGAGCAAAAACAAAAGGAATAAAAAAATTTTTAGTAATCATAGTAATAAGGTTTGTAGCTAAATTTGCTGCAGCTGAAAAAGAAATTATAGTACCGTAACGGTATTACAATTATAAAGCTGTATGCCCTTATTTATAGAAAAAAATATTTTAAGTTTTCTGAGGGTTTATTTGGCAAGTATTGTTTAGAAATTTGTCAAATAAACCCTTAATATAACCACAAAGTTTTTTTTCTAACAATACGGGCATAAAATTCTATTAAAATTTTCATACATGAAATGTTATGTGGACGTATAAGCGATATTTATTTTACAATCGAGAATATAAAAGAGTATTACTTATACTCTACCACAGTTTTAATCATAAAAAGTTTAGACACATTTGAGGTTACGAATCAAATTGACTTAAAAATACATTTCATTTAAGCATGACAAATGTCCACTTCTAGAACGCCGGAAGACATTTGATCTTTTCACAAAATATTAAACTTCATCTTGCAACAAAGCCTCGCTTATCTCGTCAATGCAGTGCTCGATATCATGCTTCAGAGACTCAGTTGTTTATGGCTTGTTCATGTATACCCGATCTTTCAAATGGCATTAAATCACAAGAAAAAGACGATGATTTTGCGAACAAATACAATTCACGGCTAGTATTGTGTTCAGTAGCACTACAGCGTTCGACAAGTGCAACAAAACTATAAAAAAATTAAAAAAAAAAATAGCGAACAAATTTTCATAAGATGAGTAAAAATCTTATTATTATCTTATCTTATGATTAAAACGATTTGAATTTAAATGTTATAAATATTAAAACTAACAATTTAAACTGTAAGTTTATCGTATAAATATCCATTTCAATATTCACTTACTAATTGGAAATTGTTAACCAATAAATTCTCAAGAAGAGGAACTTCACATTTATACCCAAGAACTTTCGATTCTCATTTCGAATTCTTTTTCAAAGTAAGTGAATCATCCATTATTTAACCCGCGCTTACATCCAAATTTTTCATTATTACTAATTGCTCTAGTTATCTCATTTATTTGCTAACCACCCTCATATAATTTTCTTATGCATGGGAATACTTATTATCACACACAAGTAATAACTTGGTGTCCTTAACAGTAACATATAAAGTCCACTAATCCTATTCATCATAAATGAATTCCTATAGCCACCAATTTTTCCAGATATATCGTTGTCAGTGGATATTTTGAATATTGAAAAATTTGTCCATTAATTCACAAAACCATACAAGACGGATAGATCCAGTACATCTCCACCGAAATGAAAGAATTAGCAAAGCAGTGAACTGGAACTGAAGAATCTAAATATATAAAATTGAATGTGTGTTTGTTTATTTGTTTGTTTGTTTGTTTATTTGTTTGTTTGTTTGTTTGTACCTTATAGGAGACCAAACCTCTGGACCAATCTTCCTGAAATTTTCACAGCATTTAACTGGAACTCTGACATGATTAATAGGGTACTTTTTTTTCGACCACGCCTAATTTTACGCCCACTTTTTTTAAATTATGTAATTGCCCTTATATAGTTTTTAAAAGATTTACTTTATAATCGTTTTTAATTGCCGGGGTTGTTAATCTCAGGGTTTGTCCAGGATTTATATTTCATATAGAGAATTAAAAAAAACTTACAACTATTTGAATTTTATAATTAATGATATTCTTTATTTAATTAAGAGTTTTTTTGAATATTTTACAACATTTGCAGAATAGAAAATGACCGGCCAGAATTTTACTTTGTCCGTCCTAAACGACAACGCAAACCAGACTCACTTCAACAATTCAGATCTCTTCACAATACGCCTGGGAACTATGGCTGTAGTAATCCAGTAGTATCCCTCTGCACTACTACTAATTAATTTTAGACCTATGGCTGTAGTAACCAGTAGCGTCCTCCTACCAATACTACTGAATGGTCTGGGACCTATGGCTGTAGTAACCAGTAGCGTCCCCCTACCACCATCACAATCTGGCCCGGGGCCTATGGCTGTAATAACCAGTAGCGTCCCCACACCACTACTACTACTTGGTCCGGGATCTATGGCTGTAGTAACCAGTAGCGTTTCCCCACCAATACTACTATCTGGCTCGGGACCTATGGCTGTAATAACCAGTAGCGTCCCCCTACCAATACTACTAAATGGTTCGGGACCTATGGCTATAATAACCAGTAGCGTCCCCCTACAAATACTACTATCCGGTCTGGGACCTATGGCTGTAGTAACCAGTAGCGTCCCCCTACCAATACTCGAGTTGACTCAACCATATTGGGATACGTCTACCATCGAAGCTGTAAAAACCTGCGATGGTGTCCGTACTCCACGACGGCACAAGTACAACTGAAGTAGTAATAAACTACACACTAACCGATCACTCACTAACATTTTCTTCCTTTAACATGCCTTTCTCTTGTACTACTCTCCTACTCTGTATTCTCTCAGTTTATGTTATTACTCTTTACATACATTTCTCTTAAAAACGAATTACAATAACAATTTAATAATATCAGTCCACTAAGAAATTAAATTTAATTCATATAAATCATTAATTCATAACAAAATAATAATAATATAATAATATCTAAAATAATACTGTAACAATTCAAATAATATGCATATAGGCAAAAATAAAAAAATATAATTCAGATTTATATTAATACTATTAATATATTTTTATGTAACGTAAGCTTCGTTACAACTTCAAATTGTATACACATTATAATCCAGGCGAAGTATAAATAATAATTTATTACTCCACGCCCTCTTTCACGCCCCTTTTCACGCCAAGTTTCAAACTTTTTGTTCTACATATGTAGAAATTTTTATTTTTTTTTAATTGGTAATATATTGCTCTTAAACTGTTAACGTCGTCATATAACTATGAACCACGCCCACTTCACCTCTAATAATGTTTGCTATACAAAATACTTTTTTTGTAATATGTATATAACGAGGGGGTAGCGAAGCACACCGGGTTCAGCTAGTAGTATCTAAAAGGAATAGCTGAAGTCGGCGTTTGTTGTTTATTTCAAGCTATTACTATAGAACAGTGGATTTTGTCCGATCTAAACTGGTATACAGATGGTTCCAAAATGGACAGTGGAGAAGGGACTGGCGTCTACGGACTCAATCAAAACCTGTCAATTCCACTAGAAAAGTCATTGAGTGTTTTTCAGCTTAAAATCCTGGCTATAACCGCATGTGCCAAGAATAACCTGGATATCGGGCTAAAAGGCAAGACAATTAATATATTTTCAGATAGTCAGGCTGCCTTAAAGTCGCTTTGCTCTCCACGTATGCCATCTAGACTTGCCAAATATTGTTACGACACGTCGCAAAAATTATCGCTAAGAAACAGGGTACAGTTGTTCTGGGTACCTGGACACTGTGGTTTAAGCGGAATCGAGGAAGCGGATGCATTGGCTAGGAGGGTATCTGCAACGCCTTATATTGGTCCAGAGCCCTGCTGTGCAGCACTGCTTTCTACTATTCTTAATATGATAAGTGAGAGGGAAACTGGCAAATGTTTGGAACATTGGAACACCCAGTCGGGCCTCAGGCACGCCAAGGCTGTGAGTCGTCCGCCATTTGGGGGAATGTCTGATGTTCTAAAGTATAGAAGGCTCGACCTGAAAATCCTAACGCATTTTCTTATGGATCATTGTAGTGTGAGAGTGCATTTGATGAGTATGGCATTCACAGATGTAGATGTTTGTAGAATATGCTCAAAAGCTTCAGAGACAGCAGTGCACATATCTCAGTTTAAAATAGTGCTTACCTGTAAGGTATTTTGTACGGGAGAAATTGTGAACAATCACTTACTCGTGCGCTTCAATAATTCATGACTTTTATATAAAATGAGCCGCTAAAGTGCAATAGGAATGCAAGTTTATTGCAATTAGTAAGCAAATAGTACAAAAAATCATAAATAATACCCTATCCTGTAGCATATCTGGAAGCTTTAATGTATAAAAAACAATATAATGCTTTCATTAGTGCTTAAAATTTTATTTATTACTTCCAAATTTTAAAAATTTTCTGCTGGGATTGTGTAAATGTGCGGTTCTTGACAGATTTAGATGGATCCACTACTAAAATTTGGGATCTGCTGGTGTTCATAAGAAAGAAAGTTGGTCTGCTAAATAAACAGTACACTCAAAGAAACATAATAGATCTTATAAGTTCCAGTTTCTTGCATTTGTGCTGGGTCTAAACCAGTTAATAATAATAAAACGGCTAATGAAACTATTGAATAGCGCTGGCAAAAGTATACGAAGCAAAAAGGAGATTCATTCATTCATACAGGAGGTAATAAAAGTACTTTTATCTATTGTTCGCACCTCGATTAAACTAGGGTTTCTATAGTATCTTCCCCAGCTTCGTCGCTTTGGCGAACTTTAAAATACCGAACGGTGCCAACCATAACACTTCCCTATCTGATAATCACCAAGATGCTCTAATGACGCGATTGCCTGTCTCGTCACAGAATTTACGCATATGACTCGAAGTGTTTTCTACCATTTTCAAATGTCCATTGAGTCTGCAGTGCCCGGTTACGAGAAAGGAGATTGTGAAATAAATTAATTTTTTTTCCCCAAATTGTATCTTCTTTGTTAGTTCAGCTAATTTTGGGATCACACTCATATCAATTAGTGCACCTAATTGTAAAAAGCAAATGCTTTAGAAAATTGAGCAGTTTTATGACAAACAGAGAATAAAACAAAAATAAATTTCTGTTTTCATTTCTTAAAAAGGTCCTGCAAGAAAAGTATTTCGCTTAAATAAACAACAAATTTGAAAAAAAATTTTTAATTCTTTCCTTTCATTCTTTGTAATGCTCATAAACCAACTTTAGGTTGCAAAGGGAAATGAAGTTTTATATGTCTTTCTGTCTTTTGAATTTAAAATAGAAAAATTAACAAAAACAAAACCCAGAAAAAACGGTTTCTTTTTTAGCGGTGCTGGTTCATTTTTGTTTATTCTCATCTGTAGACACTGTTTTCTTTTATTTTTCTCAGCTTAATGTGAGTTAGTCCTTGCAGTTTTGTAGACATAAAATATGAGCGAATAAGAAATAGGAAAATGGATAGAAATGTCTTTTTATGTATTCCTTTTCTTTTTAATTTTTCCTTAGTACTGTTCAATTTTTATTTCACTTATTTGCGTTTAATTTTTGCCTTTTCCTTTGCAATGGTTGATGTGAACTTTAAGTAGTCAATTTAATTTCTTTTATTAGAGTGTCTTTTTTTTTCTTAAGTAATTAAGACAGAACGGTTGGCTTGAAATAATATTTTGGTTTGTTTGCTTTAAAATTTCTCTTTTTTTTATTTCTTATTTGTCAATATTTGTTTTCTAATCTATTTAAGTAATTAATGCCAATTTTAATAACATTATGTGTTTTTATTAAATTAATCAAAAATGAATTATAACAACCGTTTGTCATTAGATATTCTGAAAATTTTCTTTAATAATTAATAATTTGAAGTAAAAAAAAAACAAGGCAAAAAAGCTTAAAAAAATCTAACAAACTTTCTTTGTATTATTAACCCTTATGTTAATGACAAGGTACCTGGGTACCTTTAGCATTTTTGGTTTAAAACTTTTAATGGAAATTGACAATCTACATGCTTAAAACTACTTGAGAACTCTTAGCTTTAAGTATTCCTTATAATTTGGCAAAATTTTTGATAGAAATTAATTTCGGATAGACATAGGAAGCAATTTTACAACATACACCCTTAACATCATGAAAAGCTACACGGGTACCTATAATTATTGTATGTAAGATATGAGTATTAGTTACCTTGTTTTTGATATTTTTAACAAATTTAACATAAGAAATAACAATTGCAGAATAAAATAAAGTATATACGTATATATAGAATTATATATAGATATATAGAAGCTTAGCTATAAATACATTTTATTCAGTACTTTGAGAACATATGTACATACATACATTCATACATAATATTTGGCCAGGAAAATCCTGTTTAGGGGATACGGCCAAGCTTCTCCCAGCCCCCATATTTTGTGTGTCAATTTTTATCCATGAGTACCACGAACTACAGTTCAATGTCGACTCCGAACGACTGACTTGAGAAGCTTTTTCATAGCAATCAGTTTCTCTCAGAGCTTTTGCCAGAAGACTGCGAAGGTGTAGTAGCCGAAAGAAATATTTTTTCTTCATATTTCTTTATTTTTAAGATGTCAGAGCTGGGGTTGGATATAGCGCTCTTGTCTAGTAAGCCAACACACTAACCACTAAACTTCGGTAACTACTTTGCGAATACTTTGAACATATTATATTAGTCTTGGAGCAGCCAATGTAAACACTTTTCAAACATCTAGAACATCCTTTTTAACATGATACTATTTAACAGGATAACTCGCTGGCTTGAGAGTAACAAGATACTCAATGAATATCATGCAGGTTTCAGAAAAGGATACTCTACGGTAGATAATATATTTAACCTGGTTAACATAGTTGAGCTAAATTGGGTAAATAATAAAAACATGTTTGCTTTTTTCGTTGATTTCTCCTGCGCATTTGGTACAATACCACGAAATAACCTATTCTATAAGCTGTCTAGTTTAGGAATGTCTTCTAAAATTATCAGAATTTTACTGAACGCTTATGAAAATACATCCAGCCGTATATGGGATGGTTCCTCTTTCTCGGAGTATTTCTCAGTTAACGTTGGTGTAAAACAGGGATGTATTTTAAGTCTGGTATTATTCCCACCATATATAATAGAGACCTGGTGGATGTGTTGCCTGGAAGGATAAGTATTGCTGGCAATGTTGTGAAGGTCCTGCTTTATGCTGACGGCATTGTTATTCTGGCTGATTCGGCACCTGTATTACAACCTATGATAGATGCATTATATGAATACTGTGTAAAGTGGAGCTTGTCGGTTAATTTGAACAAGTCCAAGGTAATGGTATTTCGGAGAGGACCTAGAATATCTAAGCACCTAAAATTGAATTCTGGTAATGATAACATTGAAATTGTTAACTGCTATAAATATCTAGGTGTGGACATGACTTATAATCTGTCGTTTAAGAAGCGTTTGATTAATAAACTGTCTGCCTCAAAATAAGCCATTAATTCAACATGGTCGAAGTATATAAACCACCCAAAAATATCTAAGGATAATAAATTAAAAATATTCCAATCAGCCTCTCGCTCAATAATGTTTTATGCCGCTCAAGTCTGGGGTTACACGAAATATGATGAAGTGGAAAAGCTGTTTCGTTTTTTCATTAAGAAAATGCTGTACTTACCTGAAACAACTCCAAACTATATGGTCTATTTAGAAACTGGTTTGCCTTCTCTATATGTCTCGACTCTGAAACTACATTTATGCAATATAAATAAGGTGTTAAGCATGAGTGAACAGAGATTACCTCGTATTTTAGCTGAGGGTATTATAGCACATAAAATCAGCTGGGCAAATGAGTGGTCTGATCTATGTCTGCTTCTACTATATTTTCCAGACAATTCTAATCGTCCACTCTGCTTTGAATGGAAGTCGATACTACAACATCTCGTTATTAAGGAACATGAGGTAAATGTTTACAATGCTATAAATTCACTACACCATGACCTTTACTGCCAACTCAACTACAGTGCAATGCCTATGCTCACAAATAATTTATCTGCAGAGATGACCGGCTTGTTAATTAAAGTTAGAGGAGGTCTTCTTAATTTAAAAGCCAAATCATATTCTAACAATACCGTAACTCTATGTACTATATGTAATCTCAATCGGGTTGAAGACACATACCACTTTTTAGGTGTATGCCCGGCGTACAAGAATCTTAGGCGTAATCTATTTGGTAAAACTCATCTTTGCTCAGTTCTTGTCATCCTGAATGGTTCCAATTTTAATTCATTGTATTTATTTGTGAAATCAGCTTTAAAATATCGCACATTAATTGTTCATAATTTTCATATATAATAAAATATGTTCTAGTTAAATTATAATTGATCACTTAAATTATATTTCAATCTAAATTTTTTATGCTTATATTGACTTTTGTATTTTGTAAATATTGGATTTAGTACCAATCTGGCTTACAACATTATGTTTTGCCATATATAGGTATATTGTAGATATTAGTTGTAATAGAATGAATTGTAAATGAAAAATTTTTATCTATTAATAAATAATAAAAATAATAATAATAATACGATTTGTGAACATCCAAAAGAGAAACATTCAAGTCATTTTCTCTAAAACGCTTAAATGTTATTTCGGTTAACAAAATACTTTTGAGAATTTGTTCGCTGTTATAGAACTTGAATTTTTAAGATGCACCGCCACGTACTCGTAAAATATATTTTCCTAATGGCTGTGATTCAGGAAATGGGCTATTTTGCCAAAACATTCTATTTTTAGCACAAAGTTCATTATTCTTTTCACCTTCATTATTTTTTTTACTATTTTCCGACTGATATGCTTCTTCGCCATTTTCAACAGTTCCTACAAACTCATTATGGGAAGCTTCAGCCCCTTTATTCACTGAAAGAAAATATTCTACCGAAGGTTATCTCTTAGAACGAGCTTCTGTACTTGAATTAATTTTAACAAAAAGCACTTGATCTTATTGTAAAAAAGTTATAAAAGGTTACCTCAAATCAGCAAAATAAAAACATTGTTTTGCATACCAAAGACATTTATTTGTTTCCTAATGGGGAAATTAACTAATTAATCTTAGTTTTATTTTTATAGATCTAAAGTTTATGTTGTAGGTATATGTAGCATATCTTAAAATGATAATAAGATATATTATCGATATCGTTTTAAAATCTATAAAGTGTTATTTTTAAATTTATGAACAAATATGGTGCAAGTAACTTTGTTTTCTATACTATTTTCATATATGTACCCGGGTACCTTGCCATTAAGTTTAAGGTGTTTTTTTGTTATTAACATAGGGGTTAATTCTATATTAAAACTTCAATTACAAAGAGTAGAGAATTTTTTTTTTCTATATAAATTGTTGTTTTAATAAATATTTGATTATATTTTCTTATTTAATACCTTTTGTGACATACATATGTATGTAGGTTTGTATGTGTGTATGTATGTACATACGCATATAGGTATCTATTATTTACAACTACATTTCACTCATATGCTTTGAGGTTTATATCTGTTGACTTATTCTATTCCCTCTTTTTGTTATTTACAGTTTGCAACCGCACCTATTATGGTGATATTGGTCGTACATACTCTATTAAAGTACCAACACCCCAATGGAATAAATTGCCATTTTTATGTCATTTAACATTTACAGCATCCGGGCATGATCAAGGTGACATTGTACAGGTAAGTGGTCAAAGAAATAATGAGAAAAAAGAACATAAAACTTCTGTCTTATGATAAATGAAATGCCATAAATAATAGAATAAAAACAAAACGAAAATTAAACTTATAAGTTAAATATTGTAAGTGTTTGAAGATTTAAAGTGGTTACATATGCTCAACAATAGCCAATAAAGAACTTGTTTTGCTTAGTTGATTGAGGTACTATACAAACGCATTGAAAGACCATGAAAAGCCAAGAGTTTTACACTAAAATCTGTTTTCTATGATAAGGTGCCATAATTAACACGTTCACCACTCACATATTTTTTGCACTTTCAGTAAAAACTCACGAAGAAAAAATTGGTAATTATGCGACCCATCTATGTGACATGAGTTTTTACGAAAGCTCCAACGTCACATATGTGTGACGCTGAGTGGCGAACGTGT
The DNA here is from genome assembly GCA_963576795.1 of Metopia argyrocephala. Classification (NCBI taxonomy): domain Eukaryota; kingdom Metazoa; phylum Arthropoda; class Insecta; order Diptera; family Sarcophagidae; genus Metopia; species Metopia argyrocephala. Next base: position 112,035,853 of record OY756210.1, read on the forward strand.
TAATTTTTTTTTATTATTATTTTTTTTTAGTATTATTTTTTTGTTTAACATTTTTACTACTTAACGTTTTTTGATGCCAATGCCATGTAGATGAACCTAATATAGGAAGGGCCTCTTATTTTTCTTTTTTTTTATTAAAATTTCGAAACACCGCAAATTACTTTATTCTTCACTTTACTGCTTTGTATGGATTTGAACCAGGCCTGTTTGTGTTTTTGTGCGAGCGCTCTAACCATTATACTACGACCCCCCAACATTTAAGTCTTGGATGGATTTGGAGATCTGCCAACACATCGATGCTTGTTCTCACCCTTCTCACTAATCGTTTGACCAGTGGCGTTTTTAAACAATAAAATCCAATGTTTCCTCTAGCATACATATTACAGAAATTTTTAGTGCTACACGAAGTAATACACACACGCAAACATAATTGGCCATTGGGACACTTTTCCAGAGTTACAGTCCATATTGTTTACCGGAGACAACAGTTCAAAGTCGAATGCGAACGACAGGCTTGAGAAGCTTATTTTCATGACAATCAGTTTCTCTCAGAGCTAAGAGATGGTCGCTAAAAGAAATATTTTGATCATATTTCTTTCATTCAGATGACAAACGTAGTAGTACATACATACATACATACATACATAATTGACCTTTACAACCCTGAGTCAGGATTACGGCCTAGCTTCTCGCAGCACTCATGTTGTGTGTGTAAATTTTTATCCATGAGTACCGGGACCTACAGTTTAATGTCGACTCCGAACGTCAGACTTGAGAAGCTTGTTTGTACTCTCAGAGCTTTTGCCAGAAGACTGCTGAGAGGTAGTCTCCGAAAGAAGTATTTTTTTCATATTTCTTTTTTCTCATGGCTTAGTAAGCCAACACACCAACCACTAGACTACGGCTATGTTATGTTTGGTTATGTTAAAAAAAGTAAAGTTTGGTCATTACTATACCATTATAACATAAAAATTAATCAATTTCTGTCGATTCAGTGTGAATCCAAAAATTTGTTGTGTTGAACCTTTAAGTTTACTTGGTCTAAGCTGTTATGCTATCTAATTTATAAGAAATAAGACTAACTTAACCCATTTACGCCCGGCGTACCCATATGAGGACGGTTGTTCATATGCCCACATTACTTATTTCTGATACTTTATATTCTGTTTATAAACGAATTTGCGTTGAAAAAGAATGCGACTTTAAAATAAACTAGTACCTTTTAAGATTATGTGCTTAAATTCTCTAAAATTAAACCTTAAATTTATTAGTTTTGCGAATTATTTTATTGACCAAAACTATGTTAACTTTTTAATTATTTTTGTGAATAAAATTATATATTTTTAGTCTAAATTTATCAAATTACTATGAAATAGAAAATATATAACACTGTCTGGCCCAATAGAAGCATATATTCCTATGATGTCCCCAAATGGGTCCAATGGGCAATTTGCTACTAATATTTTCTAGATTTTATTTTATAACAATTAGCTTCTAGATACATATATTTGTAACTTTATTATGTATTACAGAAATTTGATTTTCCATAAGTAAGAAAATTTTTAGAATAATTAGCAATTAGCGGATATAATTCACTTCCTCGAAAACGACTGTACTGGAATCTAGATGAAGACTTTAACGTCAGTATTGTTTCAAAAATAATGTCTAGAAACAGGTTTATGGGAATAAAAAAATTTTTCGATAATTTTTTACAATCCATGCTCTGCTACGAGATTTGAGTTAAACCGGTTACCATGCTACTGGCACTGTGCGGGACAATAGAACTAAAAAGTGTCCGCTAGTATCTATCAAGGATATGAAAAAGAAAGCTAGACCAGAATTTGACTATCAATTCTATTTAGGGATTTGTGCGATGGCTTGATAATAGCGTTTGTACCATGACAACGAATCACGACCTTTTTCATCCTGTGGGCAAAGTAAAAAGATGAAGCTCTACAGCTGGAAGATGGGATGTTTGGAGTTGATCGCGCTGACCAGTCAATTGCAGCGTATCGAATAGCGATAAGAGGTAAAAAATGGTGGTGGTTAATATTTGCCTACATGCTATATTTGTCTAAATCTAATGCCAGGGGACTGTATCAATTGGCAAACGAACATAATATGGACCAGCTACAGTTTCGCTGGAATATTTGCAGATTTTGTTTGAAGCAATTAGGAGCTGAAAAACAGCGTAAACTAGAAATGAATAAAGATAACACCGGGCACTTTTCTGAAAAGCTGCAGAATCGGTTTAGATAAACCATATGCCACATGAAAACTCGTTGGCAATGCAAAAAATGCATTAAAACGCTATGCATAAAAACGGGGTGTTTTTAAAAATTTCACACATAAGCCCATTGGCCTCATTTGAGGACGGCAATTTTTTTCCCACATGAAGAATTTTTTGGCCATTTTTTGTATGTCAAGTACTTACTTAAATCCTAAACATTAATGAAATAAATTTTGTTTTTTAACAACTTCCTTCTAATTTATGTTTGGGTTAATAGTTAAAGCTAGAAATGTTGGTACTTTGAGCACAGTCTTACTAGCAATTGCAGAAATAAGTAACTGACACCTATGGGCTTTAAACATTTTACATTTATAAAAGAAAGAAAGTCTTGTTTAAAAGAAAAACACATTTAATATAAGTTAACCATCCCCAAGCATGACAAAATATTTGACAGATTAATTTAAATTTTAATAAAATATCTGGAAAACAAAGTGGACTTGGTGTGTTTATAAATAAGTTGTTTAAAGTGTTTTGCTCTTTGTTCTTTTTTTTTGTTTTCTCTCTTTCCTGTCAGACATTTATAAACTTTTCACACGAATTCCAGAAAAGGTTAACGAATAATGTCAGTTGGTTCACTTGTCTGCCTTCATATAAGATTTGGACGTACGTTGGCACATAAAAAACTGCCAACAAAGAGCTTTAAAAATAAAAAAAATAAAACTTTTGTTTTTTCACATATTATAATGGTGTGCAAGAGAAAGAGTGAAACATACTACATACGAACTGTGTGTGTGTGTGGGTGTGTGTGTGGAAAATAACAAACACTTTAATTCCTTAGAAAGGACACACTTATCTTAACACAATGGCAGGACTTTTATTGTTTAGCCAACGCTTTAAATATAAACATCAATGTCACATCTGTCTAAAAAATTTCAGAAGAAACTGATTTTTATCATTATACGAGTATCCAGTGATAAGCAGTCAACCTGTCAACCGAACAACAAAAACCCACAATGAAAACCATATAATCTGTGGCTTTTATATCTAAACAATATGGATAACTTTAATAAGGTTTCACAATGAAGTGTTTTGTGAATAACAAATTTGAATATTTTTTTCTTCATCACTTTATTACGTAGGAAGTAGAGTAAGTTGTAAATTCTTGCATTTAATTTTTGTTTTTTTTTTTAATTTTTCATAAAATTTTGTTATACCCCCCCCTTATCAGGTATACAAATCTTTCCTTTTTTTTATTCATTGTAATCATATGTTTTGTTTATTTATTTATGACATAATTTTAAGGTTGTTTAATCCTTATTTGCATAGTTTATGAACAATTAAGTTTACTTTTTTTTTTTTCTTTTCTTTTCTAGGAAAGTTTATCTTTAAATATTTTGCCCTTTTGTTGTAGGTGGCTGTTTTGTTCTTTCAGCCAAAATTAAAGGGCAATTTTATGGAAAAGTTAATCTTTAGCTCAAACAAATTGTGGGTGTAATTAAAAGTCATACAGCAACCAACAAATAAAGTTTATCCTTGATTATAGTTTAAAAATAATAATGAGAAAATATTTACAGTCACCGATATTAGTAGACATACAAGCTATTTATTAACATATAATGGACATTTTTGCGTATTTGACATCACAAAAGAAATATTTAATTGCCTGCAAAATAAAAAAAAAAATATTATTTAAAAAGTTAAAATATCTTCAACTTAGTTTAAATTCAATTGCTCAATATAGCAATTCCTTTACAGCCTTATTTATAATAAAAATTTAGCAGCTCGTTGTACGTAGTGGCTTAGTTTGTCATTTCTTTACGTGGGAATTCTTACTCAAACGTACGAATTCTTTAACTTTTTGCATTTTCTAGCCAGTTATCGTTTAAAATATATTGAAAGTTTTAATAATATGAGTCTATACATACATACATAACATAACTGGCCTTTACAACCCTGTATCAGGATTACGGCCTAGCTTCTCGCAGCACTCATGTTGTGTGTGTAAATTTTTATCCATGAGTACCGGGACCTACAGTTTAAAGTCGATTCCGAACGACAGACTTAAGAAGCTTGTTCATAGCAATTAGTTACTCTCAGAGCTTTTGCCAGAAGACTGTTAAGACGTAGTCGCCGAAAGAAATATTTTTTTCATATTTCTTTTTTTGAAGGTGTCAAAGCCTGGAGTCGAACCCAGGGCCCATGTCTTAGTAAGCCAACACACTAACCACTAGACCACGGCGACTACATGAGTCTAATATGAGTCTATAGTGGGTAATAAACTTTCCAGTTTTTTGTCCTATATTCTAACGAGTTGCTAAGTTTTCATTATAAATACGGGCATTAGTGTATAGGGAAAAATTTTAATGAATTTTTTCAACAATATTTGTTAATCTAAGAAATTTCAAAGCTTTAGCTTTTAAATTTTAAATTATGGCATTCGATATCGAGCGAAATTTCATACAATTTTAAACCAATTTACATACAAATTTCGTTTGATATCGAATGCCCTAATTTGACCCCAGTTTTCAGTTTCTGTACAATAATAAATATGCACAAAATTACAGAAAACCAAAAAAAAAAAAACATTTTCTTGCTTATTAATGAAAAATAATGAAAAATATTAAAAAAAACTCACCTTTCTGTGCGAAAAAATTATATGTGCACTCGTAATTTTTTTTTTTTTGGCATATAAGGTAGAATTTTAAATGCCTTCTCACTTATAGCTGGACATTACACAGCCGCTTTGGGTAATGAGGCCACTAAAATAATCCCTGCTCCTCCTCTGACGAAAATACCTTCCCGAAAGCGCCATCTGATTTACTTCGGAGGGCTGAGAGAGAGTTCCTTGAAAGCACTATTTTCATTCTCCCACGACCAGGAACACCAGAATAGGAGCTAACATTAAATTGCCCCATCTGGATGTTGAATATGAGTGGTGAGTGTCTTTTATGTAGGTTAGCTGTTATCTTCCCAGAAGGTGGGGTTGTACTTCTCATCATTCGTTTCTTGGTGGAATAGACTAGAAATGTCAGGGAGCGGTTTCGTGAAGATTAACTTCTTGGAGGGGAGAACCCCTAATTTTTAAAATTATTATTTTTGAAAAACCGTAAATTTAGTTTTTAATTTTTTTCTCCTTAGCTGGTATTTGAACCTCGGCCGTTTGTATTTCTGTGCACGCGCTCTAACAACTATACCACGACCCCCAATTTATAAAATAACTATTGTTTGTCTTGAAATACCTGTACAGCTTGTTTCTATCTATACATATACTCATGACTGTATTTGTATGTAAAATTGGTAACAATGATTTTTCGTTAATTAATGGATATAAAAAAATAATAAAAAAAATAAAAAAAAAAATCAAACAAATAAAAATAATTTACTAAATAAGTCTGTACCAAGTACCTGATGTACTTTTATTATCAGCGATAATATAATGCCCATTTTTCAATATTTCATTAAAAAGAACAAAAACAGCAACTTTTAAATCAAAATTGATTACACTGGTTTACAGCCAAAAAATACCAAGAACGCCACATGCCTAGATAGGTTAATTCAGACCTCCTGAGCACGAAAAACGCAATTATAATTTTTTTCTAAGTACCGTTTTTGAGATAACGTTACTTTTGTATTTTTCGGTGTATGGGCCCACTCAAACCCTTGTGGAGTCCAACCAAAAAGTCCGATCGAGATAAGTGGCATATAGATGGAAAGGTAATGCCTTTTCCGTCGATATGCTGGAAAATTTTATATGAGGTATAATAAAAAAATAACCGTTATTTTCAATATTTTTAAAAAGTATTTATTTATTCATCAATAACTATCTTGTCGTCTTCAAAGTAATCCCCTCAGATATAATGCACTTATGCCAGCATTTTTTCCAGTCCTCGAAACACTTCTAAAACGCGCTATTTGGTATGGCCAATAACTTGTGTTTCGACTTTTCTTTTGTCTCCTCAATCGTAGAAAAACGCTTTCCTTTCATCGGTGTCTTCAGTTTTGGGAAGAGGAAAAAGTCAGCGGGGGACAAGTCCGGTGAATACGGTGGTTGAGGCATGATAACGGTTTCGTTTTTGGCCAAAAAGTCACGCACAAACATCGATGTGTGCGCTGGTGCGTTATCATGGTGCAAAATCCATCGTCATTGACATCTTCTCGGCCTTCCTTAAACTGGTTATACCACAAATGAATTTGTGTTCTGCTCATAGTAGACTCGCCTAGCGCCACAGTCAACACATCAAATGTCCTTGCCCATTTAATTTCATGTTTTACACAAAACTTAATACAGTTTCTTTGATCCATTTTATCGAATAGTAAAAAATCGAAGAACACACCAAAACACGACTAACTTTTTTATCTATCAAAGAGAAACTGACAATACAAAATGGCTGATATTACCCATATATATAACAGACATATGTGCCAACCTAACCAAAAAAAAAAAATAAAATGCGAAAATCGAACATACGCAACTCACGAAATTTTAAAATAACGGTTATTTTTTTATTATACCTCGTATGTGTTTAAAATTCTTAAACTTTTGAAAACTCAAATATACAAAGATATCAGATCGCTCCAATAACATCTGAGTACTGGTTTACATATAGTTTAACATCGACTTCGAATGACACACTCGAGAAGCTTGTTCATGACAATCAGTTACTCTCTGAGCTCTTAACATCTAGTAAGCCAACACACAAAGACTGCTAAGAGCTGTTCGCTAAAAGAAATATTTTTTCATTCTTCTATTTTCAAGATGTCAGAGCTGGGGCTTACTTATTTAGCATTAAAATGTAATTTTACAAATCATGTTCTTTTTGTTTTAACATATCTTTTAATTTATAATTTCATATGCTACCCTAACTAAACCTTTAGCTTAATCATCATAAAAAACAACAAAAAAAAATGTTTAGGCCAATTCTTATGCAAAAGTTCTTTGCCGTCTTTATAAATAATTTAACAAATTAACATAATCTCCATGATTGTATAAATTTTGTCTCCTTTTTAATACGAGTATCATATGAATATATTATAATGGATTACTAATGATATTGTCAAACATAAGCCCTTAAGATCTTTGACCACCACCAACCCTAAACACACCCTCTATTTTTAATAATTTATTGACAATCCCATATCCTAGTAGTAAGTAAAATTGATTTTTACTTGCAGTTGGCTTTTCTACAAGTAGTTTTTGCTGTTGTAAATCTTTTTACTCTATCTCTTGGCTTATGTATTTTGTATACTCGTGTATGGATTTTATTATAAAATAATTTAATTTTTAGGTTTTACTTTTATTTTAATATCTTTTAAATTCTTTTGGTTATTTTTCTTTGCAGATAATATTTGATAGTTTTACTGTGGGTCGTTTTGATGAGGGTATGGTTGATACGGATGTTGATGGTTATGAGACAAGTTTAAGTCCCACCGGTGAATTGCCTGGTTGTCCTGAAGGCTTCATGCAGGTAAGTTTTATTTATATTTCTCTCTTTTTATATTATTTTTTTTTTCTTCGGTTGTACTGTATAAAGTTTTTGCATAGTTTGGTTTTAAAACAAAAATTGTGGTTAAATATTGTGGTTTATGCTGTAGAAGATAATGCTTGAAATGGCATGATAATAATGCTGATGAGTTGAGCTGTATTTAAATGTAAATTTCAATTTAAGAAAGAGCAGTAAATGAAAAAACAAATTTTTTTTTTTCTAAACGTTTATACAACATGTTTTGACATAATTTTACTGTGTAATCCATACAAGTTTTGTGAGATTATTTATTAACACAATTGAGATAATTTTCAAAATATGAATGACTAGCTAAATGTATACCAAAAAGAAACATAATAATTTTAATTTCAATTTTTTGAAAAATGAAATGATTTTTGGTATTTGTGTGTTGAAGTTTCTCTGCTAAATGATTCTCAGGTGATTCTGAGTTGATTATTGTCAGTCAGTACAGAAAATTTGTGCTACGAGTATAGGTGTCTTAAATTTTATTTGAAAATTATGGTTAAAGTCACCTGATGAAGCAAGAAATTTTAAAGAAATTATTCATAAAAAAAAAAATAAATTTTTTGGAAAATTATTTTGCATTACAAAAATGTATATATGGGCTAAGTATTTCAATAATTTTCAACATTTGTTGAAACTGAGTTCAGATGCTTATTATTTCTATAGTTTTTCGAATTGACCAAAACGGTCAAAAGGGAATGGTAGGCCACACCAGAAAACTTGGAAATTCAAAATTTTGAGACCATCAGTTCTTTATTTCTTACAATTATGGGCACTGAATAATCGAAAAACTCAATAAGAGTCTTGAAATTTACAAGAGTTTTTTCATATTTCATCACTTTTCTACTTTTAGTTTTAAACTTCCGATGCTCACTGATATAGAATAAAGTCACTAGACTTTGTAGATATTTACACTATAAAAGTTATGCCAATACTACTATTTGGGAAAAAGTTGTACAGCGGTTCATTTTTGAAACAAAAATTTTCCGATTTTTCAATTTTCGCAGTTTTTTCTAAAGCGTTTTTGCGCCGTTCAAGAAAATTGCATTTCGTCAACAGTATTTATTAGATGGTGTAATTTGCTAAAATTTGCACCATATCACGTCGATGTCAGGCTGCTGCTGAGAACGATGACCTCAAACTTTTATAGAATTGGCGTAAATTTGTCAAAAATGACAGTTTTTCGCGCCTGACATTTGCAATCTTATTTAAAACTGGTTTATGTATTGCGTGATCTAAACTTCTTCATAAATGGCACCTCAACGTCAAGAAGGCGTTAAAATATTTTGAAACGCAAAAATTTTATAAAGAAAATAAAAATTTTGCGAAATTTCATGATTTTGTTTCGCGTTTTTTTTTTTAATTAATCAGTGGTTTAAAATCAATGTAAAGTATTGCAAATGAATTGCGGCGGTGAACTAAAGGTCATATATAAATACGCTTGAATTCGGTCCATATTTAAGGCACCCTTACACGACATGTTTTTTACACTGTTACTGTCAACTTTTACATGAGTAAACAGTTACATGTCGTGTGTGACTTTTAAAACATTGCTTGTGTAAAAAACACAAGGAAAGTCTTATGACAAAATTTCAATTAGAGCATGCTCTAATTTCGTATGTACAAACATGTGATATTAAATTTCTATGCCTGTACAAACATTAGTCGGCAATGAATTATTTGTAAAATAGTTTTTTTTTTTATAAATTGTGTGCCTAAAAATTTATTTTTTATTTACATATGTAATTGTACATATAGGTTTGTGAGTAAAAATTATAAACCTTATGTAAATTGACTAATTTTGACAAACACAACAAAAAACTTATGTATTTTAAATTTAAAAAACACGTGTAAAAAACATATCGTGTAAGGGTGCCTTTAGCTTGTACAGCGGCATTTTTCTTCAAACACATTTTGCTTTGTGACATCTGCAGTTACATATGTATAGATTCTGCCGTGATTGGCACCAAATGAAAGGTTTTTTAAGCTTGATAATAAAACCGAATAGGCATTAAAAAATTTTCATGATTTTAAATTTTACAGATCAAAAAAAAAATCCTAACCTCAAAAATAATTCTTATATAATTTTTTTTATTTTTTAAATTTGCAAGTTAAAACATTGTTTTTCTGTAAAATAGTTATGCGTTATATAAACGCATATTATAACAACCGGTGAAACAAAAAATTACATTTTTTTAATGTTAAGGAATTTTAATTATAATTGATATTTTTTTGTGTATTTTATCAGTGTATTGATGAATTTTGACTGCACTGATGAATTTGAAATGAGTTTCATGCATCCATATAACATTTATTAAAATAAACCAATAAATTTAACTTTAAATTTTTTTAAAGACATTTTAACATAAAACCTCCATAACTTTCGCGCCGTTTACAATAAATGTTTAACGCGAACTGTTTTGGTATGCACTTCATCAAAGTGTCATTCGTGTCATCCAAAAAAAATAAATAAATTTGGAAAAAAAATATCAAAATGTCGATAATTTTTGAAAAATCCCATATATGTATGTCTGTATGTTTTTACGAATTGTCCTTTAGCCCTTAATTGATGAATTTTTTTTTATTTTTCTAAAATAAGCCACTGATAAAATTAATGCACAATTTTTAAGAAAAATATTTACAAATATTTTATTATAAATATCTAAAACTACAGTCCAATGGGTATAATCTAATGCTGTAATATTTCAGCAGAGACCAATTTACACTAAAATTTTTGTACATTTCTTTTCTTTTTCTCCAAAAAAAAATGTATGATGGAAATTTCCATCACAATGCAATTAAGGGTTAGAATCCCTTTCTATATACATATACGTATATCACATACATTCATAACACTGGTTTACAGCCAAAAAATACCAAGAACGCCACATGCCTTATATAAGTTGATTGGGACCTCCTGAGCGCGAAAAACGCAATTATTATTTTTTCTAAGTAACGTTTTTTAGATAACGGTACTTTTGTGTTTTTCGGTGTATGGCGCCACTCAAACCCTTGTGGTGTCCAACCAAAAAGTCCGATCGAGATAAGTGGTATATCGATGAAAAGGTAATTGAATGCCTTTTCGGTTGATATGCTGTAAAATTCTATCTGATAAAAAATCGCTGAGATATGGCACCTCAAAGTTCAAAATTTACCTATTTTTTACGTTTTTTTCATTTTCATTTAAATTTTTTTCTACGTTATATTGAATATCTGGAATGTTTTATTTTTTTACCAAATAGTTTATTTAATTACAAATATTTTAAGCGTATTTTGAAAACAATCGGATGAAAAATCAAGTTTTTATTAAGGATTTTGTAGAACGACAATATTTTTTTTTTCATTGCTCACACAGTATATTCGGCGTAAATTGAAAAAATTGTAATTAAAATGACGAGCGACTTGAAGTCTTGTATTTTTTTTAGGATGGATCTTCGCGAATGACGAACAAACAATAGTCCGCCATCATTTGTTCATCCCACCAGCCTTTGTAACGTTTCTCGATTTCTTGTATCTCCTGGTGAAATCTTTCAGCTTGTTCACCACTTTCGGAGCCCAAGTTCGTGGGGAAAAACACAAATGACTGAATAAGAAGTGCAAGGGGGTAACACGAAGTTTCTATGTTTTCTATGTCTATGGGACAGCTCGTGGCCCCTCCGAAGTGGACGTACGCACGTAGAGTACAATATCAAAAATGAACCACTCATTCCTCAGGAGAAGATAATACTTTCTCCATTACATATTAAGCTTGGGTTATTTACAAATATTGTGAAAAAGTTTCCAAAATACAATCTTGCCATGAAAATAAAACAAACAAACAAAAATTCCGAGAGCCACAACGAGAAAAATTGAAAGTGGTATATTTGATGGGCCTCCAATTCGGAGTCTGTAGAGTGACCAAGAATTTAATGAGTGTTTAGGCCCAGCTCATTTGGAGCCATTAGAAGCATTTCATTTCATTTCTATTAAAATTTTTTAAATTTAGCAGAATTTAATAATTTTCAATATCTTTGTGACCATTTATTTACCTTCTTGGATAAGGAAGACTTTTAAATAAAAAAAGATATATAAGTTTTGTATCTCTTCTCAAATTTGTTCCATTTCCATTTTCCTCATATAACCGATTATTTTAAAATAAATGAACGAATACAACAACCAAACACACTCTTTAAAAAAAAAAAATAAAAGAATATAAAGAAAATTAAATCCGTAAATAATTCCATAAATTTGACACATATTTCATACAATTGTAAACTTAAATAACAATTTTTTATTAGCCTTACTTTCTCAAACGTAATTTAGATTTAAAAGAATGTCAGTTTTTTTTATTTTTTGTTGAAATTTTGCTTAAATTTCTATAGAAACAAACATAAAAGTTGTATAAAAAAAACTTTTGTGTTACTTTTTCTAATGTTGTTGTGGTCTTCTATTGCTCCTGTTTTAGAAACTGTGTAAAAATCGATAAAAATCCGATTTTCTATTGTTTGTCTGGTTCAATGAATTGTATCTGACCATTATAAATGAAGTGTTGCAAAATGAAAATCTTGAAAAATGAAAATAAAAACAAGCTGGCCAACAACAACATACTACGAGTATGTTTCTTTGCTATTGTTCATGCCTTTGTTGGGATAACTTTTGTGTGCAACAAATAAAATTTTGTCCAATTTCTTTTCAATACTTGTTGTTTTCTCGTTTTATTTGTTCATGATTTGTGCACAAATGTTGTTTTTGTTGTTAAATTTGTTATTTCTTTTGAACGGGTAGCAGTAGCCCTCTCTCTACTTATCAAAAATTATTTGAAGCGTAAATGTGATTACACAGTGGCTTAGAAAAGTAATGAATTTGATTAATTCTGGAATTTTATTAATACTTTAGAAAACAACCAAATTATTTATAATCACTGATTATGGACGCAATGTAAACAAGAACTCTGAGTATATGGTTCTAAGGCCCTGCAACGATTAGGTAAACCTTCTCGCTCGAAGAAACATGTGCCGGTTACATACATACATACATAATTGGCCATTACAGCCCTTTGTCAGGATTACAGCCTAGCTTCTCTCAGCACTCATTGTTGTGTGTGTAAATTTTTATCCATGAGAACCGGGACCTACAGTTTAATAACGACTCCGAACGACAGACTTGAGAAGCTTGTCCATGGTAATTAGTTACTCTCAGAGCTTTTGCCAGAAGACTGCTGAGAGGTAGTCGTCGAAAGAAATACTTTATTCACTACAAATATTGACTTTGTGTGAATATTTTTTCCCGAAACTAGTATATGATTTTTATAACGACTACAAAATATAATTAATTTAATAACTTGTTTTGATTTTATGTCCACAGATAAAAAATAATTTTTTTATACTTATACCGGTACCAGTAATTTTGACTGGTGTGTTTTTCCATATCATCAATCGATTTTTCTTTAGATTTACTACAACCTTTTTTCGTGTTGCCAACGAGAAATATTATGAAAGAGGAGGTAAGCAGTGCCTTCTAACTATTGATAAACCACCATATACTAGACTATATAAGAACTTGCACCGAATTAGAAGCTTCTAGAGTTTTGGGGAAAAAGTGGACACTTTCACAAGGAAAATTGAAGGCCTTAATTGGAATTCTGTAAGCATGTGGTGCATACGAAGCAAAAAGTTTAAAACTATCGTATTTGTGGAACAAACAATTAGGTCCTGAATTTTTTCCAAAAGTGTGGGTAGGCATGGGTTTACAGAAATTTTACGGTTCATTCGTTTCGAAAAAAAAAATGAGAGAAGTCAACGCTTACAAAATGATTAATTTGCGTTAGTGTCGACTGTGTGGGATAAATATATTGCCAACAGTCAAAACTGTTTCAAACCGGGACCATATGTTACAGTCGATGAGCAGTTGTTTCCTACGAAAGCTAGATATAGGTTCACACAGTATATGCCAAACAAACCAGACAAGTTTGGGATCAAACTCTGGCTGGCGCCTGATGTTGAAACAAAGTACGTAGTAAATGGTTTTCCTTTTCTAGGAAAGGACGAGACACGAGATTTGTCAACACCTCTCAGCGACTATGTAATAATCTGACTAATGCATTCGTATACCATGAAAGGTAGGACTGTTACAACGGAAAAAATTTTTACCAGTCTTTCTTTAGCCTCCAAATTATTAGAAAAAAAATACTACGTTGGTGGGTTCAGTACGTTGTAATAAACGGGAACTGCCAAAAATTTTTAAAGACAAGAAAGATGGTATGGCTCGTTTATCAACATTACTATATGCAACAAATGAATGTACGCTAACAGTTTATAACACTAAGCCCAACAAAAAAGTCGTTTTATTGAGTCTAAGCACAAAGGCGTCAAAATTGATACAGACAACTTTTGACTTTCAGTCTTCAACCCAAGATATAGCAAGTGAAGCTGATCGTCCAACACCCAATCTTCCATATAAACCCCATCCAATACGTAAATGGTGCCAAATCGGGTTCTGTAATAACAATAGGACTACGATAAATTGCGATGTCTGCAAAAATTATGTGAGCGGAAAATGCACAGAAAAAAAGTTTCTATTTTTAAAAAATGTGAAAATCCCTAATTATTTTGAATAATAACTAAAATACAGCTCCTGACTTCTTATTTATTTTATATTTTATTAGTTCTGTTTATTAATTTTTAATCGCAGATACAAATTCTACACATTGAAAACACTTATTTTTCAATTCCAGTCAAAATGACTAGTGTTGGTATAAATAGGTATAAAAATTTGGTAGTAAATCTAGTGTTAAATTATTAAAAATCACAAAAATTGCTTTATTGCTTGATTATCTACAAAAAGCTTGAAGTAGAAAGTACTTAAAAAGTTATTTTCATAGTATAAAATAATCAGGCACAATTTAATTTATCTTGAAATGTAGAATAGCAATATTTCTACATAGAATTAGTAAAATCCATTCGCTTTTTGTTACTCACTGTACATTATTATTTGCAATTTTTCTCAAGTTATTCAATAAATTCGAACGGCAGTCATCTCAACATAAATTCTATGTTTCCAATAATAAGTTCTTTTATAACAAAAATGAAACACCAAAGCAAAAAGCTCATAAAGAAATAGTAGGGAAATAGAAAGAATAAACCAAATTGAAATGGAGTGTCTTTCGTAAATAAAAAGGAAATCAAATGAATTTTAAAAAGCATAAACGAAATTGTTACTACAGACTGCTGTTTCATGCACAACCAAAAGTGTTCTACTAACTATCAAAATAGGACAAATTATAGTGATATATTCTATGAAAAATAAGAAAAAAAAAAATTAAAAAATTTGGAGAAACTAAAATTTTAAAAATTTTCTTCCCTTTTTTTGTAAGGCATAACAATGTGAAGCCTAATCCTGGGCTTACATCAAATTAAAGTGATAGGTTTCCTATAAAAAAAAAATGTAATTCCTATAACAATTTTACTAAAATTTGTTTAATTACCTTAAACTCTCACACCTACGGTTGCATATCATGTATGTACCTCAAGGGTTAAAAATTACTTTCAATTTCCTAACAATTTTTTTAATTTAATGTGCTAACTATACATAATTATTTATCAAATTAGAAATAAATTATCGAACTATTTACTGGCAAACCTGTCCTTGCCAGTTAAAAAGAAAAGAGAAGTCTGTTTAATAAAATCCAGAAGTTCTTTTTACTCTAATTTGATCAATTATATGAGAAATAATTTTTAAATATTTCTTAGTAATCCAACACACTAACCACTAGATCACGGTAACTACAACTTGTATTACAAATAAAGTAAAAACATTGTAATTATTTCGGTGTATAAGTTCTTTCTGTAGTCGCCGTGATCTAGTGGTTTGTGTGTAGGCTTATCAAGACGATAGCGCTTGGTTCAAATCTCAGCTCTGGCATCTTAAAAAAAAAAATAATTTCTTTCGGCAACTACCTCTCAGCGGTCTTGTGGCAAAAGCTCTGGGAGTAATTGGTTGCCATGAAAAAGTTTCTCAAGTCTGTCGTTCAGAGTCCACTTTAAACTGTAGGTTCCTGTACTGATGAATAAAAATTAACACACACACAACATGAGTGCTGCGAGATGCTAGGCCGTAACCCTGACACAGGGTTGTAATGGCCAATTATGTATGTATATATGTATAAGTTCTTTCTCTTAAAACTTAAAAGAGAAAATTGGTGCTTTATTGAAAAGATAAGCGGAGCATTGTTGCAAAATGTGGTTACAAATTTTGTGAAAAGAGCGGACTTCTCCGACGTACTAAAGATGGGCATTTGGGAGACATAATATTAAATTAAAAATCAATTCCCTTTAACCTAATTTACTACCTTACCCTATCCCGCATATATAGATAAACTATCTGAACCCGGTGTGCTTCGCTACCCCCTCGTTATATAATAAAATTAACGGCGGTGACGTGGTTCATAGTTATATGACGACGTTAACAGTATTAAGAGCAATATACTACCAAATAAAAAAAAAAAAATCCGTTGGAAGGAATAAATTTGTACAGAGAACAAAAAATTTAAAACTTTCAAATACAGTTAAGGGTGAAAGGGGGCGTGGCGTAAGAAATGTTTATTTATACTTCGCCTGTAGTATAATGTGTATAAAATTTGAAGTAAATCTGTTAAAAACTATATGGGAGCAACTACATAATTTTAAAAAAGTGGGCGTAAAAGTGGGCGTGGTCGAAAAAAAATTACCCTATTAATCATGCCGGAGTCCCAGTTAAATGCTGTGAAAGTTTAAGGAAGATCGGTCTAGAGGTTTGGTCTCCTATAAGGTACAAACAAACAAACAAACAAATAAACAAACATACATTCAATTTTATATATTTGGATTATATGCCTTCCCACTCGTCACTCGTTTAAAAATAATTTACACGGTGACGTATACTTAATATTAGAGTATAATTAAATATTACTCATACGTCCCCCTGTTGACTAAGTGTTATCAAAATATTGTAATTCATAAGTTTTTAGTATGTTTATTGTTCTTTAAAAAAACGCAAAAAAATAAATACCATTAAAAGTTAATTGCCATCAATAAAAACAATACTATTATTTTAGTTTTTTTTTTTAATATGTCAAGATTGGGGTTTAAACTCGGAGCTCTCTATGATGACCAGAAGTATTTATTTGAGTTATTTACATATCCTTACTATCAGCAAGAAAAACTTACACGTAATGATTGAAAAAACTGTAACTAATTGCCAATTAACTAACACTGACAAAGACCAGCTGTTTGATTATCTTTTATATTTTTTTAATTTATCCTCTATTGGAAATGTGAAACATTTTTCAAATGATATTGAAATGGAAATAATTATAAAATTATTATTAGATAAAAATATAATGTAAAAAGTTAACAGGCTGTTTATGAAATACTATATAAAAAAACGAATGTCAAAAACCATTTGCGTTCTATAAACAGGCTCATCAAATAATTCTCTTGCTACCACGTTCAGAAAAAACACCCATACAATCCTCAAACGATAACACTTTATTGAATAATTCTATTTTTGCGAGTTTTTATTCTAAGTGATGGCAGGAACGATTAATAATTGAAAAATTGTTTTTTGTTTTTTTTTAATTTGCATGCATTTTTTAAAGATCAAAAATTGTATTTAAATAAGTACCCAAGCTGTTATATTAATTGCAATATGCTATATATCGTTGGGAATATTATTGATATTTTATCTTTTCTACATGCCAATATACAGGGTTGCATTTGATATGCCAGTTGAGAGCAGTTGCTGTTATAGTTATGCTTTATGAATAAGATTTATAGCTCTCTACAAACTATTGTTTAGCTTCTGTTTTATTTGTTTCAATCTTAGCTATGATTTTTAAATATTTGATTTGGTCTTTCTGACATATGGAATCACATCGATTTTTACAAGTAATTGGAATTTGACTGGCTTTAAGTTATACAGTGCAGCAAGAAAAAAGTAATCATATAGGGACACCAGTAGGTGATAAAAGATAAAAAAAAGTCCCGTGTCTCTTAGTTTTGCCCAATGTCATGAAATTTTTTTCAAGGGCCCCAAATATTTGGGGCCTCGGTGTCATTTTTTTGCAAAAAGTGATCATTTTCTCAGACTCATACCTTGCAAACCGTTCGGAATTCTGTTTTTCTTTTTGAGTCAAAATTGTGCGGATATATAATCAAAGAAAACTGCACTTTCAAGACCAAAGTTGCAAAAAAAGAAAAAAAAAAGTTCTATATTTTTTACCTTTCTTTCCTTTTCTTAGTGCCATAGATAGCAAACCGTTCAAAATTTAAGGAAACAATTGTTCTACAACATATGAACTAAGAATGATTCTTAACACCGTTTAGTTAGCGCTTAAGTAGCCACAAAAGTGCGCTGCGTCCCTTGATAATTGTGCTGAGTTTACTGTTCTTCCTGTGCTGCTGCGTTCGGTGTGTGATCGAGTGTGTTCTTTATTGAGGTCTTAGATAAGTTTTTGCAGTTCATTCTTCATTTATATTTGTTTTGTTCTGATTTTGTTTTAACCTGAACTATTTGCGGTTTCATTTATAAATGATTACTTAGGTGCATTCACTCAGTGAAAAAAGCGATAGAAAACTATCGAAATTGATATCATTTAAGAGATCTTATCAAAAATTAACCGTTATTTTCAAAATTCGTGAGTTACATGTGTTTGATTTTCGCATTTTTTTTTCTGTTATGTTGGTTCACCTGCCTGTTATATATGTATGTGGGCAATATCAGCCATTTTGCATGGTCAGTTTGTTTTTGACAGATAAAAATGTTAATCGTGTTTTGTTGTGCTCTTCGATTTTGTACTATTCGAAAAAATCGAACAAAGAAAATGTATTAAGTTTTGGGTAGAACATGAAATTAAATGGGCAAGGACATTTGAAATATTGACTGTGGCGTTTGGAGAGTCTATTATGAGCAGAACACAAGTTCAATTGAGGTATAATCGGTTGAAGAAAGGCCGAGAAGATGTCAATGCACCACGATAACGCACCAGCTCACACATCGATGCTTGTGCGTAACTTTGTGGTCAAAAACAAAACCGTTTTCATGCTTCAACCACCGTATTTACCGGCCCCCACTGATTTTTTGCACTTCCTAAAACTGAAGACACCGATGAAAGGAAGGCGTTTTGCTGCGATTAAGGAGATAAAGGAAAAATCTAAACAGAAGCTGCTGGTGATACAAAAAGTGCGTTTCAGTAACGTTTTGAAGATTGAAAAAAACGCTGGCATAAGCGTATTGTATCTAAAGGGGATTACTTTCAAGGGGATTGTTATAGATATTGATGAATAAATAAATACTTTTTGAAAAAATTTAAAATAATGTTTATTTTCTTATCATACCTCGTAGTATTGAAATACAGTTAAATCCCTTTAGGCTTACTTCGTTAAAGATTGGTATCAATGTTTCTATAACAAGTCGGCATCACTTTATTACCAACCATTACTGTTTCGATAATACATTCATTGCTCCCTTCTTGTTCAAAATTTCTCACATTTTAATAAGTCACTGTAACTTGATACTTTAACCGTGCTTTTATCAGTTTTGTTCTTTATTTGTTATCAAATCGTTCATGATTCGATAACAAGTCATACTTAATTTGTTAACTTATGGTATTTTTTTACAATTTGTTCACGATTTTACTATAAAATTGTGGTGTTTTGTGTTATTTATTCTTATTTTGATAACGAAAGTTATTAAAATATTTTTCACGGTTCTTTCTTAAAATCATATCATAGGCTAACAATTTTAGAACGCTTTTTTCCCACTGGGTACATACAAATTTGGACAATGCTCTTCTACTCTGATTTGTACTTTCTAAAAATCTTTGGCATAAACAATTGTATTGTGATCGGTAGATGGTAATTTAAAAGAAATCCTTGGGCTTGTTTTAAGTTTTACATTTCGCTCAACTACGGTTGAAGAGGTTTTTACCTTAAGCACCAAGGAAAGAGAATTGATAAGCAAAAAACAAGTAATTTATTTACAGATTTTAATTAAAATAAATAATTCATTTACTTTTTATCAAATTTTTTTTAATAACTTTTGCTTAACTAGTCAAAGGTTTTTACCTGCAAATGACAGTTTTTAAACAGTCATAACAGACAAAAAAAAATTAGAAAGAAACAAAATTCAATCATTTTTAAACCTATCGCAAAAACTTTACCTTCTGTGACAACTATTGTTACCACAGAAATTTTTAATTAAAATCAAATATAAAACTGCAAAGTAATAAATCACCACACCATGAACGTGAGAAAGTTTAAAAAAAAAAACGAAATTGAACTGCAGTTAACAAAAAACGAAAGCCTTAACTTATGCAGATGCAACATTAAAATCAGCCAATAATTTTGTTTTATTTTTTTTTGTCTATTTGAAAATATGCAACATTTAAGCCCCGGTTTAATTCAATATAATCATGTCTGTGCTTCTCTTCATGTAACCTGTACCTGATTTTTATCTTTATTGTTAAAAATAAAAAATAAATTAATATTTTATGCACATATGTATGTACACAAAACGAAAAATAAATCACATAAAAAAAAAAAAAAATAAAAATTAAAACCCAAACCAAAAAAATAAAAATCAAAATAAAAATTTGCATAAATGTAAATGAACCTCAATATAAAAATCAGTTACTCTGCATCATGGAAAATGAAATTTTCCTTTAAACTACATTGACATGGGGTTGAAAAACAAAAACAAAAAAACGGTGCCATATTTTGTTGGGTGGTTAAAAAATAAATATTTATTTCAATATTTCCAATAAACCAATTAAATAATACAGATATTTTGTTTTATAAAGAAAAAGTCAATTCACTTGCATTTTTGTTTCCTGTGGGTGTAATTCTAGAGACAAAAAATAATCGAAAAAAAAAAATAAATTAAATTAAATCGTTATGGCGTAACAAATTTTTGCTTTAACTCCCAATTTTTGGTGTTACTGATGTTTTATGCAAAATGCCCACACAATAGCGTAGACACTCTACACTACACAAAAAGCAATATCGTTCAGCTTGTAATATTTGCATGGTTATGGTACTAGTCTGTTAGTGTGAGAGTCAAGAATTTGATTTTAATCAAAGTCTCTGGTCTCTTACACCTTTTGTAAAAAGAATAAATTTCACTTTGTATAGTAATAGGAAAACCAAAACATTTATAGAAAATGGTAAGAGTTTATAACATATTTAACCTTTATCTGTTCTTTGCATCGAAAACGACGCATACCCAATACTATTTTTGAATTTTTATTAATATGGTTAGCTAAAAGTTCACGAAACTTCCTGACTTTGTAGAACACGTAAATGTGCACTTATTTTCGTATTATTTTTTTGTATTGCATCTAAAAAGTTACGTTGGCTACCCTCATGCATCGTTTTCGACACATATGAGAAAGCGTATGTTTTTTGGCGGGCAAATTTGTTTTTTTACCAGTCATTGTGCTTTTTATAGAAGATAATGTCATTTTTGTAAACAAAATATATCAAATAATTAAAAAAAAGTAAATAAAATATTTGTTAAGTGAAGAAAAAGGAATTCTTCTAAATGAAAGTGAAGCTGAAAATAACTTCAGTTTTTCTGATGTCAGATATCCTGTAGTTAGTAGTAGTGTAGTCAGCCACAAGGTGGTAGGTTTTGAATTGAAAATGTTTGTATTGTACACACACAGAAAATATTTGCCAAAACGATAAAGAACCATTAGCACTGCATTATTCTCACCATAAGCGATAATAGATAATTGAAACAATATCGTAGGAAGAGGACTGCGGGAGCCATTGAGTTGCTAGCAACAGTCGGGATGGGGTGGTTCGGTCCTTCCCTAACGAAATTATAATATGTATACAAATTATGTTATTTTAGACTCCCTATTTAGTCAGATGATTTAAGGTGTAAGGGCCGAAATGACTAGACTACTCTATGCTAACTGATGATACCCCAATCTAGTCATATTGTGAAATAATTATGAACGATTAGTCGAATAGTTTTAGTTGGAAAGAAAAAGAAATTTTATCTCCTCTGGTGTTGTTGAGGGATGCTGCCTCGTAACCCACTCCTACCTTATGTTCCCAGGCAGAAATATGGTTTATGGAAACCCCACACGATACCTTAGTCAAGCACCTATACTACAGAATACCGAATCGAAAACACCCACATACTTCTACTTAACCTTTCATATTGATTACTAACTTATCCAATTGAATTCTTAACAAACTTTTATTTTTCAATTTATATAATATTCGATTATAATATTCGATCTTCTGTCCGCCGTCACACGAATTGCACCTTGAAAGCGTACTTCTAAGGTATACAAATGCATTTGCCAAAGCTAAGTATGGCAACGATTTCTTGCAAATTGATTCCAGTTTGTTGCCAGCTTCTATGGGTGTTTTGATATAACTACTCGTTATAGATGAATGTTGTATATTTTTTTAGATCAAAAAATCAATCAAATGCTGACTTATTCGATTCAGAGTATAGTCGTATTATGTAAAGGGCAATTATATCGAAAAACACTTTTGAAGATATCAAAGAAGTTTTTCCTTTGGATGATGATATTAGCTTTTACCCTTGCACAAATCAACATTTGCATTCACAATCAATATAATACTTGTTTGATATATTGGTAGAAAAAATTAGTGCACAATTTTACAAAATATCTTGCATAACTCTAAAAAAGTTGAACCCGGGGTTTAAAAGATTGTCAACAATTGCAAGTTATTATAACAAAACCACAATTTTAAATAGTTTTGTTATTTCAATATAGACTGTATCGATAGGGTCGATAAAATGCTTTCTTGCTACAATTGCACGAGGCCGATGGCTGTATTTGCGAATATATTCGACATGGCTGCATTGAATGCCTTAATTATTTTTAAAAAATTAATTCTAATTGCCAACCAATACATAAACTTACAATAAAAAGGAATTTTCTAAGCGAACCGGGGTTATCCTTTGTATGAAAAATAGAACAGGAAAGCTACGATCAAGTTCATTTGTAAATTTTACTAAATTGCCATTTTTATCATATGCACCGAAGAGATCAAAAAGCGTTCCTTCACAAATTAAAGGTACACAAAGGTGCTCGATATGTTTTGAAAGGAATTCTACTTCCATGTAAAAACATATATTTATAACCAAAACGTATGTGTTAAATGCATTGATAATAATTCACTCTAATCTAAATAATAAAACTAAAAGCAATGTTTTAATATTAAGCAAATATAAATACTAGCAATTTTTAGTTTTCTCATCATGTGTGTTTTGCGTTTTTCTACTAAAACCATAAGAAATATATTGTGCGTCCAAAACGACGCCAGGGTAGATAATGTAATTTATTTTGAGGAGCAGATGAAGGTTAATCAAAACTCTCAATAAATGAAATGCGTCTCTAGCACAATTGTGTATAGAAAATGAAAATTTGGATTACATTGCTTTATAACACAATGCATATGAAACTCCAACAAAAATAACAAGACTAACTGCCATCCCTACATAAAAGGGGCAAACAGTTTTCATGACCATACAATTTGTATGGATCATCCCAAAATAAGGCAGCGGCCATGCTTTACAATTGAAAAATTCAATTTTTACAGAGCGTTCAATAGCAAAGTTGGCCGCAAAAAACAACTAAAAGGTAAACAAATAAGAAAAAACAGAGTTGTAATTATAGCGTATTGATTATACCAGTTAAGTTGACATACCAGTTAAGCTACTTTTTTTAGAGAATTTGTGAAGAGAATTGTCAATTTTTCTTTTATTTTATATAAATTGTTTTTGTTCTCACACTTTTTGCTTTGGTTTTTTTTTTTTTTTAAACAAAAAATATTTTTCGCCTTATTGGGAAATACATTTATTAAAATTTGAAATATATGCTTTTGGGGATAAGCATGACTTTTTGTTTGTCTATTCATTTGCTACAGACATTATGCCAAACGCTAAATGGCTTGCTGTGATAGAACAGAGAAATAGAATTTGAATTTTTTGAAAAACAGAAATGTTTTATTTGGTTTTTATATACTAAATGGGATATGATTCGATATATGATGATATTTTCTTCAAAACCTCAAAGGTAGGATATCCACCGGGGGATTTTTTGATTTGCCGCCATTTTAGTAAACATTAGTCTTGACAGTTCATGTTTGGCAGTCGTAAAGTAGTCACGTAGCAAATTTATTACGGAAATATATTTTATTAGTTAAAACATTTAATTAAAATCAATTATCGATTACTGTTACGATGAGAAAAATACATGAAATGAAATGAAATCTTTGTATCCATTAAAATTGACAGTCTAGTGTGCAATTTGATCAGGAGGAATCATTGGATCCTACTTCTTTAAAACTGAAAACGGCTTAACGGTAACTGTTATAGGGGAGCGATATCGTGATATGATTGAAAAAACGTGCTTTTTGCTTAACTAACATGTGATTTCAACAAGACTATGGCACTTTCTTTACAGCCAGGATTACAATGAAATTACTGCAAGACCTCTTTTCACAACAAATTATTTCAAGGAATGGTGGTGATAACAGGTCTCCACGTTCACCTGATTTGACAGCTCCGGGCTTCTTTTTGTAGGGATATCTGAAAAGCAAGGTTCATGGAAACAAATCAGAATAGTTGGAGTAACTCAAATAAAATATTCGTGATGAAAGTAATGAAATACCGCGTGAAATGTGTGAGAATATAATGAAAAATGTGCTCATTTGTGAGGCTAACAGAGGCGAACATTAAATAAAATATTTATAAATACTAGATTCCCTTCCAATTTATTTAATCAAAAATTATAAACAAACAAAGTGGTATACCTTCCCTGCGGACATCCTGTATGTTTTACGATATACCGAGATGCAACCGTATCAAAATATACAAAAAGTGATAACAATTCGTATGGGACATATAATTATTAATGCAACCAACTCCACACAAAACGTATGGTGAAGAGGTTTTTATTTTTAAGGCTACTTTCACCTTTAACTATCGCCTATATATGCGTTGTGAACCATTATTGGGGCCATAGAAACCAATTACAGCTCGTTTATGAAAATATTGTTTCAAATATATAATTTTATGAAAACTTATATTAAAGAGGCCTGAAATTTCAATTCGAAAAATTTATTTAAAATACAGACACCATACCAGAGCAATTAAATCCCACAAGAGATATTTATGAATCGCAACTAATTATAAAATTTCAGATTTTATAATACTTCAATTAAAAAATTTGAGTTTAATATTTATCTCTATTTAAAATATTCTATTTGTTCTTTCATAATTCTGTTATGCCCCTTTTAAACGTAATTTGACAAAAGTCTCCTTGTCTTTTATTTCTTATAAAATTGTGTCACCAGCAAAGCAAATCTTAAAAAAAAAACAAAAAACTGGCGTCCGTTTTCATTATCGTTTTGCAAATTTATTAAAAACATAAAAATAAAACTGTGCATACCTCATATTTATGTATCGAGGTTAAGTCATTTCAATTTTATTATTGATTTCATTGATAGGAAACAAAACAAAAAAAAAAAAAAAAACAAAAATGCAAATAAATGCGAAGTATAAAATGCTTAACAAACAGAAAAGCAGAAAATAGGACGAGCAAAGGAGAGAGGAGAAGTAAAATAATAAAAAAAAGTGCCGCTGTTATAAATTGATACCAGTGACAAAAAAACACAAATTTGTCCTTAAGGCTTCTCTATAAATTGGAAATATAGAATAAAAAAATATATAAAAGAAAAATTCATATTTTTAATTTTTATATTCATTTGGAGAAAAAACTAAACTAATTTTTTTAATTTGAAAAAAAAAGGAATAATAATTTATAAAAGCAAAGTTTACACATGAAAACCAAGTATTTTAAGCAACATCTGGGAATGACAAAAACAACCACATTTATTGTTCAATTTGAGTGTCTACTAAAAGATGGAAAAATGCTAAGAATTCTAAACTTACCACACTTCTATAAATCTAGGAATCCGGCATTAGAACAGAACAAATCATTAGGTTTGTAACTTGGGATTAATGGATTTGGATCAAGCCAATGTTCTATACATCAGAAAATCAAATCTATGGCAACAACGCCTAAAGGCTACTAAAAAAAAAGAAATTAATTTTGGCAATCACTATTGAGCTCTATTATACACTGGCGTATCAATAACTGTATGGTTATGTTTAATATACCAGATTTCTTGGTGTTTCAACAAGATCACAACCTGAAACACAAACGCATAAGCAAATAATGGTAGCAAGGTTTTAAGCTAGTCGACACAATTTTTAAATTTAAATTCCACTGAAATTTTATGAAAAATTGTTAAAGCGGTCCTTCGTGAATGAAATACCTCAAATAAAGAACAGTTGAGGAAATTTTTTAAAGATTCCTGGAAGAACATTCCAGTGGAAACCTTTTAAAGACTTATGGACTCAATGACAAAACTCTTCTTTAACTTTATTAAAAATACGGATAATTCAACCAAGTAGTCGCCGTGGTCTAGTGGTTAGTGTGTTGGCTTTTTAAGAGGATAGTGCTGGGTTCAAATCTCAGCTCTGACGTCTTGAAAAAAAAAGAAATATGATAAAATTATTTCTTTCAGCGACTACCTCTCTGTGATTGCCATGAAAAAGCTTCTCAAGTCGGTCGTTCGGAGTCGACATTAAAACTGTAGGTCCCGGTACTCATGGATAAAAATTAACACACACAACATGAGTGCTGCGGGATGCTAGTAGGCCTTAACTCTGACACTGGGTTGTAATTGAAGTAAATAATTTGGTTTTTAATAAATAAAGAAATTGTCTTGGTCATCAAATTTGGTGAATTTATTTTTTTTTTGAAAAGACAAAATTGGGATTTTGGCAGTTTTGCGTTTTTCATATTCTTTACTTAATAACTGAAACATTAATCACGTTTGTCTAATATTTTTCGGCCTCCAAGTTGTTAGATCAGACTGAATATATTTTACTGAATACCACTGTATTACTTTTTGAATCGAGAGGGTAGTTTCATGTGGCAAACAAGTAAATATTAATTAATATGTGTATTCCCACATCTTCAAAAGAGAAATTCATTATTCTACATTTTATTAAAAAAATTTCGTGATATCTTGTTATTCCTTTTATTTATTAATAATTAATAACTGTATGCATTACAAATAATAAATTCTAAAATTTATTACGGGGGGACATTAAAAGCATTTATTATTTTTGTAGGACATCATCTATTTATACATTCCTTGTATTATTCCTTCTCGATTCTGATTGATTACCAATTCCCGCTGGGTATCTTTCACTTTTGCTCTGTCACTCAATGACTGTACGTTGGTTTATTGATCTCTTAGCATACAAGACAAAAAACTACCAAGTTTATCATACGCTATAGACTCTTGCCCGTATTCATAAAAACTATTTTAGGTTTATTGAGGACTTATTTGACAAATTTCTATGCAATACTTGTCAAATAAACCCTCAATAAACCTAAAATAGTTTTTATGAATACGGGCATAATATTATTATAACCTTCCTCTATTTGATATCTGGTCAGAGAATCCAAAGAATTATAGAACTCGTACATATTAGTAAGAATATCTACGTATAGAAAGGAGAAAGTTAGCTACTACGTACAACGAGCTGTTAACTTTTTATTATAAATACAGCCGTTAATTTTTAAATAATGTGAAAAAAAAAATAAAATTCACAAGATGTGTTCAATAAAGTACTCGTAAATCATGATAAAAATTAATAGCTAGAGTTAAAAGACCAATAAACCGCGTTATTTGAGGGATACCTGTATTAAAAAGACTTACAGCCTGTGCATAGAAGACGAATGGTTTAACATGTTCGTCTTTCTTTCCAAAACCAGTCATTGAGTGACAGAGCAAAAGTAAAAAATACCCAGCGAGAAATGGTAATCAATGAGGAAACCACAAATACAATATTTTTGTTAACATACCTACTTATGATAGCTTTACAACAATTAAAGCCGCGATATTTAGTCGTAGGATTTGCCACAAAAAAAAGTCGTGTGTTCAAGAACTACATATGTATGTATGTAGTCAAGAAATGCATCAATGTGGCAAATTTTTAGGCAAGTCTTTCCGATTTTACAATTTTTTTAAAGATTGCATAAACATTTTTTCTCCATGCGATTAGAGTTGCATTTTAAAAGATTTCGGTTTTCAGTTTCTTTTAAAAAAGTTATGTAGGGAAACAAAACAAAAACGTTTGAATTTAGATTTATTTAAATATAAAAAATGTCGCTGGCTAAAATCTGTCTGTTCTTTGATATGAACATTGACCATGCTTATATATATACCAGTTTTTGGGTTGATTTGTCGTTAAGGAAGGCATGACACTAATGGATGTCGACAACATCGTGGCGGTATTCGTGCACAATGTTTTATAGTTTATTTCTTTGAAGTTGTCGATCATAAACAGACGACACGCTTGCATAGTTTATAAGATATGTATAAAGGCATTTTTAATTGTAACACTTTGTTTATTTTTACTTTGTTTCTATTTGTAAATTTTAATCTCGTAATCTTTGTTTTCTTTGTACTTATATATAAAATAATTGTTTCTTTTGGTCTGCGAGTTTTTGCCAAACGAATCAAACGTATAATTTCTTTTAAATTTTTTTGTTTGTTTTGTAAACTTTTTTTATATAATAAAATAAATCATCTTTATATAAAAGACTACGAATTCGTCTTTTAAATATGTGATTGAGGACAGGCTCAATGACATTGTTGCTCTGCCAGTCGTGCACGATTTTTGCGAGATTTGTTTGAAAATGTCGCTGACGAACTGATCTAGCTATCGTCTTTACGTAGTGCAGGACACCCTATTGTCGTACACCCGAAGATATCTTGAAGACAGAGCCAACCGGGTTATTTTATACATATACATGCACACATACATACATATATACATATATACTCTTACAAATATACGTATACTGGGTGTTATTTTGTAGTTTCAATCTAGCTGTTAGTTGTAGGTTTTGTTGTTAAGATAAGTGCAATTTTTAAATAAATAAATTTTTAAATAAATTTTAAATAAATAAATAAATAAAAAGTAGCACATCCACCCATTTTCGGTTGCACTTTTTTTTTTTGTTTTTTTTTTTTTTGTTTTGCTCCTTTAGTTTGTATTTTTATTTGTTTAAATATTTATTTCATGTTTTTATGAGTCACTAAAATGCCACAAGTAAATGGTTTTATGTTTCCCATATAGAATATGTTAGAAAAGAATTGAATTGTGTATTGAATTTCAGCTTTGAGACTTCATCCTTTGCTAAGTTGTTTTTGTTGTTTGTTAAGTATACAACACCCATGTTTTACAAGTTTTATAAATTTTGGTTTTTATTTTTATTTCTGGTACATGTTGGTGGGACTGTGTGTCTGTGTGTTTAAAACATATCAATGAAGTGGAAAATATTTACGATGTCATGTTTTTTCTTACATACGTGTACATACATACATACATAGTTTTTTTAAAGCATATATATATATTTTTTTTTTGCTTTTGGTATTCATATGTCTTCATTTAAATTCCCTCTATATTACGAGTATTTTCAACTTGTTTACCATCATGTGCCGAAAAAACAAAATATAAAAATTTATGTGTATTTAGATTATTTAACAACAACAACAAAATGTTTATATAGAACAATTTAATACATAAATATATAAGTGTAAGTATATACAAACATTAGGACGGCTCGATTTAAAAGTCGACCAAGTGACAAAGAAATTTGTATTTTAGGATCCAAGGAACCATACCTTTAAAATGCATACTGATGTTCCCTATTTTGATCTAAAGGTCAAATTTTGAAAAATCTTACTTTGACCCATTTAAAGTGCCTCAATCGAGTTTAAAGGTATGAGCGATACACACTTGGGCAAAGTTTCTTATTTTGAATAGAATACGACTTTCCTTGTTACTTGAGAGATTTTTTTGTGTCCCTACAAATCGACCCACCCTAATGCATATACATAAGTATGTAGTATGTTCATATCTATATATATTTAATATGCTTCTGACATAATGTCTTTATTGACCAACCATAAAAGACATGTCTTTTCTATATCTGTTTGTTTTTTTACTGTGTATTCTATATATTGAAATGTACAATAAATATTTTCCTATTTTTTAAAGTATTTTTATTTTATTCTTTTTATTGAAATATCATTTAAATAATCAACATATTTGTGAATAATTAACATTTTTATTTTTTTGTTGACTTTCAAATACAAATTTTATTTTATAAATAATTTCCATTTAATATAAGTATAAATAACACACTGCTATAGAAAAAAGGGCCTTTTTTGAAAGAAAATAAAAAGAGAGCTAAAGGCAAAATGTGTATAGGGCTAAAACACCAATAAAAATAACAAGAGCAACACAACAATTTTACTACGATTTAAAATGAAAGAGATAAAAAGTATTAGCAAAAATGAATTGCATTTGTTGTTTTTATATGGTAGTTAAATTAAAAACAGCTGATTTTTACTTTTAAAGCTGTCTTTTTAATACAGCCTAGCTTCTAGCAGCCCTCATGCTGGGTGTATTAATTTTTATCCATAAGTAATGGGACCTACAGTTTAACATTGACTCCGAACGACAGATTTGAGAAACTTCTTCATGGCCATTAGTTACTCTAAGAACTTTTGCAAGAAGACTGCTAAGAGGTAGTTGACGAAAGAAATACTTTTTCGTATTTCTTTATTTTTAAGATGTCAGAGCTGGGCTTAGATCCCGAAGCTCTTATCTAGTAAGTCAACACACTAACTACTAGGCTACGGTGCTTACAACCAATGAATCTACTAAAATAAAAACGCTGAATTTTAATTAACAGTTGCATCCAAGCAATATGCACAATGTGCCAGCCTTTACAAAAGATCTTTACAGCCACCAGAGCACAACTGTCAATCAGTAATACTTTTTGATAACTTTGTATAGAAACAACGATCTAATCAATGTAAAATTATTGAAGCTTTACTTTACTTCAAGGTATTTTATTAAATCTTTAAAAAAATTCCTAAAAATTAAATATAACATAAATTTATCTCTTATATTAAACCTACGCGCATATTTCACTTCTATAGGATCAACTATCAGTAGGTTATTTTTCTTCAGTACAAATTTTGCATATAAAATATGTAACTTTATATTGCCCAAAAATTATTTTTTTTTTACAAGATGTACATGCCGAATAGACTTTTTTATCGTTTTTTTGGACACAGTTCATATCTAGATTCCGAAAAAATTTGTCTTTTTATTCCAGATAATGACACAGAAGGTTCTTTGTCGCTTTGCCATATGGTAATATTGCCGGGCCTGAATTATGGGCTTAATGAATTCTATCCCAGTAGTTGCTTATTACTTGTTATGTTTTCTTGTGGGATATAAGTTAGTTGTTGGTTATTCGTTAAACGAAATATTGGTCATCCATAGATGCTCATGAGACTCACCATGTGCTTTATTTACGCCTGCTAACATACAATATATATCCCGAAATATGACTGTAGTGAGGTATAATGAATACCTTTCCAATCACACACATAAACACGAATACCTTCCACATTCATGTATTTTATAATAATTTTCTGCAAAGTTTCAAGAAAACATATTAAAAATATATTCCTTACACTAAAAATGGGACTGGAAGCATAATAACTTATTCAAACTGGTGTTCGTATAATAATTTCGGATCATTATATGAACATCTAATTATTCTTTATCACTGTAAACTTTCCTTTTTGAACTCATCAGGAACACAATCTTTTTCAGTAACTAAAGCAAAATCATCAGCTGAATGACTCTCTTCCCAATTTTCCATTATATGCTCAATTTCAAAATCAAGTTGGCCCTAAAAAAATTGTTTGCAATCATTGCAGTAATTTTTTTTTTCAATCATATTTTTATGTATCATATACATACATACATACATACATACATACATAATTGGCCATTACAACGCTGTGTCAGGATTACGGCCTAGCTTCTCGCAGCACTCATGTTGTGTGTGTTAATTTTTTCCCATGAGTACCGGGACCTACAGTTTAAAGTCGACTCCGAACGACAGATTTGAGAAGCTTTTTCATGGCAATTAATTACTCACAGAACTTTTGCCAGAAGACTGCTGAGAGGTAGTCGCCGAAAGAAATAATTGTTTCATATTTCTTTTTTTTTTTAAAGATGTCGGAGCTGAGATACATATACATACATTTTCTATTTCTTGGTATTTTTTGCAAACTGCCCTAAGTATTGTATTTTTTTGCACAATAAAATGGACGCCAACAACATTTTACTTTCAAATTAGGGAAATACTAGAAATAAAATATTTTTATTTTAATCGTTTACAGAAATAATTTTTTATGTCATAAAGGCTACAATGGGAAAATGGTAATATCAAATTATATAGGTTCTTACAAATGGGTGAAATTTCACCGGAAGGACTTTTACGTAATTCTTTAAATTATTTGTTTGTTGTAAAATTTTTTTAAGAATATTAGTTAAAAAAATTAGAAAAAGTTCTCATATCAATCCAAAAATACTTTTAAGAGATATACGGCTTTGAAAATAAAAATGGCTAAAATTTCACCAGAAGACCATATGAAGGTTAATTATTTGTATGCTAAAAGCAGTAATAAAAATTATTTTATCTTTATAACTAGCTTAAACCCGGCGTGCTTTGCTACACCTACCACTATCATCTGTCCACATTTTTTTACTGATGATTTTTAGAGACTACAAAGTTATTCAGACCAAATTTAAAAACTTTAACTGTTACTCATATCAATTTTAACTGAACTCAATAGTTAGTTTAGCTGGAAGCTACCATGTCTACGTGTCCGCCCTTTTTTTACTGACAATTTTTAATGACTACGAAATCAATCACACCAAATTCAAAAACTTTAGCTTCAACTCTTCTAAAGATTCGTATTTATAAAGAAATCAATTTTTAACTTGTATGGAAAAAGTCACGCCCACTTGTCCAATTTCGCCCACTTTCTGTCTAATGATTTGCCTTGGCCATGAATTTATTCAGATTCAATTCTGAAACTTTAGCTTTAACCGTTCTGACGATATACAAAAATCAGTATTTAAAGATAAATAGAAAAAAGTGGACGTAAAAGTAGGCGTGGCAAATTTTTCTTTTGAAGAAAGAAAGAAAAATTAATCAAATCGATGGAGCCGTTCTCTGATTTTTGGTTAATCCAAAATACTGGGCATGGCAAAATTTTCTTTCCGTAAAAACCTAAATTGGATCACGACGATCATTAGAAAGAAAAAACATCCAAACAGGTGCAGCCGTTCTCAACTGATGCGATGACCAATGAACAACAGTGATTTTTATTTATATAGAATAACATACTTACTTACTACCCATGGGTAATTTCAAGAATATCTAACAACAAAAAAATGGAATTGCTTATGTATTAATTTATGAATTAACGAAATTCGATTTATGTGCTCTAGTTATCGGAAAAATGACAAACTAACGAAAAAAGTCCAAAAAAAAAATCATTTTGATATGGGTGTGTAAGAGATTATTCTATCCAGACATGTTATACGTCAATGGAAAAGTCTCCTTATAACCTTTGTTTTAATAACCATATTGATTATATTTACTATTCAAATAGTTAGACCTAATAGGCCTATATTTTGGGAACTAAGCTTTGTCGTTGGATAGTTTAATTAAGAATAAACAGATAATTCATAAACTAGTTAATTTACGTACTTGTTTGTGACTTAGGGACGTAGATTGGTTAATTTTTTTTATTTAAACCCTGTCATTACACATGAAAGTTCCGTCTAGGTATTATAAATAAAAACAAAAAGTAAAATAAATGTGAATGGATTGGTAAATAATTGTCAGTGTGTTGAAATTTTCAGAAAGTACTTTCAAGTGTAATCGCTGAAAGTACGTTCACATTCTTCAAATATAGTGTGGGTGATACATTAAGAAACTCAAAAAAAAATTTTTTTCAGTGTATAGAATTCATTTTTCTTTTATTCATGTTAAAGGTTATTGGATTTTATTAAATATACTTTAATTAGTTTTAAAATAATGGAATTTAAATGCCCCTTCTATTAGTTGATGCATGTGCTGTATCTTACCAAAAAGTTCTTCATTACTGCTTGAAGAGTTGAGACAGGAATATATATAGAAAATAGTGCTTACCAGTAAGTTATTTTGTAAGGGAGAAATTGTAAACAATCACTTACTCGTGCGCATCAATACATACATACATACATAAGTAGCCGTTACAACCCTGTGTCAGGATTACGGCCTAGCTTGTTGCAGCACTCATGTTGTGTGTGTAAATTTTTATTCATTAGTACCGGGACCTACAGTTTAATGTCGACTCCGAACGACAGACTTGAGAAGCTTGTTTATGGCAATTAGTTACTCTCAGAGCTTTTGCCAGAAGACTGCTGAGAGGTGGTAGTCGCCGAAAGAAATATTTTTTTCTTATGTCGGAGCTGGGTTTCGAATCCACGGCTCATGTCTTAGTAAGCCAACACACTAACCACTAGACCACGGTGCGCATCAATAATGCCTGATTTTTATATGAAATGAGCCGCTAAAATGCAATACAAATGTAAATTTATTGGAACCAGTAAGCAAATAGTATAAAAAATCAAAAATAATACCTTCCTGTAAGAAAGTATTACAATTTATTTATTGCTTAAAATATTTAAAAATTGTCTGCTGGGTTGTTGGTTTTGCTTTGTAGACTTGCTGTTTTCAATAACTCCACAAGAAAAAGTCAGGTGCAGTAAAGTCAGTCCAGCTGGGGGGCCAACAGAATGTCTGGGTTTCTCGATATCACCTTCCTGGTAAATTTGGGAGCTGCAGCATCCTGCTGAAATCATACAAATTTGGAAGAAATTAACTGCAATGACTGTCTGCTTATACCCATTTGAGCATGTAAACTTCTTGTCGAAACTCTTGGATTAATTTGTATGGCAGCAGCTACGGCAGCGATTGTTTCCTTCGTTCGAACTGAAGGGTTTCTATGGTAAGGTCTTCTTTTGACTGTCCCATGTCCCATGTCTGGCAAAATTGTTAACAAGTCTCATTATGGTCCATCTGCTTAGAGGTTTGTCACTAAACGTGCGCCCATACTCTCATTGAACCGAAACTACGGCATCCACTGCATGATAGCGGCGGACAATCTAAATTCATTTTTCAGTGTGCCATTTATTAATTTTTGTTAAATCTAAAAATCAATCTGAAAAGTAAAAAAAACTTAGCAGATTCATTAAATAGAAAAAAAAATTATTAATTTTTGTTTGTTTTGGTAGCCGCTTTCATAAGGCACCCTGTATATGATGTAGAAAGCGTAATCAAATGTTATTATTGCTTGTTACTTTGTATGTAATGAAATACAAATTTAAATATAATTTATAGTGTTTAACTGTTTCTAAAAATTTCTTTAAAAAATTTTTCCGTGAAACAAAATATTTTTCATCAAATATTTAACAAAAGTGGGTGTACTGTCGAAAAAGATGTGTGACTCTATTGTATCTCCTAATAGAAATGCTAATTAAAGATGCCTATTAAAAATTATCAATATAATAAATATTAGTTTTGCAATTTCTTTGTTATTTTGTTAGTTTTTAGATTAAAATATTTATGTATTTACAATAACTAATAGACCATAAACAAATATCTATAAAATAAAATATATATTTATTTAAAACAATGAAAGGAAAATAACAAAATGAATTACAAAAAAAAAAAAAGTTAATACACAAACAAGAAAAAAAATTGGTTTACAAATGTTTATTCTAAATAAATAAATTTAATAAAAAATTTAAATATTTGTATAGGACTGGAAACTAAAAAAAAATTATATATGTAAGTAAATTTAATTGCATATTCAATACACAATAAACATATACACACATACATATAAGATGTGCGTCACTATAAACTGTAACACATCAAAAATCAAATAAAAACTGACTGGAGTAAGCTAGAGTTAAAAATAAAACAGTTTTATTTTGCATTTTTATTACAGATTTATATTCTGTATTATTTTATTTAAAAATTAATTTAATTTTATAAAATTTTTTATTTTATTCATTATGCCATCCATAAGCAATGTTATAGTGTTTTCGGTGATTTTTTTGGTACCAGCTGTCCATTTATTCGAAAACTAGTAATGGTTTTGGGAACAGATGTACTCTTCTTTAGTTCTCTTTTGACCAGAGCCCAATATCTTTCAATAGGCCGCAGCTCTGGGCAGTTTGGTGGGTTAGCCCCTTTTGGAACAAAAATAACATTATTTTTATTATACCAGTCTACTGCGCTTTTACTGTAGTGACATGTTGCCAAATCTGGCCAGAAGAATGTTGATATGTTGTGCTGTCTTAGAAATGGAAGCAACCTCTTTTGAAGACACTCTTTGATATAAATATCTGAGTTTATTGATCCCAATGTAACAAACGATGCACTTCAGTTGCCGCAGCTACAAATAGCCTGCCAAACTAGGAACTTTTTGGGAAATTTTGATAGTTTTTTAGTTCGAAACTCTTCAGAAACATTGCCTCTACTATCCGCTACATAAAACTCTTGGCCAGGAAGCTGCGCAAAGTCTGCAAAAACGTAAGTTTCATCATCCATTACACAACATTCGAATTTTTGAAAAAATTCTTTTTTGAGGAGTTTTGCTCTTTTTTTTGCTTCAATATTCTTCTTAGCATTTCTATCCGGAACTTTTTGGACTTTAAATGTTTTAAGGCCAGCTTTAGCTTTAACTCGGCTCACAAAACTTTCCGAACATTGCACGCGCCGGGCCACTTCGCGACCATAAATGTTTGGAAGAGCCAGCAAAAGCTTCTCAACCTTTTTGGCTTTCGCGTCGTTCGTTACCAGTTTTGCTTTACCTGTTCCAGGCTTACTTTCAATTTTTAGGTCTTTGTTGAACTTTTTGACCACTCTGGAAACACATTGCCTGGTCACGTGGACTTCCCTAGCAACTTTTGTATAACTCCAATATGGTTTTTTTTTTGAATTATTTGAATAATTTTTGTATGCACTTGTCTTCGATTATCCATTGTGAACTAACTAACAAGTCAAATTTGACAAACTGATACATTTTAAAATCTGACACATTTTTCAAAGATATTGTGATTAAGAAAAATAATTTTGATTAAAGGTGAAAAAAGTTATTAAGAAAAATGGGTGTTACACTTTATAGTGACGCACATCTTATATACATTTTTTTTTATTAAAGAAGTAAAATGCAAGAAAAAAATAAAAAAATATGGATGAATTCCATCATGCCCCAGAGATTCAAACTTAATGCTTGAGAAAGCTAATTCAAATATTGCATAACGTCGTTCGCGTAATTTCTCATTTTGTGATATCAATTGGCCCCCTTGTGATTTAACACCGCTGTATTATTTTCTCTAGGGTCATTTGAAAGTCCGGGGTTACGTAAAATAACCACAAGCAACTGACGCACAGTGTCATGTTTTCATTTAACGAACGGTCAAAAATACAAGCAGTTGACGTAGAATTATGAAATATGGCACACTTGTTTGACTTAATGAAAGATAGTCAAATTGCAAGTGTGGAAAATTTCGGAGCAAGGATTCGTGTCCTTCCTATATATTCTGAAAATTAACTCTTATGTTAATCATCAGGTACCCGGGTACCTTTAGCATTTTTGGTTTAAAATTTTTAATGGAAATTGACAATCTAAATGCCTAAAATTACTTGAGAACTCTTAGCTTTTATGGCCGTAATCTCAAGGAAGGGAATAGTTAACTACTGTGTTAACAGAAATTGGTAATTTCTACCTCTAGGTAAGACATATCCGATATACATATATGATGTATCTTACACTATGAATTTCGGTTGGTTTATCCATTAGGTAAATGTTTTTTGTTTGAAAAAATGCCATTTATTTATGAGAAAGAAAAATATATAAAATTAAAAAAAAAAAAAAAAATTAAAAACTTTATAAACAAAAAATTAATAGGATTGGAGTAGCTGAGGAATTTGCATTATTTGCTAAAATTAATTACACTGGTCAACACAACCAAATTTTACAGGGTGATTAAAATTATTACTAAAGAATGATATTTTTACTCACTTTATTTGAAACAGTCACTGGGACTGAGGAATAAAAAAAATAAAAAAAAAAAGAAAAAAAAAACCTATCAACCATCTTCACATTCCAATACAATGCACTGCATAAGTAGGGGTTTGCCCCTGAGTATTGGTCTTAATAAAAAAAAAAAAAAAAAAAAAAAAAAAAAAAAAAAATTAGTTCTATAAAATTTTCTTGGATGAGTTGTCTGTACATGATGTCGACAAAAATTGTATATAGTTTTCTGATTTAGGACTAACTTCCAGGAAACTTTTTCAAAAGATACAGAACATATTTTCCACTGATGTTTATCATACTTTAGTTTTTATAAAATACGTAGATTTAACGAAGTCCATAGTTATATTCACAACAAATTAAACAATGTCTACTCTTTGCAGCTATTTTAATTCTCTGTTATTTTTACTTTTAACCTACCAGTTGATAGTGACTTATTATACACCGTCACCTTAAGCGTTGGTAGTTAAAAAAATCTCAAAAACCAGATCTATTACGCAAATAGTAGTATAGTTTTTGAAAAATACATCGAATAT
Source organism: Metopia argyrocephala (assembly GCA_963576795.1). Taxonomy (NCBI): domain Eukaryota; kingdom Metazoa; phylum Arthropoda; class Insecta; order Diptera; family Sarcophagidae; genus Metopia; species Metopia argyrocephala. The sequence goes on from OY756210.1 coordinate 112,074,251, forward strand.
GATAGATATATGATATGTGCTTATAAAGTACATTTGTTGGACAGTATTATACAAAGAGGAAAGATTTATTCAAATCGTAATATGGAATGAAGATTTAAAAAAAAATATAAATTCCTTTTTTTTAAATTAAAAGAAATAAAAAATTTAAAAATAAAATCACTATTTGATAACTATTTTTTATGTAAAATATATATAAAAATAGACGCAATGTATGCTTTAAAAAAAAAAAAAAAACATTGAAAATAAGTTATAGTTGCAATGATTTTGAACAATTCTAGTTGGTTCATACACGTAGGTAAAAAATATGTTTAGATTACCGATGCCATTTTACCGACTAGTTAAAAATATCTATTAGGTACTTACACAAATAGTTATCCTATTATTGAAATTACGGGCATTAGTATACTTTATAATTTTGCTAAGTTTTTGATTGAAATTAATTTCAGATAGATATAGAAAGCAAGTTTACAACTTACACCCTTAACATCATGAAAAGGTACCCGGGTACCTATACTTATTGATGTAGAATATCAGTAAAAATTAACACACACAACATGAGTGCTGCGAAAACTAGGCCGTAACCCTGACACAGAGTTGTAATGGCCAATTATGTATGTATGTATGTACCACGACCTACAGTTCAATGCCGACTCCGAACGACAGGCTTGAGCAACTTTTTCGCAGCAATCAGTTGCTCTCAGAACTTTTGCTAGAAGACTGCAAAGATGTAGTCGCCGAAAAAAATAGTTTTTCTTTATATTTCTTCATTTTTAAGATGTCAGAGCTGGGGTTGGATATGGAGCTCTTGTCTAGTAAACCAACACACTAACCACTACACTACGGTGACTACTTTGCGAACACTTTGCACATATTATATTATTCTGGGAGCATACGTTGCAAACAGTTTTCGAACATTTAGAATATCCCTTATGGGTATTTCATTTTTTTTTTATTCCTAACTTCGAGCATATATAATAATTGTCTACTACCAAAATACAACCACTTTTATTTTTTTTGCAAAGAAGTAGCATGTTTGGTTATATCTTAGGAGTCATTTCCAAGTGCACTTTTTATTGCAGTTCTAACAGATTATTTGGAAATAAATTTCAGACTTTTACATCTTTGTCTTACGTTTTCCATGCAAAGTTGAAAACTTAATACTTTTAAAAGTTTAAAAGTTTGCGGACTTATACTGTGAACTGTTTTTCACAAATATAATATGATTTGTGAACACCAGCAAAAATAAGAAATAAAAAAAATAAAAATAAATCCAACTCCTTTTCTCTAAAAGGCTTAATTGTTATTTCGGTTACAAAACACGTTTTAGAATTTGTGGGCTGGTATAGGAGTATGACTTGAATTTTTGAGCTGCACCGCTATGTACTCGTAAAATATTTTTTCCTAATATTTGTAATTCAGGAAATGGGTTATTTTGTCAATACATTCCATTTTTAGCTTAAAGTTCACTATTATCTTCACCTACCCAAATCAAATTTGGAAGCAATTTCAAATTTGGAAGCAATAAATAAAATTGTAAGCAATAATGGTAGCATTATATTGTTTATTCATACATTAAAGCTTCCAAAAATGCTACAGGATAAGGTATTATTTTTGATTTTGTATAATATTTGCTTACTGGTTGCAATAAATTTGCATTTCTATTGCATTTTAGCAGCTCATTTCATATAAAAATCATGCATTATTGAAGCGCACAAGTAAGTGATTGTTTACGATTTCTCCCTTACAAAATAGCTTACTGGTAAGCACTAATTTTTGCTGGATATAGGTTTTCTTATCAAAAGCCTCTGCCCATGTTGGAACTGCATACAGTAGATCTAACAACCTTAGACTTCAACAGCCTCTTCTCCTGTTTTGGTCCGCCCAGGTTGAGCATAACTCTCGCTCCTTGAATTTTAGCTTGTGATCAATCAAGATTCTCAAGTACTTAATCGCCTGCTTAGATCTTATTCGCTGATCTCCTACACTTATCGTTTTTTTGGATTCTACTCTCTTTCAACTGCTCACAAGTACCTGTTTAATGTGTGTGTGTGTTTGTGTGATACAAAGTTGGATTTTTTCATATTATTTTGTACATATGTATATAAAAACACAAAAAGTCCAAGAACAAACCTATTATTTCGATATTAAATTAAATACCCAATTCACAAAATGTTATATTGTTGTAGATTATAGTTAAATGTTGTAGATTATATAGGGTGTTTTTTTAGAGGTATAGAACTTCGAATTGAAATAAAATACAAGAAAATCGTTTTAATGTCCATCAATTTGGCTTTATTGGAAGGACAATTTTATGCCATTAATGTTTAAATATGATTTCGGGCATGTGGCCGCCGCTGCTAGCTCGAATAAAGCCAATTCTACAGGTCCAATTTTCAACCACTTTTTCGAGCATATGGGGCCGTATGTTAACGCCACGAATGTTGGCTTCCAAGTCCCCTAACGTTTCTGGTTTGTTGGCGTAGACGAGCGACTTCACATATCCCCAGGGAAAATAATCCAATGGTGTCAAAGCACACGATCTTGGTGGCCAATTGACAGGTCCATTCCGCGAAATTATGCGCTCATCGAATGTTTCCTTCAATAAATCGATTGTGACGTGCGCTGTGTGGCATGTAGCGCCGTCTTGTTGGAACCACAACTCATCCACATTCATGCCATCCAATTCGGGAACAAAATAGTCGGTTATCATGGCTCTATACCGGTCTCCATCAACGGTAACTGACTCTCCAGCATTATTTCGGAAGAAGTATGGCCCAATGACTCCACCAGCCCATAGAGCACACCAAACAGTCAGTTTTTGTGGATGTAATGGCGTCTCAAGGGTCTCATGTGGATTCTCTTCACTCCAAATGCGGCAATTTTGCTTGTTGACGTAGCCATTCAACCAAAAATGAGCCTCATCACTGAACAAAATTTTGCGATGAAAATCAGCATCGAGATCAATCTCATTTTCGGCACATACACCAAAATCACGATGCATTGCATGGTCTCGCGGCTTTAATTCTTGCACAAACTGGATCTTGTAAGGTCGCAAGCCAAGATCTTTGTGCAAAATCTTCCATAAAGTTGATGGACAAAGCTCCAATTGCTTTGCACGGTGGCCAATCGATTCATTCGGGTTCTCTTCAACACTTTGCTCTACAGCGGCAATTGTTTCTTCGGTGCGCACTGTTCGACGTCTCTGCGGATGCGTATTATCACATAGAGTAAACGTAGTGCGAAAACGATCCATGGTTAACCGAATTAATTGCTCTGATGGACGATTATGTCGACCATAAAATGGACGGAGCTTGCGGTAAACTTCGCGAACTGAACCATTATTTTCGAAATAAATTTGCACGATTTGTAAGCGTTGTTCTTTTGTCAACCTGTTCATGATGAAATGGCAAACCAAACTAAATATTAATCACTTGACAGCTGACAAAATGGCCGCCAGTTAAAAAAGTGATGCCAACTTAAAGTTCTATACCTCAATAAAAAAACACCCTATAGTTAAATAAATAAATAAATAAATAAATAAAAAAACTTAAAAAAAAGTTTTCCAACTCTGGTGTATTGGTACGACATTTCGGAAACATAGGAAAAATTGTCGTACATGTTGTAGTAGTTTTTGACATGGAAATTACTAACAACATTATGTACAATAGTTGTAGGTTGTCATAGTTTTTACCGATCTACGACAACTATAACATTTTGTGAATTGGGTAAATAAAACTTGTGGCAATTAAGAACTAAAAAACAAATGGTGTTATGAAAATGGTTACGATGTTTTTCTTCTTCTATTTGTCTAATGTGACCGTAGCTTTAGAAATATAAAAAAAAACTTCTTTCACTTGAATTAAAAATTTTATAAAATTCTTCTTATACAAGAATTCTTTTCATCTTCAAATTATTTTATTTATTTAAAATATAATATTTATGTACATACGAGTATGTACTTATACATAGAAAATAAAGTAAAACGTATTTTAAAGAAGAAAACTACATCATTTAGAGAAATATGAAAAATGTCATTCAATGGTCTATTTTCATATAGAAAATTATGACAAACAGTCTGTTTATATGTCCAAATGCCTGTTAGAATGTGGTTAGAAAGGAAAAAAAAGAAAAGAAATAGAAAAAATTCTGAAACTCATAAATTCGAAACTTCATTTAAATACATGATGTATGAAATCTTTTTATGCTAATAAATCATAATGACAACTTCCGCATTTTCTTTCTTTCTCCCATAAAAAAACAACACATTTATGAATAAACAAAATTATTTATGTAACACAAACATATTTACTTATATATGTATGCATACATACATATGTACATATTTAGTTACAAATAAACATAGACAATATTTCAAAGAGATTTTTTTTGACAAACATGAACATACATTTGTGACATTTACAAAATACAACCATAACAGCATTACAAAATTATAAAAATTGTTGCTGCAAATGTATGTTAAAGGGGAATTATGTGTCTTATGTATATAAATATGTATGTAGTATATACAAGTACATAACTAGGAAACAAACATAGTTATGTTGTTGAAAATGAGTTTTTTTTTGTGTTTATGTTTCTGTCCATTCACTTACATATGTTGTTTGGTTGTTCAGTCAGTGTTACATTATAAAATAGTACAGAATCATTTCCATTTCAAAATTTTCTTCTTCATTTTAATAGTACTTCTCATCAGAGATCAGAGTTATTGCTGTTCATTATATTTGCACACTCTACCATTCGACATGCCATAAAGGGCTTAAGGCCGTATTTGTGACACTCAAACATAAAACTCTCACACTTTTTTTCTTTAGCAGGAATTAAGTATGAGAGTGACATTCGAAATCTTGCAAACTGATGAAAAAACATTTGTGCGTTCCCACGAACTAAAACGGTTTAGACCTTGGCTGTACAACATTCGAAAATCACTTAGACAGAAATAATACCGGTATACCATCCCGACCAGGAGACTAGTTGACATTCAGCGTAGAAAAAACCCTTTCTTACTTTCGAGCTAGAAATAATATACGAGCTGTAGTTACCAACACTCTTTTTCTAGTTAAACAGTAATTGAAATAATTATGTTGAAAGCTCTGTTAGATCATTGAATAGCATGTTTTTCCGTATAAAATTTGGCACCATACTGATATTATTTTCTAATCTTACCCAAGGAATATATAGGAATACTAGTTAATCCGGCAAACATTGTTTTGCCATATAAATTTGTTCTAGGAAACATTTTTTTTACTTCAAATATATTTGATATTCTTCACGGAACTGCAAATGTTAACATTGATATGAGCAATCAAGTTTAATAAATTATTACCGGCATTTTCGGTACTTCAGTTTGACACTTGGATACAGGGAGAAATATCCCCTGTACAGCCCCCTCTGAGTACTTAAAAAAAAAGTAAATCATATATGCTCTACGGTAATCAGATATACATATCAAGTTTAAAATTTCATCGACGTCGGTACGTTAATTAGGTGAGGCATAAATTTTCCCTTGGGGCGGGTCACCTTAACATTCAGAGCTATGAAAAATAGATGTTGACCGATTCTCAGACCTACCTGTTTTATTCGGAGATCATAGAACCGAATATTTTATACGGAGTGGTCTTTTGGTGGACCGCTCTTGACAAGTTCTGCAATGTCAGACTCCTTGATAAGGTCAGGAGGTCCGCGGCAGTGCAGATTACTGGTGCATTACGAACCACCCCCACGAAGGCACTCTTTGTTATGCTGGGGTGGCTTCCGTCTAGGATTCTTGCCAGGCAGCAGGCTAAACTGGTGGCGGTAAGACTCAATGCACTAACACGGTGGAATATTGTTCCCTCGGGGCAGTCCTCTATTCTTTTAGAGGAACCTCGGATACGGGACAATATCGATTACACCTCACCGAGACTAGAACTACACAGAGACTTCTATACGGTAATCCCAAGTAGGGATGACTGGGTCATCCCCAGTGAATCGGTGGAAGTCTACACTGATGGTTCCAGGATTGGAGATAAAGTTAGGTGGGGGATCTATTCAGACATGCTCGCCCTCTCCATATCCCTTCGCCTCCCTGATTATTGTAGCGTTTTTAAGGCCGAAATAATGTCTATATGTCACGCTGCAAAGGTGATACTTCAGGGCGGCACTCCCACTGCCCACTGTCAGATCCCTGTCGAGTTTTTTGATCACAAACTCTAGAATTGTCGGCGACTGTCGCGATACTTTTGTATCACTCTCAAGGCAGTGCGTCGTTAATCTGATTTGGGTTCCTGGTCACAGGAACATCACGGATAATTGTACTGCGGATGAATTGGCTAGGTCGAGCACGTCTCTACCAAACATTTATCCTCATGTGAAAGTGGCAACACCCCTTTCCTCCATTACACTCCTTATTAGAAGGAAACATTTATTGGACGCGTACCTGTCCTGGTCGTGGGAGGAGTCCTGTCAAATTTCTAGACTCCCTGGCCCAAGTTGGACCTGAGGCGTACCAATCAACTCTTCAAACTGAACCGGAGGGACATCTCTTCCGTTGTATCTGTCCTCACGGGTCACAGCGTGATGGGCAGGCATGCAGAGAGGCTGCGCTTGCCTGCAAACGACTTCTGTCGTGGCTGCGGGTCGATCGAGGAAGAGGAAACTGTGGTTCACTATACTTGCCAGTGCTCTTCTCTAGCCCGACGAAGATTTCTTACATTGGTATCTCCTTTTCTCGATGGATTGACTGACCTGTCCACCTGGAACATTAGTTCAATTGCCAAATTCATTAGGCTCTCTGGCTGGTTTCCAGCATAATTTTCTGGGAAGTAGTGCTTCTTATGGGGAGCATCTGGCTGTCAGGGCTCCCTGCATAATGTGGTAACACAACGGGCCTATATGGGTGCTCAAGTGTGTATTGTCATTACGGGGCTGCCACTTCCTCCTATATTATCCTCTTACCCGATATGCACACAAAATTTCATGGAAAACTAAGACGATAGCGCCGGGTTCAAATCTCAGCTCTGACATCTTAAAAAATATTAATATGAAAAAATTATTTATTTCGGCGACTACCTTTCAGCAGTCTTCTGGCAAAAGCTCTGGGAGTAATTGATTGCCATGAAAAGCTTCTCAAATCTGTGGTTCAGAGTCCACTTTAAACTGTAGGTCTCGGTAATCATGGATGAAAATTAACACACACAACATGAGTACTGCGAGAAGCTAGGTCGTAACCCTGACAAAGAGTTGTATTGGCCAATTATGTATGTATGTATGGTTTAGCCATAAAGATTTGTCAACACTTGAAGAGCAGTTACCTGGGGCTAAGGGATATTGAGGGACCCATAAAATTCATATAATAAACAGAGTATCAGAACTATTAAATATTGCTTGAAAAGGCGTATCAAGCTAAATCGATACAAAGTTGAGAAAAAAAGATTTAATTCTTTCAAATTTGTTTTGTATTCTTTGTTATATCGGCTGTATCACAAGTAAATCATTATTTAATCATTCTTACACTACTTCTTTAGCACACCACTCGCAAAACAAATTTTTTATTTAATGGCTTTTAATTACTCGTTTGTTGAGTTCAATATAAATTAATTAAAATTTAATTGTGTTTCGCGACGAGTAGTAAAAGCTTTCTAATTTCACATTTAGAGTTCTTCTTGTTCAATATGAACTCCACTTTATTTACGTTGTTTTTTCTAAGCCTCGTTTTGTAATGGCACATGTAAATTTATTCACATATTTTATATATTTTTTCCTATTTAGTGAGTTTGTGCTTGTGATTATGTTTTTTCAGCTCTAGTTTCTCTCTATTTTTCTGTCAAAAACCTATGTTTTTTGTTTTTTTTTTGTGTGTTTGGGGCTACATTATCTAAATATCTGAATATTCATAATAGACATAAATTTATAGAAAAAACATGACATTTTGTTCCATATTGTAACTCTGACCTTAATAGCCATTTGCAAAATATGGTCAAAGGGAATGCTTTAGGTATTCATAGCAATTTTTTTTTTATTTACAAATTTAAAGCCATATGTTCACATGTATGTGCATATATACATACATACATATGTGGTTTATTTGTGACACTCATTTTTAGTGTACACACATATGTATGTGTATGTATCATTACAAATAAGAGTGTGACTACAAATGGCAGCCAGAATTTTTCCCCTTTTTTTTATTCTGGTTGTTTAGACAGAGTTTCCTTTTCGATTTATAAAAGCAAATATTTTATAGTTATGCCTTTAGCAAAAAAAAAAAAAGGAAATTTCTTATGTAAATTTGTTTTAAATTGAAATACAATATTCTACATATGTTGGTTTTATAAGTATAATTAATTTTGTTTAGAACTAAAAAAGAGAGAAAACAGAAAAGAAAAAAAAAAGTTTATTGAAATGTTATCATAAACAAGTTAATAAATTTTTATACAAAAAAAAAAAAAAAAAAAAGGTTTATAAAGTTTTGTTAATATGGAACATAATATACATAAACTAAGATGAATACAATATGGTGATATTGGTCTTACAACAACTATTTGTTTATAAACAAACCAGTTGTCTTTCTTTATGTTCAATTGGTAGTTTAAAAATTCTAAAAATGCATTAAAAAAAAACAAGAAAAAAAATGGACAAAATTTCTATACAGTTGATGCATTTAGATAATAATGGATATTAAATTAATTACTAGTAGTGCATACATCTTTTTGCATTTTTTGCAAATCTCAAATCTACTCAGACAAAATCGTGTACGGCATGGACAAATACTAAGAACTGCGTTTTTAGTTTTTCGCTATCGTTAAAAAAGGTTACGCACCAAATGCGTTAAAGTTTTGAATCAAACAAAGTTAAAAAAAAAAAAAAAAAAACTTTTTTTGATGCCTTAAGGTCTGACCATCACATCTATATAATTAAGGCATGCTGATTTCATAAGTAAAGTCCGTTTGCGTTTCGTTTTAGTGTTTCATAATAGAAAATCACTTACAGTATTTAGCGGCATCTGGGACATTTTAAATAAATTTGATTTATGGACGTCTATCAGAATGATAATATGTGACACTATGAGTGTAAATACTGGCGTAAAAAATGGAGTTGTAACTTTGCTTTAAAAACATTTCAGACATACATATGGCATTGACTCCAACACAATACATCGGGTGATGCCAGCACCATGTTCTTGATTTGGTATTAAGGCATGTAATGGATGAGTCACGGGAGGGAAAAACTTCATCTCCAAACATTGCGTACCCCGTCATTACAGATTTATTAAATAATTACGAAAATCTAAAGGTGTCTTATAAACAAAGTGAAGTTGCACTTGAATTTAAGAAAAATTAAGTGGAGAGATGACATGCAGTTTTTTTTATGAACTTTGCCTTTCATATAAATATTTTATAACCAACGGAATATTCCCATTTATAAATTTTAAAACGTTACCATCGGTTAGTAATACAAGCTGGAATTCGACAACAATATTTGCCATTTTAGCATTTATTCTTGTTCCCAGTTACCAAAAACTTTTACAACCTATATATGATTTCATTTGTAATGCATGGTTTCAAATCTGGTTTTCGGACCACTGTTTCCACGAAAATGATTTTGAACGGTTAAACAAGTCATTAATAAATTTTACGAAAGCCCACTAGTATTTCCTCAGACATTGGGTACCTATAACATCTACAATTCCAAATCAACAATGCAGTAATATTAGTGCGGAACGTGGAATAAAAATAGTAAAGCATCGCGTACAGTGAACCTAAAGCTTATATCTTACAATACCTACTTTTAATCAGTTATTGTTATTATTTGTTTACATACTTACATATCGTCGCAAGAATTATAGAACGCTGTAACTGAGAAAAATTTTGAAAATACGTTTTTTGCATCATTTTTATCAGAAAAAGATTACGCGTCGATTGGTCCCGGTCCCAGATTTCTATGATGAAAATAAATTCACTTACACCGTCTGCGTTTTGAAAAATATCAGTGTCTTTCTTCTACTTTTATACAGGATTTTTGGCTCTGGTGAACATTTAAGGTTTTGTCAGTTACAGCGTTCTTTAATTCCATTGACGATATCTGTAAACCATATTTTAAAAAAATTTTTATTAAAAATAATATATATTAAAGGCATTTTAGAAATCGCTGTCGGTGCGTAAGGTTTTTTTTACGAAATTGAACTGAAATAGTTTTTTTTATCATTAATACAATATTTGCCATTAGAAAACCCCTGGGGAGAATATTGTCCAAAAAAAGTTATCACCCTAATGTAGAGTAAATTATCACTGTAGAACTTGTGTTTCTTATGCAAGAGACCAAAAGCTCTGTTGTTAAGTCGTTTAACTTGATGTCGGCTATCATTTTTATTTCTTCATAATGCGGAAAACGCTATAAGAGTACTTATAAACGGTGTCATTTCAAACAATTTCAGGTTAAATTCTGGAGTACTACAAGATTCTATTCCGTCTCCCACTGTATTTTTGATGTTTCTAAACGATCATCTCCCTCAAAAATAAATCATCTCCCTCTAAAAAATTGGACAAGTATGATAGGTAACTTCAAAGTAAATACTGAATTTTGTATGTCTTGAAAACGGCGGAGGAAACGAAAGGATATAAATTTGGTCTTAATGCCTTTATACAAGTCATCCGGTAAAAATTTGAATTGAACCAGTGAGCACGTTACCTAATATAACAAGTAAATATTGATTTTTGTCTATCTGGTGAAAAGTAATACAGTAGAATTGCGCAAATTAGACCCACTTTGTGAACCGAGCAATTATAACTCCTGAAAAATTCGAATTTCTAAACAATTTTTTTAAGAAAATAATAAAATTGTAATAAAATTGTGTGCGCTTTTCTTAAATACAAAACAATTTTTATTTTTTAACATTTAATTAATTGAACATATTAAATTCATAAAAAAAAAACTTCTAAACAGTTTTATATTTATTAGGTATTGAATTGACTTTTATAAATAATATAAAATCAGTATGTAGATACCAAGTATGAACACTTCACTTTTAACTTCAGCTATCAACGTACCCAAATTTGTACAAACATACCAAATTTCACACGCTTTTGACCGATCGACACGAATAGCTCAGTGATTCCCCGTTTAATGTTTTAATTTAATGAGTGAGAAAAATACAAAAAAAAAGTACGAAACATGCAGAAATTAGAACCTAAAGATTTAATTTTATAGTGTCCAATAAATTGAAATAGCAGGTTCTAATTTCTGAACGGCTCGAATTGGTGAGATTCTACTGTATTCAAAGTTTCCAAATTTGGTCTTAGCGACTTCTTTCCATACAAATCGTATACAAAAAAGTGAGGGACATGGTACCCCTTCACACAAAATTAATATTTATTTTTTTAGACCTTGACAAGGGGGGGGAACCTTATATAGTGGTTAGAACGCTCGCCCAAAAACTGAAAACGACTGAGGTTCTAATTTCAGCGAAGGAGAAAAATTAGAAACAAAAATTAAATCTGCGGTTTTTCAAAAATTCTAATTTAATTATAATGACCTTCCCCTCCAAGAAGTCCATCTCCAAAGAACCCACCACCCGACCTGATAATTCCATTCTATTCCACCAGAAGCGAACGGTCAGGAGTACAGCGCCACCTTCTGGGAAGGAAACAGCTAACCTACTTAGTGAGGACTCTCACCACTCACAACCAGCATCTAAGGACAGATGGGGCAATTGCTCTTGATCATTCCAGGATGACGGTATAACACTAACCTTTGAGTGGACAATTGACAGCAACTTGTCACAGTGCACAGCATAACTAGGGGTTTACCTTTGAGTATTGGTCTTAAAAAAAATCAGTACACAAAATTCCATTGCCAATAAGCAACATCAAACAAAAAATATTTGATTATTGGTAGTGGTTTTCTCTGCAAATATTTATATTAAAAGTTTAATTTAATTAAAATTGAAATATTTGCATTTGCAAAAAAATTCTTACACAAAACATTGTTTACGATTTTGTTTTTCTATCGCATTTAAATTCTTCACACTTTTGAAAAACACACATTATTCATTCGGACACTGTTTAATTGATATTATAAATTGTATTTAATAATTAAAAAATAAATGTTTAAAAATTAACAAAGAAGATAATTATCAATATCGTAATATAAAAATTATTTCAACATTCGAGCGAAACTTAATTCCTGCTAATAATTAAATTAAAGCAACATTCGCTCCAATATGTGATTTAAATATTTTATTGCATTTTATAAATTTATTTTTTTTTCTCTTATACCAATTTTATTATTGTTATTTTTTCTTTTCAATGTAATCATTTGAAATAATCGAACAATTTAAAGTTCATTGAACATTAAATGAAATCGTTTTTAAATTGTCCGTCAACAAGCGTGCAGTAGTGATATGCGCAAACACGCTTTTACAATCCATGTGTCATATATGTATGGATGTACGTATAAATATATATATATATATATGTATATATACCAACAATAATGGATTGCTTTAATTTTTTCTTTTGCTTCTGTTTTCCTGCATTCCTTTAATATGTCAATCAATTCTATTAAAAATTTAACTGCAGCTGTGATTTAAAAATATACAGAATTTCTACGCTTATATTAAATGATTACAAGAAGTAACAGAAAAAAAAAATGGAAATCAAATGAAAAAAAGGAAGTAGAACGATGTGATTATCAAAATACAATATATATATATTGCTTGTGTTTGATATAGTAAGCCCAGTACAAAATATTTTACTTTATACCAAAAAACAACCCTATCATATGGTGGTACTCGTAAAAAATTTTCTATACTAAAAATCATCAATCGAAAAATGTGGTCAAATGGTAATTGCAGGTGTAGCGTAGCACACCGGATTTTGGCTAGTTTATATATAAATTTAGAATTTTGTGAAATTTCAAATTAAAAAATTTTGCATCATTCGTACCATCACAGTAATCTCTTATTTGTCTCTTTATGCCGCTGAAATTTTTGCCGTTATTTTAAATCTCTTTGTGGCATTTTATTTGCAACATTTTTTTAAGTTATTTAAAAAAACAAAATTGAATAATATATTAAATGCCATGATATATCCACTATTTTAGAATATTTATTTAGAAAATATTTTCTAAAAAATTCAATTTACGATTATAGTAATGCTTTTATTGATGGCAATTTAACTTAATTGATATCAAGTTTTTTTTTTGGTTTTTTTTAATAAAAATACAATAAAACTAAATAGAGAAATACAATATTTAAGTAGACATACTCAACAGGACGTATGAGTAATATTTAATTATATTCTAATATTAAGTATACGTCACCGTTTAAATTATTACTAAAGGTCTGTTGTAATATTTATTTTGTTCATTTATTTAAATCACAATACAATATTAATATTGTATGGAATTATTACGAGACGAGTGTCTAAGACCTTTTCTCGGTGTGGTGTGTAAAGTGGCAAAATATTTGCCACTTACAATAATGAGAAAAAAAATATTAAAAAATAAATAAAATTAAAATTTTATAGCTGGGACGGGGAGTCGAACCTATGCCACACTGGCAGTTGGTTCGACCTACTGCTTGTGGTGCCATCTCATATTTAGTAAATTGTATGGTAATAGGTATATTATAATGCATTGTACATTATATCGGTAATAGGTATTTTGTTTACGTTTTAATTTCATAGAAATGACACCACAAGTAGTAATTCTCATCGAGTTAATATTAAAAATTAAATATATAGTTTAAGTGTTGAGACCAGCATCGGGTTTGGATTTACCAGGGAATATACTGACGAGTCTAGTTAAGTACGAGTCGGTATATTAACCTGGTAATTATCTATTGAAAAGAGACTTTGCGAGACAGTTACGACCTTGATCGCAACGTAAGTTGGTTGTTATCGATATACCGATGAATCGTACTCACTCGACATCAACCGATTTGGCTCGTACTTCCACTATTCTAATCTATTGTTGTCATTGTAAAATATTTCATTTAATAGATAGTAATTTATTAACTCCCTACAGAGAGTTAAATCATTGCGTTATTATTACTTAAGGTTTGTGGATCCCGTAAGGAGGCCACTGAATTACCTCAGCCGATGATAAAACCACGTTATAAGTGTCACAGACCAGGGTTCCCGGTGGAAATCGAATCCACAACTCTCGAACTAGCCGTCTAGAACACAATTTTTGCATTATTTTTTTTCCAATTTTTTTTTTTTTTTTTTGAGACCAACACTTAGGGGTAAACCCCTACTAAATGCAGTGCATTGTATTGGAATTTTTGGAAAGGACAGTACACATTTATGACAGAACATATATTTCATTTTTCTTATATTATTATTAAGCGCCTCGGGAATGAGACAAATTGCTGTGAATTGATTATTCAAAAACCAGTGTTATACCTTTACCCTTGAATGATCAACAGCAATTGCCTCATCGTTGCATATTGATTGTGTGGTGAGTGTCTTTGCTAAGTTTAGTTTAGTTTAGCTGTTATTGGCTACTTCCCAATAAGTGGTGCTTTTCTACTGATAATTCGTTTTTTGTTGACATTGGTTAGGGTGGAATAGAGAGAAATGTCGGGGAGCGGTTTCTTGTGAAGAGTCTCCTTGGAGGGGGGGACCTATTATTTTTAAATTATAATTTTGAAAAAACTGCAAACTAACTTTTTCATTTTATCACCCTTGCTGAGTGCATAACGAATGCACTAATCCCAAAACAAAATTTATGGAAAATTTTACTCGATCACGTATACGGTAATTTGGCCCCCATTGTTCCGATTCGACTCGGATTCATTGATAAAAATTGACGCACATAATATGAGTGCTGTGTAATTCTGAAAAATTATTGCATTGGTCTATTATGTATGTCTGTCTTGTAAATTGTCCCACGGCACATGAAAAGTGATTTAAATAATTTGCTTCTCGGTTTTTCTAAGTAATAATTGTAATAAATTACTTTGATTACTTGGATTAGATAAGCTTTTTTTTTGGGATTACAAAAAATTTAAAATTTTTCAATAAACGATGCGCCAGAAATTAAAATTGTTCAACAACTAATTTGCGATTCATATGCATTACTCTAAAATTAAAAATGTACAAACAGTTCAGTGACTCTATCAAATCTATTTATCTTTGCTGTTTTATCCGAATCTTGAAACTTTTTTCCTCCTAGGACAGGACATATTATTATACGAGTAATAAACTAAAGAAGTTTAAAAAAAAACTGAATTTTTTATGTGCTTCTTGACAGAGTGTATAACGAAAAAGTTAATACTTTTTAATGTTTTTTTTCGGATAATTTTAAATCAATTTCAAATTCTATTTATAATTAAATTTTTGTTACGTTTCTTTTTTTTCCAAAAACACAAAATAAATAAAAACAATATTTTTTTTAAACCACCTTTAGCTCGTTTTTGCCTTTCAATTCTTTTTGATATTTTTCTATGTCACGTAATATATTGAAATAATATCGTTTGAATGAAACATTTAGTATTTCTTTAAATTTAACAAATTTATGCAAATGTATGTTTTAACAGTTGGAATATAAAATAAAATTAAATGGCCGTTTAGCAAATGTCACATAATAAACGTGTATTTTGTTGTATAGTTTGTGGTAATTTATAAATATTTTTTTTAATTGTAAGAACTAAACACACACAAAAAATAAATAAAATATGTAAATTCAGAACAAAAAGAATGAAAGAAAAACAAGAATGTCATTAAATGTTGTCTAAATTAATGCTGCATAGATGACTGAACATCAATGAAAATGTTGCCAACAATGACTGTGTTGTTAAGTTGCCATGTAAACAATAAAGTTGTGTTCTAAATGAAAAAAAAAAAAATGTATTTGGTATATGTGGACTAAACTATATAACACCCTACATTTTGGAATAGTAAAGTGTGGATATTTTTATTTCTTAATTTAACCCTTTCAGACCGACATGCATCGATTGCGCTGATTGTTCTTTATATTTGATTCTCACACTATTCTACCATTCGATTTACCGTTATTTAAATTATTTCGAAAATCTTGCGTCAGATTTCAGTTTTGTCAAAATGAGCGGAAGGAACAATTTGTGTTAACAACTACAAAAGTACTAATGGCTAATGAATAGTGAATTGGGGCATATTTTAACTAAAAATATTATAAATTTTAATGTTTTAAACCATTTGAAGTCATTTGAGGCAACAAATATGCGTTTTAGTTAAAAAGGTTAACGAGTGCATCAATTGTGTGTGTGTACTGAAAATTCTTGAAGGATATAAAAATGTTAAAATCTAAACATTGATTATATTTTCCTACGATATGGAGACCATATATTCCAAAAAATCAGTAAAAAATTCCCATTAATTTAGTGGCAGGTCTGAAAGGGTTGAGTGAAAAAAAAATTATTTTCCTAAAATTAGCAGTTATTCAATAGATAGTGTTATACCATCACCACTAAATAATCCAACAGCAATCAGCAAGATGACATTGATATTTTCTTTTCTTTTTGATCCAGCCGTAGTAGTCGCCGTGGTCTAGTGGTTAGTGTTTTGGCTTACTTAGGCATGAGCGCAGGGTTTCAACCACAGCTCTGACATCTTAAAAACCAAGAAATATAGAAAAAAAATTTTTTCGACGACTAACTCTTAGCAGTCTTTTGGCAAGAGCTCTGAGAGCAACTGATTACCATGATAGACAACCCTGTGCTAGGATTATGTCCTAGCTTCTAGCAGAAGCTCATATTGTGTGTGTCAATTTATTTTCCCTAAGTACAGTTTAATGTCGATTCTGAACGACAGACTTGAGAAGCTTGATCATGGAAATCAGTTACTCTCCAATATTTCTTTGCTTCAAAATATCAAAGCCGGGGCTTGAACCAGAGCTCACGTTTTAGTTAACCAACATACTAACCATTAGACAGCGGTGACTACAATATAAAGGGTGTCCCAACTAGAACGCAATTTTTAAATTTTAAATAAAACACAGATATTTACAAAAAAATCGTGAAACTTTATTATATCGTAAAGTAGACAGAATGAGGTTTTGTATGGAACAAGATATCGTGCAGATGACCGCCGCGGCTTTGCTAGCACACACGCGGTCTTTTAATGAAATTTTCAATGACCTTTTTGCATAAATGCTGCGGTATTTCCTTAATGCAGCGTCGTCGGCTTATTCGCGTAAACCATCGACTTCCAAAAACCCCAAAGAAGAAAATCTAAAGGTGTTAAATTGCACGATCTAGGCGGCCAATTCTGGTCTCCAAAACGCGAAATAACACGACCGGGAAATGACTGATGTAGCAATTGGCTGTATGACATGTGGCGCCGTCTTGTTGAAACCACATGCCCTCCACATACATTTCTTCAATTATAGGCAAGAAAAAACTGGTTATCATTTCACGGTTATCATTTCGGTGTCGAATTGAGGTGGATGGAGTTTGAGCGACATCATCACGTACACCTGCGACATTTTCGATCGATCGACCTGGTCGAAGGCGCGTTGTTGTCTTTACATCACAAACAGACCCAGTTTCGGCAAATTTATCCATTAATCTCTTTACAGTTGACTTTTTTGGAGCATTATTGTGACCCTAAATTGATCGCAATTTGCGAACTGTAGCCGCAAAACTTTCACCATTTTGGTAAAACAATTTCATAATGAGAATGCGTTGTTCATTCGTGTAGCGCTCCATTTTTACTAACTTCGTACCCTCTACTAGCAAACAATAACAATTGTTCAAATGTCATACAATGACACTTCGAATTGCGCCAAATTTAAAAATTGCGTTCTAGTTGAGACACCCTTTATATTTATCTGTTTTCTTAATATACCTTTTAAAATGCCCAATAGGCCACATGCATTACCTTAAACATTTGAATTAAATTATTTTCATTTATTCTCAAGCTTTTGTAATTCAAAAATATTAAAGCCTGTGTTTTCGTATTCCAGATTTTCTAAAAATCATATACGCAGATCTGAGTTTTCTGTAATATTATTGAAAAGCTCAAGCTAAACCAATTATAAACTACCAATTTTAGAGATGTAGGGTACAATTAATTACAACATTTCTCTAAAACAAATATAAACAAAAGGCATGATAGGGCTTTGGTTATTCAAACTGAAAGTTTATTTCGTATAAAGTTTATTATATTCCATTTATTAAAAATTATTTTACATTATAATTATTGGTTTACCAATATTTGCGCGTATATTTTTGCTATAAAACTCTATAGGCTTATGGAAAATATGGACACCATTTGCGGCTTGTTTACCCATTTTAATTTAGTTTTTACTCTAACAAATTTGTTGTTGTTTCTTTTTTATTTTATTTTAATTTAGAATTTTATTTAAAAACAGAATACAAATATTTTGAAAACATTTTGTGTTAATTTTTGCCAAACACCACTTCAAAAAAAGAAAAAAAAAACAACCAATATTGAAATAGAGTATGTATTATAAAACAAAATACAACCATACAAAAAAAAACAAAAACTTGTTTACAATTGTTTTTAGAAAATAAAGTTGCAACAATGACAATGATACCCCGGCTGGTACATGTAGACAGTATTCAGCAGCAGTAACTCCCACGAAAATGAACAACAATTTGTTTTTTTTTTCTATAAAAATTTAAAATTATTGACTTTTTTTTGTAGTTATTTGTTGGAGGAAGTAGACGTGAGGGACCCATAATTGTTTGTAAACTGCAAACAAAAATAAAATTTTTGTGGCATGCAGAACATTGTTTTTGCAGTCTATCGTTGGCCGTTTTTGTGTTTCCTGGTTAAATTAAAATTTTTAAAATTGCTCGAAAATGAAAAAAAAACGAAAATATTTTGTGTGACGTGTTTTCGGTCATTCCTAGAAATTTTTAATAATTAAGAGAATATTTGGATGGTCATGTTTTTTTTTTTTTTTGGTTATTTGACTGTGACTGATGGCTGTATTCAATGCCATTTAAGCTATGGCCAATTAAATGGTTGAAATTGAAATAAATATCTAAAATTGTATTTAAAAATATGAAAATTCAAGTGTTTAAAATATTGCACAGCAATAAAATGAGTAAGAGAAATATTATAACTGAAAAACTTAAAATAAATCAAATAATATTGTGGTTAGAAGACTACTAAGTAATCTAGTGTATTGCCCCGGCAATATTGGGGCAACACCGTATAGAATCTGTCAGTTTTTGGGTAATTGGTAAATAAAATGGATAGAAAGAAAGCAAAGTTACAAACCTATAGTTTCTTTGGGTACAAAAGTACACAAGAATGATACTCATAACAAACTAGTTAATAGCGTAGACACATCTCTCAACAAAATTTTAAAATAAAAAATTTACGATTTTCCAACAGCATAAAAATGTTTGTCGTTAGTTTACCACCATACATAGCTATTGGGACTATCGTAGTAAAGAGAAGATAATGAATAGCAATATTAACAATTCTCTTGTTTACTATTAAAAACAATATGATTATAGTAAAAATATATTCGCGCTAAAGTTGGCTGTATAGGGGCCTTATTCTGTAATTCTCTTAAGCTAAAATGCTATAATTTTGGGTTTTTAAAACAGGCTGGGCTGGGCGTTAGAATCAATAAAATTAAAAATTTTAGAGATGATTAGCATAAAGCTTTTGAATGAAATTACGCGTTATGTACATGCCCAGTTTCAAATTTCATCAACGTCGGTACGTTATTGAGGTGAGGCACAAATTTTCTCTTGGGGCGGGACCCTCAACATTTTAGGGATGAAAAATATATATGAAAATTGACTTTTGTTAGCCTAGTTGTGTTAAGACATCAACAAAATATAATCAAGTTCAGTTTATTAATTGGGGATAGGGAGAAGTAGCCCTTGTACCGCCCCCTTTGAGTACTTAAAACAAAAGTAAACCATATATGATCTACTGTACAGATATAGTTTAAAATTTAAGCACCTTCGGTACGTTATTTAGGTGAGGCATAAATTTTCCCTTCGGGCGGGTCATCTTAACATTTAGAGGTATTAAAAATAGATGTTGACCGATTCTCAGACCTATCCTATATGCACACAAAATTTAATGAAAATCGGTCGAGCCGTTTCGGAGGAGCAACAAATACCGCGATACGAGAATTTTATAGATATTTATATAACAATGTATTTTTTGTTCTTTTAAAAATAAATTATAAAAAAAAAATTTTTTTTTTTGGCAAATTTTTTTGGTAAAACAAAAGGTGGTAAAATTTATTCCACGTCAATAATTATGACAAAAAAATTTCACTTCAGTAGTTAAAGGTTAAGTGTTTTTCAAAGATAGTCATGCATTACAAACAGAAGTTAGATAGAAAATGGAAGAAGTAGTAGATAACAGCTACCTACTAAGCGAAGATCCTCACCACAATCAATATCCAACGATAGATGGGGCAATTGCTGTTGATTATTCAAAGCTGAGACCTTTCAGTGATCAAATCAATTGACAGTGAATTGTCTTTTTAGTAAAGCGATTAATAAGAAAAAATAAAAAAAATCTATACAATCCCTTTTAAAATTCTAATACACAGCATATGTAGGGGTTTACTTCCCTGAGTATTGGTCTCAAAAAAAAAAAAAAAAAGAAGCGAAGTTCGGAGGTCTACAAAAGAGTAATCAAGTGGTTCTTTCTTAAGTTCTGAAACAACAAAATATCAATGTGAATGAAGAGTACGTCAAACATGCTTCTAAAAGAAAAGTTTTATACCGAATAGAGATTGTGGTACACTTTACACTTGTAGGGAGTCAAATCACAGCTTCAGAATAGTGAACTGTCATTTGATAAACAAAAATATCAGTCTAAAACAGCAATTTTTTTATTAATTCTTTTTAAGTTTTTTTTTAAATTAAAAAAGATTATTTAATGTATTGCCACCTATTGCTAGAAAACAAAAATTTTAATTTGATAAACCAAAAATTATTTAAGAAAATTTCATTAAATGCTTAATTGTTTAGCAAATGTAACTCAAAACAATTTTTTGTTACATTACTACACTAATTTGAGAGTGAGTGACGATTTTCACTTAACTCTGTAAAAAAACTTGTTTTAAATACTCGTAACATTAGAAAAATGAAAAACAATCAACAAATGTGTCAGTTTATAATTTTTATTATTTCAAAACATCTGTGAGAGTTATAAAGATATTTTATTAAGATTTAAAATCACTTAGAATTGTGCAAAATAAATCTATGCAAAGACAAACTTTAAATCATGATAAGATATTTAGTGCACTGAAAATGTAGTAAAAAATTTTAAAATATATTTGTTGGGTGAAGCGCCCGGACCCTTGCTTGGCATTCAAGTTGCAGATTATGAACACAAAAGTTCAAGTTTTATTAAAAATTCAAATATCTATTTATTGTACTTTCACAGTGTGTTAAAATTCCCATATTATTTAAACAATATTCACTTATTTATAAAAAATAGATATTAATATCTGTGGAATTTTGAAAAAACGTCTTCTCTCGAAATAAGACAATTTTCCAAGATTTTTATAGCAAATATAGGATTTCCTTGTCCTTCTTTTACTCTAATCCCCGTATTTCTACGACCTTTGGAACGCAAGATATGCAATTGACTAATCGACTTCTTTCAGACTTTCCCCCAATTTCAATTTGACAAAACGACTTCTTTCAAAGAATTAAGAATAATTTGAAAAATTAAAAGTCTATAAAAAATTTTATTTAATTTTTATTATTTTTTTTTTAATTATTTGCATATTTTAGAGAAAAATAGAAGTATTTTATTTTTTAATGAAACCGAAATATTTTTTCCAGAACTACTTTTTTCAACCTTTTTTTTATATTCCATTTTAACAAAACAACTTGTCTTGACTTAAGCGATTAAAATAATTTTCAAATTTGATCAAAAAAATGTTGGCAAAACTACTTGTATGGTGTAAGCTAATTTTTTTTTCTTTAAAATCTATTTAACAAAAAGTCTTAAATTAGTTTTTTGGCGTTTTTAAGAAAACTACTGCTTCTAGAGCGAAAAAAAGGTCGCATAATGTTCGTTAAGTATTTGTGTATAATATCCAAATTCCAAATTTCTTTAATTTTCTCCGCAATAACTTCTATTAACCTTTTCAACTCTTTTTTTGCTCTACTGAAAAGTTGTTGATTTTGGAAGAAGACGTTTTGTCAAATGTCCACAGATATGTATGTTATGCTGCAAGAAAAGAAAAAGAAATTCGTCTTGTACATGATGTAAAGCGTCGATGGTCGTCTTTATCTACCATGATTGAAAATTTTCTTCGTATTTATAAATACGTAAATTACGCTCTATCTGATTTTGGTTTGACGACTTTTACAGATATGGAAATTAAAGTTTTATCAAATTTGAATAAAGCCCTTAAACCACTTGATGTCGCTATTAAGGAAGGAGCTCGGCAAGGACTCTGCTATATTGATAGATTTAGAAGGCAATTTGTTATTAATACAATGGAAAATGCAAACAATCCTTTTTCATATTAATTATTAGAAAGGCTTAAGATTCGAATAAATGAAAGACGTGTGAAACTACTTATTACATTTATTTTATATCTAAATTCTGCTACATTTTCACTTTTTAAAAATATTGCACAGAAACTGAAACAAAAGATTTTGCAAACAAATTGTTTTTGAGAATGTTTTTAGAAAATATGGAACAAAATGTGTCAGATGACGACATGATTGCAGAAGATTTAATTGAAATAAATGAAAATAATCTATTATCAGAATGCAATGAAGCAATTAAAAGTGTACTAAATTTCAAAAAATTTTAAAGAGGCTGCAACGATTTATATTTAGAAAAAACCAAATACAGAACCCAAAAATTATATATTAATTTCCATGCACTTCTCTCAATTTCTCCAACATCTACAATCAGCGAGAGAGTGTTCTCAAAATCGAGTTTTATTAAAACTAAAGAAAACAATCGGTTAAAAGCTAAACATATAAATTACATTACAAGACTACTTTAGTATATAGAAGTGCATAATTTTTTTAAACAAATTTTTAATTCATAATATGAATTATTTTTAATTACTTATTTAATAGTTTTATTGCATACGAAGTAGTAAATTATTACTTTTATATATTGAATCGTTATACATATATGTATATGATCTCAAATTTTAAAATATATAAAACAAAATGCGATTAATCGATCAATTTTGAAATTTTATTCGATTAATCGATCAAGAAAAAACCGGAAAAATTACTCACTCGATTAATCGACCAAAAAAAAAAAGTCGAATAATTGAATACCCTACTTTTAACACATCTCTCTATGCATTTACATACAAATTCCATGTAGGTCTGCACAGACCTGGTTATGCCATTTAGCGACAAAAGACCCTCATACCTCCTAGGGTTAAGTAAGAATTGACGAAGTTTTTTGCAATAGACCTGCAGACTTCTGAAAAGAACAAAATTGTTTGATTGAAAGTTTGTTTAAAAACTTGATATGGAGGTGCAAAGGACAGGTCAAAAATTTTTCACAGTTTATGATTTTATTTTTATTTATTTTCATATTTGTTGGATTGAAACCATATTCACAAGCAGGAAAAACTCCATTCTGTTATTTAAGCAAGTCAGCAGTAGCCTTTGTAATGTACAGAAAATTATATAAAATATTTATTTATTTGGCTGTTAAACACAACATACGAGTAATAAGTTTTATGTGCAAAAATAACTCAATAAATAAATTAATGGCCATACACACATATTTCCTTTTGTATACATACATATTGTAATGCTTTTAATATTTTGTGCATATAAACATACGATTATGTACATACATACATAAGGTGTGCGTCACTATAAAATGTAACACCCATTTTTCTTAATAACTTTTTTCACCTTTAATCAAAATTATTTTTCTTAATCACAATATCTTTGAATAATGTGTCAGATTTTAAAATGTATCAGTTTGTCAAATTTGACTTGTTAGTTAGTTCACAATGGATAATCAAAGACAAGTGCATACAAAAATTATTCAAATAATTAAAAAAAACATATTGGAGTTATACAAAAGTTGCTAGGGAAGTCCACGTGACCAGGCAATGTGTTTCCAGAGTGGTCAAAAAGTTCAACAAAGACCTAAAAATTGAAAGAAAGCCTGGAACAGGTAAAGCAAAACTGGTAACGAACGACGCGAAAGCCAAAAAGGTTGAGAAGCTTTTGCTGGCTCTTCCAAACATTTCTGGTCGCGAAGTGGCCCGGCGCGTGCAATGTTCGGAAAGTTTTGTGCACCGAGTTAAAGCTAAAGCTGGCCTTAAAACATTTAAAGTCCAAAAAGTTCCGGATAGAAATGCTAAGAAGAATATTGAAGCAAAAAAAAGAGCAAAACTCCTCAAAAAAGAATTTTTTCAAAAGTTCGAATGTTGTGTAATGGATGATGAAACTTACGTTTTTGCACACTTTGCGCAGCTTCCTGGCCAAGAGTTTTATGTAGCGGATAGTAGAGACAATGTTTCTGAAGAGTTCCGAACTAAAAAACTATCAAAATTTCCCAAAAAGTTCCTAGTTTGGCAGGCTATTTGTAGTTGCGGCAACAGAAGTGCATTGTTTGTTACATTGGGATCAATAAACTCAGATATTTATATCAAAGAGTGTCTTCAAAAGAGGTTGCTCCCATTTCTAAAACAGCACAACATATCAACATTCTTCTGGCCAGATTTGGCAACATGTCACTACAGTAAAAGCGCAATAGACTGGTATAATAAAAATAATGTTATTTTTGTTCCAAAAGAGGCTAACCCACCAAACTGCCCAGAGCTGCGGCCTATTGAAAGATATTGGGCTCTGGTCAAAAGAGAACTAAAGAAGAGAACATCTGTTCCCAAAACCATTACTAGTTTTCGATATAAATGGACAGCTGGTACCAAAAAAATCACCGAAAACACTATAACATTGCTTATGGATGGCATAATGAATAAAATAAAAAATTTTATAAAATTAAATTAATTTTTAAATAAAATAATACAGAATATAAATCTGTAATAAAAATGCAAAATAAAACTGTTTTATTTTTAACTCTAGCTTACTCCAGTCAGTTTTTATTTGACTTTTGATGTGTTACAGTTTATAGTGACGCACACCTTATGTATATGTTTATAGTGTATTCCTATAATTATGTGCATTTGATATATTCATACATGTGTATGCATTTAAAATGTTGCATCCTTTATAAACATCCTGTAATGGAAGTAAATGGCTGATGAAAAATTTAACAAAAATAAAAATCTACTTGAAATGAGAGGAAACAAACAAAATAAAAATAAATTTACATTTTATGTTAAACATCATACGTTACGTTTATGTATGAATATACATACGCACATACGACTATACTTTAACAACTCAGCTCATCATAAATTATTTAATAATAATAAATAAACAGAGAAAGAGAGAAGAGCAAAAAAGAGAAAAAAGCAGTAAAAACATTCAAAAAGCTACGCTCAGAATTATATTGAAATATCTTTTAAAAATTCTCTTGTTTCTTTTACTTCTTTCTCTTTCTGTAACACAGCAACACCATACAATTTTTACACGTTTATAGGGTTTTGTTGGTAAAATTACTGTAAAGAAAAGAAAAGATTTTTTTTTATATTTTAATAAATTTCAACAAAATTGACTCTTTTTTTTAATATTTACCCACTCATGTTATTTGTTTTACCCTTCAACTTAATTTACAGCTCAGCGAGTTGGGACGACCATTCACGGGTGGCTCATGGTGTGGGAAAGCCACAGGACCACAGTTGTATTTCAGTGAAACATCAACGGTGACAGCATCGGTTAAGGTACGTACACATACAGTTATGCAATAAAAACAACAATTATTGTAAAAACAACAACAAGAGCAGCCGTAATAAACCATAAAATTAATGTAAAATATGTACAGAAATGAAGTGACAGAGAAAGGGACGATAGAGCAGAAGAGGCAGGTCAACCTTATAAAAAATAGCATAGCAAAGTATAGCATAGCACCAGCACTAGCAACAGCCTTAATATGAATTGAATGAAACGGAAAAGTGCATAAACAGTCAGTCTCATTGACATTATTTAACTGTAACTGTTACTATAACTGTTACTGCCACTGCAGCAGTTATTTTTATTCATTCATTTGTTTTTAATTTTTTCTGTTTTCCTTTTTTTTTCTTGAATTTACTTTTGTAAGCTTTTACTGTGCCACACATTTAATGGTTTAACCAACCTACGCCGCCTACCTTATTTACTTTAATAATAATAAAAAACAGAATAAATATACTGTTGATGTTGCACAAATGTTGTACGAGTATGTTGTGTTGCTGCTTGACGGTAAATAATTATTTCTGAATGCTGGTCTCATTCTCACCAAACGTACGCACGCACATCTTTAAAAGTAGCTACAGGGTAGAAAACGGAAATGATAAATTTCTTGTATTTAAATTTTTATTTAGAATGCAGTAGTAGTAGTCCATTAAAGTTTTAATTTTAATATCAAATGAAAAGGTTTACATGCAGTCTGCTAAGCAAGAAATACTATTTTTCACTTCAACGTTTAAGTGCCCAGCAATTTAATCATTAAATTTGTTAAAAAAAAAAACAAAATATTTAAACTGAAGAGTTAAGCTTCAGAACTTAATTGTGTGAAAGTTTTTGACCTTTCTTTAAGCATAAATGTAAGTTCAATTATTTACAGCTTGAGTTCTACTCTTAGAAATAATTTAAAGCTTATTTTACACTCATTAAGGGAAGGAAAGGCACACGAAAGAAAGATATTTTGGGTTTTTCTATGGCTTTCGATCGCTTTATATGTATCACTAGTTTTCTGTCGTACGTAATGTCAAAATAAAGTGATGCCAAATGAAAATTTTTAGTGGCTAAACTTCTATTTTGCTTACGAACAAATGCAACCCTGTTTAATAGTGCTTAATTGTAGAAATTCGTTACAAATAGTCTTTCAGTTCTCATCCAACATTAAAAAAATTCAATTCGTCGTGGTCTAGTGGTTAGTGTGTTGGCTTACTTAGACAAGAGCCCTTGGTTCGACACCCAGCTCTGACAACTTAAAAAAAAAGAAATATAAAAAAAAATATTTCTTTCGGCTTCTACCTCTCAGCAGTCTTCTGACAAAAGCTCTGAGAGTAGCTAATTGCCATGAACAAGCTTCTCAAGTCTGTCAAGTCTGCGAGAAGCTAGGCCATAATCCTGCCACAGGGTTGTAAAGGCCAACTATGTATGTATGTATGCATATAATTGATCTTCTAAGCAAAATGCATTGTGAATAGTTTAGTTTCGAATTGTGTGACGTATATGGAAAGCTTAAGGACGAGGGACATAGAATTCCTCAACCGTCACACCTTGA
This sequence comes from Metopia argyrocephala, assembly GCA_963576795.1. NCBI lineage: Eukaryota > Metazoa > Arthropoda > Insecta > Diptera > Sarcophagidae > Metopia > Metopia argyrocephala. Next base: position 112,101,580 of record OY756210.1, read on the forward strand.
CATTTTCAACTGACTGCTTGATTAAAATCAGTGCACAACACTGTACTGATTGTCATTTGAATAGAACGCGCACACATTCACTACAGCAAGAACAAAACTCTTCGTACACTGAAAAAATTTAAAATCGATTTCAATTAATAAATTTGTGCTATCAATTAAATTGTTTACTAGTTTTGCCGTTACAAAAAATATTAATAATATCAATTACAAAAATAATAGTGTAGAGCTTTTTGACAAAAAAAAAATTCAATTAATTATTTAATTGGCCCAATTAATCTTTTTATTAAAAATTCAGGCACATTTTAATCAAATAAATTAATTGGTATAATTAAAAAATAATTGACGCAGATATTTTAAACCGATTAAAAAATTTATTAATATGTAGAATTAAAATTTTATTTGATCCCGCTGATTTAAAATAATAAAAGATATTTTAAATGCAACCCCAAATTTACAAAAATTGCAAATTATAATAATTTTTTTATTAAAAATATACAACTAAAAACATAAATACGATAAATACAGAGTTGAGTACATATTTAACCAATACGACAAAAAAGAAATTAACCACTTATTATTATTCTTTATACAAGTACATATTTGATTTGTCTATTTAAAATTAAATAATAATAGGAAATATTATTTACGAGTATGTAACTATTTAATTAGTGGCAATTGAGTAACAAAATAATTAACAAAATTTTAAAAATTTTTTAATTTTTTGGAAACTGAGGAACTGAGGAAATTCTTGATTTTAATTCCTTTAAAAAATATGACCAGCGTTCATGTATTTTTCCTTCCATTTGAAACTCTTATGTGAAATTCATGTCAATCTAAATTAAAAATGTAATCATAAGTTATAAAACATAACAAAAAGAATAAAATGATTGGATTCTTATTTTCTCATACAGTATTTTTTGTATTCGGGTTGTGTTCATTAACTTAGACATTTGACTCTATTTCCACCTTTGGCATTGACATCAAAAAATTAACGGTAAGGAGAAAAGCGCCACCTACTGGGAAGTAGTATAGAACAGCTATCTATTAAGCGAAGATCCTCACCACAAGAAATATCCAACGATATCCGGGCAAACGACTTACATGAAATTTTTCACACATTCTATCGCTTTAGAAATCTACATTTAACCGATTTATTTCACATAATATTGGCGATATACATGAATGAAAAGTATAATTGGTATTCTTTATGATAATAAATTTTGCACTCCTTTACGCCTTTATCGAAATGTTTGCAAATCGACAAAAAATTCCAATATTTAATCATTAAATTTTAAAAGAAAATTAATATTATCCATGTTAGGCAAAATTCCTTGAAAATCTTTTTACTTATATATTACGATCCCCAAAATATCTCCTTATCCCCAGAGAAAATAAATTTTCGGCATTTACAATAAAAAAAAATCACAATTTGGTGAAAAATTCTCTAAACTGGCAACTGTGTATTCAAGAGTGTAGGTATAACACTGGTTTTGAGTGATTTTCAAATTGGCAGCAACTTGTCTTAGCCGAAAAGCGCTTAATAAGAAAACTATCTTTTCCAGAAATTCCAATGCAATGCACATCATGTGTACCGTAGGGTGATAACTTTTTTTGGACAATATTCTCCCCAGGGGTTTTCTAATGGCAAATAATGCTAATGCTAAAAAAAACTATTTCAGTTCAATTTGGTAAAAAAAACCCTACACACCCTAACAGCGATTTCTAAAATGCCAGCAATATATATTTTTAAAATTTTTTTTAATAACAATTTTTTTTTAAATATGGTTTATACATACGAGTATGTAAGTATGTAAACAAATAATAACAATAAATGATTATAAGTAGGTATTGTGGGCTTTCGTAAAATTTATTAATGACTTGTTTAACCGTTCAAAATCATTTTCGTGGAAACAGTGGTCCGAAAACCACATTTGAAACCATGCATCACAAATGAAATCACATATAGGTTGTAAAAGTTTTTGGTAACTGGGAACAAGAATAAATGCTAAAATGGCAAATATTGATCTTGAATTCCACCTTGCATTACTAACCGATGGTAACGTTTTAAAATTTATAAATGGAAATATTCCGTTTGTTATAAAATATTTATATAAAAGGCAAAGTTCATACAAAATGTGCATGTCATCTCTCCACTTAATTTTTTTTTTTAATTCAAATGCAACTTCACTTTGTTTATAAGACGGCTTTAGATTTTCGTAATTTTTAAATAAATCTGTAAGAACGGCTACGCAATGTTTAGAGATGAAGTTTTTCCATCCCGTGACTCATCCATTATATGCCTTAATACCAAATCAAGGACATGATGCTGGCATCCGTGGTGGAGTCAATGCCATATGTATGAAATGTTTTTGAAGCAAAGTTACAACTCCATTTTATACGCCAGTATTTACACTCGTAGTGTCATATATTATCATTCTGATAGACGCCCATAAATCAAATTTATTCAAAATGTCCCTGATGCCGTTAAATATTGTAAGTGATTTTCTATTATGAAACAATAAAACGAAACGCAAACACACTTTACTATTGAAATCAGCATGCCTTATTTATATAGATGTTATGGTCAGACGTTAAGGCATCAAAAAAAGTTTTTTTTTTAACTTTGTTTGATTCAAAACTTTAACGCATTTGGTGCGTAACCCATTTTAACGATAGCGAAAAACTAAAAACGCAGTTCTTAATATTTGTCCATGGGGACACACTGGGGACTTTTGTATGATAGGTGAGGAAAAAAATATATTTGTCAAAAAATGTAGTGATTTTATCACAAATTTAGTTTTATTTATATAGTAATACACAAAAGTAATCAAAATAAAGAAAGTTAGAGAAATGTATATCGTTACCTACAATGTAAAAAGCCATAACTAACAAAAAAAAATTAAATAATTTTTTTAATTTTGAATTTATTATTTATTTTAAATCTATTTTTAAATTATTATTCTAAAAGAGCTTATAACAGTATGCCTTTTCTGGCTAAATGCATTTTCTGGAGTGTCTAAGGCCATATTTTTGGTAGTCTTTGTTACGACTTTCTTGAGCCTTTACTGACTTGGTCTCTAGGACTCTTTTAGCAGTATGATCCAACAGATTTTGCAGAGGTGCACTCCTCAAACGATTTACGTGACCGACCAAGTGCAGAGCTGGTAGGACATTCAGTCTAAGTAAACTCTATTGTAAATGTGCGTTCAAGCCAATTTGGATTTTTTTTTTCTTTTTTCAAATAGTGACTTTGCACGATTAGAATCCTGCCATCTTTGTTTGAAGTTAGAGTAAAAGCCTTTATATATTGTATCCAAAATTTCACATGCTTTAGTTTCATTAAAGCCAAGGTGCGATTTTTGCAAAAACTGTTTTAATTTTGTTCTGACTTTGTCAAACTCCAGAAACTTCTGGCGTAAAACCCCATGTGAAATTTATTATCTCTCATTACTTTGCTACTGTAATCATAAAATTCAAATAATCTTTTGTTTACTACTTTTTTATAATTCTGCATATCATAAAAAAGTCTTCAATGTTTTTTCAAAAGAATTTTGTTAATTCATACCTTTACTTAATTGTGAATAAAAGCGAAACGCGTTCATCGATTTTCATGATCTATGTCTCATTTTCTGCATAGGTTATGCGACTCTATGCGAAAGTAGTAGAACTTGATACGTTTTTACCGTTTTGGATTTTTAATGAATTAAAAAAAATTAATCTGGCAAACCCATATTAAATCATTTAGATGCCCCTGGGAACACCCTTAATAAACAAAAAAATTTAAAGTTACAAGGAATTAGTTTAAGTGCAACCAACCAACCAACCAACCACATATCCTTAAAGTCTAAGTAAACCAAAAAGTATTTTAAGATTTTATTTTAATTTTTACTGCCCTTATTTTAAACACTTTATCTTTTAATCTTTTAACTCAGACAATAACAATAACAATAATAGCAATATGAACAATAGTCAACAGTAATAATGAAAAATAAAAAAATAAAATAAAAATTATAGATAAAAATTATAATAATAAAAAAACCAAATAAACTTTTGCACAATATTTTGGGTAAATAAACAGAACAAATTTATTAAAAATTTCATAAATTGCACTTTCTTATCTTTCTGCAACATTTGTTATTGAAAAATAAAACAACAATTTATATGAATTGCATATTTCCATTTATTTTATTGTCTGTCTAGGCTATAGATATGTATGTATACCTTTACCCCCCTATTTTCTACTTGCATATTGAAATATTAAAAGCAAAAATATAAAAACGCTTAAAAATATATTTCCTTAGAATTCTTTTATCCCTATAAATAATACTGAACTGAGCAAAAAAAGAAAAAACAAAAAAAAAAAACCAACTTAAACTGAAAATTTTACAATTTTAAACACTGAACTGAACAGAGAAAACAAAATATTTTCTACAATACATACTTTAAGAGTTTATTTTATTTGAATGTGAATTGTTTGTTTCATATTTTTTATATCTCTCGTTACAGGTTTTTCATCCACCTAGAAATATACAAGAAGAAAAACCATTTGAATTTAGTATAAGATATAAATTTATAAGTCAGTCGGATGCTGTTGTCAGGTAAAGTACGAGTAGAATAAGAAAATATGATACAAAAAAAACGTTATAAAATAAAATTTTAAATATAAAAATATTTGCTAATATTTAAACATACCCAATAAACATACATACATTCATATGTGTGTATGTATGTATATGGGCCCACTCACCCACTTAAAACATGTTTTGATGATCAATAACATATAATAATGGGTGTTTATTATAGAGTGACACAAATTTAAATCATAATAAAGCATTGAAATATATTTTTAATTATCAATATAAAGGGCTTTATTGAAAAGAAAATTTTATAAAATTAAATATAATTTCTGCCATATGGCCGCCATGGCTGGCGCGTAGAAAACGCAATCTGGAACAGCAATTTTCAACAACTTTTCGCAGCTTTTGCGGCCGTATTTCGCCGATAACTCTTCTAATAAAGATTTAGAGCAATTCAATTGTTTGTTGTTTATCGATGTAGACAAGTGACGTAACATAACCCTAAAGAAAATAATCCAATGGGGTTAAGTCACAAGATCTTGGTGGCCAATTAGTTGAGCCATTTCGTGAAGTTATTCTTTCATCAAAAGTTTCTTTGAGTATATCAATGGTAGCGCCCGCTGTGTGGCATTTGGCCCCGTCATATTGGAACCACATGTCAGCAAGATTTATGCCACGTAATTGAGGTACGAAAAAATGTCGAATCATGTTCCTATACCGTTCACCATTGACAGCAATATGATGATCAGCATCATTTTTGAATACATATGGGCCACTGACTCCACCGATCCATAAAGCACACCAAACAGTAATTTTCTGTTGATTTAATGGTGTTTCCATAAAAGCTTATGGATTTTACTCACTTCAAAGGCTTATTTACGTACCCATTCAACCAGAAATGGGCTTCATCGGAAAATAAAATTTTGAATGGAAATTCAAAATCGACATTAATTTAAATTTGACGAATAGACAATTATTTTGATTAAAAACTTGTGGTGTAAGTCGATTCATATTGAAATTTCAAAGCAAACTTAACAAAAAGCAGCTATCAGATTGTTCAATAAAGCAGTGATGCCAACTCAAAGTTTGACACTCTATAAAAAACACGCGATAAAAAGGATCATGCTCGTATTTAAAAAATTTGAAAATTTGAAGATAAAAATTTTATTTTACAAAACATTTTAAAAGATTCAAATTTATTTGTAAAGTAAGAAACAAACTCAAATGTAATGTAACGTTGTAGCAAAATTCTATTCTTTAATTGATTTCTATTTCTATTTTTTGCTAAGACCAATACTCAGCCGTTTAGACTCCTACTCACGCTATACATTGTATTGGAATGTCTGAAGATATAATTGATGTACGCAGTTCCATTTATGCGCCTTATGTCACTGGGGCAAATTGCTGTGATTGATCACTCAAAGGCTTAAAATGATCAACAGCAATTTTTTTATTGAGACCAATACTCAGGAGTAAACCCATATTAAATGCTGTGCATTGTACTGGAATTTTTATGAAAAGGCCAATACATTTATCACAGAACATATATTTTGTTTTTCTTATATTATTAAGCTCCTAAGGAATGAGAAAAATTTCTGTGAATTGATCATCCAAAGACCAGTGTTGTACCTTCATCCTCGAATGATCAACAGCAATTGCCTCATCGTTACATGTATATTTTGGTGAGTGCCTTCGCTAAGTACGTTTTAGCTGCTATCTGCTACTTTTAAATAGATGGTGCTTTTTCTAATGACCATTCGTTTGTTTTTGTTGTCAATGGTTAAGTTGGAATAGAGTGGAATGTCAGCGAGAGGTTTATTTTGTAGATGAACTTCATGGGGAGGGGCGACCTCTTATTTTTTAAATTATAATTTTGAAAAAACAGCAAACTAACCTTTTTAATTTTTCTCCTTTTCCGGGATTTGAATCTGGAATGTGTGAATACGGATCTTCCATATTATATTTTGACATAAAATTATATTTTTCTGAAAATATTTGTAATTTTTTTTATTTTTTGGAAAATTATTAATGATAACGTCGTGCGGGAGTTTAAGTGCTCTATCCGCCACTTCATATTTTTTATATATCTCGAGTTAATGATGCTACTTTAGGTTATCGACCCCAAATTTATTAAATCTGTAATCCGTTTTAGAATATCTCGTCAAGTTTCGGAGATAAGTAGCCGAAAATGGATTGCAGATTTTAAAAATTGGTGTCAAAAACCTAAATTAGCATCATTAACATGAGATTTACAAAATGGCGTATAGAGCACTTAAACTCCCGCATGACGATATGTGTATCTCAATTAAACAACCTGCTTATAAATTTACAGATTAAATTCCAAATATTCTATTTTATAATAGACTAGCTAAACCCGGTGTGCTTCGCTACCCCCTCGTTATATAATATAATTTAAAGTATTTATATATTTTGCAGACAGTTGTGGGGGAAAGAGAGTGAGGCTACCCCACTTTTTTAATTCAACATAACATAACATAACATAACTGGCCTTTACAACCCTGTGTCAGGATAACGGCCTAGCTTCTCGCAGCACTCATGTTGTGTGTGTCAATTTTTATCCATGAGTACCGGGACCTACAGTTTAATGTCGACTCCGAACGACAGACTTGAGAAGCTTGTTCATGGCAATTAGTTACTCTCAGAGCTTTTGCCAGAAGACTGCTGAGAGGTAGTCGCCGAAAGAAATATTTTTTCATATTTCTTTTTTTGAAGATGTCAGAGCCTGGAGTCGAACCCAGGGCCCATGTCTTAGTAAGCCAACACACTAACCACTAGACCACGGCGACTACAAATGTATTTTAAATTTGAGGTAAAGTCGTTAATAAACGTAGTAAGGAAGCATCAAATTTGTATACAGAACAAAAAGTTTAAAACTTTCAAACAAAATTTGGCGTGAAAAGGGGCGTGAAAGGGGGCGAGGCGTAAAAAATTTGTATTTCTACCTCGCCTGGAGTAAAATGTGTATACAATTTGAAGTATATCTTTTAAAATTAAATGGAAGCAATTACATAATTTTAAAAAAGTGGGCGTGGTCGGAAAAAAAGTACCCTATTAATCATGCCAGAGTCCCAGTTAAATGCTGTGAAAATTTCAGGAAGATCGGTCTAGAGGTTTGGTCTCCTATAAGGTACAAACAAACAAATAAACAAACACACATTCAATTTTATATATAGATTCTATAATTATAGAAAATGTTTATTTTTAACGACAACTAAAGTTGTTAAAAAATTTTACTGAAAAGCAAAATCCTTTATTTTGCTGTTCAAAATTTTTAACAAAAGAATTGCCATTGAAATTTCATAGCGAAATGCTATTTGCTACCTTTTTGAACCCTATTAAATTATTCTGTTTAGTTGGTAGCTGCTATTTAGTTATAATGTTTCTAAAATAGTAAACCAATAACTTAAGAAAATGTTCCTTTAAGTATTATTATCTATGTATATACCTACATATACATATGTAGTTATATAACACTATGCTGTTGGGTTTATTGGGTATGCTTATCATTGACACTTTTCGTGCATTGAATTTATTGAAAACATGTCCAATACATTGCAACAAATACTTAGAACACGTACATATGTAATTTAAAAGAAAAAAAATAGAAAACAGAAAATTCATTTGCATTTAATTCTATGACATGCATCGTCATATTGTACTATAACTTTGTTTAGAGTCTGTTGTAAACAAAGTTCTATTGACCAATATACGAGTATATCCAGAATAAAATTGAATAAAATCTGCATATACAACAACAACAACAAGAATTATAATAACACTTTGAGTATCTACAATTGTATAGAATTTTATTATAAATTTTTGTAAAAAAAAAACACTGAACAATAAAAAAACAACAACGTTATGTAACAGATACTCGTACAACTGCAGTTATTGCAATACCGCAAACCAGCGACACTTAAGAATAAATTTTTATATATTAACCACCAAACGAATTTTCAACAAGGGTGCCCTAGTAGTTAATATCGTTTATTGTTTCATAAACAGGTGGTGCGGCTAAAGAAAGAACTCTGTCTGCAATTCATTGTACGGTTCACTGGACAATCAACTACAAAATGATGTGCTCAAGTGGTCCGTCCCTTTTTCCATCAGAGCATCTCTCATAGTAGTAGCAATAAAACGCACGCCATATTACACTGATGCTGCAATGAATCGATACCTTACCATTGCTTTATTCGCAAAATAGACTTTGAAGCACCGGCTCATACATGAGAGTTTTATTCCAATCTAGGTCGGATATAGGTCTTGTAAATATTAATTTGTATCATTGTATAGAATAGGTTACGGATACAACAATACAATTATACAACGATATAACGATACAACGATATGACAATACAAAGATATGACAATACAACATTACGACTATACAACGATATGCAGTCTTCTGGCAAAAGCTCTGAGAGTAACTGATTACTATGAACAAGCTTCTTAACGATATGACAATACAAAGATATGACAATACAACGTTACGACTATACAACGATATGCAGTCTTCTGGCAAAAGCTCTGAGAGTAGCTGATTGCTATGAACAAGCTTCTCAAGTCTATTATTCCGAGTCCACTTTAAACTGTAGGCCCGGTACTCATAAATAAAAAATATCACCCGAAATATGGGTGCTGCGCGAAGCTAGACCGTAATCCTTATACAGGGTTCTAATGACCAAGTATGTATTGTATGTTTGTATGATACCACATCGTTGTTGATTTGATAACATATGGCACTCTTGTCAGTTTTGTTCTTTATTTGATACCCTATCGTTCATGATCCGATAACAAATCGTCCCAAATATAATAACAGATCGTTCTTAATTTGTTAACTTATAGTATTTCTTTTACAATTTTACTTCCGGTTGTTCTTGATTTATTAACTTTTGGTATTTTGTGCAGTTTGTTCTTATTTTGATAAAGCATTGAACTTGACTTGATACCGAAAGTTAACGAAATATTGTTCACGATTCGTACTTAATTTGATATCATTGGTTAAGAATTTTAGAACGCCGTTTTCCCGTCTGTGTATGAAACTTCAAACTAATTTTCAACTAGTGTGAGGGTTGTGGATTCGATGCCCTGAAAATGACTATTTTATAAATCCACTAGCTGACCCCGCAAATGTTGTTTTGACCTGAAATATTTTGTTTCGGTTTGAAAGCTCGATATTCCGTTGTAAATGTTGATCATGTGTAGAATTTGTTCGTTGATCTCTTTCGGTTCGGGCGCGTCGAGTGTACCTGCCAATGTTTCCTCCTCTAGATCGGGTCAGCATTATTTTAAAATAAATAGGATTTTCCGGAATTTTGAATTATTATTATTTTTTATTGAAACTTAAATTCTTTTACAAATTGTTTTAAGAAAATTTTATATGTTGTGAACCTTTTCTTAAAACTATGTTAATTATACAAACTTTCGGCTTTGAGGTTCTTATATATAAATTAAAAAATTTTTAACACTTTATTTTGTGTTTCTTTATTTAATTTATTCTTCCAATATTTCGATCAACCTCGTTGATCATCCTCAGGGAACAATTTATCACTACAATACAATTTAAAACATATAACATAAATTTAATAAAAATCACAAACAGAAAAATATCACAACTTTCATAACAAATATCTTACATAACTATTATCCGTGGTGTCGTCAATCTGTTTATATTATTTGTCACTCACTGTCATGTTTCTCCTTTTTCAGTTCTGTGCTTATTTATTATGTGTCGATATATATGTGCACAATTATCAGTATCCGTTTTAAAGTTTATTCGTTTATCTGTTGGTATATTTATTATATGAAGCATCTCTTTGAAATATCTCTTTCTATAATTATTCTCTCTGTCCAATATCATCACTTTATTAAACTCAGGTTTGTGTCCAGTTATGCTACAGTGGGCTGCAAGTGCTGTTTTTTGATTTAAATTTTTATCATTGTTTTTTAAGTCCAATTTATGTGATGATATTCTGGTCTTTAATTTTGTTTTTGTTGTACCAACATAAATAGAATTGCAAATGCTCCAAGAATATATGGCTTACCGAAAATACATAAAGAAGGTGTGCCACTAAGACCAATTTGCTCATCTATTCTTTCACCATCCTACGAATTATGCAGGTATATAGTAAATATATTAAAAAACTTGACGAATGACTCAATATATAATGTGAAAGATACGGTAGAATTTAAGTCCAAAATAGAGTACACAACAATAGATGACGACGAAAGTCTAGTTTCCTTCGATGTTGTTTCATTATTTCCTAGCATACCTGTGAATTTGGCAATTAAAACTATTGAAAATAAATGGGATATACTGGAGCAACACACAAAGATACCAAAAGAACTATTTATAGAAATAATAGGTTTTTGTATCAAGGACTGTAACTATTTTAAATTCGATGGACATTGCTACAAGCAAAACAGAGGATTACCAATGGGTTCACCAGCGTCGCCAATAATAGCTGATTTAATAATGGAGGAGCTTTTAAAAAATACGGTAAATAAAATGGATATAAATCCAAGAGTATTTATAAAATATGTTGACGATCTCTTTGGGATTGTAAAAACTGACAAAATACATGAGACATTGGATATACTTAACGCATTTAATAGACAAATACAATTTACTATGAAAAAAGAGTCTGAGAATAAATTACCCTATTTAGATGCCCTCGTCATCAGAGATGGTAATACTTTAAAAATAGACTGGTATCAAAAATCAATGGCATCAGGCAGACTAATAAATTTTTACTCAAAACATCCTAAAAATATGATAGTCAACACAGCAAAAAATTTTATAAACAAAGTCTTAAATACCAGTAGCATTGAATTCCATAATGAAAACAAACGAAAAATATATGACATACTTATGAAAAATTACTTCCCAAAGCGGTTAATTAAGAATTTGCTGAAACAAGCTAAGATAAAGAAAAATGACAAAACTCGTAGTAACATCAAACCTGTGGATAAACCTCCAAAGATCTATTCAGCCCTCAATTATGTACCAGGCCTGTCCGAAAGAATTAAACATTCTGATTTATATAATAAAGAGAAATATATTCTGGCAATGAAATCAGATAATACAACTAAAAGATTATTTACAAACATGAAAACAAAATTAGACAAAATGGATGAAGCAAATTTGGTTTATAAAATAACGTGCAATGGTGACGACAATGATAAATGCCAAAAAGTTTATGTTGGTACAACAAAAACAAAATTAAAGACCAGAATATCATCACATAAATCGGACTTAAAAAACAATGATAAAAATTTAAATCAAAAAACAGCACTTGCAGCCCACTGTAGCATAACTGGACACAAACCTGAGTTTAATAAAGTGATGATATTGGACAGAGAGAATAATTATAGAAAGAGATATTTCAAAGAGATGCTTCATATAATAAATATACCAACAGATAAACGAATAAACTTTAAAACTGATACTGATAATTGTGCACATAAGTATATATCGATACATAATAAATAAGCACAGAACTGAAAAAGGAGAAACGTAACAGTGAGTGACAAATAATATAACCAGATTGACGACACCACGGATAATAGTAATGTAATATATTTGTTGTGATATTTTTCTGTTTGTAGTTTTTATTAAATTTATGTTATATGTTTTAAATTGTATTGTAGTGATAAATTGTTCCCTGAGGATGATCAACGAGGTTGATCGAAATATTGGAAGAATAAATTAAATAAAGAAACACAAAATAAAGTGTTAAAAATTTTTTAATTTATATATAAGAACCTCAAAGCCGAAAGTTTGTATAATTAACATAGTTTTAAGAAAATTTTTAATATATTGAAAATTTTTTATTTTTGAATGCCCATAAAAGAAAAGGATACTTATTTTTGTTTAATAAATATATTTTGTGAAGTTGAGCCAAATCCATAACCAAAACCATAAGTAAAAAAAAATTGAAATGTTACAACAATAGCGCCACCTATCGTTATTAAACTTAAGAGAAACCTGGCTCCTGACTAAACTTATATATTGTCCAAGTTTGGTGTCAATCGGTCTAGCAGTTCTTGAGTTTTTGTAACACGTACCCGGCAAAAAGATTTATTTATATTTTTTAACCTTAAACTTGTCTCCACAGTTTTTAAATTCAATATTGGAATATTTTTTAAACTCTACGATAAATACTAGTAGAACTGAACTGGATTTCGACTCTTGCTACGAAGGTCTCATCAGTTCATGTTCACTATATGAAGTTCCAATAAATGGAATAACTCACCAAAATCGTTGTATTTGTTCTCTGTAGATTTATTTCATTTTAACTATTGATGCTTATTAATTCGAGGACTTAGATCATGTGGCTCCTGTTCAAAAGTATTTTCGTTTGTAGTTGATGGTCCGGCCCATCTTATAATGCCCTACAAAGAAAAAGTTTCTTTAGTTTACGGAATAGTCTTCTTGTTAATGTTTTCATTATCAATTACAATATAAACAGGTTTAAATGAAACATTCAGAAATACTACTCCCTCTTTTCTTCTTCCAATAATATATTTACTTAATTGATTACAGCGTTTATGTAAAAAAAATGTCATAAATCGTTTACTTGGCAGTTCTCATTTTCTCTACTCTATGAAAAAAAAGAAATATCAAATAATAATCTAATCCTAAAGCGAAAATATAGTCTTCATAGTTTTTAAAGTAATTACAGTCAAAGAATATTGAATGGAAACTTTGAGCCAATTTGTATTTCTTTCCAAGACAGGAGAGATTATGCCTAAAAAAATTAAAATTTGTCAATTCAGGCAATACTTTTTAAATGTCTTCTAATATAACATCCATACATACTCGATTAAATAATAAAATTTTAAATTCAGGCATTTAATTTTATAAATATGAAACAAAAAACTTATTGGGATTTCTGTTTTTTTTTCTGTTAAGAATTGTGTGCGACATAAATACCATGCACATGCTTATCTGATTAAGTTGATAGGATTGTTCAAGCCTCAATCTTTTCGTTATACAAAACCAGCTAAAGTACGTTAATTATAAATAAAAAAAAAGAAAGAATTATAAAAATGTCAAAAAAGAGCAGTCTGACATTTCCTTTGACAGTTGACACACTTTCTTAGGAAAGCAACTCTTTATGCTTTTCTAAATCAATTACAAGATATTCATAAGTACTCCTCCTGTAACTTCAACTTTTACATTTACTGGCATATTTTTTTTATTAATTTCCATCATGCACATGCATTACCTATAAATTTCTATTTAAGTTTATGACAGAACAAAGCAAAAAAACTATTTCTATTGTCTTTACAAATGTTCTGTTGCCAGGGAATAGATTGCAGAGGATGTTTTAATTTACAATGAGTGATCGACATAAAATAGTTCATTGAACCTGATTCACCTGACAACGAAATAAATGTTTTATTATGTTGGAGATTAATGATAAAATGATTATTAGGGTGGGTCGATTTAGCAATCGACTGCTTTTGGGCATGCGGAAAATAAAAAATCTTCCATTATTAGGCATTTTCGAGGCACAAAAATTCTAATTACTTGTAGTTTACTTTTTCTTAAATTTGGCTGATTCAGGTTTAATATTTATATTTTACCTTTCCAAAATGAAATTGTACACTGAAAACGATGGCGATACATATATTCATACATAATTGGCCTTTACAACCCTGTGTCAGGATTACGGCCTAGCATCTCGCAGCATTCAAGTCGTGTGTGTCAATTTTTTTAAATGAATACCGGGGCCTACGACTCCGGACGAAAAACTTGAGAAGCTTGTTCATGGCAATCAGTTACTCTCAGAGTTTTTGCTAGAAGTCTGCTAAAAGGTAGCCGGCGAAAGAAATATTTTTTCATATTTCTTTACTTCAAGATGTCAGAGCCTGGGCTTGACATATCGTCGTGCGGCAGTTTAAGTGCTCTATACGCCATTTTATATTTCTCGAGTTATTGATGCCATTTTAGGTTTTTGACACCAAAATTTTTAAAATCTGGAATAAGTTTTTGGCTATTTATCTTCGAAACTGAACGAGATATCTGAAAACAAATTGCAGACATAAAAAATTTGGGGTCGAAAACCTAAAGTGTCATCATTAACTCGAGAAATATAAAATGGCGTATAGAGCACTTAAACTCCCGCAAGACGATAACATCTTAGTAAGCCAACACACTAACCGCTAGACCACGGCAATAACGATGGCGATAACAGTTTAAAAAATGGTTTTCTTGGCGTTTTGGACAAGCTTTTCTGAAAAAATCGGTCTTTTTTACTCTTTTTTTAGTTTTGAAGGCTCCAAATCCATTTTTATGTATTTTCTACGCCATCAAATAGTTAATTTAAAAAGAAATTCGCAAGTTAAAGGCGATAGTGATATCAGTTTTTGGAGAAAAGTAATTTTAAACAGGTTTTGTTAAAAAAATTTTCGTAAGCGGAACTCAATTTCAGCATTTACTTGGCATATAAAAGGCATATTCCGTATTTTTTCTCACCTCTGTCGTTACGCAAAATTATTTCCATCATTTAACCCCATTAAATACTCAATTAAAATGTTTGTTAAAGTCCTTATTTTTTATTTTTTTATTGAGACCAATACTCAGGGGTAAACCCCTACTAAATGCTGTGCATTGTATTGGAATTTTCGTAGAAAGGACAGTACACATTATGACAACAGAACATATATTTTGTTTTCTTATATTATTAAGCGCCTTAGGAATGAGACAAATTGCTGCGAATTGATCATTCAAAGGCCAGTGATATACCTTCACCCTGGAATGATCAACAGCAATTGCCCAATCGTTGCATGTTGATTGTGTGGTGAGTGTGACTTCGCTAAGTGTGTTTTTAGCTGTTAGCTGCTACTTCCCAATAGGTGGCGCTTTTCTCCTGATCATTCGTTTTTCGTTGTCAAAGGTTAAGGTAGTTTTATGAAATGGAATTATTTATTAATGACAATAACAGTTTGCTATTATTTGCTGTTAGAAAAAAAAATTGTCTTTGAAATATATGGACATTTATTTTAAAATGCCGATATTTTCTTGAAAATTTTCTCTACTCTACTTATTTCAATTCGACTAACTGATGTGCTCGTCGCAAATTTTTGGTATCTAAACTGAAATTAATAATTTCTCCTAACTTTTCATACAGATGGTAAAGAAAATTAAATAATGTCGGCCTTGTTTTATGTGTTTTTTTATTCATTGATATTTGAAAAAGCCCCTCTATTATTACTGTAGATGAATTAAAAAAAAAAATAGTCAAATTGTACACGCCCATATCCTACGCCCCCTAAAAGGGAAGCTATACAAATTGAAATTAATGTTTTCTTTCAAATATACAAAGAGTTTTGTTGATTTTTTTATGAACCCACTCTATTTGCACATTATCATCCAAACAGAAAGCATTTCGGTATGGGGTCAATTGAAAATTGTACTAAAATGAAATGATAGTTGTGTGAGATTGCTGAAAAATGCTGGTTGAGTTGTAAATATACCCTAAAACTACACATTCTGACGAATAAGTTCCCATTTAAAGTTCCATACAAGTTAGTGCCCAAATACAACTTTTGGTCCACGAAACTTGGAGGTTATGTTGAGACTACAAAACTACATAAATCATAATATCAAAAAGAAGACAAGAACAAAATTAAAACTCAAAAATATATCATAAAACTACTAATCGTGGGTTTATAACCTTATTTTTTAAGGTTTGCTCGTTGTACAATTATAATGCCTTACTTGTGTTTAAACTTACAACTTTTAAAACCTGGTTTCTTTCAAGATATTTTCTTGATTGCAATTTAAAAAATAAATTTACTTTAAAAAATTTCTTCTATTATTTTTTTTTTTTTGTTTGTAATTTTTGACAAAAGAAAATCGATTTGAACCCATAGTGCACTGTATGTTATTTCAAACACTGGGAACTGATACAAGTACAAGTAATATGTAAAACAGGCAATTTTCATATTTCGTTAGAAGAATTTCATTCCATATTTCGAAGATGCTCTAGCTCCTGGATAAATATGGATTTCTGAAGAACAGATGATATGCGAGCAGACAAAGAGTAAAAGAAAACTTTGAATCTTGAAAGATTGTTAGTAAAAATAAGAAATTAAGTTGGCCATCACCAAGAAACCGCTTCCTTACATTTCCACTCTATTCCACATTTGGCAGACATTAAAAACGAATGATAGCAGCTAACCTACTTAGTGGAGAGACTCACCACTTACGAGTATAATTAACATCCAACGATAGATGGGGCAATTGCTATTGATCGGTCAAAGGTGAAGGTATAACACTGGCCTTTGAGTGATCAAATGCCAACAACTTGTCTCATCAAGAAAAAATCTATCTACACACTTTCACATCACAGTACAATTCACAGCATGAGTATGGGTTTACCCTTGAGTATTGGTCTATAAAAAATTTGTACCGACCACCGAAAATATTGTATTCAAATATATTATACGAATTTTTTTTTTGTCTATATAAACGAAATTTAACAAATTTCATTGATTTTAGCCCACATGCTGTTTTTAATATTTCCAAAAGAAGATAAAAAACTCTAACAAAAAGCAAGAGTCGTGGTCCGTTCAATTTAAATATTAATTTGGCAAAGACATGTGCAATACATTTTGTGTGAAGAATCCAATTTTTCTCAATTTTATTTTCAAATTTTTATTTAACAGTTTCTGAAAACCAAACTTCTTGTATCTAAAATTTAAAATCTGTCAGTTTATATTGTTGTTTATTTTACTATTCCTGTTGTTACGACCACAAATCAATGTTGTTACTCTTATTGTTGGTATTTTTTTCTTTTCATGTCATTCTAAAAAGCTATCTTGTCCAATATACGAGTACAGCCTGAGCTATTGTTCTAATAGCTCTCACTGCTTAGCCATTGTGGTAAATATGGTATTGCAACACACGTTGTTAATATCTCTGGACGACTGTTGCTCTATTTTTGTCATTTTCTTTTTTAACACATACACACAGATATATGGATGAGTATAACATATGACGTTGACATTTTGTATACAATAAAAAGATTTTTGCTTCATTTCATTCATACGAGTACACTTATTTATGTTTCAGTTTCTCACTCGTTCTCTCCATAACTTCTTTTGTTGCCACCATTTACTTACATGGAGAAAATTCATTCACACTGTGTGTGTGAAAGCTAAAAAAGTATACTTTCATGTCAATTTCTAGTTTTGTTTTCGTTGTTGCTTAAATGTCTCAGTTGTACATTTGGTAAACTAGACTTTAGAGTTGTTATTGTAAAGTTTGTTTTTTTATTTTAAAATGTATTATTTTTTGTTCTATATATAAATACATATACATATATAGGAGTAAGAATCATTTAGACTTTTTTCTTGAATTTGTTAAAATTCTGCTTTATTTACAAGTAAGTTTTATAATAAGTTGTTATACTTACAGGTTGTCTTGTGTACTGGCACAATTACTTATTATTTAGCCTGTTTTAGACGTCAAGTCTACTTTATTTTTTTCCAAAGGCTGTTGATCTTTAATTTCTTAAAGTACTTAAGAAAACAATATTCTTCTTAAAAATATATTTTAACACTAAGTAATTCGCATGTTCTACTAAAGACCCCACTTAAGTTCTATAAGTGAAAGTATTTTAAAATGAGACTTCATCTACCAAAATAGTTTTCCTTTCTTTTTTAGTCTATTACCGTTTTAGTTTATATCGTGGCAAGAATTAAAAAACGCTGTAACTGACAAAAAATCGAAAATACATTTTTATGCATCATTTTTATCAGAAAAAAAAATACGCGTCGATTGGTCCCGCTCCTAGCTTTCTATAATGAAAAGAAATTCACTGACGCCATCTCTCCTTTGAAAAATACCAATGTTTTTTCTCTACTTTCATAGAGATTTTTTGGCTCTGGTGAATATTAACGGCCGTATGTATAATGAAAAGTTAGCACCTCGTTAGCATATTGGACAAAAACTTGGCATGTTTATTACCCGGTATAGACTGTTATTGTTAAAACTTTTCATATCTTATGTTTGATATCTAATCAGAGAATCAAAAAATTAAAGAACTCGTACGTTTGAGTAAGAATTTCAGCGTAAACGAATGACAAATTTAGCCACTGTGAACAACGAATGGCTAATTTTTTATTATAAATAAGGCTGTATATGTTTTGTCAGTTAAAGCGTTATTTATTATTTATCTTGAGACGATATGTAACCAGAGTATCAAATATTTCTTTATAAATTAATCATTTAAAGTTTGTTTTTGACTATTTGTTTTGACAATTATGTATCTTTAGCACTTATTAGTAACATTGGTTTGATAGGCCGCTGCCTCCAATCGTACATATATTTTTCTTTTTGTTTTGTTGAGACCAATAAACTCCTATTAATGCTATGCATTGATAGGAAATTTTGTGGAAACCACAGTACACATTATGACAAGAGAACATATATTTTGTTTTCTTATGTTATTAAGCGCCTTAGGAAAGAGACGAATTGCTGTAAATTGATCATTCAAAGACCAGTGTTATACCTTCACCCTTGAATGATCAAGAGCATTTCGTCATAGTATTAATTGTGGTGAGTGCCTTCGCTAAGTAGGCTTTTTTAGCTGTTATCTGCTACTTCGCAATATGTGGCGCTTTTTCTACTGATCATTCGTTTGTTCTTGTTGTCAATAGTGGAACAGAATGGAATGTCAGAAATATATCGACGCAAGAATTAAAGAAGGCTGTAACTGACAAAAAATCGAAAATACCTTTTTTTCATCATTTTTATCAGAAAAGAAGTACGCGTCGATTGGTCCCGGTCCTAGATTTCTATGATAGAAAGAAATTCACTTACGCCGTCTGCGTTTTGAATAATACCAGTGTCTTCGTTCTACTTTCATTCAGGTTTCTTTGGCTCTGGTTTTGTCAGTTACAGCGTTCTTTAATTCCATCGACGATATACATTCGAAATATCGTTACAAAATACTTTATCTTGTCATCATCCATTATCCAACTGAGAAAAACCTAAACGTGACGGTAGGAATCCCAATAAGCTGAAAGAACCCAGTGAGCTCTGATTTAAAGACTTCCACGAGAATGAGTGCACGACAATAGATGATCCTGTACAACGCATAGACGACTAACAGAACAATTCGTCAATGACACTTAAAACAGCTGTCACAAAATCGTGCAACGACTGGCTGAGCGAGAATGTCACTGAGCTCGTCGTTGGCGGCACATTGTATGAACTATGCAAGTGTGTTATCATCACCAACCTCAAGGAAATAGACTACAAAATATCGTGCACAAACACCTCTGCGATGTTGTGGGCAACCATTAGTAATATGTCTTGAAGATATACTGGGCGACAATGTCGTGAATGTCAGTCGGTGGAAGTAAGATATCACACTTGATCAACAAGAGGGTTGTTAACTCAAAATTTTTAAAATTTCATTAGAGGCCAAAAACTGTTTGTGGTTACTTTCTGTCGCGTCAGAAACGCTTTAATTAGATCAAAGTTAACTGCAATGAATTTTTTGGTAATCAAAGTTATATTTTAAGAGATTTTAAAAATCGAAATACATCATAGCAAGAAAATTTTATTCGAAAATATGTTTATATTATTTTTCCTTTAATAGTTTGCAATTATTGCAATCAAAATCCATATTCCAATGAAATATCTCGATAGTATTTTTGTGCCATTTTATCAACAAAACAATATCCTTTACGGACAAAACAGTTGCCGTAACACAGATGATAAATGAATGAATTAAATAAAAGGCAATTTTATTATTTTTAACTTGAATAAAGTCTTAAATCAAAATAATAAATTTTTTAAGAAAAAATACGCTGCATTTCTATTTCAACTTTTGTAAGTATAGAGTCAAAATAATATTTTCTTTTTGGTAGAAAGGTTGTCACTAAAGTGGTCTTGAATGTGGTTTTAGAGATGGAGGAGTAATCGGAATACTTTGAAATTTTTACAGTAAATAGATATCAAAGTTATTACTTGATTTCTTGCAAAAAGTTAAAAAAAGAGTTAGGTTAATGCCCTATTGTGGATCGAATGCGATGTCGCCGTGGTCTAGTAGTTAGTGTCCTGGCTTGCTAAGAAATGAGCCCATGAAAGAAAAATATTGCATGATACAAATAAACCCCCTATTTATTTCATCCATTTAAAAATGTTATTATTGCTCTTTATATTTTGATCATTTATGAATGTACACTCGTATGAATGTCCTTTAAATTATCACATTTTTTTTCGTTCACTTTTTTTCTTTAGACTACTTTTGTCTTATTTTCTCTCCAGTTTTTCAGTTTATTTAACAACAATGATTATTATCTTTAAACTTTCATTTTTCTTCTTCTTTTATTCTGCTTTTGATTTTTTTAACTTCCGTTTCTTGTTTGATAAATATGTGTGTCACTTCATTGAAGAATAATAATTTAAAATATGTATTTAAAACTCTATAAAGTTTAAAGTCGAAATATGCATTTGAGTTCATCTTTTCTTATTTGCGAGTACAATCTGTTGTTTAGTTATGTGGAATGCAATTTATTTTGCAATTTCTTAAATGTCATGTTATCTGTTAAAAAATAATTTGTTTGTTTATTTGTACATTTTTTATTTGAAGATATGTTTTTCGGATTTTGTAATTTTATTTCTGTATGGAAATAAAATTTGTAGTTTATTTGCTTATGTGAAAAGCTATTGACTTGAGATGTTATTTATGAGCTGTTTTCTTTAAAAAGCTTCTTATCTTTTTCTTTTTTTTTTGAAAGTAATCTGTTTGAACATCCTGCAAAATTTTTGTAAAAATTAATAAAAAAAAAAAAATTGGAATGAAAAGAAAATCAGTAGCAATAAGAAGATATTTAAAGAAGAGAAAAAGTAGGTCTTTTATAATTCATTTTTTCTATCTTTCACTACCTGTTTGCTTTGCTTTGTCAGGAACAACTTGATTGATTTAAATAGTGTTTTGTTATCTAAACGGCAAATAAAAAAGAAATTCCTAAATTTGTTTGGCTTCATGAAAGCAAATTCTTAAGGCCGGTACTGACTATCAGATTTAGTCTTTCGAAATTTCAAACATTGATTTTGTGTTTATAAAGTGTGATAGTGTGGGCAATATATGCATGTGTATGATAGATTTTTTTTACAAGTAATGGGTGTTGTTTACGTAATATGTCGGAAAAAAACATAAAAACATAAAATATTGAACTTAAAGCAACAATTAAAAAAAAATATTTTTTAAAAAAAAGTTTAAATATTAAAATGAAATAGTTTTCAAATTGATAAAAAAAAAATAAAATTATAAAAATTAAAGCAGAAAATTTTCACACCTTTTTTGTAAAAAATTTTTTGGTGTTACCATACAATTTACTGAGAGCGAATTTGTTTCCAAGTACTTTTAGGCGCTATGAAATGATGCCCCAAGAAATTTGGCCCCAAAGTGAAAAATGAAAAATGACCCCAAAAATTAGAGGGAAATAATTGGGGCGTATTTTCATCTGGTAGGGCCTGTTTTCATTCTGGTATTTTTAAATTAAAGATTTGATTTTATAGTTGAATAATTGAAAGCGTTTTGCATCGTATGTTATCGATAAACTTTTATAAGAAACATAAAAATAATCACCTCCTATAGTGATGAATAGGGCAACCAAAAATATGCTCTTAAAAATTAGTTTTAAACGCCTAAAATATCAATGCATATTTACACTTTTAAGCGTTAAAAATATGCTCTTTAAAACTCATAATGCATATATATGTTGATATAAAATTATAAGTATTTATTTTTTTCAAAAATTTAAAATATGAAAAGTAACAAAATTAGCCACCAACCAGATAAAATTCCTTTATATTTATTTACATATACATATATATGCATTATATTTTAATTCCAAAATTAGGCAAAAATACAAGAATACAAATAATAGAGTACAAAATTCATTTAAATTATTGTTGCAATAAATGACAAACATATCGCTTAAATTTTAAAACATGAAGCTTTGTCTGTTTTGTTGCAAAACTCTTTTGTACCTCGAAAAAGTTCTTTCGACATCAACGGAAGTAATTGGTGCAAATTTGAAAGCATAATTTATTTAGTCGGTTTGACACGAATTGCTGAATTTCGGCATATTCTTACCAAAGTTTAATGAATTTAAAAGTAAACTTTTACTTTAATCTTTTACATCATTCAATTATTGCAATTTTTCCCTAATAAGTACAACATTGAAAAAAAAGTAACTTTTAATTTAGAATTCATTATTAAACTTTTTTTTTTTAAACGGTAATTCCCCTAAATGTAAATTTTTTATGTTTTGAATTTAATTTTTTTTTTTTTTCTGGTTTGACATTTCTATCAAATTGACATTAAATATTGAATATTGCACAATATTTAAAAAGAAGCTTCTTGAACCATTCTCGCAAATTTTCCCACATTTAAAAATGTTAATTTTAAACTTCTTCAAGAGTACCCATATTATTTAAGAGATTATATTTACGTATTAATAAGTTTAGTTGACCTTATTATTGATTAATATATAAGCTTTTAATTAAGCTTTAGGTCGATAAAAAAAATAAAAACAAAAATTAAAAAATATTTCCTGAAGAAGCTACGCAGAGAAGTAGCGAAATATCGGAAAAATAATTTTTTAATCGACCAAAAGCTTAATTAAAAGCTTATATATTGATTATATTTAAGTTATGTGTCAGTACGTAGTCATTATTTTGAAAACTATAATTTGGTAATACACGTAAGTTCTACTAACATGTGTAAAAATTTGTAAAATATGCCACACAAACATAAGAAAAACTTAAAAATGCAAAAATATGCATTTATAGCAGAATATGCAAAAATATGCCGTAACAAATAGGCATTAAACGTCGTAGTTTTTCATAAAATGAATTAATATTTTGCTTGTTTTCTCTGTAACATTTAGAAAATAAAATGCTAATGCATATTTTTGGTTGCCCTAGTGATGAAGTAAGAAATTTGTGCAGCAAACAACTACTTACTACTATGAAATAGCTTTAAATAGATATATTTTGCAACTGATTGCATCTGCATATAAAAGCTTTTATAGCAACATTCTTAACACAATACTGTCACATTGCCATCATTAACAATAATTATATTTTATTTTTCTTCTCTGTTCTGTTCTCTTTACAACATTCATTTATAATGTTTCATTGTTTTATTTATTCACAGATACGGTTTACCTGATAAGCCTTTAGAATTAGGACGTGTCACGCCTGGTACATATTGTACACGTCAATTTGATGAATGTTATCGTAGTAAATGTCGTTTACAAAGTCCAAATTATCCTGGTATGTATCCAAGAAATGTTACGTGCTATTGGACGATACGACAAAAAGAAGTTCCTACAAGTAAACATGCCATGATAGCTGTTAGCCAAGAAAATCAACATAAAGCTTTAGTCAAAAGGTAAGTGAGCTCTTATTTTAACAATATTTTTCCCGTAAGTCCCTGCCTGACCGTACGTACTATAAAACATTTGCTGCGAAACATTGGCGCTTGTTTATGCAGGAGGGGAAACTAGTGGAGAAGTGTACTTTGTTTCATGTACATGCAGTATTGGTTGAGTAGTAGTAGTAGAGAAAAGGAATCTACATACTTATATTACTTCTACTCGTATATGTATTTACAAATATTTGTATAGATATTTCAAACTGGACACGAATACAGTTTCAAAACATAATGTGAAATAGTTTTGCAATAAATGCTTCATAGTATGGACGAGGATTAAAGTACTAAAAGTTTCCAGCCGAAACAATATAAAGTGTGGGTCATTTAAAAGTTTAAATTTAGAAATGTAATAAAACAAGGTAGGTAGGTCAAATGGCCAGTTGATCCCAGACCCTGATCAGCTACAATTAGCACAAGGTGCCGTTTTGATGCCATCGCAGGACCAAACTAAAGATACCCAAAAGTAGAAAAAGAGGAAAAACTAACTACAGCCAACCAGCGCTGTCTATAAAGTGAAGTAAAGCGAGGGGGTCTAAGTTCGCACATTGCGCCAAGCCGTCGAAAAAGGGCACCCCAAAAAACTTCAAGCGTCTGACCGCCAGGCCTGGGCAGTCACAAAGAAAATGTTCCACAGTCTCCCTCTTAGAAGAATCCCCGCAACTTCTACAGTGCGGATTAAAGGGAAGGCCCAGCCTCTCTGCGTGTCTACCGATCAGCCAGTGGCCCGTATACACCGCCACGAGCCTGGACAAGGACTGCCGGGGAATCCCTAAGATTCCCAGAGTCTTACCCCGGTTATACCGCGGCCAAAGTGCCCCAGAAACAGCACAGGTAGTGATGGAATTCCACCGGCTCTGTGCTCTTCCAAGGAAAAACTTGGATATCCCTTCCCTAATGGTGGTCATAGGGCAGTGGACATCCGGGTAGGAAACAACATGCTCCCCTCCAGCAGAAGCTCTCCTAGCGAGCTCATCTGACCATTTACTTCGATTTCCAGCGGTAATTCTGCTTATTTTCAGGATGGCTTCCAGGTTTACCCCAAGTCTTATCTGCATAACTTTTTCCTCTACACCATAAGAGTGGACATACCAGATATTTCTGGCATACAATATTGTATTCTAAAGTATTCATGATACGCAGTTTTCACAAGGTCCGATAGAGGTTTATGATATTTTTTAAATGTATATTCACCACATATATAACAAAAACAGTGAGGATTAAGCAGACAACATACTCTTGGCTTACTAAGACATGAGCCCTGAGTTCGACACCCAGCTCTGACATCTTAAAAAAAAAAAAATGAAAAATATATTTCTTTCGGCGACTACCTTTCAGAAGTCTTCTGGGAAAAGCTCTGAGAATAACTAAATGCTATGAACAAGCTTCTCATGTCTGTCGTTCGGAGTCGACATTAAACTGTAGGTCTCGGTACTCATGGATAAAAATTTACACACACAGCATGAGTGCTGCGAGAAACTAGGCCGTAATCCTGACACAGGGTTGTAAAGGCCAGTTATGTATGTATGTATGTACATATTCTTGACGAAGCCATATTGAAAACAACAATAGTATATATTTTAATGTTCAATAAATAATGAAAATCTAATTAAAAATAGTATGTGAGCGCAGTTCATTCATTTATAAAGGAGGTACTAAAGTATTTCGATCTGTAGATCTATTGTACAGCCCTCTCACTTAACTAGGATTTTATAGTATTTCCCACAGTTTCATCGCTATGACGAACTTTAAAATATCCGCCGGTACCAGCTTTGGCTAACCCCCATCTGTTACACGATAATCACCGAGGAATCTCTTTCTACTGTGCATCAATACTGCACAGTTGCGTAGTATGTGCTCTGATGACTCGACCGCTTCGTCACAAAATCTGCACATATATATAACTTTAAAACAAGAGTTCTTAGGCAAAAACTGTTGGAGTATTGAAAAAAGGCACGTCATTCTGATATAGAAACAAAAAAAATCACATGAAACAACGAATTTTTGGTTTTTTGTTGACCAGTGTAATCGTTCTTTGTAAAAGAAATCTGCTTCTTACAAAATTCTAACTAAGATTACAGGCTTTCAGTTCAAAAAACCGCTGTCCACCTTAACCACTGATAACAAAATACGAATGATCAGGAGAAAAGCGCCACCTATTGGGAAGTAGCAGATAACAGCTAAAAATCTACTTAGTAAAAATACTCACCACACAATCAACATTCAACGATGAGGCTATTGCTGTTGATCATTCAAGGGTGAAGGTATAACACTGTCCTTTGAATGATCAATTCACAGCAATTTTTCTCATTCCTAAGGCGCTTTATAATAATATAATAATTAATAATAATATATGTACTGTCCTTTTCAAAACTCCAATAAAATGCACAGCATTTAGTAGGGGTTTACCCCTGAGTATTGGTCTTAAATAATAAAAACAAAATTGAAATAGTCCATCCTAAAATTGTTTCGCTTCCCTCGGCTTATCTTTTCAGGACTTTTCGTTAAATGATATGATTCATTGGAAAGAAAATACTCTCGAAATTGCTATAAAACTTGCCAAATATATAACTCTACTCTATATCTAGACTAAACTTACAAACTGCAATAGTGGCAACTAAAAATTTAAAAATAAAGGAATTCATGCATCATGCTTTGCTTTCAAAAGCATTCTTTTTTATACCATTTCTTATAATTTTTTTTTTTTTTACAACTTACAACTGTTTTTTAATGCTCCCTTAAGGAAACAATTTAAGCTTTTCTTTCCTTTTTATAAAAAATTTGCAATATTGATTATGTTTTTTTTTTATTATATGTATTTCTGATTTTTATTTTCAATTTCTCTCGTTTAAGGTCAATTGCTAGTTTCAATAAAACCTCGCGTTCAATACGTGCCTGGTCCGATTGCACCGGTGAACGTGATCATTTAATTTTTTACGATGGCAGCACAACTAATGATCCAGTGCTGGCAAAATACTGTGGCGGTGATTGGTTACCAAAAGTTGTCTCGCGGTAAGTAATGAAATAAAATTTTTATATTTTTCTTGCGTGTCTTATTTGCAGAAGGAAAAAACAAGAAAATTAAAGAACAAAAATAATAGCAAATAATTCATCCTGTTATACATAACTGAGAGCGGGTGATTTAGAATCATTTAATATAACAAAGTAATTGCTAACAACGTAATATACGAGTAATTATAAAAAAGTCGATGTTATACCAATAATTTAAAAGTATTGCAAATAGAATTAACACAATACTTTATTGTGAACTTGCTACACTATACTACAAATCCAAAGATTTTTTTTTTTTTGATTTTGTAAAAAGAATTTTCAGTGGTATTTCTTTCATCTGTTGCTTTTTGACATTGATGCGTTATAAAATGATGCAGTGCAGAGATCAGCAACGAGTACTGAAAAAGTGAGTAGACTCGAATCATGATTCATAATTTTTTGTACTTATACGCATTCATACTCTTGTTAATGTAATGGATACTCTACTCATCTCAAAAGTTTGAAGTACTCATCGCATTTATATTTAATAATATGTATGATGTTGTTGACTTCAACTCTTCTTAACTCAGTGCATACAGATGAGCAAAAATAATTATGATTCGACTCAAACTGTTATGTGTTTGCTCTGCTTACTGCCTTACTACGAGAGTCAATTAATGCTATAAACACATTCTTAGCTACCAACCATTTACCACACGACTGCAAAAGAAAACGTTTTGGGTTAAACTATGAATCGTGTTAAATATATTATTTCATAAGTTTTTTTTTTATAAAATTATGAATCCAAGTGAGTATGAGTTTGATGTCAACATTGGACTCTTATTTATTGCAACCTTTATTAATGAATCAACGTTGTGTAAGTATGAGTGAGTCAGAGTAGTTAAACTTTAACTACGTGCACTCACTTATATTTAAAATTTTATAAGTGCTTATGAATCGCTAAAAAGCGACTCAATGCTGATCTCTGATGCAGTGGTTCTCTACTCCAGTGATTTCATATAGCTTCTTCACCCACAAGATTTATAGATTTAACTGGTTACTTTCCAAATAAATAAATATAAAATAAAACAGAGTAAAATAATACAAGAATTGGGTTTTGAAAAGAAAAGTAAAAACTAAATATGGATAGAGAATGAAATAGTAGACTAGCAGGTACTTTGTCAGAGATTCTGATCTACCTCATAACAGCGAGCATAATGTTCTTTGTCGCCTCATAGATTTATGTATACTTATATACTTTATAGCAAATTATTTCAAACTATTTTAAAGGTCATGAATTATCATCTATCGTATTGCATTTAATAAAGTTGTTCAAATTTAATTGCAATACCTTTAAGGTACGACATACATATTTGTCAAATATTTGATGGAAAAGAGCGCAACAACTATTTAATTAAATCATTTATTTTTTTTTTAATTTTTGTTACTTCATTTCTAATTAATGTAAAATTTGAATATTATTAAAGACATGTTTAGATAAAACAAAATTTTTGCATCAAATGTTTGCCTAAAATAGTGGTTACACTGTTTTCCCATCAAATATTAGACAAATGTGAACGTATTGTACATACATAGCTTTAGCTTAACCGTTTATCTAGCCTTCTTACATTAATGTCATATACCCTAAAATAAGCTATAAATTGCAGTGTTTTGTCAATCTTAGTACTTTAGGCATTGTGGTAGAACTATTACAAACCGTGCACAATAATAACAAAAAATTATATAACAGGACAATA
Source organism: Metopia argyrocephala (assembly GCA_963576795.1). Taxonomy (NCBI): domain Eukaryota; kingdom Metazoa; phylum Arthropoda; class Insecta; order Diptera; family Sarcophagidae; genus Metopia; species Metopia argyrocephala. The sequence goes on from OY756210.1 coordinate 112,130,395, forward strand.
TTATTATCATATGTTTTTCTGTGTCAAAAGTTTATTACATACATACATACATAACTGGCCTTTACAACCCTGTGTCAGGATTACGGCCTAGCTTCTCGCAGTACTCATGTTGTGTGTGTCAATTTTTATCCATGAGTACCGGGACCTACAGTTTAATGTCGACTCCGAACGACAGACTTGAGAAGCTTGTTCATGGCAATTAGTTACTCTCAGAGCTTTTGCCAGAAGACTGCTGAGAGGTAGTCGCCGAAAGAAATATTTTTTTTTTTCATATTTCTTTTTTTGAAGATGTCGGAGCCTGGAGTCGAACCCAGGGCCCATGTCTTAGTAAGCCAACACACTAACCACTAGACCAAAAGTTTATTACTGAAAAAAATTACAAATCATAACAAATCAGATTTGTGTTATACATATTATCATATATACATAATTGGCCATTACAACCCTGTGTCAGGGTTATGGCCTATCTTCTCGCAGCACTAATGTTGTTGTGTTAATTTTTTATCCATGAGTACCAGGACTTACAGTTTAAAGTCCTCTCCGAACGACAGATTTGAGAAGCTTTTTCATGGCAATCAATTACTCCCAGAGCTTTGGCCATATTTCTTTTTTCAAGATGTCAGAGCTGAGATTTGAACCCAGCGCTATCGTCTCAGTAAGCCAACACACTAACCACTGGCGACTACATATTACATACATATTATCATATTGGTTAATAATAAGTGCGTAAATAGGTAATAAAGCGATTTTCATAAAAGAAAACTGAAAGCAAACTATATTCTACTCGTATTTAGATAATTTCAGTTTGTTACATTTATGTCACATTGCACAGTAACGTGTTCTTTTTTTCGTTGCACAGATGTAAATATGTCGTTGACGATTGCGCAAAGTTTAGAAATTCTTAAGGAAAGTAAGGGTTGACTTGACTCTGACGATGATAGTGTGCGTGATCCTGACTATTCTGTAAATGCAGAAGGCTCTACTTTCGAAGATGTTGCTCCAGCTATTGACAATATAATAGAATTTATAGGAAATATTAGCACAGAATGTCGAACTTCAGTTGTTGTACCAAAACAAGCATCAAAAAGTAAGCAATGCCAAAAAATGAGCTTTGGAAACATTCTTTGGAAAAAGAAAAACCTTGTTCTGAGTGAGCAACAACTGCTACTCACAGGGAGTAGAGCATTGCCCGAAGACATCGAAAGCTTTAATACTCCAATACATTAATTTTTTTACTTCCTTCAAAAGTAATGTTGCAACACATTGCTAGTAAAACAAAGGGATATCAGTCATATATTTCGCGTAACACAAATAGATATTTATTGGTGATGTGTACATGATGTCGTTGGTACATCTTCCTAATGCAACTGCAACTCTAGAGCAACTGCATTGAAACAAATATCTAACTAAAATATAATGTAAAAGAACAAGATCAATTGAACCTGATATACAAAAAAAAAAAAAAAAAGTTCAAAGGACAGGCTCAAGTGCTCCACCACAAGCTGTTCGTCATTGGCCAGTGTGTCACAAATTTTATGCGAAAAATGTGGTGTTGCATTGTGCTATAATAAAAGTAATAACTGCTTCCGTGCATTCCATTTATCATAAAATATTCATAACATTTCAGTCTATGCAACATTTCTGTCACACACCAGTTTTTTTTTTAAATTCACACGTAAAAAAATTCTTTTAAAGTTTCTGAATAAATATGTGTTTTTATTTTAGTAATAGTAATAGAAAAATAATTACTTCAACCTAAAATGACATGTTGCCCGATTAGGGGTTAAAGTATTGGTTGCAGTACCATATTTGTAGGTATGCGTTACAAAAAAAATACAGCATACACTTTGTATACTTTTACCACTTGCTGTGGTTTTCAGATAATTTTTTTTTTATAAAAAATTTTTAATTATCATTTGTGATATGCATAAAATATCATCTGCTGTATTTTTTTATCATCACTTTTTTGTTATTTCATCAGCATTTGCCATTATTGTCAATTTATTATTAATTTTTTTTTATTTTTTTTTTTTTCTACTTTTTACTTTTTATACCTTTTAAGTGTGCAGATAATTATAATTGTTGTGCCATATTCATATTTAACCAAAAATTAATTTGTGTTTTAATAAAAGTGCAGCAAAAGCTTCTGTAATATGTAATAATTGCTTTTAAGCCAGATATTACTTAATTGTTATGTAAAAATAATAAAAATATAAAAAAAGAAATTTAAATTTATTATTAAAACAAAAAAAATATTTTTGCTTCAAAACAGCAATACATGGCATTAACATTTGAAAATAATTTCAGGCATTTAGCCATAAAGCGCTTAATGTTAGATTTTTAATAAAATTTTTAAGCAGTTGAAATAAATTGCTGAATTCCACAGCGTTAGTTATTGTTGTTTTATCAGCATAAATCAGTGACTTTACATACGTATTGTATGTACGAGTATGTATGTATACATATACTATCCACAGAAAGTAATCGGAAGGTGTCACATTGTATACCTTCCATTCCGCTCAAAAAACTCAAAGCGAAATTTTAACTTTAATAAATCACTGTTTGCGGTCGCAGCATGCTAAAGTCATATATTTCCTTTATCAAAATTGGTCACATTTTCATACAAAAAAAAAAAAATCCCGTACGATATGCTGGAGACCCGCATTTCGAGCCCCAAGAGGAGTGATCAATTTTTTAAATTAATTTTGTTTCGTCAGAATAAAAGTTTAATTCTATAAAGAATTTAGATTCCATTTGCAATGAATTTTTTGATAATCCAAGGAGAAAATAATGTCCCTGGAGGTATAGTACACTAGCCAAACTGAAAATGTTTTCGACTCTCGCTAAGGTATTCTCAACAGAGTTCTTTGTCTCTGTACATATTCATGACCAATCATCAACTATTCAACTCACATGTTTCGAGAAATTACATACTTTTTCTTAGTAAATATGTACATACACTTGTACGAGTTAGTCGAAGAAAAGTTGAACAACAGTTTCTATCATATTCTCCTTTTCTTACCATCATTGCAGTTTTTATAATTGTCATCTTATTTGGATGAAATAGAATTACAATTTATTATTATTTTTGCCCTCTTATTCCATTTTATCGACATTAGTCAACATCGACGACATGTACGACTGTAGCCGTGGTGGTTAGAGAGCACCTCTAAATGCCAGCGTATTACATAAGATATGCTGGAGTCCCGAAGTTCGAGCATTAATTTTGTTTCAGTAGAATCGCTTTAATTTCATCAAAATGAAGTCGTAGATGAAGAAAGAGAGTTTTAAGGCTACAATCAGTTTTCACAAAATGAGACATTACTGATAGATATGACGCAATTGCGCCTTTTGTTGTACAAACTTATTCGAAATTGGTGAGATAATTTTTTAAATTTCCAGATTTATCTTCAAAGTCCTATTCTAAAAGATTTTTTTTATTGAGACCAATCCTCAGGTTCTGTGCATTGTATTGCAAATTTTGTGGAAAGGGCATTATAACAACAGAACCTTTTGTTTTCTTATATTACTAAGCGCCTTAGAAATGAAACAAATTGCTGTGAATTGATCATTAAAAGGCCAGTGTTATACTTTCTCCCTTGAATTATCAACAGATATTGCCCCATTGTTGCATGTTGATTGCGGTGAGTGCCTTCGCTAAGTAGGTTTTTTAGCTATTGTCTGCTACTTCCCAATAGGTGGCGCTTTTCTCCTGAATATTCGTTTTTAGTCGATTAAGGTTAAGGTGGAATAAAGTGGAATGTCAGAGAGCGGTTGCTATGTAGAATGAATAAACTACAAACTCTTTATTAGATGCTGAAGGCTAGGTGTGATCAATTTTTTAATTTAATTTTTGTTTCGTCAGAAACGCTTTAATTAGATCAAAGTTAAGTTAATTACCAAAAAATATTCATTGCAGTTAACTTTGATCTAATTAAAGCGTTTCTGACAAAACAAAAATCAAACTTTTTCATTTTTCACCTTTGCTGGGACTCGAACCGGGGCCGTTTGAGTTTTTGTGCGAACGCTCTAACGACTATACCACGCACCCTGGTTGCTAAAGTATAGAATGGGCTTAAGATTTTTACAAGATGTTTAAATTTCTCAATAGCCACTATAGATAGAGGTCGTAAATCGAAATTAAGCATTTTCATTATGGCTTCATTTTGTCTAGAGAAACATTTGGGATCTCGATAAATGCTCAATTTAAAATACTATACAAAATTAATATATAAAAAAAAGAAGTTAAAAGAATTGTGATTTAAAATCTACGCTCCGTTACTGTAATTCTACTTTTACGGCACTTTTTTCAATGGTTTTCTTCAAATTAACTGTTGGCTATTTCCCGTCCAAATGGTTGCTCCTATTAACATTATATACGTATTTAAGCCACTCTTACTTTTATGCGAAATCAGCAATTTTTATTTGTTTATTACTACTTTTATGTCCATTATTACAACTTGCCGATGGTTAAGGGTAGGATTTTATCAGACGCTAAAGGTAAGGCAAAGGTAAGCTAAAGGTAAGGCTAATACCCTTATCGGTCAGTTTAGGTTAAAGTTTCCTTTTACTAACAGAAAGCAATTTATCCATCTGATAAAATCCTTTCTTTAATTATCGGCAAGTTGTAATAATGGGGCTTAAAAGATAAATTTTTGAGAAAAATATTGAATAGTTACTTTTGAATATTGAGTACCGATAATTATTCACGGTATTGCATACTCAGTACTCAAATATTCAATATTTTTACATCACTAGAATACAATTTCCTAGTACATGCTCATATTGTAGTCACAATATCAAAATTACTACATGATAGTCCACATTACTTGAGCTTACCCTAGCACATAATAATTTTAAAGAGTAATAAGAAATTGTATAAATATTTGTTTGTGTTACTTGCTATTAATGAAATAAAAATCCATTACTTAAAGAGACACAAATATTTGATTAAATTTTGTTAAAAGGAAAAAAATTAATTTATTTGACTGCTCAGCCAACCATCAAGTTAATCATCTCTCACTGTTACCACACGTCTAGACTTGATACAAAAATGAGAAAAAAAAAAAAAGAAAAAAATTACAAAATATATATTAAAGACTTCATTAGGCTAAACTCTGTGCGCTTCTCTTTATTTAAATAATATATATTTTAGCCAAAGGCTATTTAAAAGCTTTCTGTACAAAATTCTTAATAATTCCAAAAATTTTTCCTGTTTTTTTTTTCCAAGAGCAATTGTATCTTTTTTTTTTTCTCATCATTTGTTAATAATAAAAAAAAAATGAAAAACACACCATAAGCTAAATTACAAGTCTTTGATAATGTTTCAGTTTTTCTGGCATTTTTTTTATATATAATTTTTCTTAAACATAACAAAAATCAGACACAGAGAAGCAAAATGTTGAAATTTTTATTTAGAAATTTTGCTTAAAGTGATGCTTAACACGCCAAGCATTTATTGAACTAAAACTGACAGAAGAGGAGTTTGGTAAAAGGCAAACTAACAACCCACATACAAAAACTTGTAAATACTCAAGAGTGAGCAAAATAATGAATGCCCTCGAACATAAAACAGTATATATAAGTAAATAAGTATCCATAAATACATACATACATACATCTAAATATATAAAATTGAATGTGTGTTTGTTTATTTGTTTGTTTGTTTGTTTGTTTGTTTGTACCTTATAGGAGACCAAACCTCTGGACCGATCTTCCTGAAATTTTCACAGCATTTAACTGGGACTCTGACATGATTAATAGGGTACTTTTTTTTCGACCACGCCTACTTTTACGCCCACCATTTTTAAATGATGTAATTACCCCCATATAGTTTTTAAAAGATTTACTTCAAATTGTATACACATTATACTCCAGGCGAAGTATAAATTTATTTAATTTATTTAATTTTATTTAATTTTAATTTAATTTTTCCTTATCAGAACCTTAAGAATATTATTCTTTTATAGCTCAAAAGGATAAAATCTATAAATTATTTAATATATATGTATGTATGACAAATGGTAATATAAATTAATTAAAAATAATATGAATATAATGTGTACATAATATCAATAATTCTTACTAACTAAACATATAACATTATATAACAGTCAAATATTTTATTGATGATTAAATATTACGGCATAGATCTTTATAAGAAAATGTAAATCAATAAGACAATAGTTCTAAGACATATAGTCAAAAATAGCTTTCCTAAAACTGTTTTTCCTCGATAAAAGTTTTATGTAAATTGGTAAAGAATTCCACAGATTAATAGCATTGACGAAAAACAATCTACTGGTATTTAGGCAGGCATGCCTGGGCACAATCAATGTGATGCACCTAGTTGATCTTCCAAAAACTAGTTTTTCATAAAGATAGAAGGGTTTCCTCCGATAGAGCAAGTTATGCAGAAACATAATATTCCGTATTCGAAGGTAATCAACCAAATCACATCTCAGAATCTTTCTTCGCCATAATGATGTACTACTGAGCCGACTTAAATTGTACACATACCTAGTGGCATTGTTAAAAGCCACCTGTAATTTATGCATTGAATGCGAGTCCAGCTTGCTATACACCTCAGCTGAGTAGTTAATTAAAGGAAGAATCAATTGAATAACTAGCTTTCTTTTGACTTCAACTGGTGTAAAATTGGATGATATTCGCAAATTCCGAAGAACTAGATATATATTACGTACTACAATGTTAATATGGTCCGAACATCCCAGAGTCGAATTGATATAAAAACCCAGGTATTTAACTTTACCAACATACAGTAAAGGCATATTGTCCAGGTATATCGTTGGTAAGTGGTTTGGGTCATGTTTTATCCTGCTAACTGGTAAGACATAAGATTTCCTGGGATTAAGTGTTAAGTTATTGCCATTTGCCCATTTGACAATGGCAGCTAAATCCTCATTAAGTCTGTAGCATAATAATAATAATAATTTATTACTCCACGCCCTCTTTCACGCCCCTTTTCACACCAAATTTTGTTTGAAAGTTTCAAACTTTTTTTTCTATGTAGAAATTTGTATTTTTTTTATTTGGTAATGTATTGCTCTTAATACTGTTAAGGTCGTCATATATGTAACTATGAACCACGCCCACTTAACCGCCTTCTCTTTTAATTCAGATACTTACTTACACCCCTAATAATGTTTGCTATACAAAATACTTTTTTTGTAATATGTATGTATATAACGAGGGGTAGCGAAGCACACCGGGTTCAGCTAGTATTAGTATAAAGTATATAAATATATACTAATATACGATGTATGTATGTAGTATTTCTATGTAGGAACATATTAACTAACAGTGGCATGTTATGCATTTTTAGCCAAATAGTTAAGGGTGTCCCTTAAAGAATATACATTTATACATATATATATACATATACAGCCTTTATTACCATTACCAGGATCATTCATGGAAAAGTAGGAAAGATTTTTATTTGGGAAAAAGGAATGTTTTTAACAAAAGCACTAGTGCCAATTGAGCGTGGCTTGATGCCAGTACCTGACATCAAACTCGACAGTGTAAAAATTTTATAAAGCAAACATTGAACACAAATATCCACAATGAGAAAAAAGTGTTTTGAATAACAGATTTCTTTATCGTTTTCGACAGTCTTGAAGGATAGCATTAAGAAGCGTCATTAAAATTTTCTTAAGGAACATCCCTTTTTAAATTTCTTCTGTGCGAAATACTATAAACAAGGATAATAAATAAATACTAATCCATACATACATATGTATGTACGATATATAGTTATGTATTGCACAGAGTTAGTTGTTTTCCATTCGATTTTTTTTACCAAGAAAGTAGTGGGAGACTTGTAAAACAACTTCAGGAAGAAATAAATTGATTTTTATGATTAATTTCTTTTTCTGTTTAACACGTAAGTGTTACTAATGACCTTTAAAGTTAAATGCCAGTGACTGCCAATTCTTAAGAAAAAAACAAAAATAGCAAAATGTTAACTAGTGAGTAAAATAAATGATTTTCTGAGTCTAATAACTAACATACTACCAACACAAACTTTTATTTAAACCAACTTCAGTTACACAATTTTCAAGTTGACTCTAATAAATAAAGAAAAAATTAGATATTCTTGTTGGAAATCTACATATTTTATGAACTTTTGTGCAAAGTAACTTAATAAGAATCTAATAATTGATTCGAAAATTTATAATTTAGGCAAAAAGACTATAAAAAGCAGAAAATGATATTAATACAATATTTATTATTATTATTATTATTATTTTTATTTTAGCAGGGGGAGTAAACCCCTACCCCTTTAAGTAAGTAATCCTCTGCCAGCAACTTATTTCATTGATATAAGGCGCTTATTCAACAAAAAAAATCTATATAAGTATGAATGTATCTACATACATACTGAAAATCATGCCATGATTTTGGAAAAAAAAAAAACATCTTTTCAGATGAAGCTCATTTTGATCTTGGCGAGTATGTAAACAAGCAAAATTGCTGCATTTGGGGCACATACATTGAAAAGCCGATACACCCAAAACGAGTCACTGTTTGGTGCGGATTTTGCTCAAGAGGCATAATTGGGCCATTTTTCTTCAAAAATGAGCAAGGGGTGGCCTTAACAGTCAATGGCGATCGTTATCGGGCCATGTTGAACGAATTTTTGTTCACAAAAATTGAAGAGGAGAATATTGACAACATTTGGTTTCAATAGGACGGCGCTACGTGCCACACAGCCGAAGTTACACTCGATGTTTTTCGCCCTGGAGCTGCGATTGGACACCGTTGGACTATTATTTATGGGGTGCCGTCAAAGATAAGTGTTACGCCGACAAGGCAGAGACAATTGATGCTTTAAAGGACAATATTTGTGAAATATTGCTGCACACAATCGATAATGTGCTTAAAAATTGGATCGATCGTGTAGGCTACTGCATGGCCAGCTAAGGCAGCCATTTGAATGAAATTATTTTCCATTATTAACCGGAAGGATTATACTTTCAAATGAAAAAAGAAGTTTGAGAAAATATTCAGTGGTTTTTTTTACAGCATTTTCAAAAAACAAGAAAAAAAGTTATTTGGCAGATCCTATACAATGCACAGCATGAGTAGGGGTTTACTTTATACGTTATAACTTCACCCTTGAAATGATCAACAGCAATTGCCCCATCTGTTAATGTTAATTATGTACATAAACTGTAAAATGGTGAGGATATTGTGCTAAATTGTTGGTAGGTTACGATCCTTGCTTAGTTCTGTCTATTACTTCCCAGTAGGTGGCGTTTTCTCCTGATCATTCGATTGATGTCAAAGGAGCATAATGTGGAATGCCAGGCAGGTCCTTTCTCAAGGATGCAAATCTCAGATTTAAGCTAACTTTTTCTCTTATATATTTAAAATCCAACACAAATCAACTTTATTTGTATTATGATTCACAACTCGTTTCAGTTGTCTTCATTAAATTTTGAGTCAACTAATTGCAATAATGTCTGTGATTTTTGCGTTATGATTCAATTGTGCTGAAAAAAAATGTGTATTTATAAAAATTTTATAGGTTTATTAAGGGTTTATTGGACATGTACGAGGTCTGATCAAAAATTAACCGTTATTTTTAAATTTCGTGAGTTACGTATGTTGTGGGCTCTTTGGTCTAACTGACTGGTAGCGAGTATATTTGTTTCATATTTTTACGTTGGTATAGGAAGGGTAATAATGACAGCCACTAATCAATCAGAATCAGTGCACTAAATGCCTATTAGCACTAAATAATAGAGGCGATAATGCACTATTTTTTCCACTACTACAAAATTAAGTGGAAAATTAAATCGAATGCATTAAAGCCAACTCTGTACATAAAGCGACAATAAAAAACATCATCCGATTACCTGACCAACTAAAAATTTCTGGTATCACCGATTTGCGTAATTTTTTCCCCTCTTTTGCGAACTCATTTTAGAACCAAAGGGGTGGAACCTTTAAAAATTTGTAAATTCAAGTTTTATTCTATTTTTTTTTTAATTTTATGTACCTTTATAAGGTATTCTTAAATACTACAATTTTTGTTTTCTTTTTTTTTAAGAATTATTGGACATCATTTTAGTTTTATTCGTAAATAAGTACATAGGTACACAGGAAATAGTTTTTCATAGTAAATACAAAGAAAATAGAAAAGAGGATTTCATGTTTATTTTACAATCTAAATGACAATTTATAATTAAGGTCGTAAGGTTTTCAAAAATAAATTAAATTCATGGTTCAAGAATTGTCTGTCTATGAATTTATTTGTTTTTGTTTTTTTTTTTTTTTGTCTAACTGGCCGTTTATCGGATTACAATTATTGCTTGAGTTGCTTCTCATTTGTGTTTGTTTTTCTCCATTGTTTTTTTATTGTCTGATAATCCATCAGCCATACATGGTAACCTTTTCTTCAATTACTCTTGTTTATTCGATATTTGTTTTCTTATGGTAATTGTTAAACACTTTTTGTCAGTTACTTTTGCATGCGTGCTTATTTGTTTTGTCCGTTCATTTTGTCTGGAGGTTTATTTGTTCAATACTTTTTCTTTTTTTTTTCTTTTTGTGTGTTATTTTTAATCTTTCTTTAATATATGGATTGGGTATTTCAATCCCCTATACTTTTTTTTTCGTTTCTCATACAGGGTGGGCAAACTTCAAGTTACTAACTGAAGTAAGTAAAAGAAAAAAAAAATTAATAAAACTTACAAAACAAATTAGAAGAAATAAGAAATCAATTTTTATTAGTCAAAAATCAACCTCAAATTTTTTTAATAGAATTTTTCATTATACTTAAATGAATTTTTAATTATATTTGTAATTTTTCTCAAATATCTGTAAGTAATGCCATAATTTGTCCCCAGATTTTAATTTTATAATTTTTATTTTTTTATACTACAACTAACAACTAATGTTTAGGGCTTTAATTCTTTTATTTCTATGCTAATATTCTGCTTAAGTGGCTTTGTTGACGTAAAGAGGTTTCCTTAACGAACCATTCATTCATAAATTAGAATTCATTAATAAATTAGAAACTAGAGAATAAATACGCCACATTAAACTAGCTTTTGTTTATTATTCCAGCGTTAACATCTTCTCGCAGAACTAACATGGTTTGACGATTCCTATTTCTTCAGCTTAGTAAACGTGGGGTTGACCTATAACCCTAGCAGATATTATTCTATAACAAACCGTGGATCTGTCCATTTAAATAAAACTGTGCATATTCAGGAGGGTTATTTATTATGTATTTTGTATTGCCATTAATATTTTTCATTTCTTATGTATTTTAATTGGCATCGAAAATCTTAAGAATTCGTAAAACTTTACGAATTTTCAAACAAATTTTGTATTCGTTATTATTGTTTTTTTTTAATGGCAAATTTATTTCGAAAGCATTTTGGATTTGTACCGAAATATAAAATAATCCGGATTCTTTTAAAAGTCGCCATTATTTTTCATAAGTAGTACATACCAGCAACCTACATAGCGAAGACCCTCACCAGAATCTACATCCAACGACAGATGGGGAAAAATTACTGTTGATCATGCAACGGTAAAGGTATAAACACTGGCTTTTGCCTCATTCTTAAGGCGCTTAATAGGAAAAAAACTAAATTTCAGTACAATTCACAGCATAAGTAGCGGCTTACTCCCCTTAGAATTGGTCTCAATAACAAACAAAAACAAAAAAAAAAAAAACAAAAAATAACCAAAATTAATCGATTGGTTTATTGTAATCAACGTAATATATCTCCAGATAATAATTGTGGAGATCAAAATTTAGCATGCACAGTAGCACTACTTTGAAGACAACCAACTGACTAACACTTCAACAAATCAATTCAGATGCAGCCGTGTACACACTTTCTTGAATAACTCCAACAACATTTTTAGTGCGAAGAGTTGCTTGTAGTTTATTCAAAACGCTTAATTTAAATTTGATACTCTTATCATATCTAAACTGGTAGATGTTGCAATAAGAAATTTTGGATGGTATTTTATTTTCTTTTTTTCTTTGTACTGTCAAAATATGAAAATTTGTTATATCTTTGCCTTGAATTTTGTATTATCCGCGAAAAAAATATTAAATGAAGTTTAAAATCCCTTAAAATAAAAGCATTTAAGCATTTCACATTTGTCAGTCGATGTTAATCCACCCTGTAAATTTTTCTCTTCACTTGAATGGGTTTTTCAAAAACAACTTATAGAAAACATTTTGCTCGCCTTTAGAAAATGAGATTTTCATATAAAAGTGATGAATTTGTTTTTTTTTTTTCGCATTCATATGCAGACATACAAATTAAAATAAATGAATGATGCTGAACTCAAACGAGCGTTAAATATGAAACAGAGATGAAAAAGTCATATTATATTAGGAATAAAATGTGAAATTCTAAGAAATTTGTGTTTAATAGACTTGTGCTTAATAGTTCATTTAAGTGAGCGCTCTTTATAGTTCAAATGGCAAATATGAACTAGGTTGATCTTCTAGTTCAACGGCTCCTTTTCATTTACTTGCAGCTACAACGAAAATCTAATAATATTTGATTTCAATTGTGCAATATATTTAGTACTTAATTTAATGTTCTATTATTTTTTATTCACTAATTTACATTAATTTTAATTTAAAAACAATATACATATACCATAAACTTCACAATTTAACAAAAAAAAAAAAACAACCGTTTTTCTACCAATCTTTAATGAAGCCTGCACTGCATGAGTAGGGGTTTGCCCCTGAGTATTGGTCTTAATAAAAAAAAAAAAAAAAAAAAAAAAAATGGTACCCCCGATTACATTGCCCATTACACCAATGAAAATCTGAGATTTTTAGCTAAACGATGATATATAATTTTCTATTATAAACTATGAATTAGAATTTTTCTACAGTTGCAGAGTATAAGACAGCGTGTAAAATTGCAGGGAAAAACCCCGTCTTTTTTCCATTCTCTGTTAAAATCTGACCAAATGAAACATCCAATTGATGCATCCATGGTAGCGATGGAAACCTGACTAAATTATCTAACCGATATAAAATCATAAAATACTATTAAATGAAATCATATAATCGTAGAACCTTTCTCGGTTAATATTTTTTCACAAATGTTGGATACAAAAAATGCTGTATGTATGTATTTGACAAGTGAACTAGAAAGGAATATGTTTAAAGGGATTCATAATTCAAATATAGCCAAAAGAAACATGTTCTAGAATGAAACAAAACCTAAAAAGACATACTGAACTAAGAGATCTAATTAAAAAGAGCGGCTCACTTAGTTCAATTGAAAGAGTAGTACAATTGAACTAGATCGTTCATGTACTACAAAAGTCTAGTGTTTAATGGGCATACTAACATTTCTTCAACAAAATTAAAACTAAAGAAATAGCAACCTTATCTTATATTTGGAGGACGCTGTGAAAAATCAATTGTAAAAATGTGAGAATATTTTTTGTAAACCATGGATATAAATAATATTTTTAGAATAATTTTTATGTAGAGACAAACACTCTTTGACAATTACAACCATACGCATACGTTTTTGATGTAAATCAAAGAAATGTTATCTCCTTTTTGAAAAGCTTATTTAGTATCACAGACACCACAGTGGTTAGAGGGCTCGCACAAAAGCTCCAAAAAATAAGAGGTCCCCCCACCTCCAAGAAGACCATCTACATAGAAACCGCTCCACCACATTTCACTCTATTCCACCTTAACTAATGCCAACAAAAACGCGAATGATCAGGAGAAAAGCGCCACCTATAGCATAAATAGCAGATAATATCTAAACCTACTTAGCGAAGACACTCATCACCACACAATCAACATGCAGCCATGAAGGCAATTGCTGTTGATCATTCAAGGGTAAAGGTATAACACTGGCCTTTGAATGATCAATTCACAGCAATTTGTCTCATTTCTAAGGCGCTTAATAGTAATATAAGAAAAACAAATATGTATGTTTTGTCATAAATGTACTGTCCTTTCCAAATTCCAATGCAATGCACTGCATTTAGTAGGGGTTTACCCCTTAGTATTGGTCTCAAAATAAAAAATAAAAAAAAAGGAAATTTTACCTTTTTTGTGTTTTTAGTGTACCACAAGAGAATTTTTAAGAATTAAAATGCCTGACTGTTTGGAAAAACTTAACTGCTTTTGTTATGTCTGCGAAAAATATACCCTAAACGAATACAAGGTTGCATTTTTCAATAGTAAAGTGGAGGATATATAAAAACTTTAGTTTGAAGTGAAACTTTTCCCAGATAAGCTTCCCCCCGGGGTTACAGCAATGGCTGCTGGTGACTACTCACGCCAGTGGCCTGTTTTCTCCCTGGAATATCGGGTTCAAGCTAGCCCTGAGTGGTCTGGCGCTCGATATAGGCAGAGAATGTCGGTAATGGTGGTTATGAGGTGCATGGCTGTAAAGCCACGCGTACTTGGGGTGCTTGTCCCTTTAAGTATGCGTGGCTGGCATTTCTGGCATTCTCAAGGACTGACCAGAGATGCCTTAATCTGGTACTACGGGCATAAGGAGCCCCCGGTTAGCCTGGGACTCCTTGTCATTCGGGAAGGTGGGCTAATCGTCCTGATGGTTTGGGTGCGGTCCTTCGGGAAGTACACTTAGTGGTTGTGGTAGTGCTAGGTAGAAACCCCTCAGCAAGGGGTGTATCACTACCCAGACAGGCTCTCTTTAGAGCGCCTTGCCCTTATGCATGAGTGAGATTAGAGGGTACCGGCATCGAGTGGCGGTGGTTGGGCGCATTGAACTCGACTACCGCTCCGGCAACGAGCGGCGTGGGTATAGGTCTACGGACAGGTGCGCACATAAAATCGCTCTACAGTTTTCTGCCGAATTTGTAAGGAGCACAAACGTTGTATGGCTTAGCGTTATTCAGCTCATATTTACAACCTGGTTAAACAATGCCTTAGAGTGCCAGAAATTTAAGGAAAAATCCTAAACAAAACTTGAAATTTAATTCAATTTGTTGTGCTCTATTCAGTGTATTAGTACCTATATAAACGTTCTTCTAATTTATTCTTATTTTCAATTTCAAACAACTTACAAGTCAATGTTCTTTTGATTCTATTTCCCTGTTTTTTTTTACAAAAACTCTTGTATTGTGACTTATGACTTAAATATTTAAAAAACGTTTAGAAAATATACTGAAAAGAAAACGGTTTAAAAGAAATAAATCAAAAACTCATTTACTGATTTCTTTACTTCAACTGTTCGTTCACTCAAGTCAAGTTAAAATACTTATTCTAAGAAAGAAAATCCTTGTGAGAATAAAATTGTATTTAAACGCTTGACTAATTGAAGATTACAAAACGTATGAATGAATACCATCACCCGACTAAATGACTGACTGATCGACCCTTTAGAGAAGTAAAAAAAAACGAAAAAAATCAGAAACAAAAAAAAAAAACGAAGAGCGAGAAAACACATCAACTTTGCATAGAATTGAAAATGTTTTTCATTAGCATTTCTAATTTGAATTTCTTTCTTCAGAATTTTATTTTTATTCCCGTTTTTTTTTTGTTATTTCGCTGCAGCTGGCAATTATTTTCCTTTCAATTTTATTTCGCTAGAAATTGTAATTGAAAATCTTTGGGCAAAATATTATAAACCACAGGCAGTAAAAGTTTGTTTGAAAACAAAAAAAAAAAATTAAATATAAAAAATAAAAAAAAAAAATTGAATAGAATAGAAAGGAAAATAATTATAATTTTATAATTTTCGGTTATGGCATTTAATTTTTTATTAAGACAGGACCTTAAAAAAATTAAAAAGTGATAGTATTTTAAATTATTAAAAAATTTGTTTACTCTTAACCAAATGAAGGGCAGTTACCTAAACTAGTGCTGTCAAATTCTACTACTTTTCGATAGTATTGAGTACTTTCATTTGGGTATCCAATACTACTCAATATTTTTAACGGATTTTATTTTTAAGAGAAAATAATTTTATAAAGTATTTTGTTTTTAAACAGAAATTTGTTTGGCCGTTAAAATTTAAATTTTTCATACAACTTCGAAGAAAAAATACAACTCTTAAAGTATTGAGTAGTTATTTTTAAGTATTGAGTATCCAAAAATTAGTACAAATACTCGATACTAGGTACCCATTACTCAATACTTTGCCAGCACTAACCTAAACTCCATTGTAACTTTTTATAGATTTCTCAGTGAAATTGTCAAACACATTACCAACTAATCTTCTGCAAACTTTCGAAAAATTAAATCAGGGGACAACATATGGCATTCGAAATCGAACGAAATTTCTAGGTAAAATGTTTCAAAATTGTATAAATTCTATATCGAACGCCGTAATGGGAAATATATCTGTATCGACAAGAAATAACAGCTTAATTCAAATAATGAAATTTTGTAATATCACCAACCCCAATTTTGTGTCAATTTACTATCGTTTTTTCTTGCGAAAAGTCTATAATTTATTATACTGATAAGTAGGGCAACCAAAAATATGCATTAGCATTTTCTTTTTCTGAATTTTACTGACAAAACAAGCAAAATATTAATTCATTTTAGGAAAATATACGACGTTTAACCCCTATTTGTTACGGCATATTTTTGCATCTTTTGTCATAAATGCATATTTTTGCATTTTTTAAATTTTTTTCAGAATTGTACGACATATTTTACAAATTTTTACATATACTTATTAGACGAATTAACGTGTATAATCAAATTTTATTTTTTCAAAATAATTATTACCTACTAGAAAGCAAAACACAAATCAAATACAAAGCATAAAAATTTAACATTTAGGGGAATTAGCGTTTAAAAAAAATTACTTAATAATGAAATCTAAATTAAAAGTTACGTGTTTTTCAACGTTGAACCTATTGGAGAAAAATTGCAATAATTGCAGGGTATAAAAAATTAAATTAAAATTTAATTTTTAAGTTAATTAAATTTTGATAAGAATATGTAGAAAATCAAGCAATCTGTGTGAAACAGACTAAATAATATATTAGCGAATATCGCGATTTTGAAACTAATAGGAATATTCTGTTTTGTAAAGTTTGCAATATGCCAGTGTCAGCAAAAAAAATATTTATTATAAAACAACACTCAGAAGTCAAAAACATATTGAGCTCAACGTAAAAAATTATGCTAGTAAAGGTTTGCTTTCAAATTTGCACCGTCGATGTCGAAAAAAAATTTTTGATGTACAAGAGCATTTCACGACAAAGCTTCATGTTTCAAAATTTAAGCGATAACAATCAGTTATTTATTGCAACAATAATTTAAATTAATTTAAAATAAAAATAAAATTTTTAGATATGTTTTAAATTACAGTTCGTTTCATATTTCTACATTATCAACTCTAATAATGTGTTTTTTGACTTATAAGCCATAAGTAAATATAGAGGAATTTTATTTTATCTGGTTGGTATCAAATTCTTACTTTTCATATTTTAAAATTTTTGAAAAAATATACGTAATTTTACATCAACATATTATGAGTTTTATAGAGCATATTTTTAGCGCTTAAAAGTGATAGTTCAATGCATATTTTAGGCGCTTAAAACTAATTTTATAGAGCATATTTTTGGTTGCCCTACTGATAACAGACTTATTAGACAACAAATTTGCGCTGACTACTATTGATTTAGCCTTATATAGTCTTAAGTTGTTCTTGCATATTACCACAGACATGACTGTATATGCATATGTACATACCTATGTATACATACCATTAAATGTGAGTTCCTATCATAATAACAAATTAATTTAATATTTCTTTTTTTTTTTTTTTTTTGATTTTTTTAATAATTTTTCCTTCTGAATTCCTGTATTTCAGCATGTGTTCCAAAATCGTTTGCTGTCTTTTCTTTTCGTTTTAATTATTTTTAGTTTTTTTTTTAATTTCTTTAAATATTGTTGGGGAAAAAACCAAAAAATGTTGCTGTTGTTGTTGCTGTTGTTGTTGTCCTATTTATTAATATTTGTTTTACTAATTTGTATAGCATTATCCCAGCAAAAATCCTTACAAAACAGAAATTAATTAAAAAGAAAACAAACCAAACAAGTAAATCCAAAATCTGAGAAAATTTGTTTTGCCAAAGAAATTCAAAACTCTGGCAGTTTGCCTATTAAGCACATACACATACTTATAAATATGTATGTACGTGTAAGTAAAATTAAAATAAAAAACCAAATAAATTAATAAGTAGGGCAGAAAGTTTCTAAAAAGATTTTAATTTAATAATCACTCAGTTTACTCCTTTTAATACTGGGCATATACAGTCGAACATATTTAAAACGTACACCAGTTATTATGTACTCGTATGTATGTAGTGTAAGTTTGGTTAAAGTGAACTACCATTTCATATTTTTGATATTGAGGCTGAATTAGGGGGAGGTAATAAATAAAATGTGTTCTTATAATTAATTGCGTCTAAAACAAAAGGAGAAACGTATTTTTTGAGTGTTTCATTTGGTTCGTATGCTAATTTTTTCTTTGTTTGAATAAAATTTAAATCATAATTAAAATGTTTTCTGCATTGCCAAAAATCTTGTTTCATTTATTCATATATCTTAGGGAGTTATAATTAGCAAATCAATTCGCAAACGTTTGCAAACGTATTTTCTTCAAACTTTTCAATTTTCTTCTCATTTATTTATTTTTTCTTTCTTCTTACGCATATTTGAGTTAGTGTGTTTTTAGTGCTCACAAACAAAAACAATATATAAAACTAAATGGGACAATCGTTCTTATTGTTTTTGTTTTGTTTCTGTTTTACTCATTGTAAAAAACAAAACAAAATGAAATTAAACGTTTCGTTTTGTTAATTTTTCTACTCTGCTATAAATTGTTATCAAAATGATAGCAAATTCTTATAGGTTCGCAACAATATTCAAAATGAAACAAGATGGTTCGCTCTCAAATTTTGTATAACGAATCTACTTGTGTCAAATAAGACTCGGAGGCGAACCGAGAATAAGAGATCTAACCTCGATAATTACCTTTCGTGTGAACACGAATCTTCCATACTTATACATGAAGTAAGTTTGCTCAGTCTGTTGCAAAAAATACAAGTTGTTTCTTTTATGGAGTATTCATCTCACACTGGTTTCCTGCATATTATGCATGATTTTATCGTTTTTCTTTGTAAAAGAATTAGTCCAAGGCAAATACAACACCTACCAACTATTGCAGTAGCTCCTCATCGTCTGACATAAGGTGTTTTCGTTGTAAGTACTCGTACTATTTTAGGCTTTGCATTCACAAAAATCAGTTCTACGGAACTTGAAAGAAATTATTTGCTCGTATAAAGTTCATTTACTCTACGTTTCTCTAAAGCTGCAAAACATTGCTGGTCAAAGAGTCCTTTTAGAAATTTTTCCACTGGTCTTTTGTAATATGGTGTTCATGGAAATATTCATTACTCGATTTATGAAGATTTAAAAAAAAAAGAATTAAAATTAAAAATAGAATTAGTGCAGCTGATACATTACATACAGACATATCTGTCCTTTACAACCCTGTGAAAGGATTACGGCCTAGCATCTCGCTGATACATTATTTTATTTTAAAAATACATAATTTGTACTTTTTATAATAAAATTAATATATATGAAGTTATTTTTGAATATATATTTCGAAAAGAAAATTCATTAATAAATGCATTTAAAATTTTGCTTTCTTTTCACATATACAGCAGTTTGTTATAACTATGTTCGACTGTATATAAGAACTTAACTTGTTTAATATACATAATTGAGTATAAGATTTTAGACTGTGCTTTTAAAAGGGGCACAAGAGTATAAATATTAATATTTTTTTCTTTTTCTTTTTTGTTGCTGCAATTAATATTAATTATAAATTCTTTAAAATCACTAGAATTAAACTTTTCAAAAAGTTGAACGAGCAGCAGCACTTTTTAAGAATAGGATTTGTATTTATTATAAATATTTTTCTATTTTTTTTTTTGTTAACTTTTCTGAATATGCAGCATAATTTTCTTAAGTAGTTTTCCATAAGTATTAAAAATGCATAAGAAAATATACGGAAATTCTGCAGATGGTCTGTGGTTTCATTTTAATAAGAGTGCATAAATTTAACATCATGACTTTATTAGCATTCTGGGTATTTCTAAGAAAATCATTCTTTCTTTTCTTCTGTGAAACGAATACTTCAGTTGAATGTAAATTGATTTGTAAAATAAAGAGAATACTGAGGTATACTCCGTATAAAGTTTCACGGGCATAAACTACATTGAGTTTAATTTAAAGTTTATGAATAAAAAGGAAAAAAAAAACTGATCGTTATCCTGTTTAAATAAGAAATTCTTAATATGGCGGATAGTATAATTACTTACGAGGAACATAAATACTGTTGCTAATATGGTTTTGGAAAAAATTTTTTGTATATATTTATTGATATGTATTGTATAAAAAAATCTTTGTTTTATTCAAAATATCCACACGCCTTAAGTCGCAATGGCCAGTCATTAATAGCTGCACGCACCTTCCATACATACATGCATACATAATTGGCCATTACAACCCTGTGTCAGGGTTACCCATTAGCTTTTCGCAGCACTAATGTTGTGTATGTTAATTTTTTTCTGTGAGTATTGGGACCTACGGTTTAAAGTCGACTCCGAACAACAGATTTGAGAAGCTTCTTCATGACAATCAATTACTCCCAGAGCTTTTGCTAGGAGACTGCTGAGAGGTAGTCACCGAAAGAAATCAAAAAATTGGCTACAGCAAGAACAAGATTTGTCCTAGGAAAAACAATAATGTAGGGGACCATATCCTATAAAACCATCCACAATTTGTATTCCAAAGGATGGCCAATCTTTAGAGCATATAAAAGCTTACAAATTGTTCAAAGCCAGGTCTGTGTCGTTTTAGCTTAATGATCTGGTGCAGAATCTTGTTGGAAAGTACAAAACTGGTTTTGGAACTGTGAATTGCGGCTTCACAACTGTTTCCAAAAAGGTTTCTTGGTAAACTTTGACCAATGTTTTGACCCCGTGTTCACAGAAATGTAAGTCAGTCAGCCCTTAGTAAGAGACTCCCCACCAAACCATTACTGCAGCTAGATGATGACCCTTTTCGATCAGTGAAATGAGTTTTAATGCTTCTTTGCTTCTTTAGATGACCGGTCATAAACTCTATCATTTTGTTTTTTAAAGTTTTCTTGTACAGTGAAAAATTTTAGATCCATAAACAAGATTTTCGTATGCAAGTTACCAGCGTATTTCATTAAAAGACATTTGGATTTTTCTATCCTTTTTTTTTAAATAACAGTGAACAATGTTCTGTACGCCATTTGAAAGGTCCAATACCCAAGTCTTATTTAATAATACGACTCATGGACTTTTGTGTGATTTTCATCTCACGGGCTATGATTTTCTGTTTCCGGAGAGGATTTCGTTGAATTCTGGCTTTGATGGCTCTGACTGAGGGCGGTCTTTAATATCTCCGATCTCTTCTAAGAATTGTGTGCACCTGTAGATGAACATTCGACTAATGCTGAGCGGGTAGAGCATTTCGAAAATATCATTTTTTTTTCTTTCCACACTTAAAAAGTGTTATAACTGCAATACGATTTTTTTTGTCTGTCCACTCCATGGTTAAAGTTAACACAATTTCAAATTCTTGTAACCGACTAACGCTATAGAGGTTACCTTTCAAAAAAAAATGTGATAATAAAAGGGTATGTTCACTTTTACTATTCTAATGGGTATGTTCAAAGCAGTAACAATATTTATGTTCCTTTTTAAGTAGTAAAAAGAAAAGAAATTAAATATAGTGGTTGAGAGCTCGCATAGATACTCACACGATCGAGGTTCAATTCCAGCGAAGGACAAAGTTATAAAAAATAAAAATTTGCGATTTTCTAAAAATATAATTTAATTTAAAAATTGAATTTGAATAAAAATAAGAGGTTCCCTCCCGTCCCACCCTCCAATAAGTTCATCTTCAAGAAACCGCTCCCTGATATTTCCAATCTATTCCACCAGAAATCAATTATCAGGAGTTGAGCGCCAACTTCTGGGAAGATAACAGCTAAACTACTGAAGACGCTGACCACTCACATTCAACATCCACCAACAGATAAGGCAATTGTTGTTTGATCGTTCATGATTGGAGGAGCTTGTCTCCTCGACAAAAAAACGGGCGTATAATATACAAATATCTGAAGGAGAAAAAAGAAAAATCTCAATCTATCAACTATTTTCACATTCCTATACAATGCACTGCATGAGTAAAGGTTAACCCCTGAGGATTGGTCTTAAAGGAAAAATAAAACGAAATCTCTATTCCGATTATGGATAGTAAATGAACTTTGATGCAGTTGCCAGTTGTCAAAAATGGTATAATAGACGGCAGCTGGCGAGAAATATTTTAAAATTTTACTTTCAAAAAAAAATATTCTTTCGGCTAGCAGTTCGATTGTCAAACCATCACCGACCCATTTATTAAGTAGAGTCTTAATTTCCTAAAAAAAAACCTTTTTTAATACATTATTTTACTGAATTTTTTATAACCTTGTTTTTACAAATTTTTATAGAACTTACCTTTCCACTAAATAAACACAATTTCACAAAAAAAAAAGCCCCCAATAAATCGCTTTTATTCAATTCCCTTTAAAGTTTTCCAGTTTTTGAACCAAAATTTTCTATTTCAAATATTGATAAACTGCTTGAGTTCAACAAATTTGGTCATCCTTTTAATTTTTTAAGCTTCAAATAGAAAATAAAAAGAAATAAAAAATGCTGTCCACATAACAGATATAACAACAAAAACAGCAAAAAAAATTTTACGATATTTCTTTATGCAAATACTGACCATATTTTAAGCTTTTGCAGTTAAAAGAACAAAATACCAGAAGAAAAAAATTTAAAATAGAAAAAAAAGTGCACAAGCAAACCAAAGGCAATTGTAGCAACGTTTACAAAAAAAAGTATGTATTTTGAAAAAAAAAAAATTGTAAACTAAACGAGGATGTTTTCCATTTCCGGTAATAGTCAAAAATTCTAAACATTGCCAAGTAAACACGTTCAAAAATGGAATCAAATACAAATACATACATACGACTATGTACACAAAATTTGTTTAAATATAAATGGCTAACTTGCATGCATGTATCTACATATACATATTCGCAAAAAATATACGAGGCCAGTCTGATAAGTTTTCAGTATTGATGACTTTCGGCTACAGGTACCTTAAAATACACTTTTCATTCCCTACAGCAACTGTGAGGGGAATGATAGTGAGATATTACTGAAGTACACACTGTGAGAGTGTACAGAGTAAGCTACATGGTTGTTAATATCTTGGAACATACCCATGTATTAGAAAATATAAGAGAAGAAAATTATTTACTTTGTAATGCAAACACAGCAGATTAGATTTAGCAGTTTATCTCATTAGAGACAATATAATGCACTTTATATAAATAGTAGGCTACCTTGAGTTTTGTGCTATCACAGCGGCACTAAACATATTCCTATTCCTTTCTTTTGTGGGGCCACCTAAATTAAACAAAAACTGGTTTTAATTAGCATTCTAATTATTCTTAAGCTGCTGATGTTTTGTAAGGGATCAACTTTTTTTATCATATTCCCAACGTGAAATGGTAATAAATGAGAATCGAGAAGATAATACAAGGAATGTATAATCTGTTGATTACGGAAACCATTATCCTTAACACAGATCTTGTCCTACGAAAGTAATAAATTCTTTTACTGTTTCCCCGTAATAAGTATTAGAATCAGAGTAGGAAAATAAACAAAACTGACAGTTTGATCTCATTTTGTTTTGTTCTTTACAATGAGTAAAATGAAAACAAAACAGAAACAGTGAGAACGATTGTCCCATTTAATTTTGTATATTGTTTTTGTTTTGCGCACTACAAATACACTAATTAAATGTTACAACAAAAAATTAATGAGAAGAAAAAGAAAAGAAGAAAAGAAAAAAGAGCAAATTATACGAATGTAACGGAATAATAAAGCAAGCATAAGAGCGAAAAACTAATTGTTTCATTTGCGCTCTTTCTCATTTAGAAAGTATTTGTTTTGGTTTTGCTCATGTAAAATACCATTAAAAAAATTTTAAAAGTTTATGACTTTGTGCTAACGTTTGCGAAATGTTTTGTTTGTTTGCCCACTCTGATTAGAATGCATTAATTGTAATGCATAAAGTAATTATTTGTTAATAATTTGAAGGAATAAATTCTATGATGCATTATTTGTAATGCATTATATTATTAATGTATTTATAATATATTACATTATACATTAAATTTTAACTAATAAATTAATTTCTCTCATTAAAAATAAAATAATAGTAGCTATTCGGACATATTTGTTTCACTATCTACCATTTTAAAGCACCTGTAATTACGCTTTTATTAATAAACGCCTACTTTTATCATGTTCATATTAAAAACATTTTGCAAACATTTAAGTTTTAAAATAAATATAAAAAAGATACCAAAAGCTATAGGTGACAAAAATGGTGAACTGTCAAACAAGTATTTCCGAATAGCTACTAATATACATATTATTTAATCTTAAACATTAATTTTGTGTCTGCCTTTCAGCGCATTTAAACATAAACAGCATTCTCTAATAAAATAATTTTTTGTTTTTGTGTACAAAACAACGGATTTTTTAACTAAGAAAAGAAAAAAAAATCCACAAACAAATATACGCAGAAACAATAACTTCTTTCTTTTAAATATGTGGGAATGTACATGGTAATCGATATGTAAAGTAGAAAAAAACCAAAATAGTGGGTTTTTTTTAAACAAAATATACGAAAAAGACAAAAACCAACAAACCATAACTTCTTTATTCTATAGATGTGGGAATCCACATCGTAATCAATATTTACTTGTGTGTCACATGAAATTACCTTCTCGATGCCAAAAGTAATATATTCTGAAGTAATGCATTATATAATTGATTATAAAATATAGTAATCGATCTTTTCCCGGTGTGTTATCATAAAAAATAATACAGTTTACGGCTTTAACATTGTCAAAAACTTTATTGAACACAGAAAAGAAAAATCTATTAATATTTAATTGCATCAATAATTCATTTGATGAAAATAACAATTCTCTTAAATTATAAACACATAGACAACAGCAAGCAGCAGACAGCTGGTTGTCAAAATTAGAATACACACATTTATGTATAGGAAGACGATTATTTTAATGGCAGTACAGCAAAAGCTCAGACAAAAACCTTTCCTGCTGCTGCCCTACTTGGGCTGATTTCTATTTTTTGAGGTAGCAAAAAACTGATCCGAGAAGCTAACACAGTATGAAATATTGACTAACCAGGAGCTTTGAAATATTTTTTATGATAAAGCAAATAAAAGAGTGATCGTCTGACAGCAACTTATCCCATTGATATAAGGCGCTTAAATGGAACTATATGAACTATATCTTCAAAAGTATTCCAATACTTTTAGGGGGAGCGTGGTATAGTGGTTAGAGCGTGCGCACAATAACTCAAAAAAAATGAAAAACTTAGTCTGCAGTTTTTCCAAAATTATAATTTAAAAATAAGAGTCCCCCCCCCCTCCATCAAAGAAGACCATCTGAAAAGAAACCGCTCCCCAGCATTCCACTCTAACCAATCAAAAAAAAAAACTAATGATCAGGATAAAAGCGCCACCTATTGAGAAGTAGCAGATATCAGCTAAACCTACTTAGCGAAGACACTCACCACACAATCAACATACAACGATGAGGCAATTGCTGTTGATCATTCAAGGGTGAAGGTATAACACTGGCCTTTGAATGATCAATTCATTCATGTCTCATTCCTAAGGCACTTAATAATAATATAAAAAATATATATGCACTGTCTTTTTAAAAAAATTCCATTACAATGCACAGCAGTTAGTAGGGATTTACCCCTGAGTATTAGTCTCAAATAAAAAAATATAAAAAATATTATAAGACGGTATTAATTTCATTACAGTTAAGATTTTAAAGTAAATCAAACTTCCGAACGGTTTGCAAGATATGAGCCTGAGAAAATGATCACTTATTTGCAAAAATGACACCGAGGCCCCAAATGTTTGGAGGCCTATAAAAGAAAATTTTATGACTTCTTGAAAAGGTTCTTTCCTGCAGGTATCTACAACATTACCCATGAGAATCATGTTTACTCTAAAGACCAACTCAAATTTACTGCATCAGGTGGCCCACAAAAAAAAAAGAATGAAGTTATAAGAATAGAACAAAGAGCATAGAAGCAAAACGAATATTGAAAGCGAGTAAGGAAGGCTTTGGAAGAAACTTTCAAAAAGGATTTTCGTTTAGGTCATTCTTAGAGTCCAGGGTAAGGCTAAAGTAAGTAATTGCACAATTTGCCTACAAAATTCGCAATACCATTATCACATAAAGCGGAGGAGTTGCCCTCCAAACTTTTCTAAAATGGTATGAGCTGTAGCATTAAATTAGACATCGAATTTGAGCAATCACGACACAAACAATTGCAACTTTTCATATTAAAATGTTTATGGAAAAATATTTTTAACCAGCAATTAAAGTTTTAGTTTATGATCATACAATACCCTACGATAAATTAAAATAACTTTTTGTGGCATAAAGTTGGCTATTTTGGGTTTTCTTGTGGTGGAAAAATCAAAAACACAAAACAACTCAAATAACCACATGGAACTTCTTTACAGTCACCGTACGACTGCAACTTAGTGAAAGTTGTCTATATAAAACTTTAAAAATTTGTGGATGTAAAGTTAGTAATTATTACACTGGCCTCGTATGAACACATTTATATAATTGTTTTCTTTTTATTGATCTTCTCAACATTTCACATTTAAAATGGCTTGAAACCACCAAGTTTAACTCTAAAATGCATGACACAAAAGCTGCCGTAAAAAATAATAAAAACAAAAAAAAAAAAAAAAAAACAAAAACAAAAAAAAAGGAGCAGTAAATATCGGGTCATCTAACACAACTGTACAAATACTACCAAAAAAAAAAAAAAATAACAAAAAAAAAATCTGTTACTAATCCTAAAGCAAAAATCCAACAACTAAACTCTAAAATAAAGTTGAGAATACCAATAACAACTGCAGTAACAAGAACAATAGCATCAAAATACATTTTCTAATATAAACCGATACAATATGGCTCGAGATATGCCTGCATGTATGTATGTATGTAAGTGTACAGGTGGTGGTGGTTGTATATTTTTGTTTGTGAGTGTTTAAGTTCTTATTCTGTGTATTAGCATTGCCTCTGTGCAAGTAAATCACCCTGTAGCCGATAAACCTTTGAATTAAAAAAATAGTTTTTTTCTCTTTCTTTTTGAATTTTCCATTTATTGCCGGAGTAGTAAAAGTAGCAGCAAAATAATGAAAAAAAATCAAGTTTATTTAGGTTTTAGAATCTTTTATTTTGTTTGAAATATTTAGCTTCCGGATTTTACTAATGCACCTTTAGGTTGCACTCAATGTTACTTCTGTTTATTTAAAGAGGGTCGTTTGAAAAATAACAAATTTAATAGCCACAAATTTTTAAATTAGAAATTCATAAAAATCTACACAAGAAATGATGTACGAAAATAAAGAAAAAAACTGAAAATCAAATTTAATTTTAATTTTTTTTTTCTAGAAAAGAATAACAGCTTTAACTCTTAATTTAAAAGAGAGAGAGAGAGAAAATTAAAAACACTGGTTCGCAACGAAAATAACTTTTAGGTCTACACCATAGTAGACCAGGGGCCTTATTCTGTAATTCTATTAAGCTAAAATGCTAAAATTTTGGGTTTTTAAAACAGACGGGGCGTTAGAATCAATAAAATTAAAAATTTTAAAGATGATTAGCATAAAGCTTTTAAATGAAATTACGCGTTAAAGAATTTTATTCGAAGCCAAAAAGTCCTAAATCAAATTTATAAATTTTTAGCGATAGAGTTTTAGCTTAGGAGAATTACAGAATAAGGCCTCAGAACTCAAAGCACAATTATGTACAGAAAATAAAGAATTGGATTACATTGGTCTACAGAATTCTATCCTACAAATGGCTTTAAAGCAGATCTTAAAGGTATTTACACTTTTAATGTAAATTCTTTGTTTTTTTTTTTATTTTTAAGGCCAGCACTCAAGGGACGGCCCCTACTCATGCAGTACATTGTGCTGGTCTAGGAAAATATGTTATGGGAAGGGGGAAAGAGGGAGTAGTGTTTGTAGACATTTGATTTAAACCTATAGATATCGTAATTGGCAGGAAAAACCTTCGCCGGAAGATTGTTCCACACCACCATTTATAAGAAAAAAATTATTTTTTGTGTTGTTTTAAAGATATTTAATGCAAAAAAAAAACCAACGATGAACTAGAAAAAGATTTACTGAATGTCATAAAGTTTCTGCAGTTTTAATATAAAAGGTTTTTAATATATTGGTCGCCGTAGTCTAATATGTGTTGTGTTGGCTCCGGTTTCAAACCTCAGATTTGACATCTTAAAAGAAAGAAATATGAAAAATAATTTCTATCGACCACCACCTCTTAGCAGTCTTCCGACAAAAATTTTGACAGTAACTAATTGCCATGAAAAGAATTATCAAGTCTTTCATTCGATGTTAAATTATGGGTACCTGTACAATATGGTACAATATGGATACTGTGTCTAGTTAGGCTGTAACTTTGGAAAAGAGTTGTAATGGCAAATTATATATGGGGTCCAAACATGGTTTGCTGAGTTCTAAAATAATCAATTCTGCGCCAATAACTTCAAGTATTAAACACCACGCTAAACTGAGACGAAGTAGTCAGTAAGGTGGTGCTGTGGTTTCCTATTATTTTGTTTATGTTGTTGGTGCACGGTAGTACATACAATTTTAAATGGCTATGTTGTGATACTCATATCAGATGTGTACGTGTTCTGGCATACATGTGTATGTAAGTTTAATGGCGTTTTCATTTGTACCAAAAAATGTTGCCTTTCATATATTTTTCTCTCTCATCCTGACAAAATATTGCCTTTTTAAAAAAATATCTTTTATATCAACAATTAAAAATTTGGATTACAATAAAACGAGATCAAAAAGGAATGTATAACATCCTACTTTTAAGTAATATAATAATAAAACGTTGCACATTTCTGTAGAAACGAAAACGCCATAAGACAAAAATGTTGGATTTAATTTTAATAGCAAACAAACAAAAATGGCATTTTTGCAGGCATAAAAGTCTTATAACAAATCATTTTTTTTCTTTTGTATTGAAATAATTCAGATTTTTATTATTCTAGTTTTTCGACATCTATTCAAATAATTCTTCAAAACCCAGGTCTCTTGTAAATAAAAACCTCTTCCGTTAATGATCGGCAAATTAGAGTTCGAAGCTCAACAAGATTGTTGATGTGTGTGAAGATAAGTTTTCAATTCTCTCAAATTTCCATTTTTCCAATTTTCTCAAATTCCAAAATTCCGCTGGTTATATGTACCAATGGTATGGATCAAAAGATGATAGTTTGGAGCATAATTTGTTTATAGTAGCATATGTTTACAATTTCCCATCAGGGACTGTAACGGTTATAAGTTATATCGAAAAACTTATTTTTTAATGGTTATTTTGAGAGTTTTTCCAAAAAAGGCCAGCAGAAAAAGTTATTTTTCAACGGAAAAATAAAAGTTAAAAAAAAACTCTCAAAAAGAGAGTTTTATTTTTTCGTCATAAAATAAAACTCATTTTGTGAGTTTTATTTTTCAGTCAGAAAATAAAACTCTATTTAGAAGTTTTATTTTTTCCGTCATAAAATAAAACTCATTTTTATGAAAATTTTTTTTTACACCTAATTCTGATTTGACACATTATCGTCTGCAAACTATTACAAATGTCATTTCTATCATATTTTGTTCCGTGCAGAACGTAGTAATAGACGCAGTCATCGAACCCGCTTTCATCCTCCTAGTCAAATATTTGTAACATTTTTAGCAACTTCCGGCCATTATCATTTTTAAGTATGTAAATTTGCTCTTTTATTAATATTAAAGCACCCTAAAAATCGGTTAACTTGAGATTTTAGGTATTCAGCTATAAAAAACAATAAAATAAAGATACCACAAGCAACGGTATTAGATTAAAGATTAGATTAAAGGTAAAAAAATATTAAAAATGAGTTGTATTTTATGACGGAAAAAATAAAACTCCTAAATAGAGTTTTATTTTTTAACTGAAAAATAAAACTCGAAAAATAACGGTTATTTTCCGACTGAAAAATAAAACTCAAAAATAAGTTTTATTTTATGACGGAAAAATAAAACTCTCATTTTAAAGGTTTCATCTAAACTTTTATTTCTCCGTCAAAAAGTAACAGTTAAAATCTGATTAATGATCACTTATGCAACATCACCACAGATTCTGTGAGAGCTCTCCAAGACGATTAATTTGGTATATAACATCACATATGTCTGTCGACTCTAATACGATGATTTTTTTAGTTTAATTTTTAAGCAATAACTGTTATTATAAAAAAAAAAAAATAAAAATTATTTACATTTTATTACGAAATTCTTAATTATAATTAAAAATATTTATAGGCCCGGTGGCGAATTCAAAGAGACATGGTCATTTACAAATTTTCATGGACGAATTATCGGCACACAATCAGTATCAAGTCGCATTTCACATGAAATTTTCAATATGAACATTTTTATTGATGAACCTTCGTGACAACGACATCAGCAGAAACACTTATGCATGACAATTTCATTTAAGTGACACTTTACCTAAGAATGTCCAAACTTGGCGACATTGTCTGTTATGAGTCGTTTTTAAGCTGAACTCTAAAGGAATTTGTCTGCAATAGGTCTCCATTAATGAATTAAACAGAAATAACGGAATAGTTTTGCTTTTTTTTTTTGCTTTTTCTTAGGTTTTAATATTAATTTTATTTTTTAGTTTCTCTGTTTTTTTTGTTTTGATGACTTTGACGCTTTGCTAACTTGAAGGGTCATGGTACAGTGGTTAGAGCGCTCTCACAGAAACTCATTCGACCGAGGTTCAAATCCCTGCGAAGAAGAAAAATTAAAAAATAAAATTTGTGGTTTTTCAAAAATTATAATTTAAAAATAAGAGGTTTATAGGTGAATCACAGTGATATTTTTCGATACGGTCTCTACATAAGCGACACATTATGTAAAAATTTACTAAGCAATACCCGGACTTTTACGAGACTAAATCAACTTCAGTCATATATGACGTTTTGGACAAATGCTTTAAAAATTCTTGTATGACCTCAAATAAAATTCAGCCACTGTCATCGATGATTTAGCATTGTCAGCGTTTGTCACCTTGATTTAGTGTTATTTTCGCCACCGGGTCTATACGATTTGTTATTGAGCTACAAAATCGTCTGTACACTTTTGGTGTAAAATTAAAAAAATAAATCAAGATTTTGTAACTATTGGCGGAAATCAAGTCAAACAATAACAAAATGTAAGCAGATATTATGTAGTCATGCTACGTTTGAAGTACTTACAAAGGCTTTTGCAACGAGGAGTGATTACCGCTATTGTATTTTA
The DNA here is from genome assembly GCA_963576795.1 of Metopia argyrocephala. Taxonomy (NCBI): domain Eukaryota; kingdom Metazoa; phylum Arthropoda; class Insecta; order Diptera; family Sarcophagidae; genus Metopia; species Metopia argyrocephala. The sequence goes on from OY756210.1 coordinate 112,161,974, forward strand.
AATAAAAGGAAAACAGTACTGGATAAAATTAAGATATCACAATAATATGAGAGGTTCTTTCCCCCCCCCCCCCCCTTTCCACACCTGTAAGAATTCCATCCCCAACAAAGCGACAACCTGATATTCCACTCTATCCACCTTTGATCTGCCAAATGAATGATCAGAAGAAAGCGCCACCAACTGGGAAGTAATAGGCAGAACTAAAGCAAGGACCAAAACCTACCATTAACAATTTAGCAAAAGATCCTTACCACTTCACAATAAAGAATTAACGTCAACAGATGGAGCAATTGCTGTTGATCATTTAAAGGGTGAAGGTATAAACCTGGCTTTTGAGTGATCAACTGACAGCAACTTATTCCATTGATATAAGGTGTTTAAATGGAACTATATGAACTATATCTTCAAAAGTATGCCGATAGGATAGGGTAGGGCTGTAAACGCCTGACTATTGGTTTTACACAAAAAAAGGAAACATTGCTTTTTTCAATATTTCCAATATTTAACAAAAAAAAAAATTGTCCACCGGTCTAATAAGATTTATTTATTCTTTTAAATTTTTTAGAAGACAATGAATGTCATAAGACTTTCAATACCTTCCTCATAAGTATGTATTTTCTTTGATTGTCGAATATTTAGGCTACTCTCCTACACAAAAAATTTGGATGGTCTAACTAAAGCCACTTTAATTTGAAACAAAATATTGTTTGAAGCTTCCCTAAAGCATAATATTAATTATATTCCCTTCACAAACAACCCTCGCCTTTTTTTATTTTTCATTACAGAGGTCCTGAAATGCTGGTGGCTTTTCATTCCAGCCCTTTCTCGGCTCCCTTACAACAGGGTATACCAAATAGAGGCTTTGAATTGGATGTGGATATATTATTCACCGATTCGGATTCTTATGATTTTGCTCAGGGTTCAAAAAATCTCTGTGAATTTCATATAAATGCCACAAATCCAGGTAAGTTTAGTATAAAAATATTTAATTTTTTTTTTCAAGTATTTTCTTGTTAAGTCGCTTTAATGAAATTTAAATAAAACCCGGTAATTAAGAATTAATTTCAATTAATTTTATTTACTATTGTAATAAAGCAGTTTCCATTAAATAAAAACCCTTCTACTTACGATTTCTTCCTGAAACGGTATAGCTTAAAAGCCAACAACAATATCCGGTGTAACATTGTAAAGCCAACGGCTATAAGATAATTAAAGCCAAACAGTATGAGTTTCTTGCAATTTCTTGTGCTTTTAAAACAGCTCCAAAAGTAGCTGGATGCTTAAAAGATTTTCTTATTTAATTAGTTTTTTTTTAAGGAAAAAATCATCTCTTGTTTTTTAATCCCAGTATAACTCTTTTAAGGCTTGGCTATTAAGCAACTACATAAAATAAGAGTAGACTTAGACAACAGTTTTTTTATTAATCTGAAAATAGAACAAAAACAAAATGTTAAATTAATATTCGTAGATCAATTTATTATTGAGTATTATTAACTATAAAGAGTATTATTGTTACATACTTATACATACAATGGTGGCCTTAGAACTAAAAACAATAACTTCTTTAAAGACTTTCACTCGAAAGAAGCATAATTCACATTATTGTCACTGCAACAAACTTTGCTTTAAATAGCTTGCACTTTAAAAAAATTTAAATTCATTTCTAAGTAGTTGGTCTAGTGGTTTGTGTGTTGGCTTACTAAGATGATAGCGCCGGGTTCAAAACCTCAGCTCTAACATCTTGAAAAAAAAAGAAATATGAAAAAAATATTTCTTTCATAGACTACCTCTTAGCAGACGGATGAAAAAATTTAAATTTTAAAATTTTTTCCATACCCCTCGAGGTCCTTGATGTAATTGTCGACAACTGTTGCGCTCCGTCCAATTTTTTTAGCTATTGTGCGGTTAAAATTTCCTTCAGAACGGTAAACATCGATTTAAGTCCTTTCCTATAGATTTAAAATTTTTTGTTTTGCCATTTTGACTCGTAAATCGACTAAGATGTAATAAATTGCAATAAACAAACGCCCCCAACAAATAAGCACCGCTTACGTTAAAAATAATACAAAAACAACAAAGTGCCTTTATTCAAGTAAACCAAAAAAAAAAAAAAAAAAAAAATACCAAATTTTTTAGATTTAGATTTTTTTTATAAATTCCTCAAAAAAAGGTTCCTTAGTTAAGAAACCACCATTGTCATGATTTTGTTTATATCTCAAGATGTCTGCCTTCCATTTCTATTTTAAAAATCTGGAATCGGTTAAAAATTGCAAAAGATACCGGCTCCTGATTATGGGAATTTAATTGTGCGTTTAAATAAGTGAACCGGAGTGTATGTAAATCTATACTAGTTCTGGTGGCGTATGATAAATATTAGTTTTTTATTATTATACTGACTAAATATTACTCATACGTCTACTATATGTGTGTATTAAAGAAGAAAAAATTGTAATAAATTTATTGAGTTTAAAGGTTTTTAATTATAAGAAATTATGGACAATTTTCTACTAAATTTCTAACCACAACTAATACTTTTTCATATTAACCTGTGTAAGGGTTACGGCCTAGCTTCTCGCAGTACCGCTGTTGTGTGTGTTAATTTTTATCCATGAGTAGCGGGGCCTACTGTTTACTGTCGACTCCCAACAATAGACTTGAGAAGCTAGTTCATGACAATCAATTATTCCTAGAGCTTTTGCCAAACGACTGCTGAGAGGTAGTCGCCGAAAGAAATAATTTTTTCATATTTATTTTTTTCAGAGCTGTGCTTGTCTCTGACATCTGAAAAACCAACCTGATAGGTCAACATTTTCCGCCACCTGAAGAAGCTGTTGCTGCATTCAAAATGCATGTTTTGGAGATGCCTCAATCAGAGTGGTAAAAGTGCTTCGACAATTAATTCAAATGCATGCAAAAGTGTATAGATCGTAATGGGAAATATTTTGAAAAACAATAAAGTGATTTTCGATAATTAATAATTTTTTTTTATTCTCTAATCCCGAACTATAAAAGGCATACATGACATATGCCAATAAGTCTATTAATTTTTACAATTAAAAAAGTGTGTCTTTTGTATAGGTATATACATATTTGTTTATAGAGTTAAATTTATTTATTTATTTTTTTTATAAATTTTTTTATTTATTTATTTTTTTTTTTTTTTTTTTGCTCTTGGCCGTCTGTTTGCATATTTAAATAATGCAATCAAATATTTACAAGAATTTCGAGAAAAATTGACAAATTTTGTAATACCAACACATACTTATTAAAAAAATATATACATACACTCTAACACACTATCAAAACAAATACTCGTATATACGGTAACATAGAAATGGCATGCAAACACATGCCTCTCCTTAAATTTGTCTATGCAAAAATGAACAGAATATACTTAGATGGCATGTTATATATGCAACTGACAAAAAAAATAGAAATCGAAATAGAGGAGTAATATTATATGAGAAAGCAGGCAGTCAGAGATATCAAAGATAGAAATCCTATGATTTATTCATCGATCTCTTTAATTGGCAAAAGTCTTCCTTATAAACTCTGTTAGATGGCAAGATGTAAGGCAGTATGTTCATACATACAATTAAACATATACAGATACATATACCAAATATACATGTACTTTTGCATAAATAATCAAAATCATACAATGTAATAAGAAATTCTATTTTCTTACAGAGTTGCCAAATTAAATTTTTATTTTGGCTAAATTATCATTATACTACGAAAAGTGGTCATGAATTGTTTTATTTCGAATAATTCTACTAAAATATTTTAATGGCATTTGAACAGGGACCGTAACGGTTATAAGTTATATCAAAAAACTTATTTTTTAATGGTTATTCTGAAAGTTTTTCAAAAAAAGGTCAGCAGAAAAAGTTATTTTTCAACGGGAAAAAAAAGTAAAAAAAAAACTCTCAAAAAGCGAGTTTTAGTTTTTCTTCATAAATTTTTTTTTTTCCGTCATAAAATAAAACTTATTTGTCAGTCAGAAAACAGTTACTTTACATTTTTTCGTCATAAAATAAAACTCTATTTAGTAGTTTTATTTTTTCTGTCATAAAATAAAACTCGTTTTTATGAAAGATTTTTTTTACACCTAATCGTGATTTGACACATTGTCCTCTGCAAACTATTACTAATGTATATATATATACGCAGTCACCGAACCCGCTTTCATTCTCCTAGTCAAATATTTGTAACATTTTTAGCAAGTTCCGGCCATTATCGGCTGTAATTGTAAAATTCATTCAACTTGAGATTTTAGGTATTCAGTTATAAAAAACAATAAAATAAAGATACCACAAGCAACGGGATTAGATTAAAAATAAAATCTGTATTGAAAACGAGTTTTATTTTATGACAGAAAAAATAAAACTCCTAAATAGAGTTTTATTTTTTAACGGAAGAATAAAACTCGAAAAATAACGGTTGTTTTCTGACTGAAAAATAAAACTTCTAAATAGAGTTTTATTTTATAAAGAAAAATAGGTTTCATTTAACCTTTTATTTTTCCGTCAAAAAGTAACAGTTAAAATCCGAATAATGATCATTTTTGCAAGATCACAGATTCTGTGAGAGCTGTCCAAGACGATTAATTTGGTATATACTTAACATCATATACACTGCCGCTCACTTGAATAGGTTTACTATTTTCATTACATTCAAATTAATTTTTTTCTAAAAGTAATTAAGTTTTTAGTTATATTATTTTCTAAAATGGTAAAATATTGGATTATGTGTGTTTACAATAAAAAAAATTGTTTCAATAATTAATAACTGAATTTTAGTAATTTTTTTCCCAAAACGAATATGAGCACAATTTTTTTGGGTCATTTGAATAGGTTTACTATCATTAATTTAAAAAATTAAAGAAAAAAATGATTTTTTCGTAAACCTTTTTTAATTTTTTAAGATTTCTTACAATGCTTGATGATTTATTAAGGAGTATATCCTCCTTTATTCGATATATCTTCAAGAATACAATTTGGGAGGGAGCTATAAAGGTTTTCAATTAATCATAATGAAATTTTTGGACCAAGCTTTTTTAATTCCTCCAATGAAAGCCTATTTGGTTTCGTATTGTCTGCCGGACTCGAAGACTTTGCGAGAAAGCAAGCCCTATACATTTTCTATAATATTTAAGTCAGGGGAATATAGTGGCCCCATCAACATATCGACATTTTGGCTTTAAATCCACACTTTTACAAACCTGGAATTGGGTATCGGGGCATTATTTTGTTTAAATATCCAAAGAATTGGTCTAAAAATAGTAGAAAAATATGGAAACACCTTTTCAAGTACTGTTTTGTAATTATTCGCGTTCATTTTTGATGTGAGGAATTGAAGCACAAATGTACCATAATATGAAATCGCCCCCCACACCATTACACTTCCCTCACAGAGACGAGACGACTAAGGTAGCGTTCCTCCTTATGTTGGTCGTGGAAATAGTAGTTGTATCCATCCGGACCTTCCAAGTTAAACATTTTTTTCGTCTGAGAAGGCAACACGATACCACTCATTTTTATCGTTCATGTGTTCTCGTGAAAAATAAGACCGTGTCGCTTTACGAGCAGCAATAAAAGATGTTTTTTTTTAATTTTTAATCTCCTTAAATGTTTAGAACGTCGAATAATACATTTTACAGTGCCTATGATAGCTGTGATACCCAATTTTTGTCTAATTTTTGCAGCAAAATCGCTCGAATTTGAGGCAGCTCTTACAATAACTCTTCTGTCCGCTTCTGTTGTGGCTTTTTTCGTCAGCCCTTTCATGTTTTTATACTAATCGGACAGATTTCTTAAAAAAATACTTACAACATTCTGGCTGCGATCAATTTTTTTGTCGATATACCTATGGCTTAAGTCAGTTTCATTGAATGCTTTAATTTTACCTCTTCCTTCTTCAGTTAAACCCTTGCTGCGCCCCATTTTACGTAAAATATATAAAATATTATTGCAGTAACTCACAAATATTTAAAATTTTAATTATACTGTCGATGGGCAAAAGCAAACTAATTTTATTCCTATTGAACCTATTCAAGTGACCCAAAATCTACACCTGTTTTCGCAGCATTTTGAAGTAGAATCAAAAAATAACAAATTTTTATTTATTGTACCGTTATTCTTTTCTTCCTAAAATATGATTATTCATAATATCTCTTAATTTAAGTGAAAAAAAAATTATTCTCCTAAAGTTTATATGAAGAAAAATTAAAATATAAGAGCAAAAATTAATAAACCTATTCAAGTGATCGGCAGTGTATGTCTGCCGACTCTAATACGATGATTTTTTTAGTTTAATTTTTAAGCAATAACCGTTATTTGCTGTCCCTGAATTTGAAAGAAAAAATTGAATTTTTATATACTGGAAATATTTTGCAAATTTTACAAAAAAATGAAAATTTCTTAAGAGAACTAAAAGCAATAATTAAAACTAATTAACCAGTTAAGTTCTATTTCTTATTTTTGCACCAGAGCTAAAAATATGGCAATTTTAAACATCAAAAAGCACTAAAAATAGTGCCAAAAGCACTAAGTTGGCATCACTGCTTACTGTTTAATTTCTATGCACGTTGTACCCAAATATCTGTTTTTTTTTTTCCAGAGTTCAAATTTTTCCATTTATGAATACTCAAAAACTAACATTTATGAATATTATCAAGAATGCGATTTTTCAAAATTTTTATTTTTCTTCACGCACATGAACGAGCAGCAAAATTTATTTTCTTAAAATCACACGCAAACGTGTGCATTCATTTTTTTTTAAGCGTCCATATATATAAATCCATATAGTGAAGAAATTTTTTTATTTTCTTCATGCACATAAACGAGAAGCAGAATTTTTTTTTCACATGCGAACGTTCATATTTTTCTAAGCAAAATTGTTTCATGACGTTGTTGTTGTAATGCATTCATAAATTTTTGGAATTTTTGCCTGTCGCCAACACACAATACAACAGTTACATAAAAAAATCCCAAATAGAAGAGTATTGTTGTTGTATATACATAAATACGTACACTTGTAAATTTGAATTTGACACTTGAAAAGCAAAGCGAGTATACGTGAGCGAGTAAGTGTGTGAAAAAATATTCATACTCATAAAAGAGTATTTGTCAAAATTCTAATTTTTCATAAATGAATATGCGTCTAAAAAATAAAAAAAGGAATATTCACACATGAAAAAGAGTAAATCAAAATATTTTCTTGTTTTTTTTCAAACACGTGTGAGGAGAAAAAAATAAAAACTAAATGCACACGTCCCACTCATAAGTGAAAAGTGAGTGAACGATTTGGTACTCTGCTTTTTTCTCTTTTCTCTTGTGACTATAGTTTTCGTTTAAAATTAAAATAAAAAAAACCCACCCTACTTGCATATTTATTTATTTAATTTCTTCTTTGTTAAATACCCATTGATATCTTTATATTACCGTATGATATATAATAAAACAAATATATCGACTGGATAAAATACGTTAAATACAGAAGGCAAATTAAAAATTTTTTTTTCTGATAATAGAGAGAGAAAGAGAGTACACTCTGTTATTTGTGGTCTTGAATAAAATTATAAGTTTACGACTATGAATGTACATATCGTCGATGGAATTAAACAACGGTGTAACTGACAAAACCTTAAATGTGCACCAGAGCCAAAAAACCTGTATGAAAGTAGAACAAAGACACTGCTATTTTTCAAAACGCTGACGGCTTAAGTGAATTTATTTTTATCGTAGGAATCTGAGACCGGGAGCAATCGACGAGTACTTTTTTTCTGATAAAAATGATGCAAAAAACGTATTTTCGACTTTTTTCAGTTACAGCGTTCTTTAATTCTTGCGACGATATGTGTGTATAGTACGTATGTTATTTATGCATATGCAAATTATTTTATTTGTTATTTCTTCATATGTACGTATATCTGCCTGTGTATGGTTAGTCTTTGCATATATAAATTTTTGTAACTATTCCGTACATCACAGATATTGCCATGACTGATTTCCATGTTGATTAGAATTGCATTTCAATGATGTCGTTTTGTGTACTGCAATTACTTTCTTACTATTAAAGTTCTTGTTATTATTTCTTCTAATAAAGATCAATATTTGTACTTACACTCGAAAATAAAAATTCGTTTCATAAAAGTGAATTAAGGGGGCAATATGTAGAATAAATTTATAATCAATGTTTATTGCTTTAGGAAGTTTATAAAATCGCAGTCAGAGAAAAGAAAAAACTAATGCCCGTATTCATAAAAAATAAAACAGTTTTATTAATTGCTTATTTGACAATTACTCCATAGAAATATGTCAAATAGGCATTCTATAAACCAATTTCATTTTTTTAAAGACGCTTTTTTCGCTTTTTTATTCCCTTTTAAATGATCAGTTTTACTAGGATTCAAATTCGGATTTTATTATTTTTTTTTTTTATTTGTGACCAATACTCAGGGATGAACCCCCACTAAATGCAGTGCATTATATTGGAATTTTTGGAAAGGACAGTATACATTTATGACACAACATAGGAATGAAAAAAATTGCTGTGAATTGATCATTCAAAGGCCAGTGTTATACCTTCACCCTTGAATGATCAACAGCAATTACCTCTTTGTTGCATGTTGATTGTGTGGTGAGTGTATTCGCTAAGTAGGTTTAGCTGTTATCTGCTACTTCCCAATAGGTGGCGCTTTTCTCCTGATCACTCGTTTTTTGTTGACATTGGTTAAGGTGGAATAGAGTGGAATGTCGTGGAGCGGTTCCTTTGTATGTAGATGGTCTTCTTGGAGGGGGGGGCCTCTTATTTTTAAATTATAATTTTGAAAAAACGACAAACTACCTTTTTCATTTTTTCACATTTGCTGGGATTTGAACCTGGGTCGTTGGAGTTTTTGTGCGAGCGCTCTAACCACTATACCACGCCCCCCCCCCCCCTTGAGAGCACCAACTCGACACATCTCTGAGAGTATCAGTCACGGATACTGTATGTGGTTTACGAAATTTCATTCCAGGATATTTGATAATTTTCTATTGTGCTCTGAAATGTGTTCGTATTGCTGTGTTGGCATGTGCAAGTTAATTTTTAAATCTTTTATTTTTTGCTGTTGCTAGTGATCAACCCAAGTAATAAAAGGCTAGTTTAGACCACATCCTCTCAACATTTTTTTTTTTTTTTGTTTTTTTGTAATTTTTTTTAACCTCAATTGTAAATATTTTTGCTTTCCTATCATTGACCAAAAATGCCATTTAAATAACTTTCAAGAAAAACCATTTTTATTTTATTTTTAAATATCCATTTTACCAATTAAAAAGCATTAATATTTTAATTGCAACACATGCAAACACATGTAAATACGTCCCCAGCAGAAATTAGTGCTTACCAGTAAGCTATTTTGCAAAGGGAGAAAACGTAAACAATCACTTACTTGTGCGCATCAATAATGCATGATTTTTATATGAAATGAGCCGCTAAAATGCAATACAAATGCAAATTTAATGCAACCAGTAAGCAAATATTATACAAAATCAAAAATAATACCTTACCCTATAGCATTTTTGGAAGCTTTAATGTATAAAAAAATATAATATAATGCTTCCATTATTGCTTACAATTTTATTTATTAATTGTTTCCAAATCTTAAAAATTTTCTGCTGGGTCTGTACATTCTTTCAAAAATGTTTATTTTTATTTTGAAATAATTCTGTGGTTTTCTTTTTATTTATTAGTAAATAAATTTATTTAAAATTCTTTTTTATTCCAACATTTTTTTTACTTAATACCTATGGTTTAGTAGTTATTGGTTAGACGAAATAAAGTAATATTTTCTAATTCTTTTTCTAATGAACTGCATGCTTCTATAATTCAATATAATTGTGGTTGAACTGTTGCAAAAAGAAAACAAAAGTTTTTATTTTTATTCAGTTCTCTTTTTAATCAGTCGTAATTTATTTTTTTTTTTTATTTGATTTGTTTAATTTGATGCTATCCAATACAGATATAAATTTGAAGAGCATATGTAGAATAATTAAAATGTTTAAACAACAAGTGATGATGATACAATTAATTAGTATATTCAGAGAGTGAGAAAGAAAGAGAGAGAGAGAGAGAGAAACCTCTTGGATAAATTCCTATTATTCCATCTGTATAGAATGTCTCATCCAATTGCATTTTGTAGACCAATACAACATTCAAATTTACAGCATTAGCACATTGAGTGTGGAACTCAAATTGTACGTTTCCGTACGACACCTATCCCGTCGTAGTGCCATGCCATGTCGTACGTTTCGGTACGACAGTCATTGTTTTTACTTAGAGCCTGTAGTTCCTTTATATACAATACTGAGTGGAATTTGTTGAGATTTTTAAATAAAGAAAGCTTTACTGAATATTTTTACAAAAGGATGATTTTTTGAGGTTTTATAAAGTGAAAAATGTATGAAATGTATTTTTTTTCTTTAAACTTTTATTAAAACAGAGCAAGTTATTATTTTTATTGTGATAATTGTAGTCGCCGTGGTCTAGTGGTTAATATGTTGGCTTACTAAGACGATAGCGCCTTGTTTAAATCTCAGCTCTGACATCTTGAAGAAAAAAAAAAAGAAATATGAAAAAAATATTTTTTTCGGCGACTACCTCTCAGCAGTCTTCTGGCAAAAGCTCTGAGAGTAATTGATTGCCATGAAAAGCTTCGGAGTTGACTTTAAACTGTAGCTCCCGGTACTCATGGATACAAATTAACACACACAACATGAGTGCTGCGAGAAGCTAGGCCGTAATCCTGACACAGGGTTGTAAAGGCCAGTTATGTATATATGTATGTATGTGTGGCAAGTGGCACCGTCCTGTTGAAACGACATTCATATCTTTCATTTCGGACCATAAAAAGTTCGTTAACATCTCACGATAGCGAGCAACATTCATAATAACTGCCTGACCGAACTCATTTTGGAAAAAAATACGGCACGATGATGCTACCAGTCCATAAACCGCACCAAACAATCACTTTTTGTGAGTGCATTGGTTTATCGACAATAACTCTTTGATTATCATAAGCCCAAATGCGGCAATTCTGCGCGGCAATTATTGACGAATCCACTGAGATAAAAATGTGCCAAATCACTGAAGATGATTTTCTTCGAAAACTGATCATCGACTGTTGACATTTCTTGCCACCATTCTGACCATTAACGACATTTGGAATGGTCAAGAGGCTTTATTTCTTGAGTCAATTGTACCTTTTAAGTGTGTAAATACAAATTTTTATGAATAATGTGCACCAATAACATGCGTTAGAGGTGTAATTGTTGGGCACGACGGCGAACTGAGGTGGTACGTCTGTCTACGTACTGGAACTGGATATTCGCCACACATCATATTCCAATATTAATTCCATATTTCTAGTTAAAAAAAAAAAAATTAAATTTGTTTTTATGTCCTTTGGCTTCTTAGCCTTAAATTAGCGCACACTTTATATAGCAATGCTGAACTCAGTAACATGACAGACAACCATATTTTATTATTCTATCTTTACAAAATGCTCTTCTTGTAAAAACTAAGTTTAGGCAAATGAAAATCTGTATGCAATTCTATTTTTATATAATTTTTTAATATAGACACATATGTATGTATGTATGTATGTATGTATGTACATATGTGTGTATGTGTTCTTGAAAGGGCAGCATTGATTGTTCTTTTAATTACTATGGAAAATAAGAGTTTTAAAAAAGTATTTTATACTGATCTATGAGTAATTTTTTTTTTAATTTCCATATTATTAACCAAATGAATAAATTGCTAAACTTTCTCGTACATATTAAATATTGTATGAGCCAGTAAATTAATTATCTACACACATACATGCATATAATAGAGAATATAAACCAACAACATGTTATTGTTTCGAAAGTATCCAATAAATAATAATAATGAAATCAAGTGACGGATAAGTGCCCTGTAGAAAATTTTCGGAATTTTAAATATTGTCATGTAGTAGTTGAGTAATATTTGATATTTGAAATGCCTATAGACTTATTCATAAACGATAAATGTATGAATTTAAAAAAAAAATTTAAGATATTTAATAAAAATGTCTGCTTCTAATTTTTCAACATTTTATCGCTACTCCTTTCTGTAGCATCATCCGAAAAGTTTTGAAAGTAAAAATAAACAATTTTTATAATATATCTCACACTTGAAAAAAAAAAATTAATTAAATTACAGTCGAATTTGGTTATAAGAAAATGTAAAAAATATTAATTTCGATAAATTCAAAACTATTTCATTTAAACGAGCTCTTAAATTATTATTGAAATAAATTTAAATCTATTTGTTTAAAACATTTAAAGTATCTCTCTATATGTCTGGAAAAAACTATAGGCTATATATAGGGAAGACAAATTTGAGGTGAGGAAGTAAATGTAAATGGAAATTTATAATTAAATATAATGTCTGGCAAATGCCTACCTCTAGCACGTAGGAAGAGGTCCACACTTTTCACCAAATTTTTAACCACATTTTGCAACAAAAGTTGTCTTATCTCGTTAATGGAGCACAGAATGTATTCCTTCAGAAAGTTAGTTGTTAGTGAGTTATTCATGTAAACACGGTCTTTCAAATGAACCCAGAGAAACTAATCCAGCGGTGTTAAATCACAAGCAGGAGACGACCAATTAACTTCGGCAAATCTTGATCGGAAAATTTCTCTAAATTGGAAAATTGGAATTGGAATCGTGGAAGCCTTGGTCTAGTGGTTAATGTGTAGGCTTACTAAGACGATAGCGACGGTTTCAAATCTCAGCTCTGACTTCTTGATAAAAAAAAGAAATATTAATAAATTATTTCTTTCTGCGACTAACTCTCAGTAGTCTTCTGGCAAAAACTCTGGGAGTAATTGATTGCAATGAAAAAGCTTCTCAAGTATGTCGTTCGGGGTCCACTTTAAACTGTAGGTCCCGGTACTCATGGATAAAAATTAACACACACAACATAAGTGTTGCGAGAAGCTAGGCCGTAACCCTGACACAGGGTTGCAATGGCCAATTATGTATGTATATACGTATAGCTAAACTGTTTGTCTGGTCGTGTGGCTAGTGGCGCAGTCCTGCAAAAACCAAAGATCACTCATGTCAACATTAACCAGTTGTGGCCACAAAAAATCGATTACTATGGTCTTATCACTAAAAACGTTGTTTTCGTTTAGTTTTTTACAACAGCAATTCACAAATATGCGACGTTTTACTAAATAAATGTCAAATGACATTCCATTTTATCTACCTTTAGCATAAAATTAATGATTAGCCACCTACTGGGAAGTAATAGACAGAACTTAGCCAGGATCGTAGCCTACAAAAAAACTTAGCAAAGATCATTACCACTTTACAATATTCACAATTAACATCGACAGATAGGAAAATTGCCGTTCATCATTTCAAAGCTTAAGATATAAAACTGGCCTTTGTATAATCAACTAAGAGCAATTTGTCTCATTGTCTTAAGGCACTTAATAGAAAAAAAAGAAGGTTAAAATCTTAGTACCTGCTATACAAAGTAAAAATTGATTTTTTGTATATATAAGGGTGGTAGTGTAGTTGTAAGAGCGCTCGTATACAACACAAAAGAAGCCCAGGTTCAAGTCCCAGTACTGGAGAAAATTAGGAACAAATAATTCGTGCGGCATATCACAGTTTTAAGTACATAAAATATATATGTATATATTAGAGGTTTCTCCCCTACCTCCAAAAATTCCATTCCACTCTATCCATCTGTGATCTGTCAAATGAATGAGAAAGCGTCACCTACTGGCAAGTAATAGACAGAAACAAGCAAGGATCTAAACCTACCAAGAAGAACTTAGCAAGATCTTTACTACTACACAACAAAAACAAAAGTTAACATCAATAGATGAGGCAATTGCTGTGGATCAACTTGTCCCATTGACATTAGGCGCTCAATAAAAATAAATTCCAATACAATGCACTGCATTAGTAAGGTTGTAACCCTATTAACAAACAAAAAAAAATCTTTATAACGGTGATAGCAGCTTGGAGTTGGTTTAGTTGGAATGGCATTGAGAACGTTTAAAGCAAAAATTTCTACATTTGATAAAAATTACTTCAGAGTCAATAGAATTTATCTGTCAAAGAGTAAGCAGAATAGGACTATTTGGAATGGTAGTTCTCATGCAAAGTAAATATTGATCTTTATATGTCTTAAGAACAATAATAGTGAAAGTTTTCAGAGTTGGGTTTATTGCATTAGATTTAATTTTCCACTAAATTTAGTGGTAGTGGAAAAAATAGTGCATTATCGCCTATAATATTTAGTGGTAGTGGAAATTTAGTGCATTAAATAAAACCATTTTAGTGGTAGTGGAAATTTAATGCATTAAAAAAAAACAAATTTAGTGGTAGTGGAAATTTATTGCATTAAATAAAAAAAATTTAGTGGTAGTGGAAATTTATTGCATTAAATAAAAAAAATTAGTGGTAGTGGAAATTTATTGCATTAAAAAAAACAAATTTAGTGGTAGTGGAAATTTAGTGCATTAAATAAAACAAATTTAGTGGTAGTGGAAATTTAATGCATTAAAAAAAACAAATTTAGTGGTAGTGGAAATTTATTGCATTAAATAAAAAAAATTTAGTGGTAGTGGAAATTTATTGCATTAAAAAAAACAAATTTAGTGGTAGTGGAAATTTATTGCATTAAAAAAAACAAATTTAGTGGTAGTGGAAATTTATTGCATTAAAAAAAAACAAATTTAGTGGTAGTGGAAATTTATTGCATTAAATAAAAAAAATTTAGTGGTAGTGGAAATTTATTGCATTAAAAAAAACAAATTTAGTGGTAATGGAAATTTAGTGCATTAAATAAAATAAATTTAGTGGTAGTGGAAATTTAGTGCATTATATAAAATAAATTTAGTGGTAGTGGAAATTTAGTGCATTGAATAAAACAAATTTAGTGGTAGTTCAAATTTAGTGCACTGAATGAATCGATTTTAGTGGTAATGGAAATTTAGTGCACTACTTCTGAATGATTAGCGGCTGGCAATATTAGCAGTCCGCGCCATTAAAATCTTACCTATGGTGAACTGAATAATATATTACATTTGAAAGTACTAAAATTCTTATTAAAACAATATCAACAATTATTTACTTTATACAGGCGGTCTCAGTAAATTAAGAAAATAACATTCACAACAATTTATTTTGACATTGACTTAAGCTATGTATGCATATAATAATATTATATCCATATATGAAGGTATATTAAAACGATAGTGGAACTGAGGTAGTGGAACTAAATTTCCATTCCACTATAGTGCCAATGGAGTTATATTCCATTACCACTAATTATTCAAAATTAGTGCACTAAATTTCCACTACCACTAAAATCGATATATTTAATGCAATAAATTTCCATTGCCACTAAAAATTTTATATTTAATGCAATAAATTTCCACTACCACTAATTTTTTTTTATTTAATGCAATAAATTTCCACTACCACTAAATTTTTTTTATTTAATGCAATAAATTTCCACTACCACTAAATTTGTTTTTTTTAATGCATTAAATTTCCACTACCACTAAATTTTTTTTATTTAATGCAATAAATTTCCACTACCACTAAATTTTTTTTATTTAATGCAATAAATTTCCACTACCACTAAATTTGTTTTTTTAATGCATTAAATTTCCACTACCACTAAATTTTTTTTATTTAATGCAATAAATTTCCACTACCACTAAATTTGTTTTTTTTAATGCATTAAATTTCCACTACCACTAAATTTTTTTTATTTAATGCAATAAATTTCCAGTACCACTAAATTTATTTTATTTAATGCACTAAATTTCCACTACCACTAAATTTGTTTTTTTTAATGCAATAAATTTCCACTACCACTAAAATGGTTTTATTTAGTGGTTAACTATCTGCATTTAGTGGTGGCTGCAATATTGCTGCATTAATACTAAGTGGTTTAGTGGTAGTGGAAACGATAATGCATTATAAATTCAATGCAATAAACCCAACTCTGAAAGTTTTAAATATGAAACACACTGTTTCGTTGGTAATATATGTACATGATCAATCAAAGACTGTACGACGTTGGATTTTTATTTTATTTTAATTCAAATTCAGGTAGCGAAGTACGCCCTGGTATAGTTAGTTTTGAAATATTTCGATAAAATACCCAAAAAAGATTGAAAAAAATCTGTATGTAAAATTTAATCTTTTTTGTGAACGCAGAATACAGGTTTTTTATGACAACGGTCAACAATTTTTGACTGTCAACGAAGGTTAATAAGAAAATTATATTTCTAAAAAGTATTGCATCAGTTTATATTGAATAACACCAATTAACACTTCCTTGGGCAAATACAGCTTCAGTTGACTAAAAGCAATTTATTTTTCACGCGTCAAGCACTCAGGGAAGAATCTCATGCAATGCATTGTATTGGTGATAGAAAAACAAGTTCTTGGAAGGGTAGAGTATATAGAAATATTGTATAAATTTAATCGTTGTTGTAACTTATATTTTAAAAAATTTGAAGGGGAAAACTATTCGTTAAACAAACTGTGTGGCTAAAAACAAATTTTCTTTGTAAAACATTGTACTATTTACTGGTCAATCGAATACTAATGAGTTTGGCGACCACGAAATACGAACAGCATATAAAAATTAAAGATTATTGAGAAAAAATTCCCTTTTTTTGTCAGTATACTGTGCATTGTAGTATCAAGAGCACAATAAAAACTTCGCTACATTGAAAAGACTCTCTTTGCATCAATAAAGTTGAAATATGATAAAAATATTTCTTTCGGCGACCACCTCTGGGGAAAGCTCTGCAAGCAAGACCATCTGCAAGAAACCGCCCCCTGACATTTTTAATCCATTCCACCAAAAACCAATGATCAGGAGTACAGCGCCACCTTCTGGGAAGATAACAGCTAATCTACTGAAGACGCTCACCATTCACATTAAACATCCACCGACAGATTAGGCAATTGCTGTTTGATCATTCGAGGGTGAAGGTATAACACTGGCTCTTGAGTGGACAAATTTACAGCAACTTGTTTCAATAAAAGGCGCAAAATATACAAAAACACCTATGAAAAGAAAAAAAAGTTGTTTTTTTGGCTTTAGCAAAATAAAAAATAAATAAAAAAAAATTTAAGATAAAATTTTCTTCCCATAATATTAATGGTTTTGAGTTAAAAATTTATTCATATTTCAAAAGGGTTTTTGATTATTTCACTGCAGTTTAGACTGTACGACTGTGGAGAAGTCTAAAGCCCCCTTTACATGTATTAATATTTAGATTTTTTTTTCTTAGACCATAATAACTTTACTTTGCCAACAAATACCTTCACAGTCAACAAAATTCAAAAATTATAAGTATTTAAGCCTCTCTACTAGCTGAACTGTTTCGAATTATTTTTAAAGTCATAATAAAACTCGCTTTGTCTAATACGAGAGACGACTAGATTCCAAAGTATTTTTGAATACTACTTTAGACCACAGAAAAGTATTTCTTTAACAACTTTAACTTATTTTTACATACTCGTACATGTATGTATGTACATACGTTAAACAGCAATATAATTTAAAAAACCATATGAATATATAGGCGTACGTACATATTTGTTCATGCTTTATGTGATTTTAAAATTTAAGTCTATGAGAGCAAACAATTAAAAGAAGAATAATTAATGGCGAAAAAAAACATTATTTTTTACCAAATTTTACTGCTACGCACACACAGAAAGAGAGTAATAAAGTTTTATAATTAAAAAGTTTACAAATGTACAAAAATTCATTTAACACTCGAAGTGAATTTAAAATGATTTTTTTTTTTCTCATTACTTTTATAAATAAAAAAGAACAGAATATATGCAAAATGTTGTTGTTCTTACTCTATGCCAACGCTAGTTTTTCAACTGTTTCATATACACTTTCCAATTTCCGCTTCCGTTTAAATTTGGTGGTGCTCTTCTTCATTTGCTTATGAAAAATAAAAAAAAGCCAAACAAAAAAGCAACCAAAAAAATCATAATTTCCATTTGGGTTACAAAACTCAGGCATTTACTCCAGCATACATATATTTATACACTATATATATGTATGAGTGTGTGTGTGTGTGTGTTAAACAAATATTTACAGCAAAATAATAACGAAAAAAGTGTGCGGCAACAAGCGCAAAAAAAGGGAAGAGGAAAAATAAATTAAACAAAATAAATTTAAATTGAATGTTTTGTTTATTTTTTCATAATAAACACATACTCATAAATACGTACACACACACACACAGACACATACATACATATATATATGTAGGGTTTTTCAATAAGAGCGCTACAAAAGATTTTTAAATAAAACAAAAACGGTTTTGGTTATCAATAAAATTCTTTATTCCTGTAAAAGTAAGTTCGATGCCATTATGTATGGAACTCGATTTCTTTGGCATGGCCACCACAGAGGCACGCTTGCAGATGTACAGACACTGAACCCAATTTTCGACGGTTTTCAAGCATAAATCAGCCAATACTGCTGCAATTTCACATTCGATATTCGTACGAAGTTCATCAATCGTCGTTGGCTTGTTGGCAAAGACCATAGACTTGACGTAGGCCCCACAGAAAATAGTCTAACGGAGTCAAATCGCACGACCAAGGCGGCAAATCGACTGGACCATTTCGTAAGATAACACGTTCTCCAAACTTGGTTTCCAATAAATTGATTGTGACATTCGCTTAGTGGCTTGTGGCTCCGTCCTCTTGGAACCACATGTCCTCCAAGTCCATATCATCCAGTTAGGGCCAAAACTATTCGATTATCATTGAACGGTGGCGATTCCCACTGGCCTTGATCATCACGGAAGAAGTACGGCCCAATGACGCCGCCGGCCCATAAACCGCACCAAACCGTAATTTTTTCCGGATGCCATGATGACTCATGGAGTACGTGTGATTTGCTGCCTGACAAATAAAGCATATTTTGTTTATTGACGAAGCCATTCAGCCAGAAATGAGCCTCATTCATATTCAAGTTGTTGTTCAGCCCAATTCACGAACATGCGACACTTCTGGTGGTCAAGCGGCTTCAGTTCTTGCGTCAATTTGATCTTGTAAGGATGTAAGCAAATATCTTTTCGCAAAATTTGCCACAACGACGTCACAGAAATTACCAACGCTTGAGAACGACGTGTGTGAGACACATTTGGGCTTTCTTCAACTGAAGCCTTAGCGGCAGCAATATTCTCGACACTACGGGCACGTGTTTGTTTTACTGGAATGGGAACATTTGTACTGTGCTTGTGGATTAAATTTTTTCCACTAGACGCTCAATTGCTGATCTGCTAGGACGGTTATGACGACCATAAATTGGACGTAGCGCTCTTCTACGTTGAGTCCACTGACTTCGAATTTCGGTGGGTAATTTTAATTATTTCGACTCGTTGTTGGCTCGTATATCTTTCCATCATGAAATGGCAAACCTTACTGAAGTGAAATGTCAAAAAAGCGTCGTTTGCTGTCTCTGTCGCTCTACTTTTATAGCGTCCCTTTTGAAAAACCCTGTACATACCAAAAGTAACAACCATACATGTAGAGATAGAAATAAGTTTAAAAATTATATATTTATTCATAGAAAATTTGTTTTTCATTTAAATTATTTTTTTGTTATTTTTGTTTGGTGCGGTTTTAAAAACATACACACAATCAAAGTTTACTTTACACATACAAATTTCAAATAAATTTTTTAGAAAAACATTAAAAAGTTAAAAAACAAAAATAAAAATAAAACTGTGTACGTGTGAACCTACACTTTTACTCTCTTTTTCACGATATTTTGTTATATTAATTAAATATTTTCGATATAATTTAATTAAAAAAATTTATTATCAATTGGAAATTAAAGTATTAGTTCCTTCAAAAAAGTTTAAAATAAAAGCAAAAAATTATAAAATAAATAATAAATAAAAAAGACAACATTTGCTAACTGCTGAGGTAAGAACAAACCAATATCCCTGGAGAGGGGGGCAGGGGGGTCGTAGCATAGTAGCAGAGCGCTCGCACAGAAACTCACACGACCAAGGTTCAATCCCAGCGAAGGACAAAATTATTAAAAATAAAACTTTGCGGTTTTCTAAAATTACAATTTAAATTAAAAATTAAATAAAAAAAAATTAGAGGTTCCACCCCCTCAAGCAAGACCATCTGCAAGATACCGCTCCCTGATATTTCTAATCTATTCCACCAGAAACCAATGATCAGGAGTACAGCGCCACCTTCTGGGAAGATAACAGCTAATCTACTGAAGACGCTCACATCCACCAACAGATGAGGCAATTGCTGTTTGATCATTCGAGGGTAAAGGTATAACACTGGCTCTTGACAGAAACTTGTTTCATCAACAAAAAAAGGCGCAAAATATACAAACATCTATGAAAAAAAAAACATATCAACCATCTTCACATTCCAATACAATGCACTGCATGAGTAGGGGTTTACCCCAGAGATTGGTCTTAAAAAAAAAGAAAAATAACAATTCGATTACCTCATCACTACTATGGTTCAGTCTATACAGAGAGCCTTATGGCTTGGCCTTTCATATGGCCTCAGAAAAAATCATCCAGTGGCACTTAATAAAAAGAACAAGGCCATCAATTTACATCGCCAAATAGTGAAAATAAGGCGTTCAAAAGACGAAACAAAATTCAAACTGAAATTGTTAAAAATTTGCCCAGTCTTTATAAAGATGTTTTTATTTATTTATTTAAATTTAGGTCTATGGACAATACATCCTTACAGACTAAGGTAAAATTATATATACATACATTAATAATTAGGCATATTAGGTATTTAAATATAAAATAATTTTACTTTTTACTACATAATTACTTTCAGCAAAGTTTATAAGATGATAACAATTATTAAAATGTACACAAAGACGACGAAAGGGATCATTATCAGCATAGGTTGATCTATTGAATTTTACATTAATTAATTGAAAATTCCTAGTTTGACGGGTTGGAATACAAAAATTTATTTTACTAGTCAGGTACACAGAGTCAACATCACCACGAATTAAATCAAGAAAAAAAGTAACACTTAACATAACGCGACGACTTTTTAACGTTCTTAATTTAATGAGAGCAAGCCTACTAGTATATGATGGCAATACATATGAATTCCATCCAAGACCTCGCAGACAAAACAATAAAAACTGCTTTTGTACAGATTCAATTTTTTCTATGTGGATATTATAGTGTGGATCCCAAATGATTGATCCATACTCAAGAATGGGACGAACTAACGAAGTGTATAGTAATTTAGTGATATAGGGATCTGACAACTCCTTGGACCAATGTTTCATAAAGCCAAGGACACCATTAGCTTTGTTAACCATTGATGTTATATGATCACGGAAATTAAGTCGATGATCCAACAATAAACCAAGATCACTAATATTATCAACTTTAATAAGCATTACATCATTAAGGTTATAACAAGTATCTGAATTACGTATTCTGTAGAAAGACATTTGTTTACATTTCTTAATATTAAGTTCCATTAAATTTATTTGGACACCAATTATAAAATTTGTCGATATCCAATTGCAGCAAACTATGATCTGTGGGGTTTTTCAAAGTTTTAAAAATCTTTACATCATCAGCAAACATTAGTATATTCGAATATAGAATGACAGTAGGCAAGTCATTAATAAATATAGTAAATAACATGGGACCCAGATGACTTCTTTGGGGGACACCAGAAGGAACACTAATATTTCTCAATAAAGTATCTCTGTTACGAGCTTCAAATGATATTTGCTTTCCCATTTTTGGTGTTTTAACTATTTCGTGTAACAACTAAACCTTTTTTAACGGTACAGTTTAGAAGCAATCATTGTATGACATACATACGTAATTGACCATTACAACACTGTGTCAAGGTTACAGCCATGCTTCTTGCAGCACTCATGTTGTGTGTGTTAATTTTTTCCCATGAGTACCGGGACCTACAGTATAAAGTCGACTCCGAACAATAGATTTGAAAAGCCAGAAGACTGCCGAGAGGTAGTCTGCGAAAGAAATAATTTTTTTATATTACTTGTTTTCAAGATGTCAGAGCTGAGGCTATAGAAACACGAATTTCAATAGACATCGATTTTCATCACATACCAGTATGTCTCAGGGTCATTGAACCAGGAGATAGAGGTGCAACACCGAAGTCGGAGCGAGAAAGTGTGTGCGCATCTTTGATTTAAACTCACTAATAACTCATGTTTCGAAAAGTATGAAAATTATTGATTTAATTTGAAAAGAAAAAAAAAAATTAGGAAAAGAAAAAAATACATCAATTTATGAAGAACATTTGTTTCTTTTGTTCTGTTGTTAAACATTCCAAATTGATATTTTCATTTTAAATTATCTCATTATTTATGTGTAAATAATGAATTTTTTGTTTATGCTACTTAAGGAAATTTCAATAATTAATTTCTTGTTAGCATAACAATAGACAGACAATAAATCTGTCAATACAAACTCTTCTAAAATCATAACCACCACCCACCCCCCAAACCATTAACTAAATATTGTATGTATGTTTGTATGGTAATTGATATTTTTATTAATAAGCATAACAAGCCAATAATAAAATAAAAATACAAAAATATTGAACATTAAATATCCATATAAATTATTTTGCTATCGATAACAGTAATTCACATAAAAATCACACACACAATAAAAAACATTCAAACATACTTCGATGGTAGTACCCACCTCTAGAAAAACAGTATGTTCGTATTCATAAAAAAAAAAAAAAGAAACACATTTTATCTGAAAGGGATGAAGCTAATAAGTAATAAAATATTGCATATATGTATATACGAGTAATATGTACTATAACTGTTATACATATATACACAATAAAAATATAGATAAACATATTAAATTGTCATTTCCGTTTCCAGGTTTATAAGGGCAATCACATTATTTCCTACTGTCCCTCTGTCTCCTTTTCTCCTTTTTCTGTGTTAAAGCCACCAAATCGTTTTCTATACGAATTTATGAACGTTAAAGTCCTTGTAATTGTTTGAGGTTTTTTCTATACATAATGATATAAAAATCGTATGTCCGTCTGTCTGTCCATTGTTAAATTGCATGCATATGCTCGTTTATTTATTTCCGTTGACATCAGCTTATTTTCTGTTATATTTTTTTGTACACATTTCTGTGCTTTTTTTTTTTTTTGTTTCTTAAATTTTATTTCATTTTATTTTTATCATTCTTTCCTTAATACGAGTGATTATCATAAAATAAAATTATATTCATAGATATGTATGTACTCATACATACATACATTCATTTGTATATGAAAATTTGGTTACGTTTGTATAGGTTTGTGTATTAAAAATTTACGGTTTTGTTAAAGGATTTTATTGCTTTCCATTTCCAGTGAACAATAATCTTTTTCTTTTTTTTTTTTTTTTTTGGAAAAAGTAGCCGTTAAAGTGTTATTGAATAAAATTGTGATTAATTTATTATTATGGCAACTTAAGTATCCTTGCTTAAAAGGATATTAGGGAAAGCAATCAATTAATTTTTTTTCATTTTTAAATCAGCTTTACTTGTATATTGAATTAATGATTTTATTATATAACATCTTTTTATTTGAGTTTTTTTTTATTATTTAATTTATAATATTTAACAACCAGATGACCCGTGCGAATATTTCGCACCATTAGTTGTCATTTTTGTAACATAAAATGAAAATAATTAATAGAAATTTTAGTAACTTCAAAACATTTTATTAAAAGTATAAAAATATTAGAAATCATAATATATCATACATACATCCTACATACATATATACATATGTTTAAATGCTTTTATAATACTTCTTTGAATACAATGTTAGAGGTAATGACATGATCATCGTTAACTTTTTGCCCGTACAAATCCGTAACACAAACAAAAAAATATCATTAAACGTACAACTACTGCAAAGTATTGCCAAAACAGCTTTTTATAGTAAATAGCGGTATTGCTAGAATAGATTTTAATATGCACATACTATATTAAGTAGAACTGCATTACTATTAAGCGACCCTGTATTACCACACTTGAACAAAAACATATAATCATCATGACAACAGTATTATCATGCAGTTCTATATAAAATATAATTTTTATCAATAAAAATATTAATTTTTCAATTTCTAATTATTTTTCGTCATTAGTGTTAGAAATAAGCTTTAAAATGAGATATCATTCATTAAATTTGATGCGGTGGTATGGGAGATAAAATAAAGTGCTTTAGAAATAATATATGTCAGGCACACTAAACCTATGCGATGTAGGCGGTCAGATTTTGGGTTAAAGACTCAATAACGAGGCATCTACTGCACAGTTTGTTATAATATTTAGCTGTGCCGTCGTGGTTTAGTGGTTATTTTCTTCGGCGACTACCTCTTAGCAGTCCTCTGGCAAAAGCTGTGAGAGTAACTGATTGCCATGAACAAGCTTCTCAAATCTGTCGTTCGAAGTCGACATTTAACTATAGATCCCGGTAATAATGGTTAAAATTGATGCACTTGACATGGGTGCTGTGAAGCAGGATTGTAATGGCCAATTATGTTTGTATGTATGATTTCTAATAACACGGAAACAAACATCAGTTTCTAAATCCTCATATTTTTTCTTATCATTTTCTAATAAAATTCCACGGTTAATTAACTTTCGCTTAATTTCGCTATTCACTTAATTACCTGAAATATATTTTCCCCAAAGAGAAATTTCCCTTAAAATTCCCTCGTTTAATTACCCAAAATAATTAACCCCAAGTGGACAATATTGATTTAGATTGTTTTTAGGTGTTTGCGTTAAGTTTTGGGTTTTGGTGTCTTCTAACATGTATAGTAAAATTTTATGGCCAACCTTTTTGTAGAACATTTCATCCCCGCCCCTCCCTTTTTTCGGGATGCTTTTTACCATTTGTTAGAATAAAGGCAAAAAACGCAGTTATTCGGGGGAGTTAGAGGTTTAATACGTTCCACGAAAATATTTGTCGTATTTTTTACTACGAAGTTGCTCAACATACCATACACCTCAGAAGTAAGGAAAACATTGTTTTATACACCGATATGCAGCAAGAGTTGGCCAGAGATGGAAAATTTTAACCGCCTCTAAAATAAAATTTCGATGTGATCTGTCAAAACGCCGAAACACGTATACATTTTTTTAGTCTCCTCTATCAGGATCAATTGTCAGAACCCCGTAACTTTTTTTTGGTATTGAACAGTGTTATGAATGCATTTAACTTAAAATGAGATGTTTTTTGATCAAATATCATGAAGTATAGCTTACTTCGTTTGAAATAAAACCATGTTTAAGAGGACTTTTGTTTAAGTATTTTTTTAATTTTTCGGCATTAGAATCTTAATATTTTTATAACTGTTACCAGAGGCTTAAATTGATTTGAAGTTATTTAAAAGCAATTATTAAAAGCAATTTCTGCGGTTCTCGAACTATAATGTAATATAGGAGAGTGGTTGCAGAACTTGTCACGACCATTACTTATACATAAACGGCAGTATATATAATGAAAAGTTAGCAACTCGTTAGCATATGGGACAAAAAACTGGCAAGTTTTTCACCAGCTATAGACCGATATTTTTAAAACTTTCCATATCTTCTATTTGATAACTAGTCAGAGAATCTAAAAAACTAAACATTTGTACGTTTGAGCAGAAATTTTCACGTATAGGAATGACAAACTAAGCCACTCTGTACAACGACCTGCTAATTTTTTATTATAAATAAGGCTGCAAATCTCGATCAAATGAAAAAAAAAAAACTAACAATTTAAATCCCTTTCGTTTTCACTCCTTTTATTCTTTTGTGTTATTACATTGTAATTTAAAAGCTCCTAATCCCTATAAACATTTTATGATTTTTCTAATTTTCTTTTCCAATGATATGGCATTCAAAAAAGTCACACAATTATTAAACAGCTGTCGGTATGTTAAAAAAAATTACATTTGTACGAGTACTTTATTAATAATTTTCAAGGATTACTACTTTTAAAGAAAATAATAGAAGACAGTTTTTTCCATTTTTATTTTTCCATAGAAAAGTCTCTGCCATTTACTCAAAAACAAAACAAAACAAAACAATATTTTAAGAAATGTTTCTTTATTTTTCTCATTATTTGTTTTCATTGAATGTCGTCATTTTATTATTTGTAATTGAAATAGTAAAATAAAATTTTTATAAAACACTTATTGATTGAATTTTAATAGAAAATCTGAGAGGAGGCAAAAAAAAAGTTGTTTTAAAACTTACAACCTGGATATTCAAGAGAAATGATGACAACAGGGAAAACAGTATGGAACAGGCAAAGAATTCCATAAGACATACATATGTATGTATGTAGATGCCCGCTTACAGATTTAATTTTAGTAACTTATTAACTAAATTACAATAATATATAAAATTTTATGACGAGCAGAGTGAGTAAGAACATAAGTTTGGTGTAGTGTTGCAGATCAGTCTCTGGTGGAAATCGAACCCACCATCCCCGCATTAGCAGTCTAGCAAACTACTGGAAGCTAAACCCTGAAACAGGTTTATAAGACCAAATTTAAAAGATTTACCTTTAACTTTTCTCATGATTTACAAAAATCTATATTTAGTCTGAATGGGATGTGCCACGCCCATTATGTCAAATCCACCCGATTTAGGTTTGCTTTGGTCGTGGATTCTTTCAGACTAAATTTAGTATATCGTTTTTAAGGTAAACACAATTCAAGGACAACTTAGAGGCGATTTGGAGCTTAAATGAGATTTAGAATTTTAATCAAAAATTAATATAAACCATATAGAACTTATCGGAACACGCATTTAAGTGTAATGCAACGACATACATACGTAAGCCGAAAATAGCCAAAAATTGTGGTTGTGGAAGAAATGTCTTTTGAAATAGACTACAGAACTACAAGAAGACCTACATATTTACCTAAAATGCTTACAGTAACCGGGAGACGACTTAAACAGTTTTATTTCTGCTTTCTACGAATTGTTACAAAAATGTTGAATTCTGACAATAATTTCGACAACTGTAGTATAAGTTTTTTGAAATTTCGCCATGTGTGGCCATGCCATTTTAATGAGTAGTAAAATTTGGCATTTAGTAAGCAAGATGCTATGATACGAAGCTTGGCACTGTACTTTGTCTAACACTTTCATTCTAAAATTTTATACAGCGAACATTTTAAAATTAGCAAAGATTTTTGCAGAATCAAAAAAAGAGTTTTTTTCTTTCTAAAGTTCAAATCTGAAATATCACCGCTTTATTTTAAAGAAATTTTTATTGTCTGTCTGTGATCTCGAAATTTGATTTCGAACCAGAGATAATTTGCTGATAATTTTTGTTAATCAAGCTTTTTTTCGAGATGTAATGCCTTATCAATTGATCAAAATCTAAACACTATTAAACGAATTTAGATTGTTTCTGTAATGATTTCTCAATCAAGGAAGAAACTGATATTCGTAAGGGAATTGTACATTAGCCGAACTGAGCATGTGTTCGACTCCAGTTACGATAGTAGCAATTCTATTGCTATTGTGCGTGGTATAGTGGTTAGAGCGCTCGCACAAAAACTGAAACGGCCCAGGTTTAAATCCCAGCAAAGGTGAAAAATAAAAAAGTTAGTTTGCGGTTTTTTTTCAAAATTATAATTTAAAAATAAGAGGTTCCCCAACCATCCCCCCCCCTCCCGCCTTCAAAGAAACCGCTCCCTGACATTCCAATCTATTCCACCTTAACTAATGTCAACAAAAAAACGAATGATCAGGAGATAAGTAGCAGATAACAGCTAAACCTACTTAGCGAAGGCACTCACCACACAATCAAAATGCAACGATGAGGCAATTGCTGTTGATCATTCAAGGGTGAACGTATAAACTGGCCTTTGAATGATCACATCACAGCAATTTGCCTCATTCCTAAGGCGCTTAATAGTAATAGTAAATAAGAAAAACATATAATATATATATATATATATATATATATATATATATATATATATATAATATAAGTATGTACTGTCCTTTCCAAAAAACTCCTAAACAATGCACAGCATTTAGTAGGGGTTTACCCCTAAATATTGGTCAAAAAAATTATCCGACCCTTCATAAAAGAAGTCATTATGACTTCGGTTTCAGGTATATATAAGGGAATTGTTACGGGAGATATCCTAAAATGATGAACTGAGTATGAGGGACAGGACATTCTGACCGTAGCCACGAGTGCTGTGAGACTTTTCAAAATGGCGTCTTAAAATACCTATTGACTCTCATGTATGAGTCATAACTAACCATCATCTGAGTTCTTTTTCTCACACTTTTTTCTAGAAATTATATATTGGCACTATACCTTCTGTGCAATACATGGTAATGCTTTAAATCAAACACAACTCATCTTCCCATGTTCTCTGTTTATTTGTATTAACTGGCAGCACAATTGCTGATCTCGATAATAATAAACATTAAAAGGAACACTGGTTGTACTGCAAATTATTGCATTGAAAATACAAAAAGTCATACAACAATCAAACTAATTCTTAAATAACAAAAAATAAAATTTACTGTCTAAGCATGTCATGTCCACTCGAAAGACAACCTTCCCTTCACTAATACTACCCGTAGCATTACCTGCTTTCAATGTAACAAATACGAGAAATACGAAAACTTAAAATAGAAAAATTATTAAAAGAAAATGTAACTTTTCAATATTAACAAATTTTACTTGACTTCCCTTCTTTAGATTTTGAAATGTGAAACATGTGAAAACATTTTGTTTTTGACATCTTTTTATAAAGTCGTTCAGTTTGTTTTCTGTTTTCCGTTTTTTTTTTACAATTCCCTCTCTCTTTTGTTACTTCCTTGGCTGACTGTTTTATATTCTTCAACATTTTATAGATTTTAATCATTCGTAAAACTAATCTTTAAGCTCAAGGGAAATAGGTTGACTTCGAGCCATTTCAACAACCAAAACTATATAAAAAAAAACAATTTTTAACAACTTTGCCCTAAAAGTAGACTACTACAGCCACATGTATGTACCTACATATCAATACATACTTATACAGATATGTGAGCATTAAACTTTAACTGCTAAACTGTATGCTTAAGAGTGTAGGTGTAGCCTATATGTGTAATATGAAGTCTAAACAATATTTAACGAAAGGAAGGATATTTAAAAAGTTGCCTGAAGCCAATACATACTATACATTGAAAAGTAAGCAAGCAAACACACACACACATAATATTTACACGCTTATTCATACAAAAATTTATATATAACAGCACTCATACAATTATCAAGGTGTTGGTGTAGAAATAGGTGTAAAAAACACTTTTGTTATACAGCTGGTTATAGGAAGCCAGCGTATTTTTTTTTCTTTTTTTTTCAATTTCTCTATACTTTCATGACACCATCTTTTAAGTGTTTTTTTTTAAGTGTATTAATAATCTGTTTTTACATTTGTAGTAACACCAGCAAGAAAATAATTTTAAAATCTCTCTAGATTTAATATTTGCTTGATTTGGTACTTTTCTAAGAGAAAGTATGCTATACTTGTAACTAAGTACTAAAGAAATAAGTTAAAAAATACGAGCATATAAACACATGTATGTATAACTAAATACATACATTAAAGTATTCTAAAAACCAACATTTTGTGTAAAAGTATCATTTATAAAAAAACATGCTATGCCTTGTCATGTTGTCTCATACACGTTGTCATACCATGTCAGATAAAGTCATCATAGTGCCATTGCATATCAGCTAAGCTGTTGTAGCTTGCTGTGTTGAATACCATGCCTATGAATGTTTTTTCTTCAGAATGTTTTAAATACTGTTGTACAAATATTCGCTACATCACTCACTGTTACAGGGTGTATTTATTTCTGTAACACGTGTTTAATAATAAAATATAAATGTTTGGATAGTCTGCAGGCCTTGTCTTTGATTTTGTCTTATTCATATTTCACAATAATATTTCATAAAATTTACAATACAATAGATATTGACAATAATCACAAAAATTTTATTAGAAAAAAAAAAATAATATTAATTATAAAACATTATTGCCTTAAGGACTCTGATCTAAAATATGTCTAATTTATGTTCAGTTTTATTTTATAGCTACAATAATTCAAACAAATGATCAGATTTCATTATTAAGAACATATGTCGCATGTGTAGCATGCATGCTGACATGCTAATTTTCCATGTTGAGGTGTGTAAAAATTTAATTTAAAAAAAACCATGCTATGCTATATCATGTTGTCTTATACACATTGTCATACCATGTCAGACAAAGTCAATGATGCATATATTTGACTCCAATATATTTAACATTGTATTAATAAGTCATTGTTGAACATGTTTGAATGGCATGAACATGTTATGCCATGAAAATTGCATGATGTGACACTTGTTACTATGTTGTATAAATAGGTGCTGGGTTTTAATGTACATACATACGCAATAAATTTATAACTTGTAAATTGAAGTTCAAGGAGAAATGATTGACTGCTTGGTTTGATGCAGTTGCACAGTGCAAGTTACGTATAACATGCAAATGTTGAAATACTCAGAAAGTCTCGACGGTAATTATAATAAAAAAATCTATTTAAATTTAACTAGTCCTGGTGATTATTTTACCTTCGTTTCTTTTATGCAATTTTATTTAAATTTCTAACTGTATTTATAAACATATTACTTGTTTTACAATAACAGGAAAATGTTAAAAATGCAGAACTGTAGGCATTGCACAGTATTTTGTTTCCCATTTAGGAATGAGCAAACCAAAGTACGGGTATTGCACGATCTAACTTGGGCTGAGAGCACAGCCTAATGAGAAAGGTGGTGTTTTGCTACTACACTATCCAGCGAAGCTTGTCAAACATCTGAACTTTCATGAACTTCTTTTTTTATTTAATGTGCGCTATAACAAGCCAACTTTACTATTCGCTTAAAAAGCACTATGAAATTTACACAGTATTTGAGAGGCTTGCTGTTATAGGCATTTGGTATTCTAATGGCAAACACAATATATCAAAATTTTTTAAAATTTATCCAGCCAAGTTGACATACATGAACCGGATGGCAATCCATCAAGCCAAGCTGACAGATCACGTTTGATGGTATAATTGAAGTTTGAGAAAAAATCGATGCAAATACTTGCCGCCTACTTCTCGTGTATCTTTTTTTATAAAGTAAAAAAATTAGAAAATTTTAAAAAAGTAGAAAATATTAAAAATAAAGTATGTATTGGCACTTTAGCTGTGTTAAAAATTTATTTTCATCCTCTGCCTGGACACGCCTACCTCCCATATACAATCTGTATTTAAAAAAAAAACACAAGCTTTCACCACAATTTTGATCAGAATGTAATACAATTTTAGTAACAATTTCTTACATTACATTGAATATTTCTTTTTATACTGATCCAGGACATGCTGACCTCTCATATGTATTTAGTTTTAAAAGATCATTTTCGGCGACTTTTATGATCTGAACGAACTCAAATTTACAAAAATACAAATTTACACAAATGTTCATAAATTATTCGTTTAAAGTCTGTTATAATTTTAATTCCATTTCATGCAAGCACATGCCCATTTCTCGTATAACCCTTTTTCTCAAAGTACATTTCAGCCACATTTATTTTTAAAATGCATTTCCAATCTCTATGTGATTCTTAAATAAGTGGTTTTAAGTGTGTTGCCATCTTTATCACGAAAACCTAAATTTTATACGACCTTAAAATTAAAACACCCTGAAATGAAAAACTGAATCTAAAGTTATATACTCTAGCTCTCCTCTTTTCAAATAAGAAATACCACTTCACTGATTTCCTTTAGCAAGAAAATAAACCAAACACTAGCATGAGCTACCAGCTACCCAGCAAAAAATCGTGCTTACCAGTAAGTTATTTTGCAAAGGGAGAAATTGTAAACAATCGTGCGTATCAATAATGCATGATTTTTGTATGAAATGAACCGCTAAAATGCAATAAAAATAAGAATGTATTGCAACCAGTAAGCAAATGGTAAAAAAAATCAAAAATAATACCTTATCCTGCAGCATATTTGGCAGCTTTAATGTATAAAAACAATATAATGATTCCACTATTGCTTACAATTTAATTTATTGTTACCAAATCTTAAAAATTTTCTGCTGGGTAGTGTGCTACTTTACTTAGACAAGAGCTCCAGATTCAAACTCGATCTCTGACATCTTGACAAAAAGGAATATGAAAAACTATTTTTTAGGCGACTACCTCTAAGCAATCTTTTAGAAAGAGCTCTGAGACTAACTTATTATCATGAACAAGCTTCTCAAGTCTGTCGCTCGGAATCAATTTCAAACTGTAAGTATTCATGTCTAAAAATTGTCACACACAACATGGATGCTGTGAGAAGCTAGGCCGTAACTCTGACACAGAGTTGAAATGGCTAATTATGTATGAGTTGGTTTAAAGTAGATTGTCTGGAAATAATACTCACTTACTTGATTGCCCAAGTCTTGGAGACAAAATAGTACTTTATTGTCATGTTTTCTATTAAACAGGAACAAATGAATGATGGAATGTTTGAAATTCAATGTAAAAATATCAAAAAAAAAATAAAATAAAATTTTTCAAACACATACTCTTTACTTTCGAAACTATTGGCTTTATGTTTAATGTTAGTGCTCCTTCCCCACATATAAAATTTTTTTTAATCCTCTCCACTTTTTTTTTACGAAATCACTTGATATTTGTCCTGAAAATAAAATTTTCATTAGAATTAATAGCTAAAATTGAGAGCAGATGTGTTCAATATTGAAAAATTAACACTCAAAAAGAAGAAAAAAAAAAGACAAAACTTTCAATCAAATGATAATTTTAATGCATTTTCACATTCAGGTCAAGGATTAAATAGGGCAAGAAAAAACTT
Source organism: Metopia argyrocephala (assembly GCA_963576795.1). Classification (NCBI taxonomy): domain Eukaryota; kingdom Metazoa; phylum Arthropoda; class Insecta; order Diptera; family Sarcophagidae; genus Metopia; species Metopia argyrocephala. The sequence goes on from OY756210.1 coordinate 112,195,008, forward strand.
AAAACATCCATTAACACTAATCCAGAAAACAAGGTAACTGCAGAATGCATGAAAATGCTTTTTATTGTTTTGTAAGATAAATTTGGCATAAAAGTAAGAACAACCATTTAGTTGGGCATTAACAATTTAGTTAATCAAACAAATTGATTTTAATGCAACTGTCGAAAATAGAAAATTATTAGTTTAACTTATATATAGGTCACACCCTACATAAAAAATCAATTACTGCTATTATACAAAAGATAGAACTTAATGGAAAGTGATGTTGGTTGTGGATAGGGAACTGTTAAAATTTTCATCGGCCGACAGTTTGTCAAAGCGAAGCCAGTGTAGAAGATACTGTAGAAACTATGGCACTGCACATGTTGATGTTTACAATATAGTGACAAGTGTCACAACATTCAAATGCCATGCCATGTTATGCCGTTCAAACATGTTCGATAATGAAATATTAAGAAAATGTAAAGTATGTTGGAGTCAAACCTATACATTGTTTTTATACTCATTTTTGACACAACAACATGGCAAATTAACTTGTCAACACATACAACACATGTGACACACATGTTAATGATGAATTCTGATCATTTGTTTGAGTTTTTATACCGATAAAATAAAACTGCACATAAATTAGACATTTTTTAGATCAAATTCCTTAATTCAATAATTTTTTATATTAAATGCTATTTTTTTTCTAATAAATTTCGGGTGATTGTTGTTAAATATCTATTGTAGTGTAACTTTAATGAAATTTTATTACAAAATATGAATAAAACAAAATAATACATAACGCTAGCAGACTAACGGAACATTTGTATTATTCTATTAATAAACAAAAATTGTATATATAATTATACAGACTCCATTACATTAGTAAATATATTCTGTAGCACCCAGTGATATAACGACAGCAGTATTAAAAACATTCTGCACAAAAAATATTAATAGGCATGATATTTAACAAAGCGAGCTACAACAGCTTAGGTGATTTGCAATAACATGCTAAGACACTATAATGACTTTTCATGACATGGCGTGACACTGTGTTTGAGACGACATGACATGGTAGAAACCCTAGTTATGTTGTGGGCTGTTCAATAGATCTTCAGGGTGAAATATTACCTTATAGATGAGGTTTTGTGAAAAGTGCAATCTTTTCATTTAATAAATACTAGTACTGATGCTTTAAAACTCGAAAAAAAGCAAAAGTACGATTTATTCTCCTGAACGGCAATAAAGTCCAGAGCCGGACACTTCACAAATAATATACAGTAAAAGTTCTTTGGAGCCATTAACAGTTCAAAAATAGTATATCTACAATTATATCATATCTTCATATGGTGGCAGCGATAAATTTTTCACAGTAAAAAAATATAGGTAGTTCAGCTGGTTAACATCAATAAAAAGCCCCTTCTAATTCAAAAGGTGATTCAGTGAATAATTATTGCAGCTTTAGTTTTGAAAGAGTCTACTAATTTTTGCTTTGTCCTACCAAAAGCTTAGTTTGAATAATGATAGATCTGATATTATTGAAAAACATTGAATTGAGTAATATTGATGTCAGCGAAAGCTGATGTTGATATTTTCGGCAGCCGCTGTAATCATTGTAGAGGACAAATACTCGTATTTAAGTTTAGTTTTATATTTGCAACAAACATTAGGTGTATGTGCTTTCAAATTCCACAAATGTGGACATAATTCTTCAATTACAGTCCACTGCTTTAATTGTCCCATGTCTCATCCATGGTTCTTACTAAACGATGGAAAAGCCCGGCTTTTTTGTGTTTCAGACACTATAGTTATAAAGCATTTTCACGAGACTGCTTTCTTAGGCCGAGGCCAAGCAATGAGCGGCAAAGCATTGAGCGGCAAGTGGCTTATTACTGAGCGTCATTTCTGAGCGGTTAGTGCGGTTAGTTGCTAAAATGTTTTTTGTTTTTAAAATTTGGTAATCTATCTTGCACAGATAAAATTACATTGGTTTACAGCCAAAAAATACCAAGAACGCCACATGCCTAGATAAGTTAATTGGAACCTCCAGAGCACGAAAAACGTTATTATTTTTTTCTCTAAGTTACTAAGTAAGAAAAAAACGTAAAAAATAGGCAAATTTTAAACTTTGAGGTGCCATATCTCAGCGACTTCTTATTAGATAGAATTTTCCAGCATATCGACGGAAAAGACATTCAATTATCTTTCCATCGATATGCCACTTATCTAGATCGGACTTTTTGATTGGACTCCACAAGAGTTTGAGTGCGGTCATACACCAAAAAACACAAAAACTGTACTTAGGAAAAAAATAATTGCGTTTTTCGTGCTCAGGAGGTCCCAATTAACTTATCTAGGCATGTGGCGTTCTTGGTATTTTTCCAAATTAAAAATTTGTAAACCTGTGTTGTAAGTTCCGCATTCACTTTTTCCATGTTCATACTTCGCCGCTCAGAAATCAACTAAAAATTAGAACAAATTCTATTCCTGAGCGGCGCCACACAGCGTGACCACTTCAGTAGTATTACGTTTGTTTTTATTTTTGCCGCTCACCGCTTAGTCGCTTACCACTTTGCCGCTCATTATGTGGCCTCGGCTTTATGCTCCAAGAAACTTCACGCAGCTTTCTTATCATTCAGCTCTTCATTAATATGGGAAGTATCTGACGTTTCAGTCAGCTCGCGCGCTTCCAGCCGACGATCATCCCATATCAGCTTGTGAATTTTTCTAATTTTTCTTAAGTGGATACGTCAATTGTTGATTGTATGACTGTGTGTAAATTCTGCTTCATAATATTTTACAGTCATTATACGTACATACATAATTGACCATTACAACCCTGTTTCAGGGTCACATTTTATCCATGAGTAACGGAATTTACCGCCAGCTTTCAGAAGCTTGTTCATAGCAATCAGTTACTCTGACAGCTTTTGTCAGAAGACTGCTATGAGGTAATCGCTAAAAAAAATAGTTTTTCAGGCTTTCATTTTTAAGATGTCAGAGCTGGAAGCTCTTGTCTAGTAACTAACCGCACTAACCGCTAAACCACAACGATAACCATATCACGTAATAATAACATTATTGAGTTTTAGAATCTACAAAACCTTTTGCTAAAATAACAAAAAAGAATTTTTATTTTAAAAAATTTACTTCCTTTTTAAATTTACTGGAAAGTTTTTAAACTTATTTTTAAGATATTTTTTTTTATTTTATTTCTTACTATTATATAAAATGGGCACACTCACAATACCTTGTAAATACCGTGTAATTATGAAAAAGAAAAACTAATGAAATTGTTAAGATTTCGTTCTAGTTTTTGTTGTTTCCTTCAATATCCTGCTTTTCAATTAATCCATATCAAGTAAATTGATCTCAATATATATATACTGCAGCGTATAAGAGTGTTTTTTTCACCATTTTTTTCGGATGAAGATTTAAATGACTTTTAATTAAATTTCTTGAGATTTAAATCATTAACGTTGACAACGTCTTCGATAACAACAATAACAACATTTAGAACAATTCCCCCAAATACAAAATTAATCCTAAAAGTACTTGTAAATGTTTGTTCCTTTTTGTGCTTAATTTTTGTTTTTTTCTCTCTCTCTCTTTCTCTTTTTGATAACTTTTGTTTCTATTGCTACTGTCAGTAGAATAATGTTGTACGTAGTTTGTATTTTTATTGTAATGTTGCACAGCAATTTACTAATGACTATAAATCAATGTTGCAGCAATGCATTGAAGTGTATACAATTTCCGTTTGTTAATTAATTTCAACGTTATCAGGCATCATCCTTACAATACAACTGCAGCTGCATTTTATAAATAGATACTCGTGTACAACGAGTATGTGATAGCAGGCAGCAAATGACACTAAAAAATACTTACAAAAATTACATTTCTGTTGAGTTCTGTTTTTTTCTTTTTTCTATAGAAAATTGGTAAAAAGTAAAGAATTTTGAAAAACTCAATTATCGCACCCTACACTAGCCAACTTAATGATGGTAATGATCCATTAATTTTTTGGTACGCACTTTCAATTAAATAGCACATCATCTTATTAAAGTTTTTACATTAACTTTCAGAATAGTCTACGAATACAAAACAAAAGTTCAATGAAAGGAATTTAAAATATCAGAAAAGCACTTTCATACCTGAGCAATAGTAGTTTCTTTTTCATGACTGATTTCTTCTCCTATTTGTCAAATTAGGTTTCTTTTTTGTTTACTTTTGAGTTTTTATTGTGGATCATATATTCCACCCATTGAAATATCACCATTTTGGATTTTTTGTCACACTTTGAAAACAAATTTTCGTAACGATTCGTTAATAGTCCATTTTGTAATATAAAAAATTAGTAACAGCAGGCACCAAACGACACTAAAAAAGATTTTTTTTTGTATAAAAAATTAACGGATAGTGTGCCTGCTTTGCCAGGCTAAATCAAATAAAAAATTTTCGGCATAAAGAATGTTTTTTAATCGTTTTCAAGATATAAAAAAATTAATATTTATAAGTAGTTAGTATAAAGTAGTAACACGCCCAATTGTCCAATTTTGCCGACTTTACGACGGAAGAAATTTATTAATAGTGAAGTCATCCAGACCTAAATCAGAAACTTTACTTTTAACCGTTCTCAAGAATAAAAGATGAAAAAGTCAAAGACAACTTAGAGGGGATTTGGGGCTTATTTATCGCACATTTGCGATTTCGGATTCTAACCAAACAGTAATATAAATGGCGTAGCCGCGGTAGACTAACGGTTAGTGTTATATTATGTTCACACTTGTATTTTTGAACGCGTTTAAGCAAAATGTTTTAAGAACTAAATATAATCGTTCACATTATATTTGAGATGTTTAAAAAAGACGTTTTATCGGCTAATACTGGTGCTTGCACAAAATTGCAAACAAACTTAAGAAAACTAAAAATAGGTATATGAAATATTTAAAGAATCCAATTATGGAATCTAGTTTCGTTGTTTGTCCGTATGTATGTCCAATTCACTTTCCACAGCTTTCTGAAGCCCTTTGACATCGCAGAAAGCTGAAATTTTGCATACTTAAAGCTCATCTGGTCCACATGTGCAAGGCGGTGCCAGATTTTTTATTTTCCGACTGTTGTTGGCTTTATGACTTGTTCTCTATATTAATGATTTATTTAAGGGTGAGCAAAGGGTGTATAAAAGAAAAGCGCACGTCATACCAAAAAAAATAATAATTTAAAAAACCAATAATTCTGTTGTTATTATTGTTATTACTTTTTTAATTTTGTCTAAATGTGCCGCCACTTTAAACTACGATAATGTGTTTATTAGCCATAAAAAAGGGACAGTTTCATCAATTACATACTGAACACATCGAAAAATAAAATGCAACCCTTCCTTCCTTAAGCCTCAGAGGCTTAAACATAATTGAGATGTTAAACACGTAAGGTGTGAACATAATATTAGCTTACTAGACAGGAGTTCCGGATTCAAACCCCAGCTCTGACATCTTAAAAATAAAAGAAATTAAAAAAAAAATAATTTCCTTCCCCTTAGCAGTTTTCTGGTAAAAGCTTTCTAATTGTCCTGTACAAGTTTCTCAAATCTGTCGTTCGGAGTCAACACACACATCGTGGGTCCTGCGAGAAACTAGACCGTCACACTGAAATAGAGTTAAATGGTCAATTATGTATGGAGGGATGTAGTAATATAAACCATATATGTATATATGTCCCAATGGCTACCCTCTTCATAAGCTTCGTTTAAATCGGCCCACGCAGTTAATCGTTATTATATTTTTAATATTAATAAGATCGATACAATAATATCGCCGCATTGTTGTATCAACGTACTGTAGTATCGTTGTATTGTCCTGTCGTTGTATTGTCGTATCATTGTGTTGTTGTATTGTTATATCGTAGTATTATTATATCGTTGTTTCTTCGTATTGTTGTATCGTCGTATCATTGTATCGTCATATTGTTGTATCGTCGTATCATTGTATCGTCATATTGTTGTATCGTTGTGTCGTCATATCATATCTTAAAAAAATTCACAAACTCTCTTGGGTAATACTACTTTTACCACATCATAGTAAAGCTATTAAGCTATGTATTCCATAGAGTAGTATTCTTGGTAATGGCGTAGTTTGGCCAAAAATTTCTAAAATCCTCCAGAGACTCACTTTGCTCAAAAATGAATTTTTGAAAATTCATAAAAAAATTCGCAAACCCAAATCGATAATACTTCATTTTCATTGCTAGCAATATCAATATATGAAATACACAGAGTAGGACCTCTATTATGGCGTAGTATAAGGAGTATTATCGAGTTGGGTTTGCGAATTTTTTTATGAATTTTCAAAAATTCATTTTTGAGCAAAGTGAGTCAGAGGATTTTAGACATTTTTGGCCAAACTAAGCCATTGCCAAGAATACTACTCAATGGAAGCTATGGTTTTGTTAAGCCAAATATGTCTAAAATCCCTTAGAGAACCATTTTACTTCATTAAGTAATAAATACTTAAAAAGAAAAAAAAAGGAATGTTATCTGTTCTATCTAATATATAAAAGTCTCGTGTCGCGGTGTTTGTTGCCAAACTCCTCCGAAACGCCTCGACCGATTTTCATTAAATTTTGTGTGCATTTAGGGTAGGTCTGAGAATCGGTCAACATCTATTTTTCATACCTCTAAATGTTAAGGTGACCCGGCCTAAGGGAAAATTTATGCCTCATCTAAATAACGTACTGACGTTGATAAAATTTTAAACTATATATGTATGTACCGTATAGAATATATGGTTTACTTTTTTTCTAAGTACTCAGAGGGGGCAGTACAAGGGCTATTTCGTCCTATCCCCAACTAATAAACTGAATATGATTAAATTCTGTTGGTATTTTAACACAACTTTAGGTTAACAAAAGTCAATTTTCACATCTATTTTTTATCCCCGAAATGTTGAGGTACCCGCCCCAAGGGGAAATTTGTGCCTCACCTAAATAACGTACCAACGTCGATGAAATTTGAAACTAGATGTGTTTATCTGGGTACCGTAGAACATATATGGTTTAGGGTTTTTTTTAAGAAATACTCAGAGGGGGCGATAGAGAGGATATTTCTCCCTATCCCCAACTATCAAACTGAAGTACCGAAAATGGCGGATAATCATTTATTAAATTAGTAACGCAGGCATTGATTGCTCATATCAATGTTAAGTTTTGCAGTTCGGTGAAGAGTATTAAATATATTTGAACTAAAAAAAAGGTTTCCTAGAGCAAATTTATATGGCAAAACAACGTTTGCCGAGTTAACTAGTTTATGTATATATTTTTAGTTAATATCTACAAAAATATACATTTTAGATTTTAACATTTATTTTTCAATTAAATGTGTTTTACTAACTCGCTACTTTAAAAACATATTCATTTTCCACTTAAATATGTTTCAAGTTACCTGTTGCTTTAAAACATATTTGATTTTTAGTTACCTATGTTTTAAGTAACGAATTGCAAAAAAAAAACATATATAACGTGACATATTTATTTTCAAGTTTAATAAATTTGTCACACATACATAATTTTATACACAATGCATTTAAATTCCATTTTTTCTACTTATTTTGTGCATCAATATATCAATTTGTAAAACTCCGAATAAATTAAAATTAAAAATGACTCTCAATGCAATTAATAATTCACACCCTCAACTTTTATTGCTTAAAAGAATTATTTGAAATTAATTTTTTTTTTCGATATTTGTTTTTATTTTAATAGAAACAGGGGACCGACCCAATTATTTATAAACGAAATGTAAAGTAAAACTACTCTTAATAACAGCACCGCATCATTAATATCGTTACCAAATCCCTAAACTTAAGCTTTAAATGTATAAATTATTTCTCTCCTTTTTCATTGCAATAATAAACTTTCTTATACTTATTCATTTGTGTTGCTTTCTGTTTTCTTATCATTACAGATGATGTTCTATTTTCACGTCGCGGAAGGATGGGACGTATTGTTAGTCCACGTCACACGCTTCCCCCAAATACAACATGCACATACCATTTTCATGGTTATCCTGGCGACCTAATTTGGTTATCATTTACCAGTTACAATTTACAAATACTGCAGCAAGCAATACACGATAACAATACACTGGGAAGGGTAAGTTACAGCAATTCATTATTTTTTTTTTTTTTTTGTTATTTAAATATTCATGCAAAGAAATGAATGTGGATTGTCTATAGAGCATAGACAATAGCAGAAAAAAGATAAAAATAAAACAAAATAATTGTTGCAGCATATGAATGTTGTTTAAAATTTAAAATTTCCAATTCAAACAGCAGTGAAATGTTGTAAAAGTAAGAGTGTGAAATGGTTTTTAGTGATATTATGGTTTTATAAGGCAATAAACTGAATACCTAAAGAAGCTTAACTCCTTTACGACCACAGAACACATATTTCGTCATTTCGAGCTGAAGTTTTTTATCAAGACATCATGCGTTTTTTTTTGTTTTTGTTTTATTGAGACCAATACTCAGAGGTTAACCCCTACTGATGATGTGCATTGTATTGAAATTCTTTGAAAAGGACAGTATATTTATTTTTTTTTCTTATATTACTATTAAGCGCTTAAGGAATAAAACAAATTGCTGTGAATTGATCATTCAAAGGCCAGTGTTATATCTTCACCCTTGAATGATCAACATCAATTGCCGCATCGTTGCAAGTTGAGTGTGTTTGGTGAGTGCCTTCGCTAAGTAGATTTAGCTGTTATCTCTGCTATTTCCCAATATGTGGCACTTTTCTCCGGATCATTCGTTTTTTGTTGTCAGTGGTTAAGGTGAAATAGAGTGGAATGTTAGGGAGCGATTTCTTTGTATATGGGGGGGGGGAGTGCCTCTTATTTTTAAATTATAATTTTCAAAAAACCGCAAACTAACTTTTTTATTTATTTTTTTTTTCACCTTCGCTGGGACTTGAACCTATGCCGTTTGAGTTTTTGTGCGAACACTCTAACCACTATACCACGAACGCCCTTACTTTTAGACTTACTTGTAATTCCTTACTAGAAAGGATTACTTCTTTAAAGAATGCCCCTTCTCAGAACATTAAGCTGCCTTTAAGCACGATAAAGCCTTAAATAATTCTAATTAACCATCTATAGTTTTGTTTTAGTTAAAATATCAAAAGTTTCTCAAGTCTTTTTGTTACAAATATTCCTTTTTCTTTACATCAGTACCTACAAAAAGGTGATTTCATGAACTAAAATTAAAACAAAAGAGAAAATATAAAATCATTAAAATGAATAATGCAATCAAAATTAAAAAAAATATATATGTATATACAGGGTGTCCTAAGGGAAGGTATATTACTTTGTTTATTTATAATTTTTGACTAAATAAAAGGGAATGGATCATATATTGATAAATGTTTTACTTATTGTCGGTAATTATGTTCGAAAGACAATATCAGCCTTACAAATACGAGCCCTTTTGATCACATTTTTCATTACATTCTCACATATTTCACGCGGTGTTTCATTAACTTCATCACGAATATTTTGTTTGAGTTGCTCCAGCGTTTCCGATATCCCCATGCTTTTCAGATATCCCCATAAAAAGAAGTCCGGAGCGGTCAAATCAGGCGACCGTGTAGGCCCATCAACATCACCATTCCTTGAAATAACATGTAAGTCAAGCCCAAAGTATGCAGTTGTGGAGTTAAAAAGTTTTCAATCATATCACGATATTGCTCCCCATTGACAGATACTGTTACGCCGTTTTTGGTTTTAAAGAACTAAGGTCCAATGATTCCTCCTGACCAAATTGCACACCAGACTGTCACTTTTAAGGATGCAAATGTGACTGATGAATAACTTGAGAATTTTTGTTTGCCCAGAACCAGCCATTCTTTAATCAAATGTTTTAATGATCAGAACACATTGGTTTACCGAATATTTTTCGAAAATAAATTTGCCACGTCTCTACTTTACGACTGCCAAATATGAACTGTCAAATCTAATGTCGCCGTGGTCTAGTGGTTAGTGTGTTGGCTTACAAAGACATGAGCGCTGGGTTCAAATCTCAGCTTTGACATCTCGAAAAAAAAAGAAATATGAAAAAAATATTTCTTTCGGCGAATACCACTCAGCAGTCTTCTGGCAAAAGCTCTGCGAGTAATTGATTGCCATGAACAAGCCTCTCAAGCCTGTAGTTCGGAGTTGACATTAAACTGTAGGTCCCGGTACTCATGGATGAAAATTAACACACACAACATGAGTGCTGCGAGAAGCTAGGCCGTAATCCTGACACAGGGTTGTAAAGGCCAGTTATGTATGTATGTATGTATGTATGTATGTAAGTCTAATGTTTACCAAAATAGCGATAAAACAAAGTAGTATACCTTCCCGGCAATCACCCTGTTCATATAAATATGTACATAATCAGTTTAATAATAGAATAGTAACGTATTCTATTTTCTGGTTTTAAATTAATGTTATGTTGCAACATTTTCAACATAAGAATAAAGACGAGTATATGTAATCTTTGGTATTATTCTCTATAACCATTCATTTCAAAACTCAATATGTTTTCTGGCAAAAGGGAGAAATAGTTTTCTTTTTTACTTTTTTATGTACAAAAGTATTAAATTTTGCAGACGCATGCTTCATATGCATGCTTTCTTCTTCCCCATATTAAAAGTCAAATCAAGTAAAATGAAATGTTGCAACTTGATAATTCTGTTTGTTTGAGCGTATAAGCATTTTTTATGAAAATTTTACAGAAAATAACTATAAAGACAAGGCTGTAAATGACTTCTACTATCTACTAATTCTACATTTGATACTTTTCAAATAATATTGTTAAAAATATACATACAATTGTACATGCATACAAACATACTATAGTACTGCAAAATGAAAGCATTTTGTGTAAAAATGTCATTTAAAAAAAAACATGCTGTGCTATGTTATGACGCTTCAAACACAGTGTCATGACATGTCGTGAAAAGTTAACATAGTGTCTTAGCATGCTATAGCAAATCGGCTGTAGTTGTATTTTTGTGCATACTGTTGCAGAAATATTCGCTACATCACTCGGTGTTACAGAGTATATTTATTTATGTACATAAGTTCGTAAAACTATACATGCCTACAATGTTTAATACAATATCTGTTTAATAATAGAACAAGTTTACATGATTTACAGTATAATATTAGGAAAAATATTATACGCATAAAAAATTACTACATTCAGAACTCTGATCTAAAAATTGTCTTATTTATGTGCAGTTTTATTTAATAGGCAAAATAATTCAAATAAATGATCAGAATTTATCATTAAGAACTTATTGTGCATGTGTGACATGTGCTGACATGTCAATTTTCCATGTTATTGTGTAAAAAATTAGTATAAAAACTATACATAGGTTTGACTCGAATATATTTCATATTTTCGAATATGTTTGAACGGCATAACATGGCATTGCACTTGCATGATGTGGCATGTGTTACTATGTTGTATTGATAACAATTTGCAGGGTTTTAATATAAATATATAGTACATAAGTTTGAAAACTTATAAAGAAAGAAATATAATTTTAATTATTATTCAAATATAAGTATGCCGCAATTTTAACGCTACTTATTACGCGTGGTATAGTGGTTAGAGCTCTAGCAAAAAAACTCAAATGGCCTAGGTTCAAATCCCAGCAAAAGTGAAAAATGAAAAAAGTTAGTTTGCGGTTTTTTCAAAATTATAATTTAAAAACAAGAAGTTCACCTCCATTCCCCAATTCTGCCAGCTTAACCAATGTCAACAAAAAATGAATGATTAGGAGAAAAGCGCCACATACTGAGAAATAGCAGAGATAACAGCTAAACCTGCTTAGCGAAGGCACTCACCAAACACAATCAAAATGCAACGATGAGGCAATTGCTGTTGATCAGTCAAGGGTGAAGGTATAACACTGGCCTTTGAAAGATCAATTCACCTAAATTTATTTTATTGCTAAGGCGCTTAATAATAATATAATAATTAATAATAATATATGTATTGTCCTTTTCAAAAATTCCAATACAATGCACAGCATTTAGTAGGGGTTTACCCCTGAATATTGGTCTCAAATAAAAAAAAATTCGACTTATAATACATTTTTGGCATTTAAATTTTAATTTTTTTATCTATTAATTTCCTTATTTACAAACATATTTTCAGTTACATATTTTCTTTACATAAATATGATTATTTTTATATATTTTTATTTTTGGTGTATGTCAATTTGACGTTGACTTGACTTGAGCAGCTTGTTCATGGCAATAAGTGACCGGAGCTTTCGTCTGGCAAGCCAAAACAGTACATACTAGACTACGGCGGCCACAACTTTAGAAAATACCTCTGATAAAGTCAAATGCCAAGAAGTACACGTGTGCCGATCAAAAGGCATCTATTGCTGGATAATATTGTTAAAGTTACAATAGATCTACAAGCAATAAATTGTTCTCATCACTTAATTACTTTCTTATAAAATTTCCTTTTTTTTCGTTTGATTTGCTTTCACTTAAGTACGTACAAACATATGTATATAAATATAAAAGTTGGTTTCATATTAAACGTTTTTAACGTGACGTAAGTGACGATTCGATCACAAGTTTACTAAAATTAAGAACTTCATGTCATACAGATGGACACTGACGGTTCTGCACATTGCTGTTCACACTACTTCATTCGTGCTATTACAGGCATTAATTTTTTTTTTCAAATATCGACGCAAGAATTAAAGAATGCTGTAACTGACAAAAAATCGAAAATACGTTTTTTTGAATCATTTTTATCAGAAAAAAAATACGCGTCAATTGGTCCCGGTCCCAGATTTCTACGATGAAAATAAATTGACTTACGCCGCGGCGCCGTCTGCTTTTTGAAAAATACCAGTGTCTTCTTTCTACTTTCATACAAGTATTTTGGCTCTGGTGAACATTAACTGTTTTGTCAGTTACAGCGTTCTTTAATTCTTGAGACGATATTAATTCTCACTGTTGTTCAATTGGCCAAATGATGAAAGTCAATAATTTATATTAAAATAATTGCACAATTTATGGTATATTTTTCTCATATTATTCATTCAGTGCTCTCTATCTTTTTGATCAAAATGAACAAATGTGCTTGCTTAAAATCACTTCGACCCTAAACTAACAGACGCCCCTTAAGGTAGGTAGAGAAGGCAATAAAAGTACATAATTATTATGGAAATAAAGGGTGGGTAAATTTTAAGTGCCGATGTTGATTTTGAATACAACACAGAGTACTTGGAAAATCATTGTCTTTTCTTTTTACTATGACAACTTGGTGAGCTTTAATTATATATGGAACAAAATATCGCCCAAATAGCCTCCACGACGGCACCTCTATCCCATTGTGCAAATCTTCGATGACTTTGAGGCATAATTGAGGTTCTATGCCGTTAATCTGTCGAATTATATCATCCTTTAGCTCCTGAATTGTTGCTGGCTTATCGGCGTACACCTTTTCTTTCAAACAATCCCAAAAACAGACGTCCAACGGTGTCAAATCACATGATCTTGGTGGCCAATTGACATCGCCACCACGTGAGATCACACGGCTATTGAATTTGTCGCTCAAAACAGCCATTGTTTCGTTAGTTGTGTGGCAAGTGGCACCGTCCTGTTAAAACTACATATCGTCCACATCCATACCTTCCAATGGGGGCATAAAAAGTTAGTTATCATCTCACCATAGCCATAGTAGAAGTAGACTGCTTTTCAGCCACACTATCGCGAACAGCAGCAATATTTTCTGCAGTACGAGCTGTACGAGCATGCACTGGTCTTTCCACATCTCAAAACAGTCCCTGTTGTCTCAAAATTTAAATTTTTCCGATTGTACACACATTTGGAAAAATAAATTGACCGAATAAAGTAACAAAGTGCACGATATGCATTTTGAACCTCCAATGGGAGTATTGTGTTGGTTATTTGTACCCTAAATCTTTCAAAACTACTCCACAGTATTGTCTTACTGCTTGTAAAAGCTTCTGCTTTTTACACAGAAAAAACAACTCCATTAATATAAGAATGAATTAACAAATTTTATTAATAAATATCAATTTAAGTAGTCGCAAAGGTCTAGCCAAGATCATCCGGTTGAAACTTCAGCTCTGACATCTTAAAAAAAAAAAAATATGAAAAAAATATTTCGGTCAGCAACTCCCTCTTAGCAGTCTTCTGGCAAAAGCTCTGAGAGTAAATGATTGCCATGAACAAGCTTCTCAAAGTTGTTGTTCGGAATCGACTTTAGGTCCCGGTACTCATGGATAAAAAATTGACACACACAACCTGGGTATTGCTGAAAGCTAGTCCGTAACCCTGATACAGGGTTGTAATGGCCAATTCTGTATGAATGTATGTAATTATAGTTTAAACAATAATTCCTTTGTTCAAAATAACAATTCTTTCAAATCAATCAACTTTTTAATTGTTTTAACAATTTTCACTCTTTTCTGTGTTGCAACATAGACTTATTCTATACAAAACTCAGGCAATTTCATGCTGTCAAGTAAATAATTGCATACAGTTTTTTTCTCAGCCAATATTTTCTGCTGGAGTTGACCTCGCAATTATCTATTAAATTTAATTAAAATTTTTAAATTTTAAATCAACGAAATTCAAATAAATCTTAAAAACAAAATATGGTAATTTAATAATATGTTTTTCGTTAGAAAATTCAGTGAAATTGTAGTGGTATTAGTGTGATTTTCTTTAACACAATGGGATAATAAAGGTTGGGGCTGGATAAGACATTAACTTTTTAATTTTTTTACCCCTATTTTTTTCTTACCTTTAGAAAACAACTTAAAATATCCTGTAGGCATAAAAGAAGGCTTATTTGTTTAACAGAAAATAAATACATTTTCTCACATAACTTCATCAGTCATTGTCAACGGTAGTGACATAAAAAGGGGTTTTTGACATGAACCGTAGGCTTGTTGAGGAAATATATTGTTATTTAAAGCAGTATGTTACAACAGCCTTGCAATATTACTGACTTTTTTACACTGTAAACAATATTGGCAGAAATAGAATGAAGTCTGAACGCAATTCAACATTTGGGTTGAAATGTGTCTACACAGTAAATACACCCTTGCAGTATATTGCATATTAGGTCTAGATGTAAAGTGGACATCTTAAGAAAAGAAATATAAAACAATATTTCTTTTGGCGACTACCTCTTAGCAATTTTCTGGGGGGGGGGGAAGAGGGGCTCGTGGTATAGTAGTTAGAGCGTTCGCACAGAAACTCAAACGACCGAGGTTCAATCCAAGCGAAGAACAAAAATTATGAAATAAAATTAGCGGTTTTTCTAAAATTATAAATTAAAAATAAGAGGTCCCCCCAAACCCCAAGAAGTCCATCCACTGCATGAGTAGTGGTTTACCCCTGAGTATTGGTCTTAAATAAAAAAAAGGTCTGAGAGTAACTAATTGCCATGAATAAGCTTTTAAAATCTGTTGTTCGGTGTGGACGTTAAACTCTAGGCACCGGTACTCAAAGATAGAAATTGATGCGCACAACATGGCTGCTGCGAAAAAGTAGGCCTTAATCCTGAAACAGAGTTGCAACGACCAATCTAAATATATAAAATTGAATGTGTGTTTGTTTGTTTGTTTGTTTGTACCTTATAGGAGTCCAAACCTCTGAACCGATCTTCCTGAAATTTTCACAGCATTTAACGGGGACTCTGACATGATTAATAGGGTACTCTTTTTCGACCACGCCTACTTTTACGCCCACTTTTTTAAATTATGTAATTGCCCCCATATAGTTTTCAAAAGATTTACTTCAAATTGTATACACATTATACTCCAGAGGAAGTATAAATAATAATTTATTACTACACGCCCTCTTTCACGCCCCTTTTCACGCCAAATTGTGTTTGAAAGTCTCAAACTTTTTGTTCTAGTAGAAATTTGTATTTTTTTTTATTTGGTAATATATTGCTCTTAATACTGTTAACGTCGTCATATAACTATGAACCACGCCCACTTCACCGCCCCCTTCTCTTTTAATTCAGATACTTACTTACACCACTATTAATGTTTGCTATACAAAATACTTTTTTTGTAACGAGGGTGTAGCGAAGCACACCGGGTTCAGCTAGTTATGTATATAAACCGGTTATAAACTTTATTTTGTTTATTGAAGTTCCCCTACAGTGCTTGTCCAATAGGTTAGAAATTTGTAAAATTATTTTATAATTTCAAAACGATAAATATGACTTTTGAAAATCGAACAAATTGGGGTATTCACTAGGTGTGCTATTCTGTCCCCATTGTCATAAAGTTGTTGTTACAACTGCCAAATATATTTTCACAACTTGCTCCACTGTTCCTTTATTATGTTATGCGGCGACATGCAGTATATGACACCCTCATCGTTTGTGTGTTCTACATGTTGTAAGGTGGATGACGTTATTATTTATTATTTTTTGCAACCTTTATTAATGGCAATTCTGTTTTTTTGTTTTTTTTTATTTCGTTTTGTTTTAACCCCCTTATGCATTATTTTTATTATAATTTTTTTAGCAGCTTCTCTTCACTTTTTTATGCAGATTTTCTTCATTTAAAACACGGTATTCACATATGAACATGCATAACATCTTTTTAACTTCAAGCATATGTACTAGTACGACAACTGCATATGTTTGTCCTCATTTTCTGTACTTCTTTTGAAAAAATATTTTCTTTTTTTGCCTGCCTTTGTTAAATTTTTAGTTGACTTCATCGTCATCGTCATCGTCATCGTCATCGTCATCATAAATCTCAAATCTCTTCTTATGATGTTGAATAATGATTATGATGAATATCATCAACATATTGCAGTTGCTATGTTGCAAACAGACACGGAAGCCTAGCATAAAGATGATGATGCGGATAATTTTATTTTAAATTAAGTTGATATGTATGCAAGTTTAATGATAATAATGATGATGTTGACGTTGATAATGTCGTATATAAAACGCACTTTTCATATGATTTTTGCTTTAGACTTAATCCTTTTTTTTTTTTTTGGAATGTTTGACAACTCAGGGTCTGTTTAGCTTATTGGCTAAAATTGCTTGTATGGCAGCTTATTCGTAAAGTGTTGTTTTGATGCTACAACACTCCTTTCACTCATTCATTCATTTATTCCTACACTCACTCAACACTTTCATTTTAACACACACACACATGAAAGTGTGCTGCTGTAAATCTCTCTCGCTTATATACTCGTTGCCTTTTGCTTTCATTTTTTATTTCCACTTTCATCTTGTATGCAGCGTTTAATATTTCATCATATTTTCTCTGTTTTTCTTTTTATTTTGTTTTTGCTCATATTCGTTATATTTTTATTTTTGTTTTTTTTTCTTATTTATTTCTTGACCTTTTTTTCAATGTGCTCGTTATAGTTTTTTTTTTTTTTTGAAGCCATTTAATATTATTCGTACTTTACAAATAAATTGAAAAACGAGCACAGATTGCTTTAAGAGAACAAGTAAAATATTTAATCCAGATTCTAGACAAATTTTTATATTAAATTTTTTAAATAATTTGCCAGAAACCCACGTTTAAGTAAAGCAAAGTGGCACAAAGCCAAATGCAAAATCTGCTGTGACTTTTGTGAAGTAAACTAACACAAAATGCAAGTCAATAAGGCAACCGTTGATAACACGAGACCAACTGGGCAAATTATAACGGCGTTCAGCTGATCGCCCAGCAAAGTATAGGATTGAATGCTGTCAAGTTTAAGAAACCGGTAGCAGTCCTTCAACTAAAACTGTAGTGGATGTTGCCAAAAAAAATATGTACAGGGGCCCATTGTGTCGACCAGATTTTTTTTTTTTTATTTGAGACCAATACTCAGGGGTAAACCCCTACTAAATGCTGTGCATTGTACTGGAATTTTGGAAAGGACAGTACATATATTATTATTAATTATTATATTATTATAAAGCGCCTTAGGAATGAGACAAATTGCTATGAATTGATCGTTCAAAGGCCAGTGTTATACCTTCACCCTTGAATGATCAACAGCAATTGCCTCATCGTTGCAAATTGATTGCGTGGTGAGTGTGCCTTCGCTAAGTAGGTTTGGCTGTTATCTTCTACTTAACAATAGGTGGCGCTTTTTTTCCTGATCATTCGTCTTTTTTTTTTTTTGCTGACATTGGTTAAGGTGGAATAGAGTGGAATGTCGGGGAGCGGTTTCTTTGTAGATGGTCTTCTGGGTGGAGGGAGGGACATCTTTTTTTAAAAATATTATTTTGAAAAAACCAAAAACTAACTTTTTAATTTTTAACCTCTGCTGGGATTTGAACCTGGGTCCTTTGAGTTTTTGTGCGAGCGCTCTAACCACTATACCATAACATGGTATGGTATGCCATCAAACGTTAGTCGTTGTTCTTTACCGGCAATTTTGGTAAAAGGCTTGGAGAGGTCCTTTTAGGAGCTGGTGGCGGAATTTTGGTTTTGTTTTTTTTTTCTTGGTCGCAAATCGTCGTGCGGGAGTTTATGTGCTCAATCCGCCATTTCATATTTTTTATATACCTCGAGTTAAATATGCCACTTTAGGTTTTCGACCCCAAAATTTTCAAGTCTGCAATTCGTTTTCGTATATCTCGTCCAGTTTCGGAGATAAATAGCTAAAAACGGATTGCAGATTTTAAAAATTTTCGTGTCAAAAACCTAAAGTGCAGTCATTAACTCGAGATATATACAATAGCGTATAAAGTACATAATCTCCGGTACGACAAAATATCAAAAGCAGATATGGTGATTTAAAAAAAAACAGATTTTAAAAGTTTATAAAATATAAATAAACAAAACGAAAATAAAAAAATATATTATTAAGTAAAAAACAATATTAACAACCCCGTAGGAATCGTTTCAAAAATTCCTGATATGGTGCTGGTTGATGCTACCATGTCACCACATAGCTTAGTTGTTTTAAATATGAATGGTATTTTGGGTACTATACTTTTCGCAATATTTAAATAATTATCAAATTTTTGATGCTGCCTAATACAGACGAATGTATGAGCCGTTTCGTAACCGGAACTTGTAGTGCACAGAATTTTCTTCAATAGAGTTTCGCAGTGCTCTTTTAATTGCTCTCTTCTACGAATTCAGCCCCTGGTAAATATTTTTTGTTTTCAAATCACAGGAACTGGCATGGCGGAAAGTTTTTCGACTACAACAATAAAATCATCGCACAACTTAAAACCTATTTTAAAAATCTAGATAAATATCATTTAAAGAATAAAAAATAGAAGCAATTTGTTCCAAATTATATTATTTTTTGTTTCGTCAGAAACGCTTTAATTAGATCAAAGTTAACGGCAATGAATATTTTTGGTAATCAAAGAAGAAATGATGTCCGTGAAGGAATAGTACACTAGCCAAACTGAACAATTGTTTTCGACTCCAGCTACGGTAGTCTCATCAGAGTTCTTTGTGTCCTGTGCATATTCAAGACCAAACATCAACTATTTAACTCACACTTTTCTGGAAATCGCATACTGAAATTATATTCTTTCATATGTATGTACATACACTTGTATGAGTTAGTCGAAGTAAAGTCACACAACAGTTTTTATCATATTCTCCTTTTCTTACCATCATTGCTGTTCTTGTAATTGTCATCTTATTTGGATGAAACAGAATTACAATTTTTATTTTTGTTTTTGCCCTCTTACTGACTTTACTTCGACTAACTCATACAAGTGTATGTACATACATATGAAAGAATATAATTTCAGTATGCGATTTCCAGAAAAGTGTGAGTTAAATAGTTGATGTTTGGTCTTGAATATGCACAGGACACAAAGAACTCTGATGAGACTACCGTAGCTGGAGTCGAAAACAATTGTTCAGTTTGGCTAGTGTACTATTCCTTCACGGACATCATTTCTTCTTTGATTACCAAAAATATTCATTGCCGTTAACTTTGATCTAATTAAAGCGTTTCTGACGAAACAAAAATTAAGTTATAAAAATATTGATCAGAACTTTCCCGGGGCTCGAACCTAGAGCCTCAAACACATTATATTATTTTTTATTTAAACTCTCAGCAACAGTTTGATCCGCCTCTGTGGTAAATCTCCTTTTATTAGTAAAAGAAAGTGCTAAAGCTGATTTTCCTTTTTTCTATAAAGACCGTAGACTATCATTCCGTTTTATATTTAACATTTTTAGTAATAAACGTATGAAGACGGCGATACAACAAGAAGTTAAATATTAATACTCTAGTAATGCTGGTAAAATGTAGTCGCCGTGGTCTAGTGGTTAGTGTGTTGGCTTACTAAGACGTGGGCCCTGGGTTCGACTCCAGGCTCTGACATCTTCAAAAAAAGAAATATGAAAAAAATATTTCTTTTGGCGGCTACCTCTCAGCAGTCTTCTGGCAAAAGCTCAGAGAGTAACTAATTGCCATGAACAAGCTTCTCAAGTCTATCGTTCGGAGTCGACATTAAACTGTAGGTCCCGGAACTCATGGATAAAAATTGACACACACAACATGAGTGCTGCGAGAAGCTAGGCCGTAATCCTGACACAGGGTTGTAAAGGCCAGTTATGTACACAGAAAAAATTATTTTTTTGATTCAGACACGAAATTCACTGAGTTAATAAATTTTTTGTTTAATTTCGGTCCTACAAAGAAATTTGTAAATTCGAACAACAAATTTGTAATTTTTTGTTTGAAAAAAAATTGCGATATTTACAATAAAAATTTTGCAATATTCAATACACATTTTTATTGGAGTCACAAAAAAGAATCCAAAAAAAAATGTAATAGAAGTAGATAAAAGTTTTATTGAATATTACGGTTCTAAGCAAACAAAAATTTTCTCAAACTAATTAATATATTTTTTGAAAAAAAAAAATTGTTTTTAGAGAAAAAAGTTGCCAATTAAAAAAATAAAATGTTTAAAAATGAATGCAAAATTGAACAAAGAATTATTCGAGACAACAAAATAATGTTCAGAAATTTGACAGAAAACTCAAATAATTTTTTTACAGATTTAAATTTTTTTTATTTTATTATTATTAATATTATTATTATATTATTTATTTTAATGTAAAATGAAATGTATAAGCATGACTCTATGACCATTTCGTCTCTGCTTAAGAGACTCGTCAGGAGACTTTTTCCCAAAGGTGTTATTCAAAACTATAAATACTTATGTTAAAATAGTTATAGACTAAATGCGAATCATATCCTATTTAGTACATAAAAACCAAACAACATTGATACTTTTAAAATACATTCAAATAAAATTATTAATAGAATCAAACAAACCTATATTTAAAAACGAAATAAAAATTGAACAAGCGTTTGTTTGAAAATATTCCAGCAATAATTTTTTCTGTGTATGTATGTATGTATGTATTGTTCAACAACAACAAAACTCACCACCTTGGTATAATCATCACAAGTTTGAAATGTCATGCAACCCTGCTTTTCTGTCGATTGTTAAATAAAAACAACAGTGTATTTGACTGTTGTATACAAGTAAATATATAGGGTTTTTCAATACGAGCGCTACAAGTTTTTTTTTAAATTAAACAAAAATTCTTTATTCCTGTAAAAGTACGTTCGATGCTATTATGTATGGAACTCGATTTCTTTTGCATGGCCACCACGGGCTCTTTTGCAGAAGTCCAGACGCTGAACCCAATTTTCGACGGTTTTCAAGCATAAATCAGCAGATACTGCTGCAATTTTATGTTCGATATTCGTACGAAGTTCATCAATCGTCGCTGGCTTGTTGGCATAGACCATAGACTTGACGTAGCCCCACAGGAAATAGTCTAACGGCGTCAAATCGAATGAAAGCATGATTTCAACATTGTGAAGTAGGCTTTTAATGTTGTGAAATGTAAAATATTTTTGTTCTCCAACATTTCCAAACCAATGTAGTTTAGTAGAAACAATTTTTCTATTTTTGTAAAACTAAATTAAATTTTCAAATAATAACGTTTGAAAAAGCTATTGTCTTTTGTAGAAAAAAAAAAATAATTTTTTTCCTCGTTTACGAATTGTAATTGAAAGCTAAGACAGTATGAAATTTAGCAGTGAAACCAACTCTCAAATTAAAATACAAAGTGACTTTAAAAAATAATAATTTCACTAATCTGTCTGTCACATAAACCACCAATAAAAGCATTCTTTTTTACTCTTATTTCTTTTAATAAATATCCTTAAGCCTTTATTACTACCCATTATCATAAAAAAATAGACGAAATTTCTAATAATGTTAAAAGATCATCTTATTAAGCTCTTAAAACACGTTCAAGACATAAAAATTTGTCTAATTAAAGGCACCGAGAGAAACATTTCAGCCTTGTTATAAAGGCACTATAACACAACCAAAGACATTTAATTAAACGTGTGGAAAATCTCATATTTATCTTTATTAAAAACTAAAATGTTACATGTTAATTGCTGTTAATATGAAATCCCTTAACATCTGACACACAAACAGAAACGAAAAGAGAAAAATAAATACAAAAAAAAAAGAAAAACCAAGTATGGAAATAGAAAAAGTAAAAGCCAACTTCTTAACCATAGACATAAATGTGATTTTAGCCTATATTTTAACACAACTGGGATTTTCCATATATTTTCTGTTTCCGCTTCGTTAAAGAAGCAAAAAAGAAAGAAAGAAAAAGTGAAAAAAATAAAAGCAATACTTCTGCTAATCACTCATTTGTTACGATTTTTATCAGTAACATAAGTAGTTTACATATTTAAAATATTTGCATATTATTATACAATGGGACACGAAATATATGGTACAAAGCAAATCATATGTATGTACTTACTTATATATTATTGGCCATTACAAGTCTTTATCAGAATTATGATCTAACTTCAAACAGCACACATTGTGTGCATCAATGTTTATGTATGAGTACCTGGACCTACAGTTTAATGACGAAAACCAAACGACAGACTTGAGCAGTTTGTTCATGAAAATCTGTTAATCTCAGAGCTTTTGCCAGAAGACTACTAAAGAAATATTGTTTCATATTTCTTTCTTTTAAGATGTCAGAGCTGGGGTTTGAAACCCAAGCTCTCGTCTAGGAAACCAACACACTACATATTAGACTAAGGCGAACACGCAACTATTAAGCTCCGCCTATCTTTAAATTCAAATAAAAAAGTGTATGTGTGATACCACCGAAACGTTTGAAAGATCTACTGATAACATCATGTGTAGAATATAACATCTTTCAAATGCTTGTCACGTCTCTTTGAGTGGAGCGCATCTGAACGGTTCATTTTTCCAGAATACGGGCTGAATTTGAACAATGTCATGTGGACCGCTTTGGTTTGTAATTTATTTGCTCACAATTGCCATATAAGAGAATCTCGCACGAAAGCTGTGTGGCATGTAATCTCGTTCTGTTGAAACCACATGTCGTCGGTATCTAGATCAACCAATTCAGTCCAAAAGAAGTTGGTTGTCATGGAACTACAGCATTCGCCATTAACAGTGATGGCCTGACCAAGGTTGTTCTGACAGAAATTAACACCCATGACGCCGCAAGCGCAAAATCCACAACAAATATTGACTTTTTCGGGATGCATTGGACGCCTTGGATATCTTGTGGGTTGATATCGTTTCAAATTTGACAATTTTATTTGTTCTTCAATATTTATTTGAAGATGATTTTTTATAACATTTATTTTTTAGTAGCCCGAACTGAACACCCAATTTGGTGAAACAATGATTTGATAAATGCAGCTTCAACAATCTTGAAATTTCAGAAATTCTTTTTGGAAGACCTTATGCAATATTTTTAATTGTAATTATCAATTACTAATTCTAAATAATAAAATGTAAATTATAAAATCGCCGTGGTGTAGTGGTTAGTGTGGTGTCTTATTAAGACAAGAGCTCCGTGTTCAAACCCCAGCTCTGATATTTTAAAAATAAGAAAATCTAAAAAAATAATTTCTTTCCTCTCAGCAGTCTTCTGGCAAAACCTCTGAGAGTAGCTAATGGCCATGAACAATTTTTTCAAACTGTATGTCACGGTACTTATGGATAAAAACTGACGCACACAACATGGATGTTGCGAGAAGCTAGGCCGTAACTCTAAAACAGGGTTGTAATGGCCAATTATGTATGTAAATTATAAAATGCAATTAATCCAGTTATCAGTTGGGGTATCAAAGATAGAAAATACCATTAAACTCTCAAGAAATGACACTTAAAATGAGGAAATCACAAGCCGAACTAAAGGAAGCCATAAGCATTGACATAAGACTAGACACATCCCTGGCGATGTTCCTGAGATTAAGCTTACTAAGTAAATTAATGCTCTTCCTACCTATTTAAGGCCAGCTTAGTAAAGCAGTGAAACAAAGGTCATATTCGGCTTAAAATCATAAAACTTGACAGAGGTTAGAGGAATACCAGAAGTCACAAAGGTATGTCTCTTTGACCAGAGACCCATACATGGTGTACGAGAAATCGTACATTCTTTAAATAGTTGACAATTCATTTTAATGCTCGAAAGAGATTTGACTATAGCTGGGCTATCAGAAAATATATTTATTACTGACTAGCTTAAACCTGGCGTGCTTTGCTGCACCTGCCACTATCATTTGTCCACATTTTTCGACAGATGATTTTTAGTAACTACAGAGTAATTTAGACCAAATTCGAAAACTTTAACTGTTACTGATTTCAAGATATACTGTACTCAATAGTTAGTTTGTCTGGAACCTACCACTAGACAACTAGACCGCCTTTTTTTCTACTAATAATTTTTAATGACTACGACATCAATCACACCAAATTCAAAAACTTTAGCCTCAACACTTCTAAAGGTACGTACATACAAATGTATGTATAAAGAAACTAATTTTTAACTTGTATGGGAGGTGTCACGCTTACTTGTTTAATTTCGAACACTTTCTTACTGATGGTTTGCCTTGCCCATGAATTCATTAAAACCTAATTCCGAAACTTTAGATTTAACCATTCTGAAGATAAACAAATATAAAAAAGTGGGCGTAAAAGTAGGCGTGGCAAATTTTTCTCTCGACGAAAACTTAAAATGGAACAATACAAACATTTGAAAGAAAAATTAGTCAAATCGATGGAGCCGTTTTCTGATTTTATTTAAATCTAAATCTAAACAAATAGAAAAAAGTGGGCGTAAAAGTAGGCGTGGAAAATTTTTCTCTCGGTGAAAACTTAAAATGGATCAATACAAACATTTGAAAGAAAAATTAGTCAAATCGATGGAGCCGTTTTCTGATTTTATTTAAATCAAAAAAAGTGGGCGGGTCAAATTTTCCTTAACGTAAAAACCTAAGTTGGATCACGACGATAATTAGAAAGAAAAAATTTTCAAAATCGGTCCAGCCGTTCTCAACTGATGGGATGACCAACGAGCGAGATTTTTTTTTTTTATTTTGAGACCAATACTCAGGGATAAACCCCTACTAAATGCTGTGCATTGTATTGGAATTTTGGTAAAGAACAGTACATATATTAATAATATTAATTTTATTATTATTAAGCGCCTTAGGAATAAGACTAATTGCTGTGCATTGATCATTCAAAGGCCAGTGATATATATTCACCCTTGAATGATCCACATCAATTGCCTCTTTGCTACATGTTGGTTGTGTGGTGAGTGTGCCTTCGCTAAGTAGGTTTAGCTGTTATCTGCTACTTCCCAATAGGTGGCGCTTTTTTTCTTGATCATTCGTTTTTTGTTAACTTTGGTTAAGGTAGAATAGAGTGGAATGTCGGGGAGCGGTTTCTTTGTAGATGGTCTTCCTAGAGGGTTTTCCTCTTATTTTTAAATTATAATTTTGAGAAAACCGCAAACTAACTTTTTCATTTTTCACCTCTTCTGGGATTTGAACCTAGGTCCTTTGAGTTTTTGTGCGAGCACTCTAACCATTATATAGATTTTTATTTATATAGATTATAGATCTATTACCTAGAATTACCTCCCTAACATTCAGGCTTCAAACACCCTACAATAACCCGTGAGGCGGAAAACTACTTTTAGTCCAAGACTTTCGAAAAAAGATCCAGTGTCTACCTTGTTTTCCATACACCAAAGATGCGTATATCCCTGCTCGGGTTTGCTAGTATTGAACTCAATATGCAACATCGAAAGAGCTAAGGTTTAGTTTGTCGCACTTACAACCAAGGAATTCTTAACCATGATTGAGGTTTGTCCCAAGCGAAGACAGTACCAGCGTTACAGAGCTTTAAATCAAAATGTGATAAATTTGTCTACAAATTTATCTAGAGATGGAATCCAATTCAGCATTACAAACAGAGTTTTCGTAGTAGTACTACGCAATGCACCCGTAAAATTGTAATGCGCAAGATTTCAAAATTTTATCAAGAAGTATGACATTGAAATCTCTATTCAGGGTAGTCCCTAAATTTTATATTTAAAAAAATTTTTTTTTTTTTTTTTTCATTTTAACAAAACTTTATTCGGTAGTATATATGTCATGTCATACTGTAGATATTCTCTATATACATATTTGCTGTTAAAAATTACTCAAAAACATAATGGTTAATGACTTTATATCAAAATCATACTACACACACATACAAATCCCCCTATACATGCAAATACAGTGGCAAATTGTAACAAAAATATATTGTCAAGACACTGTTAAATAATTGCCAGAGAGAGTGAAAGACTGAGAGTGTTTGTATGTGTGTGTTTAACCTCCATAATACAGTATGTGTACGCGTACTCGTATGTGTAACTAAAAAAACTAGGCTTTCAGTTATATTCTCATATCAAACAAATACTTTTGGGAATATGTGTATGTACTGGCACATGTATTGGTGTAAATAAAAGTGTTTTTTTTTTGTAGTGAAGGATAAACGAGTTCATATCTTAGTGTAGATGAGTTATAAAATATAAATGAATGTTATAAAGACCCAGTTTACTTAACATTTTAACGCCTTAAAATTAACAATTCAAACAGACATGACACACTAACAATAGCAATAATTAAAGCACAGCAACAATAATACGAGTAGTAAAAAACAACGACAATAGACTTTAACTATAAGAGTATGACAATGACAAAAGAAGCAAAACAACAACAATAAAGAAAGTGAATGGATAACAAACAAATTTCTGCACTTTTACGGCAATACTTACTTCATACGAAGATGTTGTAGAAAAAAAACAGCAAACTTAACTGTCGCTTGAGGGCGTTACATGCAAAGCAAAAAAAAACGACTGCCAACAACATAAAAACAAACACTTTTTCTTAATACTCCTACAGCTCTCGTTATACTTAAACATCTTCTGTATATGGTACACGGGTATGCATAACAAAAAACAAAAAGTGACACTGTAAAAACATCCTTTCCCTACTACTACATACATATGTATTTTAAAAATTTTTGTTTTTATTCATACACTTTTCCTCTTCGCTAAATATTTTTCTCATGTACGAGCATGTATGTACATCGACACATTTCATTAAGGACACATACAAACAGTGTAAGAGTATGTGATAGTGTGCTCGCTTTTTACAGTTTCTTTAACTAACAATGGTTTGAGCAGCTCAAAAAGAATTACAGTCCCATGTTGACTTGTTTTCTCATTCGTTTTTTTAATTTTTTGGCAAAATATTTTTTCGTTTTTTTTTTGTTTTTACTTAAGTTGACTTTGAAAGAAAATAGAGTGGAAGTAGCAGTAGTCACTACATATGAGAATTCTAGCAATAATAACAATAGAAAAACAATAATAAAAGATTTTTTTTCTTTCTTTCTTTCTTTCGTATTTAATTTTTAATATCAACACTTGATACACTTAAAGAAACAAATTAATAAATTATTTAAAATAATAATAAGAAGAAAAAAAAGAACGTGTTGGTAATTGGTTTCCTTTTGCTTACTATGTTGACTTACAATAAAAGGGCCAAAGTTTTTAAGAACTAAGTTAAAAATTCGTTATATAAAATATTGAATCATAAATTCATAACTTGTACTAAAGGACCAGAAGTAGCATGTCGTACAAAAATTAAAAATAAATATATGCACATATGTAAGTAAAAAAAATAAAAATAACAAAAACGACAATTGCCAAAGTTATAGCATAAAACAAGGGAGAAAAAGCAATCACCCATTAAATTGGTCTAGTGGTTATGTGTTGGCTTACTAAGACGATAGCGCCGGTTTCAAATCTCAGCTCTGATATCTTGAAAAAAAAAATATGAAAAAAATGTTGAATGTTGGTTGAAATGGCCAATTATGTATGTATGTATGTATGATTAAATTGAAAAAAGAATTTTCTAAAGCCAATAACTGTTTCATTGCTAATGTTGTGGTTGGGGTTGACACTATACCCTTTACTTCAATGGCTTTCGCTGCTAGAAAAATATCGATACCTATTTGGTACTGAATGAAAAAGTATTGTAATTGCTGTTTATCTAACCCATATATACATACATATGTACATACTTAATTGGCCATTACAACCCTGTGTCAGGATTACGGCCTGGCTTCTCGCAGCACTCAAGTTGTGTGCGTTAATTTTTATCCATGAGTACCGGGACCTACAGTTTAATGTCGACTCCGAACGACAAATTGGAGAAGCTTTTTCATGGCAATCAATTACTCCCAAAGCTTTTGCCAGAACTCTGCTGAGAGGTAGTCGTCGAAATAAATAATTTTTTCATATTTCTTTTTTTTTTTTAAGATGTCAAAGCTGAGATTTGAACCCAGCGCTATCGTCTTAGTAAGCCAACACACTAACCACTAGACCACGGCGACTATATATTTTATAATAAAAAATAAATAAAAGAATATCTGAATCCTCCGCTGCAAATAAACCTTATGAGAACCATTTGCTAAACAATGTCATTACTAATGCCAGCAATATTAACGATGAAAATCTGTCACTTGGCAGTCGCAATATACGCCGCTGGCTCGGCAAACCTTTTCGTGTGGTCATAACTGATGGACGGGTATTGGTGGGATTCTATAATTGCACTAATAAAGCTGCCAATAAAGTGCTATGCATGTGTGCTGAATACTTAGAAGATGGCAAAGATGCCCGTATTTTGGATAATGTCATGATACCCGGGAAACATATTGTTTCCGTTTCAGTAGACCTACCGTCAGAAGAAGTCTATGCGGTGTAACATAAAAAATACATTTTTTTAGCTTACTGTATTAACAAAAATATCTAACCCAGTTATGTTTTATTCTTTACTATTCAAGGCCCACATACATACATACATATGTACTGAGAAATAAGGATGTTACTTTATTTGCACTCTGTAGGGCCTATCAAAAAAACGAAAATCATTGAAATGGATTCAGCCCTTTAACTCCAATTACACATGCTGCACATTGGCAAGTTCTCAGTATAATGGTGAGAACGGAAAGACGAAAGGGGTAGCGTACAAATCTAAACGTATTCGAAAAGACCGTTTTTACTTCGTTCATAGCAGTAAAGGGCACAAACCAAACTTTGTAAAATGGAAAACGATAAAACAGAAATTGTAAAAGTAAACTTTTCTAAAGTCGGCAGAAAACAAAATTTAAAACAGAAATCGCAAGAATTTGTCAAAAAAAAAAAAAAAAAAAAAAAAAAAAACTCACCCAATATGCGGCCATTCCTAGTTTTGCATAAAAAGTAAAATTTCCTATAGGGCGTATGAGTGATTATTTTAAATTCAATATAAAGTATATGGGCAATTTCAAAAATTATCAACATTTTGATATTTTTTTTTTCCAAATTTTTTTTTTTTTTTTTTTTTTTTTGATGACACGAATGACGCTTTGGTCACGTGAAGGGTGATATTTTAGCATACCAAAACAGTTCGCGTTAATCATTTATTGCAAACGGCGCGAAAGTTATGGAGGTTTTAAGTTAAAATCTCTTAAAAAAATTTAAAGTTAAATTTATTGGTTTATTTTAATAAATGTTATATGGATGCATGAAACTCATTTCAAATTCATCAGCGCAGTCCAAATTCATCAATGCACTGATAAAATACATAAAAATATCAATTATAATTAAAATTTCTTAACATTAAAAAAGGCGAATTTTTGCAAAAATATGAATGTTTCACCGATTTTTATAATATGTGTTTATATAACGCATAACTAATTTACAGAAAAACAATGTTTTGACTTGCAAATTTAAAAAATAGAAAAAATTATTTTTGAGGTTAGGATTTTTTTTTTTTTTTTTTTTTTGATCTGTAAAATTTAAAATCATGAAAAATTTTTAATGCCTATTCGGTTTTATTGTCAAGCTTAAAAAAATTTTCATTTGGTGTCAATCGCGCCGGAATCTATACATAACTGCAGATTTCACAAAGCAAAATGTGTTTGAAGAAAAATGCCGTTGTACCCGCTAAATATGGACCGAATTCAACCGTATTTATATATGATCTTTAGTTCACCACCGCACTTCATTTCCAATACTTTACATTGATTTTAAACCACGGATTAATTAAAAAAAACGCGAAACAAAATCATGAAATTTCGCAAAATTTTTATTTTCTTTATAAAATTTTTGCGTTTCAAAATATTTTAACGCCTTCTTGACGTTGAGGTGCCATTTATTAAGAAGTTTAGATCACGCAATACATAAACCAGTTTTAAATAAGATTGCAAATGTCAAGCGCGAAAAACTGTCATTTTTGACAAATTTACGCCAATTCTATAAAAGTTTGAGGTCATCGTTCTCAGCAACTAGCAGCCTGACATCGATGTGATATGGCGCAAATTTTAGCAAATTACAGCATCTATTAAATACTGTTGACGAAATGCAATTTTCTTGAACGGCGCAAAAACGCTATAGGAAAAACTGCGAAAATTAAAAAATCGGAAAATTTTGGTTTCAAAAATGAACCGCTCTACAACTTTTTCCCAAATAGCAGTATTGGCATAACTTTTATAGTGTAAATATATACAAAGTCTAGTGACTTTATTTTATATCAGTGAGCATCGGAATTTTAAAACTAAAAGTAGAAAAGTGATGAAATATGAAAAAACTCTTGTAAATTTCAAGCCTTTTTTGGAGTTTTTCGATATTTGAGTGCCCATAACTTTTTAAAATAAAGAACTGATGGTCTGAAATTTTGAATTTTTCACTTTTCTAGTGTGGTCTACCATTCCCTTTTGACCCTTTTGGTCAATTCGAAAAACTGGAGAAATAATAAGCATCTAAACTCAGTTTCAACAAATGTTGAAAATTTTTGAAATTGCCCATATATATCCTCGCAAGAGTAACTGATTGCCATGAAAAGGCTTCTCTGTCGTTCGGAGTCGACTTTAAACTGCTGGTTTCGTTACTGATGGATAAAAATTGACACACACAATATGAGTGCTGCGAGAAGCTAGGCCTTAACTCTGAAACAGGCTGATAATGGCCAATTATGTATGTATGTAATCAAAGATCATGATCAGTTCAACGTTTCTCAAATTTTTATATCTAATCCAACTCAAAACAATTCTTTGAAGTTATCACACGTTTACGTTTATATTCAATTGAGAGCAAACACGGCACCCATCTTGCAGACAATTTTCTTAAACCTAGCTGATCATTTGAAATCGAAACCATACCACGATATGAAATGCCTATGGCATCAATACTCTCATCTAATTTTACTTTTCGATCGGCCAAATATCATATCATGGATTTTTACGACATTTTCGGGTATATTGACTATGCAGAACGTTCAAGGTCACTTGTACTTGTGCGACCACAACGAAAGTCACCAAACCACTTTTTACCATTGTAATCGATGATGCAAAGTCCCAATAGTATTTATTAGGAGTTTCTTTAGTTTGTTTCACGGGTTTTTTTTTTCTATAAAAATGTACACTCGAAATTCATTTTCCATTTTGCCATTAAAAAAAGAATAAAATTACACGAGCAATGAAGGAACTTGCTCAAAATTTTACAGTACTTGCTGAAAGCAATATTGCATTTCATATACTTATTGATCAGCCCTCGTAAATAAAACTGATTTTAACTAATTGTTCAAAAACTAATTAAGGCCATTATAATAACTTCCTATTAGAATTTCCAATACACTCATATTACCGATTAGAAAAGGCCATTTATTCTAAAACATACGAGTAATAAGTAATCGCATAATCAATTAATAAAAGAGAAATTTATGATTATTTTTAAAAATAAAATCAAAATTTATATGCTGAAGAAAAGAAACCATAAATTTATTTAATTTTGATTTTATGAGTGTACTTTACGAGTGTTTAACAAAAATGCTACAGTAACTCAACTTTGGCAACGACATACTCGTATATACATAGAAAGTAACACAAGAACAGAAAGAAATACATAAAC
Source organism: Metopia argyrocephala (assembly GCA_963576795.1). Taxonomy (NCBI): domain Eukaryota; kingdom Metazoa; phylum Arthropoda; class Insecta; order Diptera; family Sarcophagidae; genus Metopia; species Metopia argyrocephala. The sequence goes on from OY756210.1 coordinate 112,227,384, forward strand.
AACGAAAGTAATTACAAAGAAGAAATAAGTATTAAATAAAACAACAATAACGTACCACCAACTAAAGAAAACCATAAACTTTATGGCATAAAGTAAGCAAAACTAGAAAGAAAAAATCATAAAGAAAAGGCCTGATATTTGTCTTCTTTGAAACACAATAACTTTTCTACGGCACAGTGTAACGTATTGGAATTAATATTAGAAGAAGAACAGAAAAAAAAAAACATGTAAACTTTTGTTTTCATTTCATACACAAGCACAAAAGTAACTATATAAAGATGAACAAAAAGGCTTGTATCTTGAAATTTATTTTCTTGTTGGATTAATAATTCATGACCTACTTTTCATGTTAGACTACAAGAATAAAGAAAGACTGAATGAAAACTAATCCAATAAACATTGTAAGAAGTTCATTTAGACAGATTTTAAGGCTTTGTTTTAAATAAAATTGCCTTTTCTTTAAGAAATTTGAAAAACTTTAATAGTTTTGTTACTTAAAACACTTTAAAATGCAAATAAAACTTAAATGCCACAATTATTGGCAAATTTCACAAGATTTTTTTTTTTTATAAAGAAAAACAGGCATGACAAAGCAAATTAAAAATTACGAAGAAAATTTTTATTAAAAGAGAAAAACTAAACTAAACTAAAGGGGGCTATGAGTTGAAGTCTTGACACAGACTTCATAATTTCTCAATAAATTATTAAAGAAATCAAAAAGACGTTTGAAATATTTTCCAAAAATGGAAAATTCTTCTTAATTGGCGACATAATATTTTACGGAGCAAAAGTATAAAGAAGTAGTTTTTGATTTATTGTATAAGCGTTAATGATTGTGGCAGCCTTGTCTACTTAGTACCTGAAAATACATCGCTGTTGGCTTTCTGTATTTATATTTGACAGCTTTTTAAACCGAAACGTTTTTTCATTCTTTTTTAGACTTGCTTAGAAGAAACAAGTGCACAAATAAAAAGACTTTTTCTAAGAAATAACAAAACGCAATTGTTTAATTATAGTAATAACCTATATGATCAGGAGTACAGCGCCACCTTCTGGAGAACAGCTGACCTACATAAAAGATGCTCACCACTCACATTCAACATCCAGATGGGGCAATTGCTATTGATCATTCAAAGGTGAATGCATAACACTGGCCTTTGAGTGATCAAATTGACAGCAATTTATCCCATTGACACTGCATTTAGTAAGAGTTTACCTCTGAGTATTGGTTTTAAATAATAAAAAAAGATTGTTATACAAAATTTAAAATATTTTGGCATTTTATTTACTGGTGTAAGCAAACCTCTTAATCGGTTATTGGTCAGAGTTACTGATCTTGACAAAAAGAGGTCAGCATTTAATTTAATAACTTACATAGGGAGGATGAAGCACTTAACAGGTCATTCAATAAGTCCACAGGATAAATAAGAAAAACTCCAAATATTGGCAAAACTCGTCTTTATTAAACAACATGGTTGCTTTCGAGGGCAATGAAATGAGTGTAGGGACTTACCAACTTATCAATACGATTTCTCTTTTTCAACAAAACATTCGTCAGAGTTTTAATTTCTTTTCTGTAAGCAACACCTAGAGATCTCAAAACAGTTAAAAGTCGCAATAAGTAACTTGAAACCCAATTCATTCAAATTTTCCACCATTGTCATCGATTTGCAAATACGATACATTACCTTGGTGCAACAACACCTTATACTTTTGCATATGTGGCCGTTTCTTTGCGATTTCAGTCTTCAATCTATCCAAAAGTGCACGGTAGTAGGCCTGTTGACAATGGTTCTTTTTTGGTAACAGTCGATGAATATTACTCCGTTCGCCTCTTAAAATAAAGGCACCATTACCTAACCAGCCAATGGTTGCAGCCTTGCTCGTTTTGGATTCGACTCGTCAATTGCTGTCAGCTGGATGTTTTTCGAAATCTGGTGTACAATAACGAAGCCATGTTTCCTCTATTATTACATATCCTCAATAGGTTTCCATTTTATTGCAGTATTGCAGTATAACTCTGCGAGTTTACTGTTTGTTTATTAAAGCTACTGCTTTCTTAGTGTATATCAGAATGTCTAAAACCTTTACAGGGGATATATTCTCCACTGTGACCGTGTGCCGTAGCCATGCTGGGTTCAAACCTCAGCTCTGACATCTTGAAAAAAAAAAAATATAAAAAAATTATTTCTTTCGGTGACTACCTCCCAGCAGTCTTCTGGCAAAAGCACTGGCAGTAATTGATTTCCATGAAAAAGCTTCTCCAATCTGTCGTTCGGAGTCGACTTTAAACTGTAGGTCCCGGTACTCATGGATAAAAAGTAACACACACAACATAAGTGCTGCGAGAAGTTAAGCAGGGTTGTAATGGCCAATTTTGTATGTATGTGACTGTGTGCCTATCTCAACCATTCCACCTTATTTTTTAAGAAAATAATTCTATTTCCCTGCAAAAAAAATTGGACTACATAACCCAGATGAGTAGTTACCAGAATAGTCCTATGTAATAAAATTGTGTACTTTTTTGTATGTTTGAAGTAAAATTTACAATTGGGTAACACTGGCGACACATTTAAATTAAAAAATTACTGAATGGTAACGCTGGCGGCGTCCATGTTCAGTTTTTCTCAAAGTCTGTGTATACATAAAAGTGTAGTAATAAAATATATTAGGGCTTAAAAAGTGTTAAAAAAATATAATTGAAACTTGATTTATAATTTTAAAGGTTTGTAGGAAATAGTCTTCTGTTAGTAGTCCATGAATTAATCACATAAAGTAGTTATCAAAATAAGTACAAAAGGTGATCCATGGAATATATACGTGAAGTAGTAATGAAACTAATCTCAATTGTATAATTCACGGAGTAGTTACATGGGAGTAGTTTTGAGGTTACTCTTATGTTATATTTGGTTGGACCTGGTCCTCTCCTAGGACATCGCAATGTAAAATGGGTCACTTTTTTACATGCATAATGGGTAAAGGATGTTACTAGTCATGGTCCATCATGGAGTACATTTTACACACGTGCATGGAGTAGTCGCACTTTTTGCAGGGAAGCATAAGTGAAAATACACTTCTCCACACTTCCAGCTACAGTAGTCTTATCAGAGTTCTTTGAGTTCTGTACTTAATCATGGCAGTCATCAACCATCTAAGTCACACTTTTCTCTGGAAATCATATATTGGGTTTATAATTTTATGCCCGTATTCATAAAAACTATTGTAGGTTATTACTTGTCATATAAACCCTCAATAAACCTAAAACAGTTTTTATGAATACGGGCATTAATATTTTGTAATAAGTTAAGTTTTGTCTCCATCATTGCATTTGTGTAATTGTCACATTATGAGAATGAATCAAAATGCAACAGTTCACTTTTCTTTTTTGGCGCTCTTGTTCTATTTATCCCAATTAGTACGACCATAGCCGAGGTAATTAGAAAGCATCGTCAAAATTGACTTCAAATCCTAGCAAGGCAGATCAATTTTTGTTTTTATTTAAAAAAAGTAAAGTTTTTCTTCTTTTTTTTTAACATGCAGGCAATATTAAAATAAAATTACGAGTATTTTTCATATAGAACTTTTCATTTTCTTTGCCTGGCTGTATGTATACATACACACACACATACATATGTATGCATAACATAATAATTTTTTTCTTTTCTATTTTGCTTTCAGGCTGATTTACCACCCTGGATAACACGTCTTCGTATGTGGGACAGTTATGGCACATATGTGCCTATAAAACAAACAAGTGTTACCACAGGTCAACCACCACCACCACCGCCTGTTGCCTCCTCAGCGGATGGCGGCAAACCAACATTATTGGATCAAAGCAGTCATGGCAACAGTTATTATTACAGTCCACAGAATCCCAAAATGGGTAAAAATTTACGTGTTAACATTGATAATGCCTGGAATCCAGTTGATACATATATTTATGGGCCCACACAGTCAAGTATATTTAACCAGGAAAATAAATATAGTGGTTATCAACAAGCTGGTGGAGGTGGTGGTGGCGGCAGTGGAGGAAGTGGTGGCTCATCAACAAAACATGGCGGTGGTGGTAATGGCTTAAGCTCTGTTAAGGAAAGTTTAAATTATATATCAAGCAAATCATCAAAGGATAGCCAACAACAGAGTAGTGGTGAAAAAACTGCATTGGCCCTAATGAGCACCAAGGGAAAACGTCGTTTAATGTTGGAAATTTATGATTATGAGACACCTAAATTGTGCGATCATACAGCAATTAGTAGCACTGGCAATACGCTGGGTCTTAATAGATTACGACCATGTAGTCCATTGGAAAGTTATGTTAGCACAGGCAGAGATTTGGTAAGACAATTATTTTATTTTTTCGTTTTTTTATTAAAAACAAACAATATGTGACCAGATATGTCATATGAAACAAAAATAAACAGTTGGAAATACTATCCATAGGGAAAGCATGTATACAAACCTACTAACTGGTATTTAAGACTATAAACTGTGTGAATAATAAACTTGCATTTGCTGGAAAGAAACCAGACAAAAACTTGGGAGTTTTTTTATATAAACAGTTTTAATTAATAAATGAACGTTTTCTTTTAAATATTTTCGTACAATATGTGGGTTTTTAAATAAAAACGCCTTTTATTATGCTTTAATTTTATTTAATTAATACTCTATTATTGCATTTATTTAAACCAAATGGTTTATTACAAAAACTCAAGGGTATATGCTTATAATTATGTGGTATATTGTGAACGTCCAAAACTGTTTCAGAGTTACGCCCTAACTTCTCGCAGTCTCGGTATTTATGGATAAAAATTAACACCCAACATGGGTGCTGCGAGAAGACAAGAGTTCAGGGTTCAAGCCCCAACTCTGACATAAATTCTATAGCCGACAATTTATTATTTAAAACAACTTTCTTCTTCCGCTGCTTTTCTAATGATGCCTCTTTTATTTATTGTCAAAAAAAAAATAATGTAAAAAAATATTTCTTTCGGCGGCCACCTCTTAGCAGTCTTCTGGCAGAAGCTCTGAGAATAATCGATTGCCATGAATAAGCTTCTCAAGTATGTCTTTCGGAGTTTAAAGTCGACTCCAAAGCATAGTTAACCAAAACTCTCAATATATGAAATGCACAATTGTGTGCAGAAAATGAAGATTTGGATTATATTGCTCTACCAAAACTACACTCTACTCTAAACAACAATGTTCGTGCCCTCTATGTCATAATTCGTTACTATTACATCATTCGTCAAAGTTATTATTTATCAGCTCAATTATATGCAGAGTTGCATTTATTAAATGAGTAGCCACTTCCTCTGATGTGTTGAACGTTACCAAATTGTAATTTGTAATGCAGTATTTGTTTTGATGGTATTACTTTAACAACAAAAAAAAAAATTAAAAAATGTATATAACGAAGCCATAGATACGTGGACACTCCCAAAACTAGCTCACCTGACGCTGGTAATTTGTGAAATAAGTAAATTTCATAGAATATATCTGTGGAATTTTGAAAAATCGTCTTCTCTCGAAATGAGAAAATTTTCCAAGATATAGAATTTCCTTGTCCTTCTTTTGCTCTAATCCCCGTATTCCTACGACCTTTGGAACGCAAGATTTTCAGTTGACTAATCGACCTCTTTCAGACTTTTCCACAATTTCAATTTGACAAAACGACTTCTTTCAGAGAATTAAGAATAATTTGAAAAATTGAATGTTTATAAAAAATTTTTTTTAATTCTAATTATTATTTTTTTATTATTTGCATATTGTAGCGAAAAATAGAATATTTTTTTTAATGAAACCGAAATATTTTTTATAGATCAACTTCTTTCAATCTTTTTTTCATATTCAATTTTAACAAAACAACTTGTCTTGACTTAAGCGAATCAGATAATGTTCCAATTTAATCAAAAAAATTTTGACAAAACGACTTGTATGGTGGAAGCAAATTTTGTTTTCTTTAAAATCTATTTAACAAAAAGTTTTAAATTAATTTTTTATCATTTTAATGAAAACTATTGCTTTTAGGGGAAAGAAAAGGTCGCATATTATTCGTTAAGTATTTTTGTATAATATCCAAATTCAAAATTTCTTTAATTTTCTCAGCAATAGCTTCTATTAACCTTTTTAACTGTTATTATGCTCTACTGAAAAGTTGTTGATTTAGAAAGAAGACGTTTTGTCAAATGTCCACAGATATGTTTTACTTTTTTTTTTCTTAATATCAGATTCTACTCTAAGGCAGACTGTTCCTTCATTTACAACTAGAAAATATAGAGTTATAATAGTTAAATGAAGCTATCGGAGATGTTAAGATGAACACCGTACTAATCAAACAATTGAGATTTCCACCAAACTGTTAAGAAGAAGTCAGAGCTAAGTGGAATGATAGCCATTTCAAGAAGTTCTACACATCCCTGCGCTTGATGACTAGTGCGTTTATTCACAATAGAACAAAACATTCATTGTGAAAATGTTTTAGTGGTGTGTTTGATGATGTTTTACCTTGATGTGGCGAGGTGTAGTAGTTAAATCACTCGCTTACAACAGAAAGCAGCCCAGGTTCAAATCCCAACAGTGCAGAAACATAAAGAACAAAAATTTGTGCTTTATTTCCAAGTCATAATTAAAAACAAAACAAAAACAGATTTATCCTCCCCCCCTCTCAGAAATCCATCTGGCACTCCCCCCTATACACCTTTGGCTTTGGATTCAAACGAATGATCAAGAGAAAGCGCCACCAACTGAGAAGTAATAGAGAGAACAAAGCAAGAATCGTAATCTACCAACTTAGCAAAGATCCTCGCCACTTCACAACACACAATTAACATCAACAGATGGGGCAATTGCTGTTGATCATTTCAGGGGTAAAGGTACAACACTTGCCTTTGAGTGATCAACTGCCAGTAACTTGCCGTATTCACATTAATTATTTAGAGAAAAAAAATCTATCTATCTTTAACAGTCCAATACAATGCACTACATGAGTAGTGGTTTACTCCCCTGAGTATTAGTGCTAAAAAAAAACCATGCCTTCATCGCTTCGCACTCGAGATAAAGAAAAAAAATCAAAGCAGTGGTCTTAAGTGGGAAAAACACTTCCAAATATGAAAATCGTTGTCATCTGCGGCTTATTTTTTTTTTGTTTGTGTGAAGCCATGGGTCATTTTTATTGATTATCTTCAATCCACCAGTTCACACAGCCACTAGTGCTATGGGCAAAATTAATTATTCGTCAGATTTAGATACGTCGGTTCGTTTTATTTGAGATGAAGTCTGCGTTTCATGACTCTTTTAGCGTTCTAGACTGTTTTTTCTCTTTTATAGAGTGTGGCCGATATTAAATATCGCTGGAAAAGTGTATTACTATTTGTTTAGACGGCTAGACAGAACAGGTTATCATTTAACAAAAAAAAATTTAGTTTAATTTTCACCCAAATAGAATGGAATTTTTATACATTTAATTTAATTTTATAAAAAAAACTGGCTGACCCGACAGACGCTGTCCTGTCCAAATTAGAAAAAATTGTTGCGTTCGATTTTTAAAATGCATTAAAAAGAGGAAAAAACTATTTTTAAATCAAACTTTATTCCTCCTCTAGATCGGGTCGGCATTATTTTAAAACAAATAGGATTTTCCGGAATTTTGTATTATTATTATTTTTTATTGAAACTTAAATTCTTTTAAAAATTGTTTTAAGAAAATTTTTAATATATTGACAATTTTTTATTTTTGAATGCCCATAAAAGAAAAGGATACTTATTTTTGTTTAATAAATATATTTTGTGAGTTTGAGCCAAATCCTACCATAAATAAAAAAAATGAAATATTACGACAAAAGCGCCACCTATCGTTGTTAAACTTAAGAGAAACCTGGCTCCTCACAAAACTTATATATTGTCCAAGTTTGTTGTCAATCGCTCCAGCAGATCTTGAGTTTTTTTAACACGTACCCGGCACAAACGTTTTTATATATTAAGATAACTTGCATTTGAAGTATTTTCTTTATTTTTCCTTAATTTTTTTATTTATTTTTTTTTAATACAGAATTTATTCTTAACAAGGTTACACAGCGAAGTATTGAAATATTAGGCAATAAATAAATAAAATATTTATTTCATCAACAGAACAAGCTCAAAACAATTTAAGCTCTAATATAAAATTAAAATCTTTTAATGTTACTTTCGCAACAAAAAAACTACATCAGCAAACGATTTAAAAAATAAAAACAAAAATTTATTTTGAAACCACAAAAAATTTTAGGAATTCTTTTTTTTTTTTTCTTTTTTCTTTTAACAGAAATGTTTAGGAATAAAATAAAAATTAAACGACATACTACATAATAAAGTGAAAACTTTTATCAAAAACTTTTTATTAGACAGGTACAAAATCAGAATAATTTATGGAATGTACAGTAGAATCTCGAAAAAGTTAAACACACAGATAAGATGACAGTATTGTTACTTTTAAATTTCACCAATGGAACAACAATATATCTTTGGAAACTAGAGATATATTCTTTTTTCAAATATTCACCTTCAAATATTCACCTTCTTTTTTTTTAAATAAAATGTTTAAAATTTTCTCTACTATGAAGAGCTAAACTTAAAGCAGCATTAATACTATTTAACATATATTTTACAGATCGCTTAAAAATGTTGTGGGAGGCAAAAAAAAAGAAACGAAAAAATTAACTCTCTTAGCAGTTTATATCACATTAAATGGAAGTAGATCTGTATAATAGGTCATTACAACCATGTTTCAGAGTTACGTCCTAGCTTCTCACAGCACTCATATTTTGTGTGGCAGATTTTAATTCATGAGTACCGGGATTTTAAAGGCGACTCCGAATGACAGACTTGAGAAGCTTTTTCATGGTGATCAGTTACTCTCAGAGCTTTTGCCAGAAGACTGCTAAGAGGTAGTCGTCGAAAGAAATATTTTTTTCATATTTCAAGATGTCAGAGCTAAAGTTTAAACCCGGACCTATCGTCTTAGTAAGCGCACACACTAACAACTAGACCACGGTGACTATATCGTCGATGGAATTAAAGAACGCTGTAACTGATAAAACCCTAAATGTTCACCAGACGGAACATTTAGGTTTTATCATTAGGGTCATGCGAAATTCATTTCGCAGACGGCGTAAATGAATTTATTTTCATCATAGAAATCTGGGACCGGAACCAATCGATGCGTATTTTTTTTCTGATAAAAATGATGCAAAAAACGTATTTTCGATTTTTTGTCAATTACAGCGTTCTTTAATTCTATTCACGATATGTAGATCTGTATAGACTTGCTAATTTTAAAATTTGTGGTTTTTTTACTGTTCAAAACAGGGATACTAAGAACTAGAATAGATTATATTAAAAGGGAATTATTTGGTGAGAATTATTTCTAATAATTTTTTTCTTCGTAATAATTTTCATATTTAAACGTAACATTTATATAAAACCTACAAATATATGAAAGCACATAAAAAAATTATCACTTTGTCTTTGCATTCAGCTTTTGTACTTTCACCTGAATGTCTAAATCTTTGATAAAAGATCACAGTCAGCCTTGACTGCATATTGTCGTACACGAACGGGCCAATTCACACCATTGATAACTGACAGCTGATAGACAAGAGAGTAGCAAATTTCAACCGGCTTCAATCTCGCATTAACAGCACAACACCAATATACTTTCGAAATTTTTTTTAACATTTTCAGTAGTAATACGTGTTGGCTACTTGCTGGCATAAAATTGTCTGGGTAACAAGCCAACTTAAATGAAATCCAACAGCCTTATTTATAATAAAAAGATAGCTGCTTGTTGTATGCAGTGGATTAGTTTGTGTCTCCTATACGTGGAAATTCTTACTCAAACATACGAGTTCTTTAATTTGAATTTGGATTCTCTGACCAGTTGTTAAATACAATAGAATGAAAATGGAAAGTTTTAATAATATCAGTCAATAGCGGATGATAAACTTGCCAGTTTTTTGTCTTATATGCTAACGAGTTGCTAAGTTTTCATTATAAAAACAGTCGTAAGTTTTCGTTTTATATTTAATATGCTATATGTAAAAAATTTACGTTCGTATACGAGGTGCTACAATACTTTGATCTGAAGATCTATTGCACACATCTCAACTCATCCAAGGTTTCTACAGTAACTCCTCCAGTTTACTCACGCTGACCAATTTCAAAATGTCGGCCGGTGCCAAGTTTGATAGTTACCTATACGACATCTAATATTCATCAAGGTGCCTCTTCTTGCTGTGCATCAACGCTGCATAACTACTGGAAACGATACCCATCTTATACAAATGTCCATTAAGTCTGCAGTGACCGGTTAGAAGTGCCAACATTACTCAAAGCTTTTCCCATTATAGTAAACCCCTACTCATGCAGTGCATTATATTGGAATTTGAAGATACATGGATAGAATTATTTATTTATTTTTTTATTATTATTCTCCTTTTTTGTTGCTGAGAGAAGTTGCTATCAATGCGACCAGTGTTATACCTCCACTCTTGAACGATCAAACAGCAATTGCCTCATCTGTCGGTGAATGTTGAATGTGAATGGTGAGCGTCTTCAGTAGATTAGCTGTTATCTTCCCAGAAGGTGGCTCTGTACTCCTGATCATTGGTTTCTGGTGGAATAGATTAGAAATTTCAGGGAGCGGTTTCTTGAAAATGAACTTTTTGGAGGAAGGGAGGGGAGGGGAACCTCTTATTTTTATTTAAATTTAATTTTTTATTTAAATTATAATTTGAGAAATCCTCAAATTTTTATTTTTTTATAATTTTATCTTTCGCTGGGATTTAACCTCGATCTTGTGAGTTTCTCTGCGATCGCTTAACCACTATACCACGACCTTCCCAGTTTCCAAGCAAAGGCGTGGAAATTCCAAGACTCGTCGGGCCCAAGAAAGGTACTCTTCCTCTCCTTTTCTTCCTTTTCCTTCAGTATGCCCTTCAAAACTTTCCACTCCACAAAAGGGTTCTGCTAAGAACGCTTCCTTTTCGCATATACATCAACAATTTCATTTCTCTGAAAACTCATATGAACAGGGACCCAACGTAGGCTGACCATATTGTCACTAGACATTCCCATATTAACTTGGAGTCAATTTGATAGGAGCCAAGAGCTCGAATGGCAACCTGACTATGAATAAAGAATGGCTATCTCCTGACGTCTGTACCCTCTATCCATTAATTATTTATTTATTTATTTATTTATTTATTTATTTATTTATTTATTTATTTATTTATTTATTTATTTATTTATTTATTTATTTATTTATTTATTTATTTATTTATTTATTTATTTATTTATTTATTTATTTATTTATTTATTTATTTATTTATTTATTTATTTATTTATTTATTTATTGTTTCTTTCTTCTTGCAATTCTAAACACATTTTAAGTAAAGTTAGGAAAAGTTAATTTCCATTAGAACATATTTATGTCTCTGTTAATGTTTACGAGATTCTACTGTAACTATTAAGGTTTAGTAGTTATTTCAAGAGAAAGGGATAAAAGTTGATAACTGTCATGTCATAAGTCCTACAGCCTAATAAAACTTTTATTTTATTTTTTTTTTTCTTTGCCTGCTGAACCTCCTTAATAATATCTGTGAAAATATTACATTATTACTGGTGGTTTCTCATAAATGAGAAAACAAAAAAATTCAAAATTAAGTCATAAAATTTTTAATAGTCTTTTTTTGTGGTTCGCAACACAATTTGAGGTTGGCGTTGAAGTTTTTTTTTTTGTTTTTTTTTTCCTGTTTTTCTGTTTTTTATACGCAGTATAAAATTTTGCTCAGGACAATGATGGCAACAACGATAACGATGATGACCATGGCAAATGACTTATGGTTAAGAGCACAAATTATGTACTTTGTAGCAGTGTGAGGTTTGAGTGGTTGGTCAGTTATTAAAAGCTGCCTGTAAGAAATCAAAATAGCGAATAGAGTGCTGTCATAAAGACTCATGAAAATTTCACTGAAATACTCGTATACGAGTATTTCAAAAAGCCATGTAGAAGAAATTTATGAAGTGGAAGACATTAAATATAATAATTTTTGTTTAAAATTGAAATTAAAATGAAAAAGTTTTTATCCGTGAGTCGCAAAAAAAAAAAGAATATTCATTAAAGCAACATGTTACACAACCAATTGAACTTTAATTACTTGTAAAAAGTTTTATTAAGAAAAAATAAAAGAAGGGAAAAAATAATTTTTTGTTTCCTATATTAAAACCATTTAAACAAAGTTGGAAAATTAAAACCGTTAAAATGAAAAAATTCAATAAAGCCTGTTCAAGCGTCAATATAAATACAGCCTTATGCATAATAAAATGGTAGCAGCTCGTTGGCACAAACTTTCGTCATAAAGCACTTACCAAACTCCTGCAAATAACTTGCTTAGAATATAAAAATCTTTTGTGTTTTTTTTTCTGTTCAAACATGCGCTTCTTTTGAATTATTTTTATAATATTTTCAGATTTCTTTATTTTTAAATTCACTACAAACAATTTTATAAATTTATTTTATAAAGAAATGTCACAACCAGAGTCGCTTTTGAGTGTATACTTTTATGGTACTCGTCATAAAATTTTCAGACTTGATTTCTTTTAAGTTGGCAGAGCTTAAACAAATCGTTATATCACAAACTCTGTGCCTACAAGCTGCCAAGCCAAATCGGTATTCAACTTATAGTTTGCAGCTGGTTAGCCACTGTGTACAAAGAGCTTTCAACAGCCAATAGTATTTAACATTTAAATTGTTATCACAGTGCATGGCACATTTTTTTTAAATAATTTACTTCACGCCTGAATTGTTCTAGTACTTGTTTTTTCTGCTTCAGAAATTCACAGCCGAAAAAGTACCTTAAGCTCTGGTATTCATGAGTATATAAAACGAGATAAACTCTAACCTGCTTCTACACTACCCCTATTTAAATGAAAAAAATTTTAAGAAGATAACATTTATTTGTAACGTAGTTTTATATATCAAATATCGAAGATGTAATAAAATCATCATTGAATTCGTATGAAAGGTATCACGCCCATTTACCTAAAAGCCCACTTTTTAACTGATAATTTGTATTGACTGTGTAACAAGTTTTTTTTTTCTTATTTATTTGGGACAAATTCTCAGAGGTAAACTTCCCTACTAAATGCCGTGCATTTTATTGGAATTTTTGGAAAGGACAGTAAATATATATTTTTTCTTATATTATTATTAAGCGCCTTAGGAATGAGATATAGATTACTGTAAATTGATAATTCAAAGGTCAGTGTTATACCTTTGCCCTTGAATGATCAACAGCAATTGCCTCATCGTTGCATGTTGATTGTGTGGTGAGTGCCTTCGCTAAGTAGGTTTAGCTGTTATCTGCTACTACCTAATAGGTGGCGCTTTTTTTCCTGATCATTCGTTTTACGTTGACACTGGTTAAGGTGGAATAGAGTGGAATGTCATGGAGCGGTTTCTGTGTATATGGACTTCTTGGGGGGATGGGGGAGGACCTACATACATACATAACTGGCCTTTACAACCCTGTGACAGAATTACGGCCTAGCTTCTCGCAGCACTCATGTTGTGTGTGTCAATTTTTATCCATGAGTACCGGGACCTACAGTTTAATGTCGACTCCGAACGACAGACTTGAGAAGCTTGTTCATGGCAATTAGTTACTCTCAGAGCTTTTGCCAGAAGACTACTGAGAGGTAGTCGCCGAAAGAAATATTTTTTTCATATTTTTTTTTTTTTTTTTGTAGTCGCCGTGGTCTAGTGGTTAGTGTGTTGGCTTAATAAGACATGGGCCCTGGGTTCGACTCCAGGCTCTGACATGGGGGAGGACCTCTTATTTTTAAATTATAACTTTGAAAAAACCGCAAACGAACTTTTTTATTTTTCACCTTTGCTGGGATTTGAACCCGGGCCGGTTGAGTTTTTGTGCGAGCGCTCTAAAAACTATACCACGCACCCCCCTAAAAAATTTAGAAACTTTCGCTTTAACCATTCCCAGTATACATAAAAGCTAATATTTACTCTGCATATGAAATACCAAGCATTCTTACGGGATTCCATTAATTTTATAATTCACGTCCATTTTAACATGCTAAGAAATACAAAATCCCTATTTACTTTGTATGGGAAGGAAAAGGCCTATTTGACTGATGATTTGTATGAAGTCTAAGAAGTTCTGGCTTTGGAAATTTTTAAGCCATACACAAGTTCATATTCAGTAAGTACCACGCCCACATATCCTATTCCGCCCACTTTATGATTTATGATTTTTATAAATTATGAATTTTTTTTTACTCTCACTTTCACCATTTTAAAGATATTAACAAACAAATGTATACTTTTAATGGGTGTGACACCGTCCAATTGGAATTTTTGACACTTATACTCGTATATCCTATAGTTTCTTTTGAACATGCAGAGAGACACTGTAAAAATTTCAAAAAAGTTCGTTTAGCTGTCTAAAGAATTCAAATGAACAAATATTTTAAAATTTTTATATAAAATATTGTAATTTATGGAAACTACTTTCTAGCAAGAACGTTCCATTAATGAATAGTGCGGTTAAATAACGATTTCTGTCCGTAATTTATTGTGCTATTCAGTAACCATTCAACTACAAACTTCTATTCTCTCTGAGAAGGACGGGAACTACTTCAAAATTACTTCAGCTCATTCTCCGGCACAAGTTGAATCTTGAAAGCTTTTAGGAAAATTATGGTCTCCAAATAACAAAACTAATGACCCTACAGGCAAGAGTTTTGCGAGCTTCGTTCCTTTTAGGAATGTCATAATCATCTTACTAGAAAGCAACTTACCAAGTTCATTACATATTATTTTATTCACGAAAGCATGTCAAAAAAATACTCGATTTCATGAATTTTTCGTCTTTTCACTGATAACACAACTCCTGTAAATAGGTATCTGTCTATGTATTCCTGTAAAAATTTGAGAAAAAATTGTAAAAAAATTGCTTGGTGCAGAATTTTTGTTTAACGGCCATTAATTTTAAACTATTTCGTGATTTGAGCTGAAAATGGCATCAAAGTAATTTTATGAGCTCTTGATACATTGCTGTTTTATGATTCAAATCCAAACTAAGTTTGATGAACACTAAGAAAAATCTTCATCATTAAATTCTATCGTAAAAAAGTTGTGGAATGAGTTCTGTCGTTTGCATACAACCAAAGAAGATGGTTTTCGAAGCGAAACCAATGAAAACTTTACTTTACGAAATGGCCGTTCCAAAGTTTAGAAGAGTTTGTACATCTTCTACAAGTTAGGTGTTGCATTTGCTTATAATCAACCACAAACCCAACCGTTGTGATAACTTTATAAAAGTGTTTGGTATTTTTGAAACGGAAGACTGAAGTTTTGCACCGTTTCGTAACTCTAAACGAAACGTTCATTAACTACAATGTACATGAAGAAAAGAGCCAACAAAACAAAAGTTTCCTTAGAATAAAGAGGTAAAGGTGGGTTTGTCAACCAACAAAATAATAATATGATGATCGTTATTATGCATGCAAGCAATATAATTCCATTTATAGCCTTCGGAAATGTAAAGTCTTTCTAATATATAAAAATCTTGCGTAGCGTAGTGTTTGTTGCCAAATTTCTCCGAAATGGCTCGACCGATTTTCAAGAAATTTTGTGTGTATATCGGGTAGGTCTGAGAATCGGTCAAAATCTACTTTTCATAATGCTAAGGGTGACCTAAAGAACAATTTATTTATAAATAACGTAATGACTTCGAAGAAATTTTAAACTAAATAGATCTGCGTACCGCAGAACACATATCGTTTACGTTTATTTTCTTTTTAAAAAGTACTCAGTACTATCACCAACTATCAAACTGGAGTACCGAAAATGGCGGACAATTCTTTATTAACACTATCAGTAACGTTGATACTCGTTGGGTGTTACCATATTCATTTGTGCTGAGCAAAACATTCAATCCTCATATCATTGCAATGTTGAGTTTTGCAGTTCGGTGAAGAGTATCAAATATATTTGAAATAAAAAAATTAATCCTAAAAATAATTTATATGGCAAAACAGCGTTTGCCGGGTCGAGGGGTTGTATCAAGGAGAACAACAACAACATCTCCAATATATTTATTATTGTATATGTGTAATCTAATTATTGTATTAGATCTTAAGTATTACACATTTATAATAATCCCCTTCTTAACTAGGTAATATGGCAACTACCATATAGAAACTAAGATTTAGAGAATAAGGTAAAATGAAAAGTATAAATTAAAGTTTATTAATATAGAGAACTTGAACTAAACAAGATCAAACGTGTTTTACTCGGTACACCATATTTATAATATTTTATTCCTCCGCTAATTTAAGCTTTACTGTGCGAGCTTTTTGGGGTTGATTGCTGTTGGATTACTTAGTGGTGAAGGTATAATACTGGCTATTGAATAATCAATCAACAGCAACCGATTTCCTTGCGGTTCGCATTATTAAAGACGACCTTTATTATTTTCGAACTGCTATCAGATATGATATTAGTGAGTTTAAACCAAAGGTCCACATCTTTTTTCTCTATTCTCCGCCTATTATCCTAGGCCAACACAATGTACTTCATGAGTAGGCGTCATCCCCTGAGTGCTGGCCTTTTTAAAAAAAATTGTAATGAAGAAAGATTAATTTTCCAACTTTTTGGGTCTATTAAATGAGAACTTGAAACAGCAAAATGTAAAGACGTTCATATGCATATGAAGCTTCCGTGGCAAAAAGTCAATTAATTAAGCCACAAATTGGTACCCTTTCCACTTAATTTTTTAAATTTAACAACGAGTTACTATATATTATTTAAAAAAAACAAAGTTGAGGAGATTTGAATGAATGATAGAGTTTTTATTGACACATATTGTCGTGTGGGAGTTTATGTGCTCTATCCGCCATTTCATACTTTTTATATATCTCGAGTTTATGATGCCACTTGAGGTTTTCGACCCCAAATTTCCGATATCTCGTCCAGTTTCGGAGATAAATAGTCGAAAATGGTTTGCAGATTTTAAAAATTTTGGTGTCAAAAACCTAAAGTGGCATCATCAACTCGAGATATATAAACTGGCGGTTAGAGTACATAAACTCCCACACGACATTATATTCGATAAACTCGACAAATCAGAATTCCGGTAATTGATAAATTAATTTGAGAAATGTTTTATAAAATGTGCAAAAGTACTTAAAAGGAAAATAAAGACACTTTTTACCCATTTGAGTCATTTAAACAGTGACAGACTTATTACACCGCCCTCGTATTTAACTGATGCTAATTTAAGGCCAAAAGCCTTATCTGTGTTTCACCCACTTCGTGTTACTTTCACTTTAAATAACTTTAACCTGAATTATAAAGCCAGTGGCCGTAAAATATTTTATGCAAAAAAAAATAAAAACGTTTTTTTCTTAAGAATACAATAAAAAGAAGATTTAAAATTGGTTGCATTAATTATCACTTGTAAATGCAATTTTTAACTTCGCCAAATAAAAGGAAGAAATTAAAAAAATAACCAATTTGGACCACAGCGAAAATGAATATCTTGTTGTATAAATTTACATTTGAAATGTGTGTTTTCCCCCTCCCCCCCTTAACGCAAATTTATTGCATCTAAATACAGCAGCGCCAGCGCCTCTCCGGACTACATTTTTATCGTATCAAGCATTTTAATATCTTGTCTCTTAATATTGAAGCATATAGCCAGGAGTACAAACGCTTTGTTAATAAAGGTACGCTGAAAGAAACAAGCCCTGCAAACAGAAAGAGGTAATAACGAGTAAATATGTAAATATTAAAAAAAGGAAGAATGAAGAATGAATTGAAGAAAGCAGGACTGGACAATATACAACAGGGACGAAGTACGAGTAGAAATAAATTGAGGATTTCACTTTTTTTTTTCTTTTTCTTCCAACAATTTATATGCTAACGAATGGCTAAAGTAGAGTATAAAATAAATTTAAAATAATTTCGAAAAAGAAATAAATATGCAGAATGGCAACATCATCAACACTATAGACGCAGGCAAAATGTTTAAAAAGAAAAAGAAAAAGAAAAATGTATTTATAAATACAAAATTATATATATAAAGTTGTATTGCTATAAAGATTAAGTCTATAGACATGGCACAAACAGGCAAATAACCACTAAGACTTGATGTGGCCAGGCAACACTACTATTTTATGCCCACCATGCCCATACAAACACATGTATACACTCACAACTGCAACATGCAGCATCCAGCTACTGCATCTGCTTGTGTAGTCAAAAAAATAAGAAGAAGAAGTAAAAAAAGCAAAAAGTTTAGGAAACAAACAGAACTCAAGAGTCACACTTAACTTTTTAATTAAATTACACGAAGGAGTTCTATATATACATATACACCAATACTTATATAAATGCTACACCACCAATGCCGTTGACAAAGGAAATAAAAGAACAAAAAGACAGATTATGCAGCATACTTTTAGGGGAGCCTATTCTTAAGGAAACCAACTAAATAGGAGCGGGTATTTTGTTTTAAAAATTTCTAAAACTGCCAAATAACGAAACAAACTATTCTCTGTAATTGTCAGAGATTCGCGTAATTTGGTGAATTTGGTGAATTTTTACAGATACTTTTATAGAGCCAACAAGCAATTAATCAATCTTCGTATCCCTTAAAAAAATTTATATTTTTCGAGGTGCCCAAAATGGTATTTTTTTAAGGGCGACTTTTTGTTAAAGCTTCTGCTATGCAAGTTGAAGAGATTTTTATATAAATTTAACACCGGTTTCGGCAATGCCTCATCTGCAGTATGTTTTCTCTCGGCTAGACGGTTCAGTTGAACTCCCAAACGTTAAACACTGAGGGTTCAATTAGCACTTAATGGCGTTTAAGCACCAAAAAACTCTTGGCAAACCACCATGTACATTATGTTATAAAACGGCTGAAAATCCCTTCGTAAAGCTAAAAATTTTCTCGAATTTAATATCTGTTTAGTGATCCTAGAAATGTTAGTCCTCTAACACCCTTTATCTTCTTTTTTTTGTCATTCTTTATTTGCGAGCAAACATCGTCTGTCATTCGTTCTTTAGTCTCAGCGTAATAATGTGAGCAGTAAAATAATGGCAAAATTTAAGTTTTCTAGTGAATTCACTGGCAAATTAAGTCTAAATGATCAAGAATTCGAGTTAAAAGTTACTTGAAAATCTTTGCTAAACTCTAGCAGAACTTGACAGATTATTGAGAGCCACTCAAGCAGTCAATCTAAAACGCTTGTAAGCAATAGCAATTATTGAAATGTATAAAAAGTGGGTATCACATAGGTTTTAACCAAAAGGAGGCAATTTTGAATGTGTGAATTTTTATATTTTTATTTCAACAAAACATCAGGGAAGGGGCTTTCGCCCAACCATTTTTTGTTTTTCTTTTTTCTCAATAAATGTGTCGTTTTATTGACAATATGTTTCTATGTAGCGATCTGTCAGGCTTGTGAGGAAACTGGGATGGTGCTGGAGGGCTACGCACAAAAAATCGTATAAGACAACCAACGGAATCAACAACAAGGCCGAATATTCATGATCATGCTGTTTATTTGCTATGACTAGAAACGCTTAATTAATTATAAGCTGCTAAAATTAGGCCAGTACGCTACCTTTATTTACAAGCAACCCACCGAATAACTATGGCGTCAAATTAAAACTCTGTATTAGGTGGTGCAAGCAGGGTTCCATCTATCCTAAGCTGCTAAAATTAAGACATAAAGTCGCAAACTCGTAAAGAATAAGGAAAAAACTAATTTGAAGTGAGCATTTCCCGAAAAACGGCCGGAATAATTTTAAACTTAACCGAATAAACAACAAAGCCGAATATTAAAGTTTATATTGTGTATTTAGTATAAATGGAACAGTTCCAGGAATAATTATCAAGCTATTAAGGCAAACTTAATCACAAGTAATCGTATGTGTAGTAAAGACAACCAACCGAAGCAACAACACAGTCGAATATTCATGCTTCCTATTTGGTGTGTCTATAAAATTCCATTAATTATATGCTGTTCAAATTAAGCAAACTGACGGCATCAAATCCAAACCAAATATTTCCAGGCAACAAGTTTAAGTAGCTTTATTTGGAGTGACTAAAAAGTAACCCATCTATCAAAAGCTGGTAATATCATGCCATTACGGCAAAGATAAATACAAAAATTGGTATGTGAAGCATAGACAACCAATCAAAGCACCGACAAAGACGAATATTTGGTGAAAGTAGAATAGTTCTTTGAATTAAGTATATGTAAATTACTAAAATCAAACCATTACCGAATACTCATGGCACCATAAAGTGACCAAAAACTACTCCATACATCAAAGCTAGTAAGATCAGGCCATTACGGCAACCTCAAACACCAGAAATCGTATTTTAAGCGCGAACGACCAACCGAATCTATAGCAAAGCCGAATATTCATGATCATGCTGTTTACTTGGTGGGACTAGGAAAGTACCATTAATTATAAACTGCTACAATCAGAACATTACGCTAATATGAAGCATAACCCTATCCAAAATTGGGTTCATTCATTCTGGGCATAAACATCATACGCTGTCATTAAGAAGATCACCACAGACATCAAATAAAACGTATACCAATATAATAAGATGAACTGAAATCTCTCAAAGCATTTCACAAAAAGCATTGATCTTAATTTGTTATTTCCGTTTAGTTTTGCGTATGCTGATGATGAAAGTGCAGTAACTGAAGACGGCCTAAGCGTTGTAATCAAATGTTAAATATAAAATTCTTACGGCAAATCATTAATTCAATTGAATACTAATGTTGTTTTAAATATCATTCAAAAATTTCTTTTTCGGAGATTAATTTTTTGGATGTCAAAACTAACTAACGCACGTTTTTATATTGCACATGACATACTCAAGCACGCTGTACTAGTGCAGTTGCATCCTTCAAATACTTCAAGTACAGTTTGTGAGTTTGGCTTAGATTTTTTTTCTAGGACCAAGAAAGTATGCCACTACCTCGGTTCGGAATAAAGCTTTTCCTTTGTCGTGGTATAGTTGCTAGAGTGCTAGTACAGAAAATCAAACGACCGAGGTGCAAATCCCGGCGAGGGAGAAAAACTAAATTTGCGGTTTTTTCAAAATTATAATTTAAAAAAAGAGGTTTCCCCCCCCCCTCTCCGAGAAGTCAATTTTCAAGAGAAACCACTCCATGACATTTCCAGTGTAATCCACCAGTAACGAATGATCAGGAGTACAGCGCCAACTTCTGGGAAGATAATAGCTAACCTACTTTGTTAAGACGGTCACCACATACATTCAATATTAACCGACAGATAGGTCAATTACTTTGGATCATTCGAGGGTGAGGGTATAACACTGACCTTTGAGTGATCAGCTGACAGCAACTTGCTTCATTGACATAAGCCGTTCACTAAAATTTGAGAAAAAAATATCTATCGATTTTAAAATACCAATACAATGCACTGCCTGAGTAGGGCTTTATCCCCTGAGTATTGGTCTTAAAAAGGCCTCTGAACTAAGCTTCTTCTTTTTTCTATTGAAACCAATGCTCAGGTAAAAATAAATTTCTATTCATGGTGTGCATTGTATCGGAATTGAAGTCAAAGACAGATTGAGTAGTTTTTACGTTAAACAGTAAGGCGATTAGACAAGCTTTTGCCAATTAATCACTTCAAAGGCCAGTGTTATAGCCTCACCCTTGACTGATGGACAGCAATTGCCTCATCTGTCGTTGAAAAGACGACGCACAGTGTGACAACGCCGGCATTAAATACAAGGAGTCATTGTAGAGCTCTGAAATTTTGCACACGTTATTTTTGAGACAATTCCAGTTTTTAGAAAAAAATTTAGAAAATCCGCCCACTTTTACGCCCACCTCCCATACAATCGAAATTTGTAAAATGCCGTATTGTCCGTAATACTTTAGGTATAAATTTTAACTTTGGTATCCTTGAATGTTATATTGTCACAAAAATTTTCGGAAAAAAATTTTGAACTTAGGCCCACTTTTACCCCCACCACCCATACAACCTCAACATAAAAAGTGCCATATTTTCTAAAATATTTTAGGTACAACCTTCAAATTTGTTATTACTGTAATCTATATCATTTAAAATGTTTCATGGAAAAATTACAATAACACGCCCACTATTACGCCCACTTCCCATTGAAGTGCAATAAAAAAGAAGAATTTTGTTTTTCACTCTATCAATAATTTTTTAATATCATCATGGTATTCTAATTTTTTCAATTTCAATTTCATTCTCATTCTAAATGAATTAAGTAATATAAAAAATTGTAAACAATAAAAAAAAATAAAAGTAAAAAGTTGTAAACATGCTATTGCATGCTAACATACGTATATCGACAGAATGCGTATTTTCTGTAGTTTTTATTATGTTTAAAGTACTTTTGCAAACTTTTGCTATATGCCCTTTACTTTAAATGAAAGCTGAGACTTCAATCTTTCATTTGATATAAGTCTGCACCTAGGGCGAGGGGCTGCTATATATTTCCTAGTCCATTGAAAATGCAAAATGTTCAAATTTTACACCACCCTGTGTCAGGGTTACGCCCTAGCTTCTCGCAGCACTCATGTTATGTGTGTTAATTTTTATCCATTAGTACCGGGACCTACAGTTTAAAGTCGACTTCGAACGACAGATTTGAGAAGCTTTTCCATGGCAATCAATTACTTCCACAGCTTTTGCCAGAAGACTCTCAGCAGTCGCCGAAAGAAAATAATTTTTCCATATTTCTTTTTTCAAGATGTCAGAGCTGAGATTTGAACCCGGCGCTACCGTCTTAGTAAGTCTACACAGTAACCACTAGGCCACGGCGTGTACAAATACAGTAAATACATACTTATATATACACTCCGATTCACTTAAGATCCCATATTCAGGAGCCGGTATCTTTTGCAATTTTTAACCGATTCCAGAACTTTAAAATAGAAATGGAAACTAGACATCTTGAGATATAAACAAAATCATGACAATGGTGGTTTCTTATATAAAAAAAAATCTAAAAATGTGGTATGTTTTTTAAGTGCTGAAGACTCGGGTTCGAGCCCCAGGTATTTTTTTTTTGGTTCACTTGAATAAAGGCACTTTGTTTTTTTTTCTATTATTTTTAAAGTAAGCGGTGATTTTTTATTGGGGACGTTTGTTTATTGCAATTTATTACATCTTAGTCGATTTACGAGTCAAAATCTATCTACACCCATCTCGGGGATTAATCAGCCTGAAGTTTTTCTGTCATTGTATTAGCTTGTCAACGAAAAATTACGAGATGAATGATCTTGACAATAACAAGAAATACACTTGTATTTTACACTGGAAATGACTGTAACCTTTACAATTAATTCCTGTAATACGAGTAACAGCTGTAAAAGAGTAGTATTATCCTTGTAATAAATTTTGGTGTTTTAAACTTGTATTTTTTATAATCTGATGTGGTTATTACCCATTTTTAAAAAGATGTTCTGTTTTATTATAGAAATATATTTGCAATGCATTCTATAGATATTCTAATTATGTTGCAAGTTGCCCCCTATAATTGTCAATCCAAAATATTGAATTGAATTATTGAAATATTTCAATTTTATATTTTTAAATCTCTTATTTTGTGGATTTTTCGGAATGTTCTTAAAAAAATTTGCAAATATTTAATTTTGTTGAAGCACACACACAGAAAAAAAACATCTATAGAAGGAAACTCTAAAAGAACTTGTGCCAGACCAGCAGTGAGTAAGACTACAGCCAAAAGCCTCGATGTCATGCAAAGCAAATATACCAGTTAGAAGCTGTACACGAATACCTTTAGATTAAGGAAAAGCAAATGCTTAAAGAGGATTTTCTCTTTCTTTTTTTTTTTTTCTTACAATCATACCTTTAAATGATAAAACAGGATGTTTGTTTGAATATGTAAACTGATGATGGTGACACTGTTAGCCAAACAGGCAAAACATGTTAAAAGTTTCGTTAGTTGTTTGCATGCAAAGTTAGATTTTGGCGTGTCTATGATACTCGTACTTTACTTGGCTGCTGTTATCATTTTCTAGTTTAAATATTATGTTCCTTAAGGACACAACACTATTCCAAAAATAAACAACAATAAAAAAAAAATTGTTTTTTTTTTTTTTTTAAATTAGTTTGAGTCCCTTGCCGCACTTATACAAATGAAGGAATTTTTGCCGCTCTATGCCAGTCCATAAGTGTCATTCGTTATATTCTATAGCATACGAAAATGAAAATGAAAAAATGAACAGAAAAAAAAATGAAATGTAAAGGAAGAAGAACGCAATCATTATAGAATTGCAAGTGCTTTTATAGCCGTTATGTTGGAAATTTACGTGCAGCGTAATTTTTTCAGGCGTAACGTTTGTATTGCTTTACAGCTCTATTTGCGTTATTTATTTACAGAATTTTCTCATTTCTTTTTTTTATTATTTTCGTACTTTTTTGTATGGTTTATCCAACGAGTACAACTGTTTGCTTAAAAATAGCTTCTTTAGTTGTTCTTTATTATTTGCGGCACAAGCTAAAGTTTTGATTTTGGCAAAGCAAATGTCGCATGCAACGTTATACCCGATTCTTGCTATATTGCTTTGGGCCTCAAATCAAGTCAAGTGTTTAAATTTGATTTACGTGCTTAAATTAAGCACAGAATGCTCAAATTCTTAATCATCCCTTCCCTATTCAACGCAGAAAAAAAGAAGAAGAAGAAAAAAAACAAATTTTAAAATAAAATATAAATAAAATTGGAATGAGTTTAGAACGTATGTAAATGTGAGCAAAGAAACACAAAAAGAAAAAAAAAACTCAAGTTGAATTCAAATACTAACGGTAAGAAATTGCAATTTTAAGTATTTACACCTGCTTGTGGCCTGGCATCTTAAGTTGGCTTACGAACATTCAAATTCAAATTCTTTTTAAAGCAAAGAAATTAAAATGTTAACGAACTACTAAGAAATGTTGCCAATTATAGAAATGAATACAAGGTTTTTTTTTTAAAGGTTTCTTGAAAATTTGCAACAAAAAAAAAAAAAAATATTTTTTTTTAGAGCAGAAGTACACTTTTTATCACAGTGCCTGTATACAGCTGAAGTTATGCAAGAACCTTAAACAATTAACCCTGCTGTTAGGTTAGAAAACACTTACGAATCTTAGGTTAATGGACAATTTGGTCCATACTTCAATATTCATACAAAATAATCATTTAATTTTATATTTGTATCTATTTTGGATCACTTGGCCCAAAATATTATTAAGTTAAGCTTTACTCAACGCTAGAGATGGGCGAGTGAGTGAATTTCAGCTCACGGTGACGCTCACGCATGAATTTTTATAATCTCTCATGAATCACTCACTCGAATTTTTCTTTACTCACGCACTACTCACGTCAGTAAAATTAAAATAACTCACTCTCACGCGTTATTCACGTGAATCACTCAAATCACGTGATCACCGCTAATCTCTACTCAACACATTTAAAAAAAAATAAAAATTTATTGAGGGCGAACTGCTAAATGCAGAAAGTGACTCCGATATTTCAGATTCGGAATTTGATTATATTTCAGAAAATAGCCAAACAAGTTCTTCTGAAACAGATACTGAACGCGAACCCACTCTAACTGCAGCTAGCTCTGTTAATACGTTTTTTATTGCTAAAAACAAAATGCTTTGGAGTGCCACTCCATAACCTCAACCTATTGGAGCTACGTCTGAGAATATTATCTTAACGCAGCTTTTTTACTGTTTTTTCGGCCTGCAATAAAGAGAATACTAATAAGTACAGCAGGGTCAAGTTTGGTGGCAAGTGGAAAGATATTGATGAAGACTCATTGAGCGCATATATTGCTGTGCTCATTCTTCAGGCGTATGTCGGTATGTTTAATCTTGATTTTTTTATTTGAACAAAATAGTTGGCTGATATAAAATCTATTATTGAAAGTATAAAAAATGAGGACGTTCACGGTTTATTTGATGCAAAATTTGGTCGCCGTATTTTCCGAGCAAGTACGTCTGAAGAAAAATTTCATATGATTACCATCTATTTCGATGAAGTTTTGAGTTTTGCTCCTATTCGTGAAATCTGGAATTGTTGGGAATAACTTCTTCCAAACTTTTATAATTGTTACGAAAATGTCACCATTGATGAACAACTTGTTGAATTAAGAGGGCGATGCACCTTTCGACAGTTTGTCCCATCAAAACCACCAAAATATGGTTTGAAATGTTGGTTCTCCGTGGACTCCAAGTCTTGGTAAGTCTAGAAATGCACAGCCTGAAAAGAGCCAAGGGCAACACGATGTATTGGACTTAACAGAAGGCTTGAAATGGCAAAATATAACAGGCAACAATTTTATTTTTACTTTTGAGTTGGCAAAAAAACTTCAGGAAAGGAACTTTACATATGTGGGACTATTACGCAAAAATAAAACAGTCATTCCTCCGAAATTGCTGACTTTCAAAAAACTCCCTTTGTACCATTCTATAAACGCAAAACAACTCGATGGCCAAACATTTTATTTGCAAACATAATTGATATATCCGCATTGAATGCGTACATAATATTTTCTGAAATCGACGATTCATGGGTTCCAGCTGATCGGAATTGCAGGAGACCAGAGTTATTGCCCCAACTAGCACTTTCTCTGGCAAACGTGTATATTATGAAACGGACTAGATTACCTCAAAGAGGATTATCAGCACACTTATTTACTGAAAAACGAAAACCATGTGGCCTCTTCAAATAATATTTCTTATTCAGAGGCCCGAAATCGTGAAATGTGTGGTTGCTGCAAGTCTAAGTTTGATATAAAATGCTTCATTTTCAGTAAGTTTATTTGCAAAACTAATAGAAAAAGTTTTGCTTATTATGCAATGACAATTATTATAAAACCGACTAATAAATACTTATATTTTTTTTTTAATAAATGTAAAAAATCAAAGAAAATACATTATGGACCAAATGGTCCCTTAAACTAAGATTCGTAATTTTTTATTTTTCTCAGTCCTGATTTAATTCAGAACCTTGAATTTTTGTGCATAACATGGTTTTATAGAGCTAAAAAATTAAGTCCCTATATATCACCGTTCAAAAATTACAAAGAAAACAATAAAAAATTGGACCAAATGGGCTTAACCTAACAGCAGGGTTAACAGCCTATTTCACAATGTCGCCACAAACAGTCACTGAGCGAAAGAAATACACACAAAAGAAAAGTATTTTGGGTTTCTCTATGTCTTTCGCTTGCTCTTACGAGTCACCATTTTTTTACGTATCGTAAAAATAAAGTGTTGCCAGTTGAGAATTTTTAATAATTCTTTTTTTTTTTTAATAAAATAAACTATTATTTTGCTTGTAGACAATGCCACTCTGTTTAAAAGTACTTACAAATAGTCACCCAGCTGTTATCCAACTTTTAACACATTGTGATTAGATCAGTTTCATGTTGCAATTGTAACGCGTATGGGAAGCTTAATGATATAAAAAATGACAGCATAAAACCAAAACAAAAGGGTTTATGAGTGTGTGTGTGCTTATAAAAAAGCATAATTTTGTTAATTCTAAGGTCTGTTTGGGCGTATCTATTGTACAGTGCGCGATTAAATGGGTATACAACTATTTCGTGTTTTGCATCAAACAAAAGCAAAAAGACAAGTGAATCATTTTGACATTTGCCTTCGCGTATATTCGATGTTGCGAAATTGGTTTTTGTATGAAATTCATTACGTGTTTCTCTTTTCTTTTTCTTATTCGTTTTGTTAGCACACAATTCTGATGTACGTAGAGCAACCAAAATCAATTTTTTTCGCCCAACAAGCGAAAGAGACCACTTGACATTGAGAAATAGACTGTAAATACGAAGTTTATATGAAGTTTGATATGAAGTTTTGAAAATTGTTTACAAATGTCCTGGTAATTAGAAACCTTAAGCCGAAATTAATGCGATACAGGCCTATCAGAAAGGATAAAAAAATTCCGGTTAGAAAATTAATTGGTTATAGAGGTGGGCACGTCTGGAGTTTTTCTAAGACGACACGATCTAAATACGAATAATAAAATGTTCACTAAGTACGAAACCACCACTTACAGGCATATTGTGAAACATCGTAATTTCGTTTTCTATGCAGGACCATAATAATATTGTATTTCAATGTCAGAATAGCTCTCATTCATGCAATAATCTCATATGATATAGAAGCAAAAACAATTAAACACCTAAAAATCTATATTCAAAAGATTATTAGCAGATGTTATTTACAGAAATATTAGAACCGATGAATTTAAATCTGCACTTGGCATTATACTGTTATGTCCAGGTTGAAATCCCAGCAAAGGAAAAAAATTAAGAACTAAATATTTGCGGTATTTCGAGGTTCTAATTAAAAAAAATGGGAGCTCCACCCCCCCCTACAAGAAGGCCATTCGTAAGAAGCCGCCTCTGGGACTCCAACCTATCCACTGTTGGCTTTGTTGTAAAATTAATTATAAAGAGAAAGCGCCACCTACTGGGAAGTAAGAGATGATAGAATTAAGCATGAATCGTAACCTACCAACTTAGTAAAGATCCTTACCACAATACACAATTAACAACAACAGATGGGGCAATTGCTGTTGATCATTTCAAGGCTGAAGGTATAAAACTGATTCTTGACTGATCAAAATTAAAACGACGGCCGCAACTTCACGAACTGTCATTTATTGTTTTTGCATTTCTTGTATGTAAAGCTATTAAAAATTAAGTTTATAAGAGTTTTGGCATAGAATTGAATTTATATTTTATAATTTAATCATCTTTACACATTTTTTCAATAATTTTTTCTATAATATCAGTCATTTTATTTAATAAATTCCAAAATTTATTAATTTAATTAAACTTTCAAATGTTTTTTCGATTTTCTTTTGTTTTTATTTTTTTTTTTTGCGCCAACAACAAAAAACAAAGGGTTTGTTTACAAAATGTATGAAATTTAATAAACGTGTGGTAACATTGTTGAGAGAATTTGCTTCTAAAAATGAGAGCATAAGAAAAAACGCTGTCAAAATAAAATAGATTCTATTTCACGACTGCATTCTCCAGCGATTTTATCTGTCAATTTGTATGGAAAAAAACGTCATGCCCCAGTTCTGTTTAATAATTAAGTCGCTTAATAGTTGTTTTTAAAAATCATATATTTTCTTTAAGTCGTTTGAACATAAAATTACAACTTTAATTGAAACTTTATTTTTCCTTCAATTTTTTTCAGAAACTTGAATTTCACACTCACACCGGTACAGCTCTTTTCCCTGCTCAATTTTCTTTAAATTATGAATTTGTGGATACAGAACAAGGTGGTGAAGCCTGGCCTGGCAGAAGAGGTGAAGAACCGGTACCTCTGCTATGCTCCAGAGTATTTCGCAAACGTAAAGGGAACATACAAGTGCCACGCAATGTATTCTTGTATGGCAGAGGAGGTGCTAAAAATCTTACCTGTTTATATCGTTTCGAAGCTGGTCCCTCGGAACGAGTTAGATTGGTCTTGCACAATGTCTCCTTTGGTGATGGCACCACCTGTACTACAGACAACGATTTACATACGGGGCGCCCTAAATGCAATCAATTGGATCCAGATGGACGTATAACCGAATTGAAACTATTTGATGTACCCTTTCGAGATGTTAAAATACAAATGGGATGTTTTTGTGACAATTCCAGTGCTTTGTACAGTAATGCGCCTTTAACTTTTGTCTCCAACTCGAGAATAATGGAATTGACTTTTACGGTAACAAAACTGAATATATCTGAAGATTTTGCTGATGTGAATTTCTTTGCTTCCTACGAATTTAAACGAGTCAGCGAGTGTCGCAAACGTTTGAAACTGAAAGGTGCAGGTGGTGAAGATGAAATTAAATATCCTATGAAATCGCAGGACTCAAGCTGTGAGGGTCTGTCCTGGTATATAGAGGCTCAAACATTGGAAAAATCTATATTTGTACAAACGTGGGGTTCCTATTTGCCAGTCGATCCCACTTCAGAGGATGCCATGAGATGTCATACGAAAAACCGTCTAATGATATATTCCGGACGACCATTGAAACCCATGAGAGTGGTGTGTCCAGCGCAAAGTGGACCCAGACCTACATCATTGCATATCTTTTCAGAAGATTGGACTAATGGCCAGCCTTTGTTTACAAATAAGTGAGTATTTTGTAATTTTCTTTTTTATCAAAAATTTAAAGCTGCTTAAATCCTGAATCCTTTAATAAACTCTAAAATCAATAACTGCTATTAGGGGAACTGTAATGTGTAGAATGTACTTGTACATGCCTGTATGGAAGAAAATAAAAATGCCAAAAAAAAAAAAACATAAAAGGTAGAATGAACATAGAAAAGCCATTTCTTATGGAATTTATTACCCGTATGAATAAATGAAACTAAAGAGCCAAATATGCCTAAAACAGAGAAAACCTAAACACATCACTTACTAAATGCTCTTCTGCTCATTTCTTTTTTTTTTTTTCTCTTTTTATTGCAGTTTTTAACCAAAAAAAAAAAAAAAAAAAAAAAAAAACTTTTTTTTTTTCTGTATGAACTCAAGTTTTTTCTTGGCACCTTTTTCAGTATTCATGTACGGCTTCATTATTAATGCATGAATAAATGAAAATATACAACAAAAGTTGAAAAGTGTATTTGGTGCGTAATTGAACTAAACAACAGCAACAACAGCAAAAGAAACAACTAGAACACATTCTCTGTTGCTCTTTTTTTATCTGTCTCATACGATACTCAACATTTAGCGCAGTGGTTGTGTATTATTTGGTCCTTTCTGTTTATAAACTTGTAACAAAAACAAAACTGTTTATGTGTAGCTGTGTGTGTGTTTGTATTTTTTTTTTTTTTAATTTTTATCTAAATTTACTGCTATCTATGGCTTTTGGGGTTTAGATATTTAACCCCTACTGTAGGCACTCATTAAAATTGAACGTACCATTTACTGTAGGTGTTATAAACCCAAAACACTTTACAACATGTTTTTCTGAGTTAAAACAAAAAACTCTAAATGACATTACACATGATACAGTGTTAAACAAAATTAAAATCACACTTTTATATCTTTATGAATTTACTTTTCATTTTAATTTGTGAGAGTGAAAGAGGTACTTTGTGTGACATTGCGGCTCAAATTAGATACTAAATCTCTGCACAAATATATTTGGCCTTAAAAAGTACTCTATAAGTATAATTTAACATGCAAGACCACTAATTCAAAATATATCGTCGTGCAGGAGTTTATGTGCTCTACCCGTCATTTCATATTTTTTATATATATAAATCGAGTTAATGATGCCACTTTAGGTTTTCGACACCAAATTTCTTTCAAGTCTTCAATCCGTTTTAAATAGCCGAAAAAGGATTGCAGATTTTAAAAATTTTGGTGTCAAAAACCTAAAGTGGCATCATTAACTAGAGATATATGAAATGGCGGATAGAGAACATAAACTCCCGCAAGACAATATCTGAAAGAGAAGTACCAAATAATTGAGAACAACAAAATCGTTGAGTGTAGTCGCCGTAGGCAAATAGTTATTGTGTTGTATTACTAGACAAACCCCAGCTCTGACATCTAAAAAAAAAAGAAAGAAAGAAATTAGTAAAAATATTTCTTTTGGCGACTACTTCTTAGCAGTTTTCTGGCAAAAGCTTGGAGAGTAACTGATTGCCATGAACAAGCTTCTCAAATCTGTCGTCTGGGTGCTGCAAGAAGCTAGATCGTAACCCTGAAATGGCCAATTATGTATGTATGCATGTAAAATCGATGATAAGCTTCATGTTGTTATTTGACTGGAACAAATTAGAGCATACTCGTATTTACATTTAACATGTCAAGTATAATGCAACCGTGAAACTACCTGAAATTCTTCAATTTATACTCGTACTCATGCTGCCAGATTTGACAGTTTTTAAGAACATATTAACGAATTTATGATTTCAGTCCCAATTTGTAGGATTTTAAGATATTTTGAAGATTTTATAAAGCTTTAAATGGGGAAAAAATCTATTTGTTATTTCAAGAGAATTATTTCTTTAGAATAATAAAATACTTCTAGATTTTTGGAATAAAATATGGGACTTTATATTCAGGGGTTACATTTTACTAATTCACACCTTGACTAAATTTATTTTAGCAAATATATAAAGAGCATTTAGACAAACTTAAACTTAGGAACTCCTTAAAACATCCTCTATCGACCCCTTGTACACCTGGGAAATTAAATGACAGAAAGACGAAATGACAAAAAGTTTTTCGGAGAGGGGACGAAGACATCTTGAAAAAAAAGAAATATGAAAAAATATTTCTTTCGGTGACTACCTCTCAGCAGTCTTCTGGAAAAAGCTCTGGGAGTAATTGATTGCTATGAAAAGTTACTCAAATCTGTTGTTCGGAGTCGAATTTAAACTGTAGGTTCCGGTACTCATGAATCAAAATTAACACACACAACATGAGTACTGCAGGAAGCTAGGCCTTAACTCTGAAACAGGTTGGTAATGGCCAATAATTTTTGTATGTATGTGAGAAAGAAAGAGAGAAAAGAACATTTCGGTCTGTCATCTAATTCCCATAATGCAAAAATTTGAGACAAAAGCAAGAGAGAACTGAAAAAGTGGCTGTCATTCAATGTCCGGAGTTTAAGTCCAGACTGTATCAGACTGAATTTTTTTTTATCAAACATTTTCTTAAAATAATATTTTTTCTTAATTAGCTTTAAAAATGTTGCAGTTCGAATTATAGTATTGCTTCCTTAGCAAAAGTTTAATAGTTTCTTGCGAGCTTTAATTATCTGACATTAGGGTGGTGCCTTACGAGTTGGTGGTACAAACAGAGATCTTGTGAATAACTGCTAGAGCGAGATATTTGAGTTCAATGAGCTCTAAGAGCAAAACATTTGTCTTCTCGTGACAAAAACATTGATATATCACACTTTAAGATCGGACTTTAAATGCTTAAGATATAACAAAAAAACTAATAAGGCGACCCACAGTGGCCGAAATACTTAATCTAGCGGCGCTTTGTTAATAACTCCAAAAACATAAAAAATTCTGAAAGTTTTTTTTGTTTTTTTTTTTAATTTATATATATTTAGATATAACCAATTCATTAAATTTTAAAATTTGTTTGTTTTTTTAAGTATATGGGTAGTTCCATATATAACCAACCAATAAAATAGACATTTTGAACCTGACCCTCTCCAAACTTCACGAAATTCGGTATACAAATTGTATTCTACATGGTTAAGACGAATACAAGCTTTGGGATTGCTGGACCAAATGGCTCCGGAGATACCAGGTCATGAAAAGTGAAAAAAATCATTAACATCGTTCCTAGGTAGTAAAACGCTATAAGCTATATCTTTCTCAATTTTTATGCAACAACAATCAATAAAATCTCATTTTAAAGCTAATGAGGTTTCTAATATAATAGTGTCCAACTAAATTTTTTGTAAAGAGTTGAAGGTCATATTTACCATGAATTTTGAAAAAGTTAGAAAATTTTTATTTTATTATTTTTATTTTTATTTTAAATTGTTCATCAATTTTGGTGTCGCCCCACAAATTCCACAAGCCAATGATGATGACTCCGCTATGGTATTAAACACTTTTCCATCAAGCATGGTCAAATGAAATTCGTGCGTTACTTCAAAAAAACTTAATTTTGTCGGCAGAATTTGTGCAATTTGTCTATTTACATTTTCTATTTCAGCCCTAACTAAATCCGCTGACTCTTTTTCAAAAATTATTTTAATGGGTCTGCAGAACCGAGTTGAAGAAGGCCGGTTATTTTGCCATAGTATTGTGTGTCCTTTTTTAATTTGTATAGGAACAATGCATACAGCAAATAAATGCTCATCAATTGTTCCAGTATCAGAAACACTAAAACGTTGACGGTAAGTAGAGTGTCCACTGCTACCGTCACAGCCCCATTTAAATATTGCTTTTATGCAATCATTACTATTGCTTTCAGTCATGAGATTCTCAAAAGCTGTTGAAAAGCCTCGTATTATACGTGTAACAGTATGGTCTACGAGACTTTGCAAGCCAACTTCGGCTGAACGTTCAGTTACGTGTATGTCACTGGGGTAACACTCCGTTTTAGTTTTAGCCAAAATATCGTAGCTTGGATAAATATTGCAGTTCCGTTCTTTGGCACCATATTGCATTAGTCTGTATGACCTTTTTGAGTATCCACCATCAATATAAAGAGCTAAAGCTTCCTCAGGTGTATACGGAATAGGTGCTTTTGGTTCAGAGTCTACAGATTTAAGCATTTTTGTAGCTACTGCAGATTCTAAACATAACTTTGAAACAACCTGTGATGCGCTTCTTTTTCCAGCTTTGTAAAGACTCACGCTCGCCGCTACCATTAACTCTTGGTTCGGTGTTTCATTGGCAATTGGTGCAATTTTTTTTTTGAGTCTTACTTGTGCACTCTGAAAAAGGTTTCTCTTTACGTTGTGCAACGGCTGAATTAGGGAAAATAATGTCATCATCCAACCACATCTTATTTCGCTCTTCAAACACAGCAAAAACTCTGTGACTTTCTTTCCACTTTTGTATAAGTTTGCTAATAAAATTTCTCAATTGTTTTTGAATTTGGTGGTATTGTTCTTCACTATATTTCGAGCGATCAATGACATTGGAAAATATATGATTTTCAACCATTAAAAATTTTTTTGTTGGCACTGGTTCACTATGCCATATTAAAAAAAGGGTGCGTTTGGATTCTGCCATTCTAACTAAAAAACGGAAAAAATCAAAACTTTGCAAAAACTTGCAGCCCATATTTGAACTTGACATAGATAACAACCCATTTAAACAAACTATACAAACAGTGAACCGAATACGATCGAATCCACCCTACTTTTATTCCACACAAAATTGAATTTAGTATCTAAAAACACTTTCACAAAGGACATTTTCTTTTTCCACTGTTCAGCACTAAAACAAACAATTACAGATCACAAAACTATTTTTTTTTATTTAATACATACCTTTTATTTAAAATCAAATCGAAAATCTTATCAAAAAGTTAAAGTTTTAATTTTTTACTGTCAGCAAAATTGCACTTAAAAACAGCTCAAAACTAGTTATTGCACTTGCTAAAACATATGTTACGTTGGAATGCCTACAGCTGTGCGAATATTAGGAACAAAACAAAAAAGAAAACAGAAAAAAATCCGTTAAAGTTTAAATATTCAAAAAATAAAATAAAGCTGGCCGAATTCTTAATTTGGAAAATTCGCTAAAGCGACGCTAGATTGGGTATTTCGGCCACTGTGCGACCCCTACGTTCGGCAAAAAAAATTTTTTTTTTTTTTTCGAAACCTTCTTGCAAAAATATATTATATTAGAGGCGGTGAGGGGAAGCAAACTTTTGTTTCCTTTGTAAAGTGGTACGCTATAATGTACATATCGTCATATTAAATGCAAACGGACGTAACTACACAAAATTTCGAAATTGAGTTTTTTATTAATTATAGTTCGCTTTATCAAAATATACGATGTTCATGCAAAATTTAAGATTCCTACGATCAAAAATGGCGATTTTACTAACGAAATTCTAACGGACGTAATTACAATCGCGTGTATTTCTAAATACAAGAAGACATAACTAAATACATATTTATATGAAAACCTTATATACAAACTCATTTGTTGTATATAGACATGCCAATCCTTATATCTCGATCCTGAAAATTATATGATTTTAGGGTTTTCAAAATTTTTGATTTTAAGGTTTTTTGTTTCTCCTGTAAAAAAACAAAAAGTGTAATTACGTCCGTTTGCATTTAATATGACGATATATTTCCTATAGGAATTACATGTTATATAATCAGGTAAGTGACCGATCTTACATTTGTACAAGAATAAAAAAGGTTTTTACTTTCTTTAGAAAACTTGAAATTTTTCGTTTTAAAATTAACTGTACAAACAGAAGTACAATTTAATGTTCGAGAGTAATTACAAACTGGCAACAGTTTCATTCTTAGAACAGTTTTTTGTTTTCAAACAAAAATAAAAACAAAAACTTATTTTATCTTTTGCCAACAAAAGACTATTTTAAGGTCTGACGATAGTTTTTACTATAAACAGAGCATACCTGTTAAGTAATGATTTTTAATTTACTATTGGTTGGCAACTAAGTAAATGCGGATTTTACTCATTGATGGCATTAGTTGAATTTTTAGGTTAGATGACGTAATTGAAATATAAAATACATTTTGTTATTTGATAGTCGGTACTTCAGCTGTCAATCAGTAAAAAAAATTTTTTGATCGGTTGCGTGGTTTTTGTTTGTCGTCTGTTGAAAAATGGAAAATCAAAAGGAAAATTTTCGTCATATTTTGCTTTTTTATTTCCGGAAAGAAAAAAAAACGCTTCGCAGGCTCATAAAAAGTACCAAAATTAGTTTGCCAAATTTCGTTTTGGTGATTTTTCACTAAAAGATGAAAAACGCTCCGGTCGTCCAGTTGAAGTGGACGACGATCAAATCAAAGCAATAATTGATTCGGATCGTCACAGTACAAAACGTGTGATTGCAAGGAAGCTTCATGTATCACATACATGCATTGAAAATCGTGTAAAGCAAAATTGACTTTTATTTTCTAAAAAAAATCCGCAATTACTTAGTTGCCAACCCAATAATTAGACTACTTATTCCGTAAGGGCGAAGTAATCATTACGATTACGATAACACAGTGCAATTCAAAAATAAAATAACCATATAAGGACACCACTATGTAATAAAATACCCAAAAAAAAAAGAAGACCTGTGTCCCTCAGTTTTGTCCAAAGTCATAAATTTTTATTTATGCGTCCCCAAACATTTGGGCCCTCGGTGTCATTTTTGCAAAATAGTGATAATTTTCTCAGGCTCATATCTTGCAAATCGTTCGGAATTTTGATTAACTTTCTGAGGGAAAGTTGTAGCGAAAGATATAAAATCGAAAAAACTTCACCTTCAAGAACTAAATCACAAAAAACCATAAAAAATTTAATACTTTTTACCTTATTTTCCTCTGTTTAGGTTAGGTTAGGAAACTGTTCAAAATTTAAGGAAACTATGAACTTAAAAGTCTCAATAATTAACTTTCTAAAACACATGAGCTTCATAGGAATGATTCTTAACTCCGTTCAGATAGCGCTTAAGTAGCCGCAAAAGTAAAAATTTCCCAAAAATTATCTAAGCGCTATCTGAACAGAGTTAAGAATCATTCCTTTTTTATTATTTTTGTTTATTTTGTAGTAATTGCCAGTAATTATGATTATTTTTTGATTGTTTATAATCGTAATCAATAAGTAACCAGAATTAGTAATCATTACGATTCATTTTTAAAAGTAATGTAATTGAAAAAAGTTTTCGATGCGAAGGTCATTGGATGACCATGTTTACTTTGAAAAGGCCAGGTAGATGAAGCTCTGTTATTAAATGGTGTGACCAACTGGAGAAGGTGCGCTTAGCAGAGACCGAAACCTGTTAACGGGTTGTTATGGCCAGCTAAGTAAGTAAGTAAGTAAGTAATTGATTACTACTCGTAAAGTGTATCAAGCCGAAAGGAGAGATTTTTCTTGCATATTTGTTTCGTGTACTTTGCTTGGTAGGACAAGTTTGTTGTTAGTTTTATTAAACAAAACTTAAAAATTTCATAATATGAAATAGATTTTTAGTTACTACAGACTGTATTATAAAGTACATACTGTACAATATACACTATTAAACAACATTAAAATGCCATAAACTTTTACGACTATTTCCTGTGAATTCTGATCTTGAGTTGAAAAAAACTACTCTTTTTTTTTTTTTTGTTTTTACAAAAATTTAACTTTTGTTACGCAAACAAAAAAAAAATAAAAAAAAATTACATCATGTTAGTCCGAAAACATGTTGCCGGTACAACAAGAGTCTAAAACATGCAGTTAAATTCGTTAATTTTATGTGTGTATGGATGTGTGTGTGTAAGTATCGTTCTGAGTAATGCTTTTGGTAATTTGATTCTATAGAATATACGATTCTTTAAATACTCTTTAACAAAACTATGTATGTATGAGTAAACAAGCATTCAGAAATTTCATTGAAACTACAATTCATTCTTTAAATCATACAAACATATTTACATACATGCATTTGTACATAAAATCATGCATTCATTTATTTATTTCATACATTGAAAATGGGTATGTTAAGTCGATAATTTACTGAACAATCTTGTACACAAACCATCATCAACAGAGCACAACTCATGTCTGTTGTTTTGTAATATGGAATGTGTTTGTATGTGAACTTATCTTTTCATACTCGTACATACTTACATACGAGTATGTATACATATATGTACACGTATACAAAGCATACAAATACGCATTTGTATTTGTTGTTAAATTCAATACAATTACTTGTGTACATATGCGCGTACACACGCACACAAGTAAACTTATTTGTGCATTTTATACAAACACTTTTACCTTTTGCCATTAAAATAAACCAACACTAGCAAATTCATGCATTTAAATACAAACTCATTTACTGTGTTATATGTGCCTACGAGTACATATGGATGTACATATTGTATATTAACAAACACATGCTCAAGCAAATATTGTGTGAGTAGTTTATAAACAGCCATTTTTCTTTTACTTTGTTTGGTATTTGTAGAGTCCTGATTATTTATACCATTTTCTGTGTTGACCTGTTTTAGTATCCCATATGAGTTGTCGGGAGTATAAAAATCTTGGCTTGTTTAGTTTGTTAGTGGTGAAATTAATTTACAAATATAGTAGAAGAGGCTGTTGCTGTTGTATGGAATAGAAAACAAAAGAAACAAATACGAGAAATTTAAACATTCAAGCCGGAGTACCAATACCCTACTATTTACTAAATGTTTGTTTAAAACTTTAATTGCTATGTGCTTGTATGCCTTCAAGACGGAGAATAAAACAAGGCTTATGTTAACAAAATTCTTCGTACATAGTAGATACATACATAATTAGCCATTAAAAGCCTTTTTCAGAGTTACGGCTTAGCTTCTCACAACGCCCATACTGTGTGCGTCAATTTGTATGCATGAGTACCGGGACCTAGAGTTTAACGTTAAATCCGCACGACAGACTTAAGAGGCTTATTCATGGCAATCTCAGAGCAATTGTCATTAAACTGCTAAAAGTTAGTCGTCGAAAGAAATTTCTCTCCTTCAAGATGTGAGAACTGGGGCTTGAATCCGAAGCTCTTGTCCTGACTTGAGAAGCTTGCTCATGGAAATCTCAGAGCATTTGTCATTAAACTTCTAAAGGTTGGTCGTCGAAAGAAATTTCTCTCCTTCAAGATGTGAGAACTGGGGCTTTAATCCGAAGCTCTTGTCTTAGTAAGCCAACGCACAACTCACTTGACTACAACGATCACTATAATTTGTTTTGTTTTATTTGCACCACCTGTCATTGAGAGTAAGAAACTCACTATCTCAATACAACGAAACAATATTTCGCCATAATGAAAGTGGCTCGATTTAGCAAGAAAGTAACAACTTTGCGTAGTAACATTGATACGTCCCACAGCTATAGAACAGTGATGTCCACTACTACATAAACACACTTGCGCTTGTGTATGAAGCAGAGAAAAGACTCTGCTTACTTCTACCAGAAATGGGAATGTTCAAATTACTTTCTGTTTATAACTTCATAAATATTTCTTTATAATTCTGAGTAAAGTACATAATCGATTGTCCGATAGACATGTCACCGATCTATTCAGAATAAAGGAGGTCACATAAATTTGGAGGAAATAATGAATAATTATTTCAGTTAAATAAAAATGATACAAAAAATATGCACTATTCATCCCTGCACTATGTTGAAGAGAAGCTAAAATCGTAAAAGAGCAAGAGTAACAATATTTCTTTTTATTATGTACGTGTTTGACTTAGACGCAAGCAGAATTTGTTTTGCTATCACGCGTGATATTCCCTATTTTGGACATCACTGCTATAGAACGATGATACTCTTTGTTATAAACAAATTTTAGACATTTTTACTGATACGTAAATTCCGAGTGAAAAAAGTGAAAAAATGTATATGCCTGATACACACTCTGCTTGTAGAAGTTACACGCGAACTTAGCAGCTCAGTTACATCAAATTCATCTGTAATGTCTTTGCCTTAAATCAAAATTAAATATTGAAACTCCAATTGGAAATAATATTTATTTAGGGGAAAAATAAAAAAAGATTCATAGATGTTGCTTAAATGATTAAACAGAATACGACCACAACTTTAGGCAAAAACGTCTCTCAGAGAAAACATGCCCAAAATTAAAACGACGGCCGCAACTTCACGAACTGTCATATATTGTTTTTACATTTCTTGTATATAAAGCTATTAAAAATTAAGTTTATGAGAGTTTTTGCAAAGAATTGAACATATATTTTATAATTTAATCATCTTTACACACTTTTTCAATTATTTTTACTAAAATATCTCGCATTTTATTTAACAAATTTATTTAAACTTTCAAATGTTTTGTTCGATATTCTTTTGTTCCTTATTTTTCTTTGTGCCAACAACAAAAAACCAATGGGTTTGTTTACAATATGTATGAATTTTAATAAAAGTGTGGTAACATTGTTGAGAAAATTTGTTTCTAAAAATTAGAGCATAAGAAAAAT
Organism: Metopia argyrocephala; assembly: GCA_963576795.1. Lineage (NCBI taxonomy): Eukaryota > Metazoa > Arthropoda > Insecta > Diptera > Sarcophagidae > Metopia > Metopia argyrocephala. The sequence continues at coordinate 112,268,156 of OY756210.1, forward strand.
CGCTGTCAAAATAAAATAGATTCTAAATATTTCACGACTGCATTCTCCAACGTTTTTATCTGTCAATTTGTATAAAAAAACGTCATGCCCCAGTTCTGTTTAATCATTAATAGCAAAATAGATAAAAAACAAATATGTGCGATCAAAACTTATAATATTGTTGCATGGAAACAGAGTAGAAGTAAATGTTTGATTTTCTTAAAAACATAATACCAAAATTAAACTTCAGTTACAGCCTCTATAAAGTCTTCTGAAATACAAATTTACATTGAAAACTTGTTTAACGAAAATAACAGCTGCCAATGAGAAGATTTTCATACCATCTCTGTAAGGTTTACGCTTTCTGATATAAAAACCATATTAGAGGAGAACGACCAAGAGACAAACATTCACATTTTAAAAGATCCATTACCTTGTAGGGAAAAAATTATTCGAAATATAAAATATTGGTTCCAGCACTAGGTGAATTTCTTGTCACTGCACCCGGTAGTGAATAATTTTTTAGCGGTACTGGGTTCAACAGGGTAGTCGCTGTGATTTGGTGGTTAGTGTATTCGCTTACTAAGACGAGACATCTAGAACCAAAGAAATATTAAAAAAAAAACATATTTCTTTCAGCGACTACATCTTAGCAGACTTCTGGCAAGAGCTTGTCAAGTCTGTCGTGCAGACTCGACATTAAACCGTAGGTCCCCGTACTCATAGATAAAAATTTATACACACAACATGAGAGCTGCGAGAAGCTAGGCTGAAATCCTGACACAAGGTTGTAAGGGCCAGTTATGTAATGGCTAATAGCTAATTAGAATTTAAATGTATATACTATATGTATATTGTATTGTATATATATATATATTTTTTTATAAGGGGGAAAATGCTTTTACGCATGCATCGCCGGCCGTCGCCGTTCATGTTATGTCGGACTCACCGATTCGGTATACCGACTAAAAACCACCCTTATTTCTTCAGGAGAGTATATCCATCTCGGAACCGCGTCCTGCGTTACTTCGAGATGGATCTCCTTTAGTTAATTAACCTCATCCTAATATTCGCCTGCGTCCAGGCCTTGCCCCATTATCGGTGTCATTGTTCTGAATGTCATCAAGGTCTCGCTTTTTTCTCTTAAGAGTATGCTCACAAGATCACTGTACAGCCTTCCAGGTTTCCTCGTTTCTCATCATTATTGTATTGTATATTGGAATACTGCTTTAGTTGTAAATGTTTTGACAACTACTGCCTGTGGGCTACTAGTGCTTAGAAATGTTTAATGTGTATTGAATCTAGAAGTACAATTACTAACTTATATTCTATTTTTTTTCTTATTTTCTGCTTTATCACTTTTCATTTTTACACATTTTAGTTCATTAATATTTGTTTATAATACTTTATAGGTTTGTGCAATACTCGTAGATTCAGTGTGTGTGTTTGTGTTTTAATTTCCTTTTTTTTTTAAGTCCTAGTCTCTCTGAGTTTAAGTGTGTGAAAGTGTGTGCTTATAACCTAAAAGGCATTCTTTGTCATTTTTATGTTTACGAGCGTATATTTGTTGAGATACAAGTACCAAACAATGACATGTGCCGGTACAGTTGAAAGTTATTTTAATGTATTTTAGCCATAAGCGTAGTATTGAGGTATTGTACTAGAAAGTAAGCATTTAAAAAAATTATCAGGACATATCAACCACCATCTATTAAAAGTGGCTTCCAGTAGAGACTTTTTTACTTGATAGTAGACAGCTATACAAATGCTACATGTGTTCCACTAGCTGTCATTTATTTAGTTTGTATAGCCGAATCGTTGTCATTCACGAACATGCAATAACACGTGTAAATAATGAAATAAACGTCTTTTTTTACCAATAATTTATTTTTTTTTACCAGTAAATTTTACTTTACTTTTGCCAATTACAATAGCGGTAATCAATCTTCGTTGCAAATACCCTAGGAAGTGTTTGAAACGTAGCAAACGTTATCATACAATTACAAAATGTAGGCTTATATATATGCCATGATTGCTTGTTTTTAAGGCAAGTAATAATTGTAATTGTAAATTTATTAGGGTATTCATATGTTCATAAATAAATATGCCTAAATCTTAAGATTACGCCATGACGCCGCACAGTGTGGTAAATCACAAATCTAGCTGAAAGAAAAAAATAATGTCTGGTAGCATTTCTTCTGATATACGCAATACGCAACTGTAATTCATATCTAATCTAAAATATCTTGCACTTTTTTGCGACTGCCATAATTTTATTTTCACTTTTACAGTATGGATTCCAGTCTTTCGCGGAAGAAAATTTTTAAAGAATGAGTAAAAACTGAAACTAAAATACACCGCAAAGGCGTCTTGTTGATGTTATTAATGGTTAGAAATAGACTTCAAGATATACCAGAAGAGGCTGCAGCGTGTAAAAACACGAATAACTTTTTTTTCTTTTTTTTTGCATGGTACATATTGGCCCAATGACGACACCTTGTACCTAAATTCATAAGTCTAGTTTCATTATATTCAAAAATATTAATTTTGTTCATCTAGATTGGCAAAAGTTAGTGATGAAACGCCGCTATCCTTGCCAGATTCGAGGCTGATATCTCTTTGTATAGCCAAGTTCTTTAAAACTTATATGGATTAAAAGCATACATCAGCCAGTTTTACAAGATAGTAATATTCCTTCTCTGTTACTTTTACAAATATTTTTAGTCAACATTTGTAGATATGAAAATACAGCACTAATAGCGGAAAACCTCAAACACTATCTGAGGCGTTTATAAGAAAAAATTTTATGAATTTGTATTGCATTTTTAGAAAAATTTTTATAAAAAAAATTGATTTTAAATATGCTTTTCTATGAAGGAGGCTGTAAGTGTTTAGAAATTTTGTACAAAAAATATCCAAAATTGGTTTTCTTACTCACGCCTCTGGAACACAAAATTTATTGCTTTTTGTTTTACTTTCCAAACTTGTTTAACAATTTAAAATCTATTTTAACCATAGACATAAATGATCAGGCACGTCTCCCGAAATCTATAAAAATTTTAAAATAAAAATTTTGATTTTTAATTTGTCACAATAAAACAAAAGTGAGCAAACAATTAAATCTGAAAAAGGAGTAGAATTTTCTTTTTAAGTTTTTAAAAAGGCATATGAAGAAAACTGAACATATGATATGAAGGATTTAATGGCCTTCGCTTATTGGAAAGAAAAGTAAAACAATTAATAAAAATAAATTTTGAAGAGTTTAGATTTGTCAATAAATTATTTGTTTTTAAAGTACATACTTAAAGGATATAAAAAGTAAACACAAGTTTTGTATCAATTCAATACCTTTTTTCCTTTCTTTTTTTTTTCTTTTACAGACCGGTCAGTTTGGTATTGGAACCAATACTAAAGGAGCCTGGTGATATTGCCTTTACCTGGCTGGAAATACATCGTACCAAAAATACTCTATTGCAACAATTTGATTTACAAACAAATACAACCAGCACATCAGGAACTGGTGGTCCAGGGGTTACTGGTGCTGGTGGCAGTGGTGTGGTAACAACTACTGGCACTGGTGGCAATGATACGCTTAGTGATTTTGGATTTTATCCAAAAGAGTCAGATTGTGAATATAAATGTCCTGAAATAGATGCCTGCATAGCCGCCACATTATGGTGTGATGGTAAGTTTTGTTACAAAAAAAAAAATTCATGCAATACAACAAATTTTTTATTTGATTTTTTTTTTTTTTTTTTTTTTGAAGCAGATTTAGTTTTTTGTTTAACAACGAGTAAAATGTTTAAGTAGAGGTAGACAGAAGTTTGTTATAAAAAGGAGTTATTTCGGGATTGTTTCACTGTATTTAGAATCAAGTAGTGAATGTAGTGTAGCAGAGCGTACAATTAATTTTGTTTAACCCATTCTAGCTGGATTTTTTTTTAACTAAAAAACTAAAACTTAAACTGATCCAATAACAAACGATATGTTTTTCATTTATCATGGTGGCCTTACTGTGGTGTGTCTTCTTAAATCGAAACAAAGTCCGGTGTCACATTATGAAATTTTTCTCTCTGAAACTTTTTCTTATTCTCTTTTTAAATATCATTGCTCGTCACACATTGAAATTATTTTGAGAAAAATTGAAAGCTTTTACAAAAACAAAACAATTACGAATTAAGGAACAAAAGATAACTAGATGACCCGTGCGAATATTTCGCACCGTTAGTTGTCATTTTTGTAACATAAAATGAAAAAAATTAATAGAAATTTTAGTAACTTCAATACATTTTATTAAAAGTATAAAAATATTAGAAATCATAATATAAATGGTTTTATAATACTTCTTTGAATACAATGCTAGAGGTAATGACATGATCATCGATAACTTTTTGCCCGTACGAGTCCTTAATACAAACAAAAAAATATCATTAAACGTACAAATACTGCAAAGTATTGCCAAAATAGCTTTTTATAGGAAATAGCGGTATTGCCAGAATAGATTTTAAAATATACATATTATATTATGTAGGAACTGCATTACTATTAAGCGACCCTGTATTACCACACTTGAACAAAAACATATAATCATCATGACAACAGTATTATCATGCAGTTCTATATAAAATATAATTTTTATCAATGAAAATATTAATTTTTCAATTTCTAATTATTTTTCGTCATTAGTGTTAGAAATAAACTTTAAAATGAGATATCATTCATTAAATTTGATGCGGTGGTATGGGAGATATTTGCAACCGACAAAAAAAAGTGCTTCAGAAATACTATATATGATGATTGCAGAGTACGTAAAACACTGTACTCGATACCGTTCTTCTCTCTTCCCTCTCCTATAAACTCAGACTTTCAGAGAGAAAAATTTCAAAATGTGACACAAGACAAACTGGTGGTAGCGGTAGGCCTAACAACTGTTTAATTTGCTAATCCGGGGATCCGTTATATAATTTTCTTAAGCTTAAATAATAAAACTTTGTGGGTCTGGGTGTTAGAATACAAACAATTAAAAATTTTAGTGATGATAGTCTTGAAGTTCCTAAATCTTAATACACATTCAAGAATTGCATTTTTAGCCGAAATAGGTGAATGCAGATTTCTAGCAAAAGAGATTTAGAAGAAGAATATTACAAAATAGCACATCTGGTATTAATAGACTTTCTTATGCAAAAAAGTGCTCCTTTCAATATCGTCTATGGAATTAAAGAACGCTGTAACTAACAAAAAATCGAAAATAAGTTTTTTGCAACATTTTTATCAAAAAAAAAAAAATACGCGTCGATTGGTCCTGGTCCCAGATTTCTACGATGAAAATAAATTCACTTACGCCGTCTGCGTTTTGAAAAATACCAGTGGATTTGTTCTATTTTTATAAAAGTTTTTTGGCTCTGGTGAACATTTAAGGTTTTGTCAGTTACAGCGTTCTTTAATTCCATCGACGATATGCTTCTAATCTTTCCTGTGCTTCTAACCGACTAGACAGAAATTATTCTATGGAAAATGTTTTTGACCAAATGGAAATTATCTGACGATCATAAAAAATCCATTGCTGCTGTTTAACTTGTTGATTTTTTAACAATTAAATTAGATCTTAGGTAAGCTGAGTAAGGGTGTCCTTTATCTGCTTACTTAGAAGTATCACTAAGGCGAGCAACACGAGAAACTGTCAGGTTTGACCAGTCCAACAACAGCCGTTCTGTTGAAATTATCGTGACATAACATAAAGGAGTATTGAAGTGACGGATTAAGAGCTAGAAAATTATAGAGTTTTTCGATGAAATTCTTCAATATTATCCTCGATAAAGTGCAGACAGAGAATAAAGTGGTTGTAATCTATGCAAAAATCATCGTGATACATGGCCACGAGCAAGAAAACTTTTTATCAAAAATTATCAGAAGAAAGAAGATGCATATCAGAAGATGTATGTGGAAGCAGAATTACATTAGGGCAGCGAAATCCAAGATATCAAAGAGCCATAATACTCACCAGATTTACTTATACAATAGTCGCCGTGGTCTAGTGGTTAGTGTGTTGGCTTACTAAGACGGGTTCAAATCTCTGCTCTGACATGTTGAAAAAAGAAACATTTTTTTGGGCGTCTTCTGGCAAAAACTCTGGGAGTAATTGATTGCCATGAAAAGGCTTCTCAAATCTGTCGTTTGGAGTCGACATTAAACTGTAGGTCCCGGTACTCATGGATAAAAATTTACACACACAACATAAGTGCTGCGAGAAGTTAGGCCGTAATCCTGACTAAGGGTTGCAATGGCCAGTTAAGTATGTATGTATGTGTTAATACCAGAAACTACAGTCAAAATACATACAATGCCATCCTACTACATGCATGGACATAAACTGATGCGTAATAATAAAATATTTTATTTCAGAACGAGCAATCTGAGAAATTTCTTCGTCCATTGCATACGTACAGCAAAAATTCAGCAAAATTACAGGTTAACAGCACAAAAATAAATAATTTTTAGATCAACAAAATCAGCCCAATTCTGAACTGAAATTCTCCAGAAGTTTGTTCCCTTCTCCCATCATTCCCGTATAAGTTCATTTGTAAATATAGAAAAGAAAAAAAAAGCTCCCCGGGAATTTGTATTTAGATGAACATATTAAAAAATAAAATAAAGAATTCTTAAACAGAACACCAGATATAAACCCATTGCACCCATCACCCTAATTGGGTTAAGAAAAAAAAAACAATAATTGGCAAAATGCAATAATACGAGTATGTACTCGTATTACACTCTAAACCTGTGATGTAATATGAAGTTGATTTTTTTTACAGTTCTCATGTTCACTTAACTTTTTTATTTCTTATTTTTTGGAAATTTATGTTCCAAATTGAATGAGAAAAAAATATTGTTTAAGCAGTAGTACTTCACAACTCCTGTTGTACTGGTTGCTGGTATTTGTTGTTCTGGGGCGGTTACTGATTTCTGGCTGCTGTTTTATTTTCTTTGCTTTTTATTCAACTTCTACAAAATTTTTGGGTTAAATCAACTTCTAATTTTATCGTATTCGTAATGGAGCATTGTACGTGCTTCTTAGTTGGAAAATTTACGAGGCGTTTAATAATTTATAAGACTTGCTGTTTAGATTCTTACGAAAAAATAATAATAATAATACAGAGTAAAATTTTTGAATATAGAGTTTTGTTTTGATATTTGTTTTACCTCCGTGCAATTAAATTTGGTTTTTTATTTCGAATTTTCTTCAGCAAATTTAAAAATGTAAATGGTTTTTTCCGTTTTTCTTCTTTATCAGAACAACACATTTATACGAGTAGTTGGGTGACGTGAAAGAATAAAATCGAAAAAATGTTTTTTCTTTAAATTAAGGAAAATGCAGGCTTTATTTATTTACGGGGTTATTTATATATATACATATCGTCACCTAAAGTGCGAATTAATGTATCACAAAAAAATAAAAAAAAATAAAAAAATACAGAATGGGCAAATTCAAGATTAGGGAGGAAATTGGGCTGTCATGCTTTGACATTTATTTAGAAAAAAGTTGGAAAATTTTGGCCAATTTTAGGAACTTTATACTTCGCGCACGGTTGTGAACAGAACGAAAACAACGCATTTGTCAACAAAACATTGTGATGAGACCATGATAACCGATTTCTTGTGGTCACAATTACATACATACATATATATACATATATATATATATACATAATTTGTCATTACAACGCTGTGCCAAGGTTACGGCCTAGCTTCTCGCAGCACCCATGTTGTGTGTGTTCATTTTCATCCATGAGTACCGTGATCTACAGTTTAAAGCCGACTCCGAACGATAGACTTGAGAGGCTTGTTTATGGCAATTAGTTACTCTCAGGCTTTTGCCAGAAGACTGCTGAGAGGTAGTCGCCGAAAGAAATAATTGTTTCATATTTCTTTTTTTAAAGATGTCGGAGCTGAGATTTGAACCCAGCACTATCGTCTTCGTACGCCAACACACTAACCACTAGACCACGGCGACTACAAAGACCGAATTTGGTAAAACAAAATGAAAGTTTGGTTTCATTTACACAAAGCTCCAACTGAGGCACTCACTAGTTCTATAGCCTAAATAAATGAAAGAAACTTCGAATTGCTTTATCACCCACCCTATTCGTCAAAATTTATTTCCTTCAGATTATTTTCCATAGGGTCGTCTCTTATTAAGCGGTTTCTGAATATAAATAAAACAAAATTTTTGTGTGCGTATAAGAATTTTGAAACTTTTTATTCGTTTGAAAGACCTTTTGATGTCTTTATGTGTGAAATATGCTCGTAACATCGACTTCTCTGGGTGGAGTGTATGTAAGACATCCAATTTTCTATGACTCTGATATATAAATGAGGCTGAATTTTACCAATATCACTGATTATATCGGCTTTTTCGTACACACATGCGACTTATGAAAATCTAACCAAAAAAAAAGCTCAGTGACCAGTTCACAGCACCTTAACGTAAGATAAATACCCAATGTGGTATGATCTGTGAAGACGTTATGCTGTTCTGTTGCAACCTCATGTTTTTGGTGTCCAGGTTATCCAAATCAGACCAAAAGAAGTTGGGAATAAATTTTCTAAACCTCTTCGTTACAGTGATCACTTGCCCAACATCGTTATTACAGAAATATAGACCGGTAAGGCCGCCAATTTAAAGAGAACCATTTGACCCTCATAGTATCGTCTCAAATCCGATAATGTTGTTTGTTCACGTACCCATTTAGCCAGAAATCGACTTCAAAGCTTAAAATGATTTCGATTCTGTCCATGGAGATTTTACAAAACAGACTGAATAAATGACAACTAATTTGACAGCTAAAGCTTCAAGAAGATCGCTGTCATCAAAAGTTGTTAAAAGACGATGTCGAACATGAAACTATGCCACTCATTATAGCTCGGAAAAGTGTCCACTATATTTCAATGTATTCCTTTTTTTCTTCTGTTTTTTGTTTTTTTTTTTTTTTGGCTTTATGTTTGAAGCGTAAGATATTTAAAAATGTTCAAATTTCAATTTTGGCGAATAAACAGTTTAACAAGTTAATCGAAAATTAAGAAAAAATAACAAAAATCTGTAATAAGGGTAAGTTATGAGATGGGGTGCAATAACACCTTACGAAATAAGGCCTTTAAGGCTTTATTTCACTTCCAATTGAGAAATAAGGCCTTTATTGAAATTTAGCCAATGCAATAAAACCTTTTTTTATATTTTTTGATTCTTTTGTTACACTGTTCAATTTATTGTTTTTTGTTGTTGTTGATAACAGCATTTCGCATACTAAACTGTGTCACAATTGGCACCTTAATTCTAGGAAAAAGCCATCTAAATCTTCACTTAATACAGTTTTTTTGCATGGCGGCCTGCGGCCGCTCTTAGGAGTTTTCTCCTCCATGGGACTCGGCAGGTGGCTTCGCTGAATACAATTTTCCTGCGCGCGTCTCATTATCTTCCGTAGTGTGACGCGCGCAGAGAAACTTTATTCAGCGAAGCCATCTGCCGCGTCCCATGGAGGAGAAAACCCCTTGAGGGGTGCGTGGTATAGTGGTTAGAGCGTTCGCACAAAAACTCAAAGGACCCAGGTTCGAATCCCAGAAGAGGTGAAAAATGAAAAAGTTAGTTTGCGGTTTTTTCAAAAAAAAAAAATATAATTTAAAAAAAAATAAGAGGTTTCCCCCCCCCCCCCCCCTCCAGGAAGACCATCTACAAAGATACCACTCTACGACATTCCAGTCTATTCCACCTTAACCAATGTCAACAAAAAACGAATGATCAGGAAAAAAAGCGCCACCTATTGGGATGTAGCAGATAATAGCTCAACCTACTCAGCGAAGGCACACTCACCACACAATCAACATGCAACGATGAGGCAATTGCTGTTGATCATTTAAGGGTGAAGGTATAGCACTGGCCTTTAAATGATCAATTCACAGCAATTTGTCTCATTCCTAAGGCGCTTAACAATAATTAATAATAATATCTGTACTGTCCTTTCCAAAATTCCAATACAATGCACATCATTCAGTAGGGGTTTACCCCTGAGTATTGGTCTCAAATAAAAAAAAAAAAAAAAAAAAAAAAAGCGGCCACAGGCCGCCACGCAAAAAAACTTTATAAAGCAAAGATTTTCAATATTTTTGCAGTTAAATTAATATTTGTGTATGCTTTTTTCCAGACATTTCCTTTCAATAAAATATAAGAAGAATAAGAAATTTTATTGCTTCATTTTAAAAGAAATTTAAGTGAAATAAGACCTTAACGGCTTTGTTTCACTTTCAAATTGAGAAATAAAGCCTTAAAGGCCTTATTTCGTAAGGCGTTATTGCACCCCATCAAATTATAACCCTCAAATATTTACGTTATCGTTTGAATTTTTTTTCGCTAGATTTCCTGTACTAAAAGTAGTCACTGGGACGCAAAACAGCTGTTGGTTGAGATAGCGAACAACAGAACACTTTCGATATTGTGGGACAGGCTGTTAAAAAGGGCTTGGTGAGGGAAGATTTGTCAATGACTAAGAAATTACGCTTGATGGACATTTTAAGGAGCCCATCAGTTGTTACTCTAAACACATTCTCGAGCTAAAAGTAGATTTTGTTGAGAAAAAACGATTTATTTTTTCTCAAAAATTTTTTGGTTTCCTTTGCTAGGTCGGTTACTTAAAAAATCGACCTCGTAAATGTGAACTACTCTAAGCAAAAGTTTCTTTTATTTTTACTTAAAAAAAACGACTTTTAATTCATAAAGTTTAATAAAGTAACAAAAATTTACTTCAAAGTGCTGAACAGCAAAAAAGAACTTGAAAACTGACCCTTTGCCACACAACGAAGTAAAAAGTTAATTATTTGCTTTTGCATTTTAAAAACTTCTTTTTCTAGGGAAACATTTTATTTTTCTTTATCCGCTTAGTTTGTGCAAGCAAAAGAACAAACAATTGAGTTTTTGATAATTTTTTTTTCTTTTTCGTTTTTTACAATTTTAGCAGAAATAAAAAATAAAGTTTTATTTTTATATAAAAACCTTAATTATTTATAAACAACTAACAGTAGCTACTCCCGAATTAAATCTCTCATCCCTTTTCCGCTTGAGGAGTCAAAGGAAAAGAAAATAATAGAAAAAAAAATTACTATAATCCTTCACAACAAGAGGAAAATTATTCATGAAAAAGTAGATTTTCTTCTAAAAGCTTAAGAAAAAAGTTGAAAAATCACAACAACAAAAATAAATCAAACTTTGATGGAAATGAAAATACAAAAAAAAAAGAAAAAACATTTTACAAAACTGGCTGTAAATACATATTAAATGTATATAAGCATGTCTAAAGCGGTTTGCCGCATTAGAATTAAGGGCGCACACAACAATTACTTGCAACAAACTTTCAGTCAAAACATATCCTCTCATCATTTGCCATCCGTCAGCCATGCCTCTCTATAATTCACAGTAAGTCATACACACTAGAAAAGCAATATGTTGTGTTGGGTTAAGTTGTTTGTGATAAATTGCTGGTATAACAGTTGAGATCTTAAAAAGAGCACAATGCCAAAAAATAATAAAAATAAATAAAATAAAAGAAGTAACAAAGAATGTATGGATAACGATAATGAGGTTAGAGTTAAAAGTTGCTTCTTTAACGTTTTAAAGCTTTTGAATAGACAGAGTCAATTCGCATCATCTTGGTGGCCAATTAACGTAAACAAATCTAATAAAGCAGCCAAACCTGTCTTGTTAAAACCGCATATCGTTCAACTCATAAAAAAAGTCGATTATCCCTGTCGCCATAGCGCTCTGAAAAAAGAAAATGCAACCCAGTTTCACAACCATTTTCGGCAGAACAACGTATATCAACTTGTTCTAGTTGCAGTGCTTTGAGAGTAACTGATTGCTATAAATAAGCTTCTCAAGTCTGTCGTTCGTAGCCGACTCTAAATCTTAGGTTTCAGTACTCATGGATAAAAATTAAAACACACAATATGGGTGCTGAGAGAAGCTAGGCCGTAACCCTGAAACACGGTTGTAATGGCCAGTTATGACTTGACATTGAAACTACCTAGCGCTAGATGGCAGCACAAACACAAAAACTTTTTCTTTCATAGAAATTACGATCTGTCAAACGTCAGCTGTTAAGATTTTAGCCAAATTCATCTATTAGTTTATTTGTTGTAGTCGTTTGAAGTAAGCAACTTTTGTATTTCTTGTAAAATGGAAAAAACTGAATTTCGTGTAGTGATTAAACACTATTATTTGAAAGGCAAAACGGCGAAAGAGACAAAAGAAAAGCTTGATAAACTTTACGACGAATCTGCTCCGTCAGATTATATAGTAAAATATTGAATTGCTGAATTTAAACGGGGCCGAACAAACACTGCAACAATACCATCAACAGGAAGGCCACAAAAGAGGTGGTTACTGAAGAAAATATCAAGAAAATCCTCGATATCGTTATGAATGATCGCCGGGTCAAAATACGTGAGATTGTTGAAATGGTAAACATATCATATGAACGTGTGTCGAACATTTTTCATAAACATTTGCATATGAAAAAGCTATCGGCAAGATGGGTGCCTCGTTTGCTCAGTGTTGAACAAAAACGAGTTCGACAGATCGCATCACAGCGGTGTTTGGACATGATAAATCAGCATAATCCTGCTGATTTTTGGCGTAAATTAATAACTGTTGCTGAAAGGTGGGTTCACCACTACACACCTGAAACCAAAAATCAATCGTAGCAATGGGTGGAAGCTGGTGGAAGTGCTCCGAAGAAAGGCGAAGACAGCGAAATCGGCTGGCAAGGTTATGGCCACTGAAGTTTGGGATGCACACGGAATATTGCTCATCGATTATCTTGAAAAGGGATCCACAATCACAGGAGAGTATTTTAGTGCATTATTGGATCAATTGGTTGATGCAATCAAGGAAAACCGACCACATTTAAACAAGAAAAAAGTGATTTTTCTTCAAGACAACGCACCGGTTCACACAGCATTAGATACGATGCTAAAACTATGAGAAATCCACTCGGAATTGGTTGATCACCCACCTTATAGTCCAGATTTAGAACCTAGTGATTTTTTTCTGTTTCCAAACTTGAAAAACTGGCTCGCAGGAAAAAGTTTTATCTCAAACGAAGAAGTGATTACCGAAACTAATGCGTATTTGGAGGAGTTCCCAAAATCGTATTATTCAGATGGTATAAAAAAGTTGGAAAAACGTCTTACTAAGTGTATTGAGCTAAAAGGAGACTATGTGGAGAAATTAATGGTTTTTGAAGAAAAAAATGTTTTTTTCCTACATAGGTAGCTTCAATATCAATCCACCTCGTACGTATGTAGTAGCAGAGTTCCAATCACAATTATTTCTGGGTTCTGCAAGCCCAGTGTGCAATTATTTTGCTTCTTGATGGAACTAAGTACTTAAATATATAAAATTGGTCATTATAATGCTTCTTCTAAGTTAAGGCCTAGCTTCATGAGAACCGCTACCTACAGTTTAGCATCGAAACAAACACAAACCAGCATTGAAAAATTGTTACTCTAGCACCCAATCGCAGCAGGTTATAAATGGCCAGCCGGCTTTAATTATCGTCTGATTTGGATTTTATATGGCTGAAGCCACAAAACTAAACGTCCAATTGCTGAGAAATCTGTGGAACCTCTAAACTCAGATTATGCTCCACACGTTCACTAAGGAAAGCGATATTCTCAGCAGTGTGTTAAATGCTATACAACACAGGCCTACCAGAGTCCTTTCAGATTTCTTTATTACTTATTTGCCAATTCTTTGCACAGTAGTTGGATTATGAAGACGAGGTATTTATCCTTGTAATACTCGAAAAATGGCAATGTTTGTGTGTTCATTTTGTTAAAACATTCGTGTTCGTAAATGGCAAAGTTTTCACCACTTCCGATGACAGATATTTAACAGCCTATAGAACAGCTTTGCCACGATATGCATTAATTAAGCACTTTACTAGTAATAAAAAAAAACTACTTCAGCAGCAATGTTGGTAAATAATTGTCAATTGCTTGCTTCTTTTATGACCACATCTGTAGTAGCAGTTGCATTATTTTCAAAATATGCTCCTGTTTGTGTAAAATGTAATAACGTTACCCCAGTTTTATTTATACAATCTTTTGTTTTGATTATGCTTTCCTTGTTCTCCCTTCAGTTATAATACAAACGAGTACATACGTTGTTATGTACTCGTATGTGTGTTCTGGAATGAAGAAGCACTTCCTTAATGTATTCTAAAGTGTTATATGCTAAACTTTATCGCCTTTGTTGCTCTAATATCCTTTTTAGCAAAACAATATATTTTTCTTTTTTTTTTTTTGTTCTGCATTAAAACCAGCAGCTTTTTCCCATCCAGCATTAGTGAGTAAAGAGAAAAAAGTCTGAAATATTCGAATTGAAAATATTTTTGTAAAAAAATAATTTACTTTAAATGGTAACGATGGTTCTAGAGTGCTGCGATTCAGTAACTTTTAATTACAAATAGACGACGGCATTCGCAAAAGAAGTCGACTTTTTTAGTTGTTTGCAGTCACGATTATGTGGTTCAATGAGCTGAACAAATCTGTTTTTCTTTATGTTGAAATTGTAATTTTTTTGCTATTTTATGGAAACAGCTGATATTCTGTAGTTCACTGTTGAAAACCATGCGATTATCGTCAAAAAAGGATGCAAAATTGCGCTATTGGTTATTTTATTATGTTGTTAAAACTAAACAACATCGCTGTGGTCTAGTGGTTAGTGTGTTGGCTTACTAAGACGATAGCGCCGGGTTCAAATCTCAGCTCTGACATCTTGAAAAAAAAAAGAAATATGAAAAGCCGTCTTCTGAGAGTAATTAATTGCATTGAAAAAACTTATCCAGTCTGTCGTTCGGAGCCGACTATAAACTGTAGGTCCCGGTACTCATGGATAAAAATTATAACACACAATATGAGTGCTGCGAGAAGCTAGGCCGTAACCCTGACTAAGGGTTGTAATGGCCAATTATGTAGAACTTTAAATTCTTCAATTCGTCAAGACTTCTAACACTGAATGTGTCTCTTGCCTGAACTAAAGCTTCAGTTGCGTACCGTAGAAGAAGAACTGAAGTTATTCAAATAAGAATAGAAAACTACAGACAGGCACCGAAAGTGAAATAAACTCAAAATCAATCTACAATCGTTGGTACGGTCTTCCAAGTAAAGGTCGGGATTTTGGAATGTCAATTGGTCGCCTCGTCTTTATGATTTAACGCCGCTGGATTATTTTCTCTGAGCCCATTTGAAAGCACGGGTATACGTCACCAAACCACAAAGAACTGGGGCTCTGAAAGATGAACTTCGGGATTACATTGATGAGATAAGCGAAATTTTGTTGAAAAATATATCAAAATTTCAGGAAAATGGCGGACATTTTTCCTCAGACATCATATTCCATTATAAATTCCCATATTCCTACTTTGCCTTGGTATCAATAAAACTGAATTTGTCAAAAACAAAAAAAAATTGTGTTTTTAAACCAATTTACTCTCAAACCTCAAATTTGTCCACCCTTTATGGGGTTCTACTTCAAATATTTTGCTGCCAAATAGCCTTAATTCTGCTTGAAGAAATGTAATCTTTTATTTTTTATTTGGAATCCTCGTTAAACCAAAAAAGTCAATATGGATTATTTCGTATACAAAACAACAAACAATGGCAATAACTTGATCTTCTTCTATGTTAGCCCTTTGTGAGAAGTCAACTGTCATAATATTTACTTATTAGTATGTGTGATGGACTCACATTTTCTCCATTTTCGCAATAACTTTATTGCTTGAAAACCCTATCTTAAGCCGAGGACAAGCAATGAGCGGCAAATGAGCGGTGAGCGGCAAAAAACTGCAGTGGGTACGCAATTAGCGTTATTTTTTAGCGGCTAAGCGGCGCCGTTCAGGAATAGAACTTGTTCTGATTTTTAATTGATTTCTGAGCGGTGAAGTATAAACATGACAAAAGTGAATGCGGAGCTTATACAACGACCGACCGCTATTATGGCTAGATAGAATACCTTAGTTTAAAAATAAAAATATGACATTTTAACAACTAACCGCGTGGTCAGGAATCCAATTTCGGTCTTGGATACCATGCCTTTGGAACTTTGCTTTGGCAGGAGATTTAAGGTTGAGATACCGGACTGGGAATGTTGGTCTACCGGGTGTTTGGCTCGGAGTGAGTCTGTTCTAAACTGATATACTGATGGTTCCAAAATGGACAGTGGAGTAGGGGCTGGCGTCTATGGACCCAATCGAAACTTGTCAATTCCACTAGGGAAGTTATTGAGTGTTTTTCAGGCTGAAATCCTGGTCATGACCGCATGTGCTGAGATTAACCTGGATATCAGACTCAAGAGCAAGACAATTAATATATTTTCAGATTGTCAGGCTGCCTTAAAGCCGCTTGACTCTCATCGTATGACATCTAGACTTGTGAAACATTGCTACGACACGTTGCAAAAATTATCGCTTAGAAACAGGGTGCAGCTGTTCTGGATACCTGGACACTGTGGTATAAGCGGGAACGAGGAAGCGGATGCATTGGCTAGGAGGGGATCTGCGACGCCTTATATTGGTCCGGAGTCCTGCTGTGCAGCACCGCTTTGTACTATTCTCACTAAAATTAGTGAATGGGAAACTGGCAAATGTTTGGAACATTGGAATGCCCAGTCGGGTCTTAGGCACGCCAAGGCTGTGATTCGTCCGCGATTTGGGGGCAAGTCTGATGTTCTTAAGTATAGAAGGCCATACCTGAAAATCCTAACGGATTTTCTTACGGGTCACTGTAGTGTGAGAGCGCATTTGATGAGAATGGCGATCACAAATGTAGATGTTTGTAGACTATGTTCATAAGCATCAGAGACAGCAGAGCACATATTGTGTGAATGTGTGGCTCTTGATAGATTTAGATGGATGTATTTAAGGAGACATATGGTCTCACTGACTGATATATCCACCACTAAAGTTTCGGACCTGCTGGTGTTCGTAAGGAAGGCAGTTGGTCTGTTGAATAAAGAGTAGACTCAAAGGGACACAATAGATCTTATAGGTCGCAGTGTCTTGCATTTGTGCTGGGTCTAAACCAGATAATAATAATAAACAACTAACCACACTAACCGCTCAGAAAT
Organism: Metopia argyrocephala; assembly: GCA_963576795.1. Classification (NCBI taxonomy): domain Eukaryota; kingdom Metazoa; phylum Arthropoda; class Insecta; order Diptera; family Sarcophagidae; genus Metopia; species Metopia argyrocephala. The sequence continues at coordinate 112,285,308 of OY756210.1, forward strand.
GGCGTTCAGTAATAAGCCACTTGCCGCTAACCGCTTCGCCGCTCATTGCATGGACTCGGTCTTACTCTTCTTTGATGCCAATTCACCCCAAGAAACCAGCTGTTTTGACTGCTATTTAATCTCTGATACATATGGGTGGTGGATTAAATAATTAAACCATTGTGGTTGAACAACGTCAAACTCTCTTGTATTTGTGGTTGCTTTATTTCGCATAAAGCTATCTCAGGGTCAAGTGATTATTCAAAATTTAAACCGGCGAGGCGTATGAGATGTTCATGGCCTCCGTAATCTCTCGCATTTGCCATCTTCGACTGCAGAATTTTCATCTGGTTAAAAGTATAATTTTTAGTAAAAAAAGACATACGAAAGTAAGAAATTTGTTGAATTTTACTGCATTTACTGCTCCCAAAACTACTGGTAATCGTAACGAGTATATATTCTGTTGTTGTATAAAATACAATTCGATTACTTTTGTTAAGTTTACAGCGCTCTCAGAAACATTTGCTATTCCAGTTTATTTGCTTTTTTAATGTTTCTTGAATTTCTAGAAATATGTTTTCGTATCATGTCTTGTTATATGTACTGCACGTTGTATCTAAAGGACAATATTGTGTTTCATCTACCAGTAGAATACGTAGTTTTTTTCCTAATTTTTTTCTCTTTATTGTGTTGTTTGTTGCTGTTGGTTTTTAATTTTGTTTTTTTATATATTTTTCTCTATTCTGATGGCAACCACCAGAACCACGTCGCAAATTGTATTTCTTGGGTTATTGTTAAAAGAAAAACTTTTGCATCAACCAACAAATGAATAAATGAAACTGAAACGAATATTTGAAATAAAAACAGAAAAAAAAATATTGTGAAAAATAAATAAATGATGCATTGCACTCAAATGATTTTAGTTTTTGTTTGGCATAACTAAATGAATGAATGCATGAGAGTAGAGTAGGAAAGATTGAATGACTGAGTGTTTGTTTAATGTGATCCTTAGACTTGTTTAAAGATTTATTCTTTGTTTTTGTTTTGTGTTGTTTTTTTTTATTTTTGATAGTGTTAAAAGAAAAATAAATAGATTTTTTTTGTTGCCTAGCTTTTACGGAATTTAATATCTACTGGGCATATCAGTTTTACATCAGGTGGTAAAAATATAAACTTTTTTTTTTTTTGAAAAATTTAAAAGAGTTTGAAAAAAAAAACAGGAAAAACTTTTATGAAACAGCCAGCATAGTTGTACAAGATTTTCTTTTAATATTATATGGCAGAAAAAAAAAGAAATAAAATGTAATATTTAAAGCACATCAATGTTCGACGAGTGTTACTTAATGAGTGTGAAACATCATTTAAAGAAAGTTCACATTAAACTCTACTGTAGCATAAATATGTTCAAATAATATAATTATTTGCTAGAAAATTGGTGAAAATCAGAATCACTTATTTACGAGTATTTAGAAGGCTTAATATACCATCGATAAGTTCAGTAGCCTGATTAGGAATATTGCTGCAAGCACATCAATCTTGAATTTCTTGGCGTTTCTACAGGAGTGTTGGACTTTCACTTCTGAGTCTTCCTTTGGAATCGGAATCAAAAGATTTCCTTGCAGAAAAAGCACAATCGTTGTATTTGGATACACTTCAGAATACATACAGCTGATATATCTTGTGATTCGTTTGACACACACAGGCATATGGATATTACGAAATATTTGTATCTCAAAAACTCTAAGAACAGCTTGGTGTGCACAGGTAATAATAGTATAAGCGCTTTCGAAAGTGTAATTATCGTCCATGGAGAGAGAGCTTGAACCGAAGTAACGTCTTTTAGAAAGTGATTGTTTCTTTTGTCTTCAAACTGATGTTCAACGCTTTTTTCTGACATTACCAAGATAGACAAACGCATTTCCATAACATACATAACTGGCCCTTACAACCCTGTGTCAGGATTACGGCCTAGCTTCTCGCAGCACTCATGTTGTGTGTGTCAATTTTTATCCATGAGTACCGGGACCTAAAGTTTAATGTCGACTCCGAACTACAGACTTGAGAAGCTTGTTGATGGCAATTTATTACTCTCAGAGCTATTGCCAGAAGATTGCTGAGAGGTAGTCGCCGAAAGAAATATTTTTTTTCATATTTGTTTTATTTTTTTTTAAGATGTCGGAGCTGGGTGTCGAACCCAGGGCTCATATCTTAGTAAGCCAACACACTATCCACTAGACCACGGCTACTACGCATTTACAATCTCGAAATTATACAGCCACGCTCAAGGCGTTGTGGTATGTGCGGGATGTGCAACCATCTTGTGCCAGCCAACCGGTGGACGCGCTAAACTCACAGAAGGTTGCTCTTTCAGAAGGAAGCCTCAATAAATTTGTGTGATGTTTTAGTTACGCTGTTTCATCAAATTATTTTGAAAAATTAAATTTTTTTTAAACAACTACAAGAAAAACATATGAGGTTACGAAGTAAATTGGCTGTCAAAAAATGAAATGTCAAGAATTGAGCTGTCATCCTTTGATATTTATTTAATAAAAAGTTGGGAAATTTTAACCATGGAACGCTACACTACCATTGTTTGCGTCCATCATTTGTGAATTGGAGGTTTGGAAAACTGAAGGAAAAAAACGAATTTTTCAACAAAATCATCTATAGTGATGAGACCATGATAATCGCCTTTTTTAGCCACAATTGGTTAATGTTAGGAAAAGTGACTTATTGTTTTTTATAAATTCAATAAAAGTTTAAGTCTATTAGGCCTATATTCCAAGACAATTAGAACAACTTTAATTGATTCGATAAGGGCTTGGCGATGTCAATTCGCCGGCTCGGTCTCGAGATTTAAAGCCTTTGAACTACTTTCTCTAGGGCCATTTGAAGGAACGTGTTTACATGAATGAACCACAAAGAACTTTACTTTCTGCAAAATGAAATTCGGTGCTGCATGGACGAGTTGAGCGAAGCTTTGTTTCAAAATGTGGTTCAACATTTTGTAAAAAGCGCGGATGCCTGTCGATGCCAAACATTATATTCCATTATCAATACCAATATTTCTATTTAAATTTGTTATCAATTAAGCTGAATTTGTAAAAAAAACGCGTTTTTAAGTCAATTTATTTCTTAACTTCATATTTGCCTACCCCTTAGTTATCCAAGTTTACGTAGTGATCCAATTTTGTTAATTCTTTATCTAGTAATAACAAGAAACTTTGTTTTATCCTCTTATACTACCAGACCAACTTTCTTCTCGCTGACTTCCTTTGTAGTATGGCCACGCTGTTTAAGCGTCAAGATGATTTGTCACTGTCCGTTAGATAGTTGACAATTCTGTAAGTTCGATGGTTCCTAAATGAGTGTTCTTCAATGGTATTAAACGAAAATATGTTTAAAATCCACTGTTTTTGTTTAAATCATTCCCCGTTTAAAGAGTTGAATAGAAAATGAGTGCTGTTGAGAAGAAAAAATTGCTGCAAAAATATGCCGAAATGTGTCAAAAGCTTATGAAGGTGTCATGAAAGAGACTCTGGCTGTGAAAGGGCCAGTTACTGATAAAAAAGATAAGCAAGGTTAACAAGGTGATAGCGTAGAGGTCGATTATCAAATACTTAATAGTTGGTTGTTTCAAGAGACTTTTCCTTTACTAGCGTTAAGTAGCGTCATGTGATTTCGTTTTCAGAAATACAAAATTACTTGTAACCACACATTGTCTTGTGCTCCTTGTACAGGGTTCTTTAAATTAAAATATCGAAGGAGATTGTCGAATGATTTGAGGGTGACGTAGTGTAGTGAGTTGAGTGCTCGCTTACAACATGAAGCAGCCCAGGTTCAACTCCCAGCACATGTGAAAAGTAAAGAATTCCGAAGTTTTAATTTACAAAAAAGAAAAAAAGAATTCTCCCCTCTAAGAAGTGTATCCTTAGGAAGCCGTCACCTGACATACTACTCTATCCACCTTTGGCTTAGGCATCAAACGAATGATCAGGATAAAGCGCTACCTGCTGGAACGTTATAGACTGAAGTAAGCAAGAATCGTAAATAACCTATCAACTTAGCAAAGATCCTCACCACCTCACAATATACACACAATGAACATCGACAGATGGGGCAATTGTTGTTCATTACAAGGTCATTTGAGTGATCAACTGACAGTAACGTGTCTCATTGACATAAGCCGCTTAATAAAAAATCGGAAAAAAAGCTATCTATCTATCAACATTCCACTATAATCTACGCCATGAGTAACAAAAAGAGATAACAGCAGTAGTCTAGCTCTATACATAGGAAGTATAACTACCAATCTGAATATCTCCCTTTTGATTCTGATCCCTAAAGAAATTAGAGCTTCTAATAGTGAGATTTCAGTTTATGTGTGCTGCAAGGAATAGTTATTTCTCAACTGGACTTTTCCGTTTGATGGTATAGTAGAATATTATCTTTTAATAGACCCTGTGTCAGATTACTTGTCTGCCTGTTCGTTCTTGTAAAACTTACACTATCTAGGAATCTAAGAAAGGTTTTTCTTAGACATGAGATTTCCGCAAACTTATAAATCTTTACTAAGCGGATGTTATTAGTGTATAAATCAGGGTAAAATAAGGCTACCTGGACCTAATGAGGACTGTTTTAATAGATAAGATCACAGCGTAAAAAATAATTTCAGAAGACAGGGTGCTTAAATAGTAATCATTTTCATTTCATTATAAATATTAAAATATTACAAAAAAAGCTGAACACAGAAAAAAAAAAGATCTATGTTTTGATCAGAAGAGGGAAAATAAACAAAACCAAACATTTGATCTCATATTGTTTTGTTCTTTACAATGAGTAAAACAAAAACAAAACATAAACAGTGAGAATGATTGTCCGATTTATTTTTGTATATTGTTTTTGTAATGAGCACTACAAATACACTAACTCAAATGTGCATAGGTAGAATAAAAAATGAATGAGAAGAAAAAGAAAAGAAGAAGAGAAAATTATATGAATGTAAGGGAATAAAAGCAAAGCAAGCACAAAAGCGAAAAGGGAATTGTTTCGTTTGCTCTCTTTCTCATCTAAAAAGTATTTGTTTTGGTTTTGCTCATGTATAATACGATAAAAAAAAATTTGATAAGTATATGAATTCGTCGTAACGTTTGCGAAATGTTTTGTTTGTTTGCCCACTCTGGTTTTGATGTCAATCGAATAAACATAAGAAAAAGTTATCAGAAGATGACACTCTACAAGGAAATTTAAAGCCTGTACGGAAGGCAAAATAACATTACGCGGAGTATCAGATGGAATTTTAAAGGCATAATCTACTATAAGCTGACTGCTTAAGCTATGCAAAAAGATAAATTCCTGGCTTTTCTGCTTTTAATTTGCACGCTTAAAGAAAGTTGTCGTGATTAATGAAACATTACACTGTACAACAATTTCAAACTTTTTGCAAAATTATGGGATTCTGACGATTGATTCTACTAGAGGAGACTTATGTACAACATCTCCTCCCCTTTGTCGGGGTAATTTTTACGATTTGTTAGAATAAAGCCGCAAAACGCAGTTATAAGGGGGAGTTAGAGGGTTAATATGTTCTACGAAAACATTTCTCGTGATATTTTCTACAAAGTTGGTGAACGTACAATACAACTCCGATGTAAGAAAAACATAGTTTTATACAGCGATATGCTGCAAGAATTGGTCAGAGATGGAAAATTTTAACCACCTCTAAAATAAAATTTCGATGTGATCTGTTAAAATGGCGGCACTCGAATATATTTTTTTAGTTTCCTCTACCAGGATCAATCGTCAGAACCCCATAATTATTTTTCGTGTTAAACAGTGTTATTGCACAGAGACGTATGGATTTAACTGCACGCTCTTTGTATCGTCGAATCATCATTGCTATTGCAAAGCTTTTTTTGCAAAAAAGACCGTCAACCAAACAAAGCGATTTTAAAAGTCAATTAACCCAGTTTTTTTTTAAAAACCAGTTGTTTAATAGCAATTAAATTATGGATCGATTTAAAAAAGACTGAAATGTTGTAGAAGATAATGAACAGTATGTATAAGTTAAAGATTAAAATTAATTTGTGTATTTGGATGAGCAAATATTTCGAAACAAGTATATGAAAGACATCTTATATAAGTAAATAATTGAAAATTTAGTAATTTGTTTGTTTGTTTTTCACTTACCTTTTTAGGACATCACAACTGCCCTTCCGGTTTTGATGAATCCGAAGAAGAATGTGGCACGGCGCGTAAACTACTCGAACTGCCAGGCGGTGTGTTTGCAGCTTTAGGCTGCATAGCAGCTGCCATTACAGCCTGCCTGATATTTTGCATATTTGGTTTGTTAAGAAAACGTAAGAAAACTGTACTACAAAAGTCGATTATTAACGGTGGCGGTACATTGAAAAAAGAATTCAAAAAAGAATCACTGTTTATCGATCCGTCTTCCTGACACGGGCTGCAGCCGGTCGAGTATATACATGTCGACCGGGAGACTACAGTGTGATATGTCGACAAAAAAATGTGCAGCCTGGATGATGAAGGACGAAGAATTGTTTTATTAATTTTAGGATATATGAAGTGTTGTTCTCTGGGAGACTAAAAATATATAAAAAGAAAAGAAAAAAACTACAAATAACTTGTATACTCTACTAATAGGAAAAAAAAACACAGAAAAACACAGAAAAAAAATTGATAAAAATAAAGAGAAATAAATTAATTAAAAATAAAAATAAAAATGATAATGATAAATGATAATTGAAAATTTTTCTAAACGCTTAAAAACAAAAACAAACCAACAAAAAAAAATTCTATTATAAAGTGAAATATAAAAATAATTTAAAAACTAAAAACAAAAAAAAAACAACATAATAGATAAATTGAGCAACTGAAAAATTACTTTAAAAATATATTTAATTTTAAATAAAATCAAAAGAATTTTTTGTTAATTTCTTTTATTAATAATTTTGTATTAAATTACTTTAAGCTTCAAGTCTGTTTTAAATAAATTTCTTACGTTTTTGTTTTCGTCCGCTATTAATGGTTTAAATAATTAAGTTTGTAATTATTTATGAAAATCATAATTTTTTTTTATTTATTTATATTTAAATAATAAAAAAAATATTCAATACAATCACTGCCTTAAAACCAAAAAATAAAATTTTTAAAAATTTATATTTAATTTCTACCTAAAGAACTAAATACCAATAAAGTATTAAATTAAGTTTTCTTCAATAACAAATTAATTTTAAAACTTTTCTAAAGTAAAATGTAGAAAAATAGTGGTCAATTTTGCTTTGGGGGGCTGCGTAGTATAGTGGTTAAAGCGCTTAGACAAAAACTCAAACTAGCCCAGTATCCAATCTTAGTAAAGGCGATAAAGGAAGAATAAAATAAAATTTTTGTGATTTTTAGAAATTTGTATTTAATAAAAGAAGAAGTCCATCCACGAGAAATCGCTCCCTAGCATTGCACTCTATTCCACCTTGGGCATTGATTTACTTAAAAAAAAACACGAATAATCAGGAGAAAAGCGCCACCTACTGGGAAGTAGTAGATAACAGCTACATACATAGCGAAGACACTCACCACAAACAACATCCAACAACAAATGGGGCAATTGCTGATGATCAGTCAATGGTGCAGGTATAACACTGGCCTTTAAGTGATCAAATCAATCGACAGCAAATTGTTCGTTAGACGTTTCATAAAAAAATACATAAATTGAATTAATTTTAGAAGCATTTCTGATGTAACGAAAATTATCGTTCGAAAAATATCACAAGCAAAAGTATCTTGGAATCATTGGTTTCAATCATTATTTACAAATGATTTCAACGTCTCCAAATTTACAGGCAACGACGGGCTTATGTTGAAATTATACACATTTGCTCCAAATTGCTCCTGATAAAACCATCATTGTTTGCATGTTATGTTCCTACAAGAATATAACCGGTTATTTTATCAGTTATACGAGTATAACTGGCATTGCTAACTGAAATATAGGATAGGACCATTCTGTTATCTTCTTAAGGGCAATATGCAAACCGTAAACGAAACTCATTCAATATGTAAAAAGTGCTGATAATAGAACATATATTTAAGCTTTTCGCTTTACTAATCGTATTAATTTTCCATAAAAGATAACATATGTACATACTAGTTATTGCAGAGTAGTCATTCATAACGAATATATCAGTCATTGCTAACCTATTCAAATTAATAAACATTCCTATCACAGCTTTTGTCTAAACCCGTTCGGGTTAATAATAACAACTGGCTAATTGTTAGGTTCTTAGTCGCCTTGGTCTAGTGGTTAGTATGTTGACATACTAAGACAAGAGCCAGGGTTCAAATCCCAGCTCTGACATCTTGGAAAAATAATATGACAAAATATTACTCTTGGCGACCACCTCTTAACAATCTTCTGGCAAAATCTTACTCTCAGAGCTGATTGCCATGCATAAGCTTCTTAAGTCTCTCGTACGGATTCATCGTTAAACTGTAGGTCCCGGTACTCAAAGATGAAAATTGACGAACACAGTATGTGTGCTGCGAAACCGTAACCCTAAAACAGGGTCGTAGTGGCCAATTACACAGTGAGAAAAAAAAAAGATGAAGTAAAAGTTTTCTACCATTTCTAGTAGTTACTGTAGAGTATAACCACACTCTTTTTTTTGGAATTTTCAAAACACCACCAAAATCTTGATTTATGGGGAAGAAACAGGTTGTACTTATCACCCTGTAACTTTGACAAATACCAACCATATGTTTGCTTGACAAATTGAAAGAGAATTGAAAAAGTGCATGATTCAAAAATCATTGTATAAAACTCTCTTTACAATCACTGTTATTTTAAACACGAGGGTGGTCTGAAAAATTTACGTCTTAACAACGAAAAAAAAATATTTAATTTTTTTTAACATTATCAACTTGCGTAGACGTATTTTTTATTTTTAAGGCCAGCACTCAGGGGACTGCCCCTGCTCATGTAGTACATTGTGCTGGTCTAGGTAAATATATTATAGGAAGGGGGAAAAGAGGGAGTAGTGTTTGTGGACATTTGATTTAAACTTACTAATAGCGTAATTGGAAAGAAAAACATTCGCTGGAAGATTGTTCCATAAACGAGCGGTGCGTCTAAAAAACGAATTTTCTCTATAATGCATTGTGCGGTTCGATGAACAATCAACCACAAATGGGTACGCTCTGAGAGAGGTATGTATAGTCTGCAAGAATATGCGACCACCCGGAATCAAATCCCTTATTTCAGCAGAGCACCTCCCATGGTACTATCAATAGAACAATGAAACGCATTCCACATTGCGCCGATGCTCCAACGAATCGATAGAGTTGGATACCCTACCGCCGCTGATAAGCACCTTCGCCCTTTACTGTAGGCGGTCGAGAAGCCCCAAAACTGATTTTGAAGCACCGGCCAATACATGAGAGTTGTATTCCATCCTAGGTCGGATGAAGGTCTTGTAAATATTGAGAAAGTCAGATCGAGTGAAGTATTTCTTGCACTGTTTTAGAAAACCGAGACACTTGAATGCTTCTTTCGACACTCGAAATATGTGATTATTCCAACGGACATCACAATTAATTCTCATGCCCAGAACATCAAGAGCGTCAGCCTCCTCAATATTTACATTACCCATAGTCACAGATGGCAGGATTAAATCATCACAATGCCTATGCGTTATAGAACAACATTGGGTCTTGCGCACATTAAATTCGATTCTGTTCGCGAGACCCCACTCGGAGATTCTTTGCAGGTCGTTTGAGAGCGTTATTTCCCACTTAGACTGACCGAAAGTAACGAAACCAACTTATGTACACACATATATAAATCTTGTAATTTATAGGGTTAACCGAAACCAAAAAGCAAATGATTGTTTTTAGTGATCTGGATCATAAAAATTATTTGGTTTTAATCAAAACCAAAGAATGACAATTACAAATAGGGAAAATGCAACGACAGAGATAAAAAGGAGAATATGATACAAATGTCATGTGCTTAGTAAGTCTTCGACTAACTCATTACAGAGTATATAGAAAAAATATAATTCCAATATATGATTTCAAGAAAATGAGCATGACTTGGGGCGGTCGTGGCATAGTTCGCACAGTAACTCAAACGACCGAGGTTCAATCCCAGAGAAGGACAAAAATTATAAAACAAAATTTGCGGTTTTTTCTAAATTATAATTTAAAAATAAGAGGTTCCCTCCCTCCCCTCCCCCCCAAGATGTCCATTTGCAAGAAAAACTTCTCCCTGACATTTCCAGTCTATTTCATCAGAAACGAATGATCAGCAGTACAGCGCCACCTTCTGGGAATATAACAGCTAGCCTAATTAGTGAAGACAGTCACCACTCACTATGAACATCCACCGACAATTGGGGCAATTGCTGTTGATCACTCAAAGGTGAAGATATAACACTGGCCTTTGAGTGATCAACTGATAGCAGCTTGTCTCATTGATATATGGCGATCAATAAAATTACAAAAAAAAATTTTTATCTATCTTCAATATTCCAATATTGCATGAGTAGGGGTTTACTCCTGAGTATTGACCTTAAAAAAAAAAAAAAAAAAAACTCGAAAACATTTTCAGTTCGGCTGGTGTTCAATTTTTTTTTTTTTTTTCACTGAAACAAGTCTTTAGAGTAGTAAACCTCTACTCATGCTGCGCATTGTACTGGAATTTGTAATAATAGATAGAGTTTTTTTTGTTCTCCTTTGCTGGGATTTAAACCTGGGCTGTTTGAGTATATCCTTCACGAATGTCAATTTATCCTGTGATTGAAAAATCATTTCAAAAAAACAATTTAAATTTTTAATAGAATTTAGTTTCTCATCTCAATAAAGCCAAGACGCTTCTATAAGCCTGCATAGCAATTTTGAAAACTGTCTGCTACTGGCATAGTTCGTTATAAACATATTTCACTGTACTTAATGGGATGGTCTTTTCTTTTCTTCAAACACATCATTTTTGCCACAACCACAGAAAAAAGTTTTACAAAATAATTCTGCAAAACTGGCCTCTATCTTAACTATTATTTTACTGAAACTACAATTTGTTTTTATTGTTTTTATATATTATTTTTTGTTTTCCTTTTTATATATATCTTTGAATAATAATATTTTAAAATATTTAAATTTAAATGTGGTCAATAAAAACACAATTGAAACAAGATGTTGTTAAGGATGACAAAGATAAAATGAATTCAAATGAATGAAACTATTGTGTAAATTAGGTACCTTTATGAACATAAAAATAAAAAAAAAAATATAAAAAATGTAATAAAATTGTTTATTTAAAAAACAAAAAACAGAAATAGAAATAGAAAAAGAAAACCAATTAAAATTAGTAATTAAATTAATTTTATGAAAAGAAAAAAAAATGTCTTTAAAATAATTATTTAAATAAAATGAAAACTTAAAACATGTATGAGAACTTTATAAAAAATAGCAGCACGAAATTAGTTAAAGCGCACTTATGAAATTACAAAAAAAAACAGAAAACAGAAAACCAAAAAAATAAAAAAAGTAAATTTAATATTTATTTAATAAGTATTAAATAAATTTAAATTGAATTTAAGAAATAATAAAACTTTAAAGAAAAAGCCCGACATTTTTACCATAAATAAGTTAAATCTCGAAAGTGTTGTGATGTCGTTAAACACACATGAAATTAAAAAATAAAAAATAAAGTAACACTTAAAATATAAAATAAGTATTATTTAAATTAAATTTATTTTTGTTTTTTAATTTCTCAAAAAAAAAGTTTAAAAAATGCAGAATTAACGATTCAGTTCGTGCTTCAGTTCAGAGCACTTAAAAATCATTTCAACTTTTCTAATATTCAAAGAATTTTTTTTTACGCATTACAACCCTGTGTCAGGGTTATGGCCTAGCTTCTCCCAGACCTAATTGCTGCGACAAAAAGGCACAACTTTAAGAAACAAAAAATAACCTGTCTGAAGTACTTTTTATAAGTAGATGGACTATTTTATTAGGACACGACTTAACTTCAACGATTTAATTTGCTAGGTCCCACTTATAAACAAATTAAGCCGAGTTTTTTCTTCTCCACACTTAAAAGATGACCCCTACTCATGCAATACATTGTGCTGATTTAAGAATATATGAGGGGAAGGGAGAAAAATGGTGTGGACCTTTGTTTAAACTTACTAATATCGTAACTGAGATCAGTCAGAAAAAAAAACAAAGGTCCTACTTTAAAAACACGAACCACATGAACATCGGTTACTACTGAATGATTATTCAATGGCCAGTGTTATGCCGTCATCACTAAATAATCAAAAAGAAATCAAAACCAAGAAGAGCGCACAGTAAAGTTTGAATAAAAGATGATATTGATCCAGCCCCCTTAGTTACAGCTTCACAACTGCCTTTGTGGCATGGCAAACCCTGTATTGCTCTCCGTCAGCTTAGCCAGTTGAGTCCTTGCAGTGTAAGCCTATATACCACGAAAGTTGTTTATTCCACGTAGAGTTTTCTATATTGTTAAGTCGTGAAATGTATAGTTGTGGAACTTTAAGACTAGGACCGAATTACCACATCCGTGAAAGTACAACTTGTCACGTAAACGTACATTTTTCGTATTCTGTTACGTATAGGATGAATGTACTGCTTATCGTAAAATTTTAAATTATTAAATACGTTATCGTGTAACCGGACGTATGATATTTATTAAATGTCAGCTGTTAATAAAATTAAGTTCAAGTAAATAAAAAACTAAGTGAAATTAATAAAAACTGTGATTTTAATAAAAACTTTTCTGAATACTTGTATTGTTTTTATATATTTGATCTTTTAAGCCTGGTATGCTGTTCAAAAATTTCATACGAAATGTTGTCAAGTTACGAGTATATATCAGAGAATGACATGAATCGCACTCAAATGGCAATTTTTTTACTTTTTAAAAATGAATATTGAGTTAGCAATACACACTAACTAAATGAATGCTATTGCATGATTCAATTTAGTATGTCTTTTGCTAAACACTCCAACCAATCACAAAAGCAGTAAGTATGTTTGAGTATTTCACTGTTTAAATGTGAATAAACCAACTACGAACAAAAGAAAAACAATAACACGATTGTAATGAAAACTAATGCAGTTTCTCTTATATTTTTAATAAAATATGCTACTTGTTTCACTGTTTCAGTCAAACGATTTAACCTCTTATTAGATGAGCTTTAATGAATCATTTGAATCATTTTTTTGTATACAAAGGAGTGTTTTGTATGTTATTATTGCTAACGGTATCTAAAAAAAGATTAAGAATAAGCAATGCATTTACAAGAGTAAACTCTACAAGCAATACAGTTGCCACTTTTGATGAATAAAAACAAAACAAAAGCAGTAATAATAGGAATAAGCAGTAAAATCGAATCAACTCATGTCATTATCTGGTATATATGGCAATATTTTGTATGAAATATTTATGAAATAATATTGCAAGAGCAAGTTCTCTGTTTTTGTTAAGAAAAATATGTATGTATGTATGTATGTCAACACTTCTTTCTCATAATATTGTGTAAAGGCCTAACCATAATGTACTTTCGTAGACGTATGCTAATGTCAAAAATCAATGAAACGTCTGTCAAAAATCTAACGAAACTTTCGAGTGGCTATAATGTACTTTTTGAACTTAAGCGCAAGCTGTTCTTAGTTGCAAACATTAGTACTTATGTAAAACTTGATTTGTATCTATATTTCATAAATATACAGATTTTTATCACAAACTGTTATTTAATATCTACAACGGTTAAATATTTTACCGAAAACACGTCAGTTATATTTATTTTTGTTAATTAAAAAAAAAAAAATAAATCATAAATAAAAAATAATACTAAAAATGCAACCGTGCGTTCATTCCAATTGTAAACACAAGCACATTTGTTTACATTTTGTTATTAATGTGCTACAAAATGAACAGAAAAGAAAAATATTTAAATGGTTGAAAATGAATAAGATACACATTTGTCACAGAGAAATCGTTTTTTTTTATATTTTCAATCAAATTTTCAATAAAGTTATCCTCGGTTTCCATTGCACACTGCCGTCTTTTGTTTATTATTGTTTACATAAACACAAAAACAGCTGTTTGCGTACGTTTGGTGCGATCGGCTTCGCTCTAAACGTAAACAAATTAAATTGAACAAAACTCAACGAAAAGTTTGTTATGTACATTATGGTTATACACATTTAATTGCATGCATTCGCATAGTTGTTTAAGCTAGCCTAAGCACAATATGGTTTATGCCTTAAGTTAACACAGACCGACAATAAATTATTTTGAATGATTAACAGGATTTTTAACTATTTTTACAGCACTGGAAGCTACCTACTACTGAGTTCTCCAAAACTCATAGACAATTGACTGCAATTATAGAACTGAGTTATTCGAACAGGATTTTATTTTTGTCTGAAGCGCTGAGTATACATACGTAATATATTAAATAAGGTTTTCTCTTCCACCTTTATTCTCTTAAAAGTTTATTTTTTAGAACCCATGTACATATACATATGTATGGCCATACAACAGCTACTATGATGTTGGATTATTTGGAGTGATAAATTTTGAATTAAAATTTTTGTTTAAAAAATAAAAGATTTGTGGCAGAGCAGCCGAACTATAGAAAAATGCATAATAAGTACAGATCTTAAAAAGAAATGAAATGTATATAGATTTAGCCCTTTTTGGTGAAATAAACCAATGATAAAATTCATGCTCAATATTAGGGAAAATCTATAGGGTGGGCAAATTTTTGGCTAGGAAGTAACTTGGCTTAAAAACAACTTTCTTCTTCTCGACAAATTTCAGATTTATTGATATGAAAATGAAAAGTAGAAATATATCAGTTAATGGAATATGATGTCTGGCAAATAGCCACCGTCCTTTTCAAAAATTCTTTAACCACATTTCCAAACAAAGTTTCACTTTTCACATCAATACAGCGCCGAATTTCATCTACCAGAGCGTCAGTTATTTGTGATTTATTCGCATAAACCAGGTCCTTCAAATGGCCTCAGGAAAAATAATCCAACGGTGTTAAATCACAAAATTTAGGCGGCTAATTGGCATCGCCAAAACGCGATTGGGAAATATCTCCTACAACAACTGACTTGTTTGGTCGGTCGGTGTGGCTTGTGAGGCCGTATTGCTAAAACCAAACCACCAAAAAACCGTTTCTCATGGTCATATCACTATGAATAATACAAGTTTTGTTGAAAAATGCGTTGGTTTCGTTCTGTGTCTTAAACAGTCTATTCACAACCGTGTGACGTAAACAATGGTAGTGTAGCGTTCTATGGTTAAAATTGTCCGACTTTTTACTAAATAAATGCTAAAGGATGACTGCTCAATTATTGACACTTCATATTTTGACAGCCAATTTACTACCTATTTTCAAATTTAATCAAACTATAGTCGCCGTAGTCTAGTGGTTAGGGTGTTTGCTTACTAACACAATACCTCTGTGTTCAAACCTCAGCTCTGATATCCCACAAAAGAGAAATATGCAAAAATATTTCTTTCTAGCAGTCTTTTGGCAAAAGCTCAGAGAATAACTGATTGCTCTGAAGAAGCTTCTCAAGTCTGTCGTCCGGAGTCGACGTTAAACTGACGCCTATAATATAGATACTGTAAGAAACTAGTTCGTAACTCTGAAAAACTGTTGTAATTTGTAATGGCCATGTGTGTATGTACGTGTTTGTAAGTAAAATTTTTCCCAAAATTAACCAGATTACCAGAGCCATCAAAGCGTACCGGGTTTTTGTTTTTTCTTTATACAACTTCAAACTTCCATTACTCGAATTGCGATTATCCAAAAAAAAAAAATACTTCAACTTACGACAAATTTCCACCCCATGACGACGGGTTAAGAGAATATATTACACAAATACCCCGATTTGCGTCGCTTCAGTTTGCGTCGCTTCGAATCTGCGTCTTTTTTTAAGTTTCTGGAATTTCAATGTTGCGTCGTTTTTGCTTCAGTTTGCATCGCATGGCTTCGAAGTTGCGTGGTTGATATGAAAATGTTTTTCCAAAGTTAAAGCAAAAAAAAAGGGGATTTCCCGTTTAGTAGAAAACAAATTTGCAGGTGTGCGTTGTTAACATGTTAAGCGTAGTTATTAGTTTCGAATTATATCAGTGGTCTTCACAATTGTTATATTTTTATTTTAATAAAATCTGTTATTCAAAAAATAATAAGAAAATATATTGATTTAAAAACCCTTTTTCTAAGCTAAAATGCTTAAAACCTGTATTGACTAAACGAAAATCAAATACGTAAACAATTGAAAGTTCTGCTTCAGTTTGCGTCGTTTCGGTTTGCGTCTCATTTTTTCAGTCCCAATTAGCGACGCAAACCGCGGTATTGATGTACTTACAATTTTCCTTTCCTAACTCGAACTTCCATAAGCCGAAGTTCTCCATAACTTACTGCCCGTTCATAGAAGACGAACAGTTTAAGACGTTAGAAAAAACTCGAGTTACAGACGTTCGAATTATGGAACGTCGACTGTATTTATAAATAAAAATTTTAACATTTAAGGCCATTGTTACAAGTTACCGATGGTAAATAGTAGGATCTTATAGGACCTAAAAATTGCAGTTTATTATTATAAGTAAACTTTAATATAAAAGTTAACATTATAGCTATAGGGAAGATAGGCTTTCCTCTAACTTTTGGCGCGAGAGTTAAACTAAAGTTATCTTTTGCTGTCACACACCTCAATGGGAAGTTGTACCAATGGCCTTACAAATGTAAGCCAACGCTGTGCTTTAAAAATAAATTCAACAGGTTTCTTCTTAAACTTTTCAGAGAAAAAAAAGAACAAAAATAAACCGAGAATTGCATATAATTTTGTAAAAAAAAGAGAAAAAAAAAACATTAAAAAACCCCAAAAAAATTAATAATAAATTTTAATAAAAGTAATGTATTATAAATAAAGAATATAATAATAACAACAACAACAACATGATAGTCATTAATAAATTTAGTCTAAATAATTAAATCTCTATTAACTAGTTTGTAATGGATACTTTTAGTAAAATGTAAAAATTAGAAAACAGAATAATTAATTAATACCACAAAACAGCACTTGTCACATGAAAAAAAAATTATAAAAATTTTGAAGAAACTATAGAATTAAATAAATAATAAAATGTGGATCTATAAATAAATTACATAAAATTTAATTTAATTAAATAAAATGAAATTATTATAAAATAAATAACATTAAGCAAAACTACATACATTTAAAGCTACATGATAATTTATGTGAAATGAAATAAAATTAAAATAATAAATTTGAATATACAATTTGAAAAGGCCAAAAATTAAAAATACTCAGAATAATACTCGTACATATGTATGAATGAATGTAGTTGTAACTAAAATAGTTAAAATTAAATTATAATAAATTTTTAGCATAAAACTAAAGCAACAACTGGCCAAAAAAACAAAGCAGGAAAAAACATTCATTTTGGTATATACTTATACATACATATGTATTACATATGTATTAACATTATCAGACAAAACAATTACACAAAATCGGATATAATTTAACATTTTGCACTTAAGTTGTTTCTGTTTATTTATTTTAATTAAGCATAAAATTGTAATTAAATATTTTCCAATATGTATATAATTTTTAACCTCATAAAAGAAAATTAAAAAAAAGAAAACCAAAACGTAATAATTTAAATATTAATTTTCTGCTGGATTTTGTAACCACTGTACGTACGTACATACGATATAGAAAAAATAATTAAAAAACAGCTTTAGGGTATGCAATACAATTTAAGTTTTAATTTTTCTTAAATACACAGAAAACAAAAAAAGGTGACCAGCTAACGTAAAACCAATATTTTAATGTCTAGCCGAATATATAGAATTTACAAGTACATAATTTTTTTAAATTTTATATTTTTAATTTATTTTAAAATCTGCAATCCGTTTTCAGCAATTTATCTCCGAAACTGGTCGAGATATCCGAAAACGGATTGCAGACTTGAAAAATTCGGAGTCGAAAACCTAAAGTGGCATCATTCACCCCTATTATGAATGTCGAGGTCGACACCTATTACATCGACGGTGCAAAAACGGTATTATCTATGTCAATAGTGATTAGTATCGATAACTATTGACAGTAATTTGGTATTATGAAAGGCGACATTAAGACGCCGTTGACTTAAAGTGACTTTGATTTTGTCGACGCTATTTTTATGATTGACATGAACAAAATTTGTTACAATCAACGCGTTAAGGCTAAAAAATCCTTTCCTGTTGTAATAAATATTTTGTTCTTGCTTGTTAGGAGCCAAAATTTTTATGTGAGTGCCATCTACACACCCTATAACACCTGGAAATTTAGTTTAGTTAAAAAATTCCAGCTTACATTCAGCTTTCTCCTCTTCCGTCATTTCAATTTTTATAAAAAAATGGGCAGATAATTTCTTGCAGTGCTTCCAAAGTTTCCTCCAAAATTAAGGATACTGCTGGTTGTGATAATCCAAGGCAAAAATCATTTCCAACACTTAATTGTTACGAGCCTTGTGCCAGGAAACGTAATGTCGTTGCTAGTTTTAAATCATTCGAAAAAAATGTTTTTCTAACACCACTCTTCATTTGAGGTTCAATTTTATCCAAAACAAATTTGAAAGCCGCTTTGCTCAATCGAAAATATTCAATAAATCTAGAAGATATTTATTTTCTTGTTTTTTAAATTGTATTTGGCAAGTTTTTGTATTCACTTACTTATTATCTGGCAAATTAAAAATATCTGAATTTTGCCTTATAATTTTCCTTTGAAGCTTAAGGTTTTCTTTATCGCTGGAATAATCACTTGAATCCATCAAAAACAACATATTTTCACTAAAATTTTACCTCGAAAAAATTAATTTAATAAATCAAAATACTTCGTATATTAGAGATGTGTTTATTTACATTAGAGATGTGGTTATTAGTATCGATAATCAGTCGTCTCAACACAACTTATTTACATAATACCAAATTAGTGTCGATGTGAAGTGATGTTGACTGAAAGTGAAAGCGACTCAAAAGCGACAACGAGACTACTGTTGACACTTGTAATAAGGGTGATTAACTCGAGATATATAAAAAATATGAAATGGCGCATAGAGCACATAAACTCGCGCACGACGATATGTGTACACAGTTTGTCATTAAAATTTAAATACTCAACCAGGTTACAGTGTTCAATTCCATTCGGAAACCGAATTCAATCCGTAATTTGCTTCTTCAGAAATCTAGCAATGAAAAAAATTCACGGATTGAAACCACTTCTATTTTCATAAACGGAATTGACATTTTTGTTGCCTTTACATTCAAATAAATGTTTGAAGCTATTTTTGCCATTAAAGCATCTAGAAACAAGTACTATATTCCCAGTAAGAAACTACTTCTAGTAAGAAACTCCAGGAATCATACACTCATTTATTATATATTATTCAAATTTATAGTTATCTAGCTTTATTTCTTCAGGATATAAGGAATAAAGCTTGATCATTATGATGCTCGGAACAGAAAACTTCAGTTAGTTAAATTACGGGCAAAGGAAAATATTTTTATACAAATATTTATTTTCCCATTTTAGACACTCTAAATGTATATGTAAGTATAATTATAATAATTTAGATACGTTAACAGTTGAACAATTGACTTACATTGTACGCTATAACCGCTATTAGCAGTGTAACGCATGTTCACCTTTAGTGAACAATAAAATATGGTTTTTGTTGGGCTCTGCTTTTTAAAATGTATACTTAACGAGTTAAATATATTGTTCTTTCAAATTTATTAGTAGCAGTGTGCTATAAATCAAATATGTTATCTGTAGTATTCAGAAAGAGAAAATATATTACGTTTGTTAAGAGATATTTTAAAATTTATCAAATAAATACTTAATAAACGTAAACGGCGTGTTATAGTGGTTAGGGCGCTAGCACAAAAACTCAAAGGACCCAGGGTCAAATCCCAGAAAAGGTGAAAAATTAAAAAGTTTGTATGCGGTTTTTTCAAAATTAAAAATAAGAGGTCCCCCCCCTCCAGGAAGACCATCTACAAAGATACCGCTCCCCGTCATTCCATTCTATTTCACCTTAACAAATGTCAACAAAAAACGAATGATCAGGAAAAAAAAAGCGCCACCTATTGGGAAGTAGCAGATAACAGCTAAACCTACTTAGCGAAGGCACACTCACCACACAATCAACATGCAACGATGAGGCAATTGCTGTTGATCATTCAAGAGCGAAGGTATAACACTGGCCTTTGAATGATCAATTCACAGTAATTTGTCTCAGTCCTAAGGCGCTTAATATTAATATGATAATATATGTACTGTCCTTTCCAAAATTCCAATACAATGCAAAGCATTTAGTAGGGGTTTACCCCTGAGTATTGGTCTCAAATAAAAAAATAAAAAATAAAAAAAGTATTTTGTATGAATATGACAATGTGACTTTTAAAAATTTTTTATTTCAATTCTACAAGGTGTGGTCAATCAACCATAATCTGGTATTTGATAGAAATGAATCTCGATCGAAATTGAAACCGATTGAAATTTCAAGAGGCTATAATTTCCAAATTTGAAACTATGTAGAATTCCGTTTTTACTTATCACCTTAAAACCTATTGCCACTTCTAGCTTGATAAGTAAAAATTGAAAATAGACAAACTTTATATGACTTTGAAAGTACAGACGGTATTAACTTCGAATGAAGTGGTTTTTTTCTTTTAAAGTTTTCTTTTGTATATGTTAAGCAGATATTCTGTGTATTATTTTTTTTATAAAAACTGTTTTATTATTAAGACACTTAAAGAAAAGAATGCCAAAACTAGAATTAAAAGATCGATTATGGATGGCCACACCGAACTGCAGTTGAATTGCCAGCTGGCAACCCAAACATTGCTAGTTGCCGAAAAAATATTTTTTTACAAAAAAATTCGGTTGCCATCCATAATCGATTGAGTAATCTTAAAAAAGAAACAATCAATTTTAAATATTTAAATAGTAACAAGAGATTTAAATATAAAAAAATAAGGCAATTATTGTAGAGCTAAAGGAAAAGTGAAAATTTAATTTTAATTTTAGCAATAAAAAGGAATTTAAATTGAAAAATAGAAAAAAAAGAAAAAAGAAATCTCTTTTACACCAGATATACAGACAGACAGGCATTAACAGCTGATAACATAATAAAACAAATTGAAAACATGAAACTTTAAAAACTAAATTAAAATAAAAAAATATAGAATTTTTAATAATTAACAACATATTGTATAATAATTAATACTCATAAGTAGTAATAAGTAACCACTTAATGAAAGCAAAAGCAAACACACTCTGTAAATTGTAGTATTCATGGGCAAAACGAAAAGAAAATTAAATTCAAAAAATTTTTTTATTTCAATTATTTAAATACACGCACATTATACAAGAAATTACAAGAAAAACAAAAACGATATATAAGAATATATTTATAGAAAAATTATAATTACGAGTATTATAATTGAAAAAAAAAACCAATTAAAGAATGATATTGAATT
Source organism: Metopia argyrocephala (assembly GCA_963576795.1). Taxonomy (NCBI): domain Eukaryota; kingdom Metazoa; phylum Arthropoda; class Insecta; order Diptera; family Sarcophagidae; genus Metopia; species Metopia argyrocephala. The sequence continues at coordinate 112,306,907 of OY756210.1, forward strand.
GTTAAGACCATAAGATAATTATAGAAATCTAATGAAACTTTAATTAAAATCAAATTTTTTAAATTCTACTTCTGGCAACTTTATAACTATACCTATTTCCTTAAAAATTCCACAAAATATTATTGAAATACCAAATCAATTTAAAAATTCCTAAAAGAGTTTTATAAACAAAAAAAAAAGTACAGAAATCGGATAAAATTTCATTCACGATATTACAAAAATCATAAATCATAATTTAAGGTTTTTGTATACTGCTGCTATAAACGGTTTATTGTACATCCCTTTGACAGTCATGGACTTAGGCAGTCAATGATCTGAGTCAGCGTTTTCAACGAGAGTACCAAGAAGTCTTTTAGATTGGTAGACACATGCAGTGTTTTCCAGGCCGAGGTGTTTGCGATCATGCAAGCACTGAGGATACTAAGGCAGCGGTGCATAGAGGGTGAAGTTAGGGTTTTTCTGATAGCTAGGCTGCTATCAGAGCCCTGGCTTTGCTCATGGGAAACTCTTCCCTCGTTCTTCGTTTTAAGAAGGAGCTAAAGGGTCTTGTGAACGTTTGTGGCATCTCCTTGATCTGGGTTTCAGATCATAGGGATATCCCGGGGAATGAGAAGGCAGATGGGCTAGCTAGGGAAGCTTCTACCGGAGGGGAGTATGTTGCTTCCTACCTGGATGTCCATTGCCCTATGACTACCATTAAGGAAGGGATATCCAAGTTTTTCCTTGAGAGAGCACAGAGCAGGTGGAATATCTGCCACTACCTGTGCTGTTTCTAGGACACTTTGGCCACGGTATAACCGGGGTAGGACTCTGGGAATCTTAGAATTCCTAGACGGTCCTTGTCCAAACTTATAGCAGTGTATACGGGTCACTGGCTGATCGGTAGACACGCAGAAAGGCTGGGCCTTCCCTTATATCCGCACTGCAAAAGTTGCGGAAATTCTTCTGAGGGGGAGACTGTGGAACATTTTGTTTGTGACTGCCCAGGTCTGGCAGCCAGGCGTTTAAAGTTTTTTGAGGTGCCCTTTTTCTGTTGCCATTGCTGAAGAGTCCGCCTTCTTTCGTCATCCTTCCTTACTTTTTGCCCGTACACATTCTTAGCTTCAAATAGTCTCCTACGTTCATTGGCCTGTAAATCTATAGGTATTAAACCACTTATCACTAACACTGCAGGTTCCGAAAACGGTCCTATATGCAGATGCCACTCTTAAAGCAGCGGTTCGTTGTACCGAAGCCAAGACCTTCCTTCTGCACTCTACGCTTAATGTGTCTGCCCAGATTTCACTACCATACAGTAGAATGGAACAAGTTGTCTCCATTAGTAGCCTGCGTCTGCTCTGTACAGGGCCTCCTACGTTTGCCATGAGTTTACTGAGGAGACCCGTAATTCTTGAGGCCTTCACTGCAGCATGTTGGATCTGTGCCCAGAAGGTTAATCTAGGATCCATTCTAATACCTAGGTAATTGAGTACTTTCTTCGTCCTCAAGGTGATGTCGCCAATCGTCATATCGATCTCCAGCGGTATATGCTGTCTCGTTAGGAAGATCAGCTCCGTTTTATCCATGGCGAGTTTAAGTCCTCTATCCTCGAGCCACGATTGCGTTCTTATTTTTACCTGGTTTAGTTTCCTTCTAGCGTCTTCCACGTTTCGGGCTACGACTATCGCAACAACGTCATCAGCATATCCGACGAGGTGTGTGTCTTTTGGCATTTCGAAACGGAAAATACCGTCGTAGCTTATATTCCAGAGGTCTGGACCGAGAATTCAGAATTAATTAAAATAAGCCATTCTCTAGTAATATTTGGATTTACTTTAACGAGGGCGAATCAATAAGTCCGTGAGTTTTCGAGCTTCTTTCGTAGTTACAATATATGAAATGCAACACTGTTTGCATATAGTACCATCTCTTAACAGACTACCCTTACGTTGAACAGAGAATCTAGCCATAGAAGCGCTTGATAAATACTATGGGAACTCTGCACCATCGATTTCAATGGTAAAAAGTGCTTTACTGACCTTCATTGTGGTCGCTTACTAACAAATGACGGTGAACGTTCTGGGCGGACAATTGAGGTCAATACACTCGAAATTAATACACAATAGAAGCGTAAGAGTGCCTGAGATTGTTGATGTCATAGACATTTCATTTAGCAGTGTGGTTTCGATTTTAAATGCTCAGCTGGGTTTAAGAGAGCTATCTGTAAGGTGGGTGCTGCATTTTCTGTTTCTGTTGAAACTCTATTTTCTTCTATTTTAGTTAATATTCCATTGTGTACTGTATGGAAATATACTGCAAAACGATACAGTACAAGAAAATTTAGGATATTGTTGAAAGCAATATAAAATTTTTAGATGCGAAATAGCTTTTAAAAATCAATTTTAAATCTTATAAAACCTAAATGATGAAATTTTTAAGGAAAATGTGAAAAGTGTAGAATATAAAAGAAATTTATAATTTTTAAAATTTTACTTTAATTTTATATATATTTTTTTTTATTAGAAAATAACCCACAATATCTTTAATGGTTTAAAACTTGTTTCATAGTGTTAAAGAATTGCATATAAACGTGAGTGAGTCTATTGATTCATGCGAGTACATATTTTTTTTATTTCTCTGTAAAGTTCTTAAATGGTGTGAAACAAAACAAAACCAAACCAAATGACATATTTTCTATACTCAAAGTAAAACTATTGTGCCAACTGTTCAAATCTAAAATATATTTCAATATTTACCTTGAAATGTGTTTTAACTTTAACCCAATAATTATTTATTTATTTATTTATTTTTTTTTTTTTGACATCAATCCTATGCTTCATTTTCAATTTAAAGAGAAAAAAAGAAACAGAAACAGAATAATTAAAATATTTTTAAATGTCGGCTTCAGTTGTGTAAATATTTAGTGATAAAATAAAATGTGTATGTCAACGTTTTTTATTTAATTCTTTCTTTTTATGAGTATCTCACAAAATAAATTTGTTTCGTTTTTTTTTTATTTAATTTTTTTTTTTTTGGAAAAATAAAAAATATATAATTTTTATACTTGTACTATAAAATTAATTAGTATGTATTTATTATTATTAAATAAAAACGCACTGAATTAAATAGTTGAAAAAAAAAATTAACAAATAATTAAAAAAATTAATAAAAAAAAATTGTATTAAATTGACATAAAAATAACTAAAAAATAATAATCTAAAAAAATATAAATGAATAAAAAAGAAACAAAAGAAATATAAATAAAAAAATATAAAATAAAATAAAAATTTAAATAAATAATTGAACTTTTAATTTACGATAAATAATGAGGACAGTACTCGTAATTAACGCCTTTTAAAGCTTTAACAAAATATAAAATTTAAGCCTCAGACTAGCAATTAACGGGCAATAATTTAATGTTTAAATTAAATATCAGAATAAATATAGAATTATGCCCGTATTCATAAAAAATCAAATTGGTTTATAGAGTGCTTATTTGACAATTACTCCATAGAAATATGTCAAATAAGCACTTTATAAACCAATTTTATTTTTTATGAATACGGGCATTAGTCTTTACGTTCTATTACGTTCAGAATCAGCTGTTTCTGTTTTGTACATGAAAAATAGGTACAAGTCGTTAGTTTTTATGCTCCCTTCCGTTCTGTTGCGAACGAACCCATGGTATAATCATTATAAGGTAGTCCCTGTTGTTTTGCAAGCCTGTTTCTCTGCCGATTGTCAAATAACAGCAACATTGCGGCTGACTGTTTCACATAAAAAATATACCATTGCACTATGGCCGAAATCGCGCTTTTAACGGCACAAAACACTTCCCCAACAACTAGCTTCACAAAATTTGTTGTGTAGACTTCTAATGACAAAAAGTGTAAATTGAAAAAATAAATTGGCGGGCCACGCCCCCTTTTTCCAAAGTAATGTCAAATAGTACTTCTTGGCAAGCTAGCTTCACCAAAACGGTTATAGGGACTTTTACTGACAATAAAGCAACTTGAAAATAAAAATATGAGCGGTTAACGCCTCCTTTTCCCTATACCCGAAATGTCGACAAACATACTTGCCAAAAGGTTAGCTTTATCAAATTTCGTATACGGACTTCTACTGACAAAAAAAAATTTGAGGAGAGAGAATTAAGCCTAAGTGTAAATACATACTTCAAAAAATCAATATTTATACCAGTAATAGCTGCTAAAATGTCTATGTAAAAAATACTCTGCTAGCTGTGTTGCCACCGTTTATATTGCAGCTGCCAATTGCTTCTCCGTTTTCTAACAAAAACATTAGAGCTTGATTAGGTGATACTGGTGTAATTTCTTTATGGCTAATATTAAGAACTTCTCCAACTTTGGATTACCGATTTGGAAATATAGCAACTTGTTGTAGGACATTTCAAATCCGAAGCGTGGGATTTTTTTGAACTAATAATTGAGCATTGTCTCCTTGCTGGGAAGCTGATTCGGAAGCTAATTTCCTTTTATTCCTTTCGCAGCTATCATCATAAGTCATTTTTGGTCATCCGATAGCATTAAACTTTCTCTGTATAACAAAAATTGTTTCTCAGCCCAACCCCATTCCATATTTTGTTTTCTAAATGCTTTCTTATTTCTGGATTGTTTACTTCATTTTAGTTTAATAAAATTAGATAAGTTCCGAACTTTATTACATATTAATTTCAATATTTTACTGTCAACTTCGTATGGAATCTTTCCTTTTATGTAATTCGAATTATCCCTGTTGTTCCTTAACCAAAATTCAAATATTTCAAAATTTTTAACTTTAATGTTTCCACAAAAGTATTAATAATTCGTTGATTTGTAGTAAAATGCATACACTTTCACAATGACATAAAACATGAGTTTTATACAAACAATCACATATAAATAGTTCCAATGACACCTTATGACAATTTTAGTTTTACTCCACGAAAAACGATAAAACTCTTTAGTATTCCACAAAAAAAAATACACACTGGAAATCACCGACATAAGTACGAAATACAAATATTTAGCTAACTATATTTGTATATACTAAATATATAGTAAAAATACTCACCTCGCATATTAAAACAGATATTTAAAAAAAATTTTTTTTCAAGGATATATTTTTAAAAAGCAATTTTTAATTTTATAAAAATTTTGCTGCTTCACTTGTAGTAGTACTAAAAAATATGTAAACATTAACAGCTGTTTGTATATAAACAGATTTGCCAGGTGAAAAATTTTTTTTAGTTTTTTCTTATCAATATATTGGGTATTGAATACCATAAAAAAAATAAAAAAAAAATTGTAAGTTGGAAAATTGACTTTTTGCCGCTAAAATCGCAATTTCGGCCATAGTGCATTGTAAACATGTTCTTGCTTTTTTTTTTGTGAAAAAAAAATTTTTTTTCAATTTCAAAGTTAAAAATTACACAATTTTGCAATTTATTTGAAAACACTAAAGCCCGTATGACACCTACTTTTTTGTATAAAAAAGATTTGGAGAACAGTGCAAATATAATATAATAAGAAAGTATAAAGGGTGTAAAGAGTTCAACTATATTCACATCAATACAGAATTGCCAAAATATTTACAAATGTTATCGATAAAAAAGTGGAGTGTGTCAAAAACAAGTTAAAATATTTTACATTAAAATTGACATTTAAAATTTAAAATCTTATAGCGTTGCTAAAGCCCCTATGACACCTACTTTTTTTGTATTGAATTGTTATAGGATTGAAAGAAAGAAACAACAAATGCTAGAAAGAGTGGAATAGAAAAAATGTAAACAAAATATTTATTTTTGTTTTTGTATTTATATTTATTTCAATGTTGATACTTTTTATTTTGTAAAAAAAACGCTACCTTGAAGGCAAAAATACCCTAAAATCGCTTAATTGTAGAATAACACCATAAAGTTAGCAACACTATAATATTTTAAATTCTAAATGTCAATTTCAATGTAAAATATTTTAAATTGTTTTTGACAAACTCCACACTTTTTTATCGATAACATTTGTAAATATTTTGGCAATTCCGTATTGATGTAAATGTAGTTGAAATTTTTACACCCTTTATACTTTCTTATTATATTATATTTGCACTCTTCTCCAAATCATTTTTAATACAAAAAAAAGTAGGTGTCATACGGGCTTAACTTTATGGTGTTATTCTACAATTAAGCGATTTTAGGGTATTTTTGCCTTCAAGGTAGCGTTTTTTTTACAAAATAAAAAGTATCAGTATTGAAATAAATATAAATACAAAAACAAAAATAAATATTTTGTTTACATTTTTTATATTCCACTTTTTCTAGCATTCGTTGTTTCTTTCTTTCAATTCTATATCAATTCAATACAAAAAAAAGTAGGTGTCATAGGGGCTTAATAAAAAAAATAAATTTGTTTTTGTTTTAAACAAATGTTATAAAAATGTATTTTTACAGAAAAAGGCTACGAGTGTAAATCTCCAGAACATCGGAATAATATAAAAGGGTGTATTTTAGAGGTCAATTTAAATTACAAAATTGCGACACTGTAGTGTACTGTACTATCATAGAGGAGCACTTTAGATGACCAAAATTTTAATATGTAGCTGCTAAAGAGATTTCTAAAATATTAAATTCTCTATTCTTACTTGTTCCAAATTTTCTTAATGTTTTTGATTTTAAAGTTTTCAAATTCGCTTAATGTCAAAATAAATAAGGAAGAAGAAACAAGATTTTGACAAACGTAAGTAAACAGCTGAAAATGAAAATTAAAAAACAATATTTCTTTCGGCGACTACCTCTTAGCAGTCTTCTGGCGAAAGCTGTGAGAGTAACTAAATGCAAAAAACAGGTTTCTCAAGTCGGTCGTTCGGAGTCGATTTTAAATTGTAGGTCCCGGTACTCATGGATAAAAATTAACACACACAACATGAGTGCTGCGAGAATGACCATTTATGTATGTATGTATGTATTGGGTTGTAAATAAATCTAATTGTACAATTTGTTAGATTATGTTGATTTCTCTTTAAATTAAAACATTATAAAGAGCAAAATCATTTTATTTTCTTAAATTCATAGATCTAAATATTACAATTACAATGAGAGAGATTTACAATTTTCTTCTTATTTAAATGTTATTATTTCTGTATATCTTCTTACTACAATATCGGATTTGTTGGATTTTTTGTAGTACATAGACTTAAATAAATAAATGCATATTTTTTTTGTTTCAAGTTTATTTTATTTACAATTTTTATAGCAGCCTGTGTGGAAAATTTAATGACACTTTTCATAATAATCAAAAAAATAAAAATAAAAATATTTTTATAAAAAATTATACCAACTGGCATTCATTTATTTGCAAACGTTCACAAAATATGGAGCTTTTAATAGTATTTCGGATAACAGTTTTAAGTATTTTATTTATATTGAGTGCCATACTTTTGGTATTAAAAATATTCGTATAAACTTTCCAGAAGAGAGATGATGAGAAATGCATTCAAATTTGTTTAAATATTTGTAAGTTTGTAAATAATTTTTTTGCATATTTTATACCCATAAGGTGCATGCATACATACATACATACCTTCATATATATGTATGTATCTATAATGTGCATTATTTTTAAATACTTATGTATGTATGTATATACATACATGATGTATTTACATATGGAATTTGTTTTATTAACACAAATGATGGACTTTGCAAATGTCCATTTCAATACAATTATTTGCAGACAATTTTTTTTTTAAATAAATTTTATTTAATTTTTTTGTTGTTGTTGTTTTTCTCAAGTGTGTAATTGGTTGAAATATGAGAACTTTTAATTTTGCAATGTTATTATTTATGTATGTCCGTCCATACATTGGCTATAATTATTACACCACATTAGGGTGGTACTTACGTGATGAGAAGAAAATTTATAAAATAAGGAACTCTTTATATGAAACTATGAAATTATATATTAAACATAAATAATCACATAAAATGTATTTAATTATAATTAAAAAAATGAGAAAAATTGATATATTTAATATATTAATTGATGCCTGTCGAGCAAATAAATAGGTTCATTGAAAAGAGAATGACATTTTTATACAAAAAAAGTGCAATTGCAAGAAAATTTCTAATATTTTGTTGAAAATCCCTTATTTTGAATCACCGCCGAACATCTCCGGGGCATTGATTCGACAAGTGACTGACAAGTCTCTAATGGAATTGAGTACCAAGCTTTCTTCACTTTTGTCCACAAATCTTCTTTATTTTTAGCCTTGAGTGGTGCAATTTTGTCCTTAACGATTCTTCAAAGATTCTCAATGGGATTTAAATCCGGCGATTGTGAAGGCCACTCCATTAACTTTATATTTTTCTTTTGGAACCATTCTTTTACGATCTTAGAAGTATGCTTGGGGTCATTGTCTTGCTGGAATTCATACTTTAAAGACATTTCCCACTCAGCATACGGAAGCATTACTTCTTTAAGAATATGCAGATAAAGATGTTTGTCTAGATTTTCCTTGATCCAGAATATTGGCCCAACACCGTACCAGGAAAAACAACCCCATATCATTATGTTGCCGCCGCCATGCTTTATTGTCTTCGTGGTGTACTTTGGATCATATGCTTTATTTTTTGGACGCCTTACCCATGTTCTTCCATCAGGTCCGACTAAGTTTATCTTGGATTCATCAGACCATAATATGTTTCTCCATTTCTTTATACCTTCCGGGTCGGCCCATTCAGCATGTACTTTTGCAAACTCAATGCGCTTTTTTCTTTGTCTGTTATTAAGCATTGGAACCTTCTGGGCCGATCTTCCGAATAAATTTTTTTCTCTTAAACGACGTCTAATGGTCCACTCTGATACGGGAAGTTTTAACTCATTTTTCAGCTGAACTGCGGACATAAAAGGATTACGAGTTGACAACATCTTAATGCGATCATCGTCTCTTTTCGAGGTTTTTCGCTGTTGACCTCTTTTAAGTTTTTGTTTTGGGGGCTGCACTGCATTTCTTATCACATTCTGCGATCTCCCAAGAATTTCAGCAATTTTCCGTTGGCTATAACTGCGGCTGTGTAGATCCTTTATAATCTTTTTTTCCTCTTCACTACAATGTTTAGAACGTCCCATTTTTTAAATTTTTAGAGGTATTTGCTTTAATAAGTTCTATTAAAAGGCTGAATTTAAAGTTTTCTACAATAATTTTTATAATTTTGGCGTTTAACATTTTAAACTAACAAATTTTTTAAAGTGAATCTATTTATTTGCTCTTTGATTTTATACGGTTATTTTTTTTTTTTTAATTTTGGGCAATTTTTTACATAATAATTTAATTATTGTGATGCAGTCTTAAAAGTGGGTATTTGCTTTAGTAATTAGCGAGTTTTCCTTTTTTATTGCTGTAATGTAAACTATAGTCAAACAAAATTGATTTATCATTTTGATGTGAACCTATTTATCTGCTCGTAACTCTATATTATTCGATATGTATGTATGTTTACAGTTGTGTTCAATAAAATGGATGCACCATCTAGAATCTTTGTGACCGAAAAACATTAGAAAAACGTGATTTTTGTTTGTTTCTATTTTATATATAGTATAGTGGTTAAAGAGCTCGCACAAAAACTCCAACGACCCAGGTTCAAATCCCAGCAAAGGTGAAAAATTAAAAAGTTAGTTTGCGATTTTTTCAAAATTATAATATAAAAATAAGAAGTGCCCCGCCTCCCACCAAGAAGATCATGTACAAAGAAACTGCTCCCCGACATTCCACTCTATTCCACCTTAACCAATGTCAACAAAAAAAGAATGATCAGGAGAAAAGCGCCACCTATTGATAAGTAGCATATAGCAGCTAAACCCACTTAGCGAAGGCACTCACCACACAATCAACATGCAACAATAAGGCAAATACTGTTGATCAATCAAGGGCAAAAGTATAACACTGGCCTTTAAATGATCAATTCACAGCAATTTGTCTCATTACTAAGCTGCTTAATAAATAAGAAAACAAAAATATATGTTCTGTTGTCATGTACTGTCCTTTCCACAAAAATTCCAATACAATGCACTGCATTTAGTAGGGGTTTACCCCTGAGTATTCGTCTCAATAAAAAAAAAATCTGGTTGTTACTTTTGAACAATGTTGTCATGACCTTTTAATTTTTTTTAACCAAGTCACTGAAGTACATAACATGCGTTGTGCAAATTGGGTGTTTTGCCCGTCTGTCACAAAAAGGAATTTTTATAAAACAAGTTATTGGCGAAATTGGAAACTCTTCTAACGTATAGAAGTTAAACTAATTTTAACTTTTAGATGCGTTAACAGTTGAACAGTTGACCTACTTTGTATATTATTTTCGCTGTTAACACCGTAACGCATGCTGTGTAGTTCTACCTTTATGCACAGCATTTAGTAGGGGTTTACCCCTGAGTATTGGTCTCAAATAAAAAAAAATAATTATAAAGTAATTAATATGCAAAACAGATATTCAGTAATACTTTTAAAATCAACTAATTTTGCTGTTCACATATTGGGAAATAGCAGAGATAACAGCTAAACCTACTTAGCCAAGGCACTCACCACACAATCAACATGCAACGATGAGGCAAATGCTGTTGATCATTCAAGGGCAAAAGTATAACACTGGCCTTCGAATGATCAGTTTACAGCAATTTGTCTCATTCCTAAGGCGCTTAATAATAATGTAAAAAAATATATATATATGTACTCTCCTTTTCAAAAAATTTCAATTAGTAGTGGGATTTACCCCTGAGTATTAGTCTCAATTTGAGACTCTCAAATAATAAAGAAAAATTATAAAATAATTAATATGCAGTAAGACCTTTAAAATCAACTAATTTTGCTGTTCAAAAAAATATATTCACCGACTTTGATGGCCTAAACAGAAAATTTTTTGTTTGTTAACCTTTGTACTTAGTGGAATTAACACTAAGTTCTAATAAGGCCAAGGCAGCGCACAGTGCGACTTTTGTTACTTTTAGGATGCCAAAAGTCAAACAAAATATGTTCTCCGATTTGAATAATTTTATGCTATGTAATACTAAACAGTACACCTATTACGAATATGTACTCAAAACAAAACAAAAAAACAACAATTAACATGATAACAGTTATCAAACTTGTGTCACTGTGATAAGTGTAATAAAACTGTTTATTGTTTTCATTTGTTGTTGGACTTTGCGGTGGCATTATTTTTTTGGCAAAATATTTTTACAAAAATCTTTTTGCTTTAAATAACTTGGAACCTTTTCTATAAAAGCTGTTAAATTTTTTAAGCTTTAACGTTATTATTTTAATTTTTAATCAATGAAAATATGCAATCACTAATAATTGAGGGATTTCCAAAAATGTTTGTTTTTCGATAGAGAAAAACTTACATGATTCTGTAGAATTCTGTTAAGTGATTATATGGAGATCGAAGGTTTACATATCTAGTTTCAGATTCAACAATAAGTTTTTGCTTCTGTTTGCTCCTTTTTGCGATATTTTATTTTTTCGCAAAAAAAAAAAAAAAAAAAACATTCCCGTTTCACGAAATGCGCTCTTTGAGGCTTGAAGCTCAGAAGCAAGAAAGGAATCACAAATGATGCCGTACGTAATAACATTTACAGTATAATTGGAAAAGATAAATTAAATTAAAAAAGTTTTATCACAAACTTTCTTTTGATTTTCGGTCAATATGGGAACATGCTACTCGAATAAATAGCCGTTTTTGGCAACAAAATTCTAAATGGTTGTCAAAAGATCTGAACTTTTCAGATTATATTCCTGAGAGGCACTGCATTAAAGAAACCTCGTGTATCTAATGAGAACATGAAAAGTTTGTCTCCAGATTAAGCACTTGCGATGATTACTGATGCTGGTCATGCATACTTCAGAAATAAGCCAAAAAATACATCCTTCCTACAACTGCGTAAAAAAATCAAAGGCTTCATGCTAAATTTTTTAAAAAGATTGTGTGCTGCACCAGAGGAAGTATTGCTCTACGTTCGAGAAATGGGAGATGTCTTCCATTCTTCCTATTGATCAACTTTCTGAAGAGGCTCAAGAGTCCAGAAACAAATATGCAAGAAATTGTCGAGAACTCTTTACCCGAAAAACATCTAGAATTGAAAGTAATTTCGATTTGTTGCACAGATTACTCATATCGTCAGACCCCTTTATATGCAGCTTACGGAAAGCGACCAAAAGAAGTTATTGGCTTATTATCCGTACCGGAATATAGAAACGATATTGACTCGGAGTAATTATTTTTATTTTCAGATTGCTTTTTTTATTATGAAATTTAAATTTGTTTTCAAAAATATAGATTAATCATTTCAAAACAACTACTTATTGAAGGCAATTGTGTGTATCTAAAAATTTAGTGAAATTAAAATTATTTTTATTTCTTTCCGACCCAATAAGTACTATTAAATTAGAAATTACGGTATTTTGAAAATACACCTCATGTGGGGGGTGGCCAAAAAAGTAGGCGGACCACGCCCATTTTTTGTGTCCAATGCTGTATCGATCTCATCATTATTATTGCTAAATTTCATTGCCATATCTACTTTTATTTGACTGTAACAGCTTTTGGCATCCCAGGAGTGTCAAAAGTCACACTGTGCAGCGTTTTGGCATTTAGTCCACAAGTCTTTAAAAGAAATCGTTTGGAATGTTCTTACACACATCTTTAGCAAATTCCCACAACTGTTCCTTATTAAAACGAAAACTTGTCGATTGTCCCGAATAAAATCCCCATCCCCCAAATGAATTTTTTGATCCCCATTTCAGAAAAAAATCCACATATTAGGGATAAGTCCCCCAATCTGACAACATTGACTTGGCTTGGGACTTTCTGGCTACGAATACAATTCTTGAACGCGTATTGTAATTTAAAAGCTTCATGCCTATTATCTGTAATTCTCTTAAGCTAAAATGCTAAAATTTTGGGTTTTTGAAACAGCCTGGGCGTTAGAATATGTAAAATTAAAAAGTTTAGAGGTAATAAGCATGAAGTTTTTAAATTACAATTAGCGTTCAAGAATTCTATTCGCAGCCAAAAAGTCCTAAATCAAGTTTATAAATTTTTAGCGATAGAGTTTTAGCTTAGGAGAGTTACAGAATAAGGCCTCAGGGCTGCTTTGTGTTGTAGACGATTGCTATAACCACTACCCTACGACACTCATCCCATTAGCTAACTAAAGAAATAATAAAAAAACAACAAAAAATATCACCTTAAACAAGTGCCCTCCCTAATAAAAACAATTAATTAAATTCCATATACAAATGTAAGAGTATTGGCTTTTTAATGGGTATACTTGTAGTGTGTTTGCAAAATTATTGTATAAACACGGTATGTACGAGTATTACAATTTTTAAAATCTCTTTAGACCACCCCCTTCTTCTCTTCCTCTTCGACACTTCTTTTTTAATTTTAATTTATTGGCATGATACTAATTTGTAATGATTGTTAAAAACAATACACGTATCTACGTTATAAATAAATTTTATTATTAAATTAAAATATCATTTAATGTTGTGTTCATTTGTTTTTTTTTTGTTAACTTTACAAAAATTTACTATTTCAATTTGTTTTTTTTACGATTTTTTGTATTTTTTATTTTTTTTAGTTTTTTATAAAATATTGCTGGTGCATAATTTAAATCATTTCGCGTATTTACATGTGATTTTACAAACGTAAACAATGCAGTTTATATTGTTTAACAACAACAACGATAAAGAAAATGTTATTTTTAAATACTGTTGACGGTAGCAATTTAATTTGTATGACCAAAGTAAACAGATAAAAAATTTATAGTTAATTAAGCTTGACCATACAACAACACCCTACAGCATTCACTAATTGCAACAGGGTTCCATTTAAAGTACTGTCACTTTAGCCACATGCATACAAATATATTTGACATACAAAATTTAACCACTGTTGCATGAAACTTTTTCGTTTTAAGTAAAATTTTTTCGACTAATTATTTTAAAACAAATAATGTTAAGAAATTAATTATATTTCAAATTTTACAAACAAAATTTTAAGTAATAAAATAATTATTTTAAAACAATAATGATTACGTTTTCAGCTTTAATACTTGACAAGTATAACTGTTTTTGTTTTTGCAAATACAAAGCAAAAACACGTGAAAAACGATTGAAACCCCAGTTTAAACAGTGATAGAGTTTTTAATAAAAAAAACGACATAAAAAAGCCAGATATTAAATCTCTCGTAATCCATAACAAGCTGAGATAATATCGTTAAATGAAAATTTGTAACAATTTAAACCAGTTGCGGGTACAATTAGATTTATAGGCACAACGCAACAGATTGCCTTTCAAATTACGCCCGTTTAGACAAATTTATAAAGCTACGGTGGTCCCATTAGTCAACTATTTGGTGAAGAAGACAACCACTAGTTAATGCACATATTTTTTTTTTTTTTATTATTATTTTTGCTTTAAATTTATAGTGTTTTCTTTTCTACCCAAAAGTGCGTCATTTTATTTAAAATTTGCAATTTTGTGTGTGTTTCTCAAAAATGTTTTCCTTTCTGAAAGGGTTTTATGTTTTATTCTACAAAATTCACACTTACTAATGGCGAAAGGCATTGCATTTTAAGCCCTGTATAAATCGACAGTGTTGGTATTGCCCTATGAAACAGATGATTTTTATTTACTTATAAGGCTACCATACAGAGTTTAAAAAAAAAACGCTATAAATCTTTATTAAATTTTAAAGTAAATTTTTGCATTATTCTGTAAAATAAACATTATATCGGAAAAGCCAGATGATCATTGTTATAAAACAAATTATATTTCGTGTTACAAAAGTGTTATAAAATTAAATTTCTTATAAAAAAAGCGTTATAAATTTTAAGCCATCAAATCAGCAATCTGGCAACGCTATTGTTTTGTTTACATTTTTTAAAGAAACAGCAGAATTTAAGAAACATTTATAAGAATTTTAATAAAAATCAAAATCGGAATATTGCAGCCTCAATTTCCTTTCCCTTTTTTCCAATTTGTGTTTTTTTCTCGCCAAATAATCAACGCCATTATTACAGGGTTGGTTAAACCTTTTTTAGGTTTACCTATTAACAGGGCGGCATTATTATGGTAAAAAAGAAATCACTATTAATTAATTAAAAGCATGATTATGGCTCACAATAGTTGTAAGTTTGATGCTGTATTTTTAAAATTTCATTATGTGATACAACTGTTAACGCCAGTGTTGCATTTTTTGTTATCTTCGTTCACATACCGCGATTATCATTCACAACAGTTGTTTTTAACTGTTGTAAACACTGTCGAAAAACTACAGCAGGTCACTACCCGGTGGCAAAAATCACACTGAATCATCGTGACAAACGCTGACAATGCTAAATCATCGATGACAGTTGCTGAATTTTATTTGGGGTCATACATGAATTTTTAAAGCATTTGTCCAAAACATCATATATGTATGACTGAAGTTTATTTTGTCTCGTAGAAGTCCAGGTATTGGTGAGTTCTAACAGACTTTATCATCGAGAGTCATAGTGAATTTTTACATAATGTGTCGCTAATGTAGAGACAGTATCGAGAAATATCACTTTGATTCACCTATGAACCTCTTATTTTTAAATTATAATATTTGAAAAGCCACAAATTTTATTTTTGAATTTTTGTCCTTCACTGGGATTTGAACCTCGGTCGTTTGAGTTTCTATTCGAGCGCTCTAACCACTACACCATGACCCCCCAAATTAGCAAAACAAAAGTGTTCATCAAAACAAAAAACAAAAAAACAGAGAGACTAAGAAAAAGCAAAAAAAAGCAAAACTATTCCCTCATTCCTGCTTAATTCATCAATGGATACCTATTGCAGACAAAATCCTTTAGAGTTCAGCTTAAAAACGACTCATAACAGACAATGTCGCCAAGTTTGGACATTTTTAGGTAAAGTGTCACTTTAATGAAATTGTCATGCATAAGTGTCATGCATAATCTTCAAATTGAAAATTTCATGTAAAATACGACTTGATACTGATTGTGTAACGATGATTCCTCCATGAAAATTTATAAACGACCATGTCTCTTTGAATTCGCCGCCGGGTAACTGCCCTATAAGAAATAGATGACCGAAGCTAATATATATGAAATTATTTACTAACACATTTACACTATAACCCTAGAAAAGACATAAGAAAGAGTGAAACAGCTAACGAAAATTATGATTATAATATACTTAGTTTCAAGTAAATTTGTGTATTTTCAAAAAAAAATTAAGAGAATTATGAAATGTGTCTGAAAAATCAACAACATAAAATTGGTTTGGAAGTTATCAAGTGAGTATATATAGAAAAAATGCTTTGTATATTCATGTACGAGTAATGAAAACGCTGTTAAACATCGCATCATAGTTCTTCAAAACTTTTTATACGTTTCTGGAAACCAAACTGTAGAATCGATTAAAAAATTTCCCATCTGTTTATAAAAATAAAAATGTTCATAAATATTTTTATGTTATGCACAAAGAATGCTGTTGGAGCTACTAGTAAAATATTAAAAAATAATAAGTGCTATGGTTAAATATTCTCTGTGGTTATTGTAAAATTAATTGTTTATTGAGATAAAGGAAGCGAAAGCTACTTTAGCTATACTTTAGCTTTACTTTTGCTTTTGTTTAAACCTTTGGTGCTTCTAAGGGCAAGATTCTGGCTATTGAAGAATGTCAAAATCTTACAATATATGTATATGCGTGGTGAAGATCAAATAATTACATCATTAGCCAAACGTTCTACTCATGATGCTTTGGGGTTTTCACTGGTTATACCTTAACCAGTACATTTGTACATAAATATGTATGTATGCATATATTTGTATGAATAAAAAAATGTATTTGATAAAAAACAATAAATTGCCTGTAATTAACAAAAAAATAAAAACGATATATTCACAATGAGTAGTTGGACATCTATGACTAATAGTTATATCATCTGTGATAATAAAACAGCAGTAGAGTGAGCAGCACAGATATATGTATGTTCTATAGACGGCAGCATTCACAAGTTAAAGTGAGATGCAAAATCACATCCTTAGGAATTTGATAGAAACTTTGATTGATATATTAATCACAAATGACCGGTCAATTGATCGTCCCTGTTTTTATAGGGTGTTGTGCTATTGCAAGGCAAGTTTAGAAAAGAAAATATAGTAACAGTGCTAAATTTCTTTTGTAAATTTTAAAAGTTAAAAATAACTAGAATTTTTTGTAGAAAAATTACTAACAAAAAGCAGATAGAAAAACTTGCACTGGCACTGGCACTGCAAACTGAAATTTGAACCTAATAAAACACAGCTAAATAGCTTGGGTTCAACTATTAGAATTGCAAGAGAATGGCAAAGTTTTAGCAGAAAAATTTCATAATTTTTTAATACATAAAAATGATTTGGATTTCATTAAAGGTATGGAACCACTATAAAGGCAATCTGAAAAGAAAATTGGCTGCCAATTAAAAAAAAATAATCCACATATTGGTGGTGTATGTCCATTTTTTTTTTCTTTATTTATCTTTTTCTAATTTTTTTTAAACACTTAACTTAAACTCTTAAAGAAATAATAAATTTTGCTTTCAATTGTCAGCTTAATATACTCAGAGGCCTATTTTTTTTGAAATGTTGGTAAAAACTATTTAATTTTTTTTTAATTTCCAGTTGCTTCTTAAACATGTGCTCAAATATCTGTAGTAACACCAACTGTTCAAATAATCGAAAACATTTTTTTTTCTTCAATTAATCAAAATTTTTTTATTCAAAAGCGTATATTAAAACAAAACTAGCAAAGTTCTGTTTAAAGTAATAGAAAAAAATTATTTTCTAGCTCTAGTAATAGAAAAAAATTATTTTCTCGCTTTCAAAAATTTAAATAAAACGAAGTGTGTGTGAGACATCATAGACATTTTTTTTTAATTTTAAAAGAACTATTGATGCCTCTCTTCCCTAAAATCGTTTAAATGTCCGCTACAGCTTCTCTAGGTGGAGTGTATCCATGAGCAGTTAGAATTTGACCGAAGGCATTACTTTAAGGACTGTTTATTCACATTTATCTGTGACTGAAAAAAACCCCACAAGAAAAGTTCTAACGGAATCTAATCACACGACCATAATCTTACCTCCACGTGAGATCGCCATGCCCTCAAATTGCTAGTGTAAAATAGCCAGCTGTGTGGCCGCCCTGTTGAAACCACACTTCGTTGGTTTTCAGAGCATCAAATTTAGTCCATAAGAAATTTGTAATCATCGACATAAAGCGCTCGTCAACGTCGTTCTCATAGAAATATGTACCGGTCACGGTGGCAGCCCAAAAACCATACCCAACAGTGACTCTATCAAGATGCATTGGAGATTTTTGGATCTCATGTGGATTGGTAACGTCGCAAATTCGACAATTGTCTCATCGGATAAGATGAGGATACTTTGCCGCAACAGAAGAGCCATTTTGACAGAACAATTTTATTTTAAATTGAAAAAATAATAACTAATATGACGGATGTAGCTTCAACAAAATAACCGTTATCAATTGTCTTCTTTCGGAAGCTCCTGTTGGATGACCCTATAGATATACAAACACTTTAATTATGGCTCACAGGTTTCTATCAATAGGTTTAAATAACTTATAACGTGTATAGAAGTATAGACTTCATAGACACATGCAGATATATTTTAAATATGAAAAAAAAAAAATAATAATAGAATTCATGGAAGCAAAGAGAAGAATTAAAGAAAACATAATTAAATAAATTCGAGTTTAAAGACACTGATGATTAATTTTGTTAATAAAAAAAGGCAACAACAACCTTTCAACAAATGACCGGTCAAGTTCTTATCCATAAGCAGTTTAAATGAGTTTTTTTTTCAATACTAAATAGTAGATTTTTGTTTTTTTTTTTTTTGTGTGTTTTAATTTGAATAATTAATAAAAACGAAAAAATTGCGAATATAACAAAAGGCCTTTGAACTCTTAACAATAGATTAGATAAACTTGCTTAGATTATTTCGATTTTCTTCATGTCCATTGTTTGCCATGCCGGCAATAAACTGATCGAAACCATTTTGCAAAATGTTAGAAAAGAATACAGATTTGTTTTAGAAGAATATTTTAATTTATTTCCAAATTATGTAAAACCTTATAGATTGAAAAAAAATCAACAATAGCTCTGCTGTAGCTAAGTGCGGTTCATAGTAGCTGTATGCTAATAAAAGAATCAGCAGTTCAACTTTTTAGTTTTAAACTGTCTTTACTGCTTTTATGGCAATGGCAAGTGGCAACAAGTGTTACGCTTTAAAACGTTTCATTTATTTAAAATTTTAACGCTTTTTTAAAAGCGCAAACTACACTTCACGTTATTGAATCTCTTTAATATTAAATTTTTTATATTTATTTTGTCTTCTACATTTCATCAATTAATTTTTTTGTTAAATGTGCCCATAATTAGGAAAGTGGTCTAAGTCAAAATTTAAAAAAAATTAGTTTATTAGTTATTTCATACCACATTATTTTAAACTAAATTTGTTCAATGTAATTTTTACGAAACTGTCAAAAATGAATCATTAGATAAAGGTTGTAATTTCAACATTATATGAAATTCATTTAGTGTGAATTATGAAAGTGGTCTAAGTCAAAAATTAGACCACAAATTTTTGGTATCGGGTCATTCCTTTCTACCGAATGACCGTGATTTTGGGTTGATAGAAATGAAAATAAAAAAGCAAATTCCTTATACAACCCTGAGCTTTATTATAAATTGATAGAAAAGTGCAAAAGGAGAAATAAATTTTCCATAAAGCCAAATTCCCAGCCGGAATTTATTTCAACGATATCAGAATCAACGATATCACAATTAGTCGCCGTGGTCTAGTGGTAAGTGTGTTGGCTTACGAAGACGATAGTGCTGGGTTCAAATCTCAGCTCCGACATCTTTAAAAAAAAAGAAATATGAAACAATTATTTCTTTCGGCGACTACCTCTCAGCAGTCTTCTGGCAAAAGCTCTGGGAGTAATTAATTGCCATGAAAAAGCTTCTCAAATCTGTCGTTCGGAGTCGACTTTAAACTGTAGGTCCCGGTACTCATGGGAAAAAATTAACACACACAACATGAGTGCTGCGAGAAGCTAGGCCGTAATCCTGACACAGGGTTGTAATGGCCAATTATGTATGTATGTATGTATGATATCAGAATCAATAGCAAGAAGAGTAAAAAATATCGCGGGTGAATCTGTCTCTTGGCTACAAATTCAATGGATGAGATTCTTGAAAAATTAACCTTATAAAATGTTTTATACAACTTCTTTAGATGATTCTAAATGTCACGTTTTGGATCTTTCTCCTATAAGATGAAGACCAAAACATACGGAAATATTAAATTATTTCCATTATAAACCATCATTAGACCAGTATCGGAAAAAAAACAAAGGTATTTTGAATTTACTACCGTACATCCTTCCAGTTTTTCAGGAACATTTTAAGAATCTTAAGTACTCGAAATATTGAAAAAATGGATTACTGTTGAAAAATAATTAATAAATGTTCACGAATTATTTTAGTCAAATTATTATTTTAAATAAAACTCAAAGTTCTTTATTGCTTTAAGTCATATATAGGACATTCAGTTAATTTTGAAAATGGTCTAAGTCAATTCAAACTTTAAAAACAATATTATCGTATGAAATTCACACAAAATTTCATATTCGTAATAAATTTCTATTAATTAAGACTAATAAAATTATAAATTAAAATGTTGCATAATGTAAAAAAATTTTTTAATTTATTCAAATGTAAATCATTAAATATCTCGAAACATGAAATATATGACTTAGATCACTTTCATAATTATATGCACAAATAATTCTTTAATAAACAGCCTCATGCAGTTTGCACCGTTCCTTCAAATTGTGAGACCATATTGATTTTCATTGCCAAATCGTTTATATAGGATAGCAGACAGACGTTGTGATAATGCGCACCATTCGTAGTAATCTTTTAGCTTACGGCCTTTATAAAAACGGGATTCGATGGCTCTGCCAGCGTAAACACCACAGCATACAGTAACTTTTGCTTGTTAAAATGTTTTTTATACGTTTTATAGGCTAATTTTTGATGTCCTGAAAGCAGTATTTCTAGCTCACAGAAAAAATATTTCATATTTAATATCAAGCACTTTTTGGGTTCTGATTTCAATGAATTATTTTAATTGATTCAATTACATGTAGATATAATTGATTATTGGGCTCTATTGAAAGAATGATGGTGTTTGACACAAAAGAAAGCAAAATACGTTTTATTTTTCGTAATTGTGTTTTTATTTTCAAACCCAAATACTCGTAGTTATTTATTCAAAACATAAAAAACTCAATCGCTAAAAATTTCTAAACTTGATTTATGACTTTTTGGCTACGAATAGAATTCTTGAACGCTAATTGTAATTTAAAAACTTCATGCCTATTACCACTAAACTTTTTACTTTTATATATTCTAACGCCCAGACTGTTTCAAAAACCCAAAATTTTAGCATTTTAGCTTAAGAGAATTACAGAATAAGGTCCCTGGTTTTTTTTATACTTTAGTAATTGATTCAATAAGAATTTTAATTGATTATGATTTCATTTTCAATGAAGATTTTTAAAAGAAGTTTGATTTGCCTTTCATTTAAAGTTATTAAATAAAATTATTTAAAAGTTAATTTAAAGTATTTTCGATTATAATCAATTAATTGTTATAATAAGTGCACGTGTTGGTCCGAAATTAATTAAAAATTTAATTGATACTATAAATATTATAATGGAGATACATATTTGTTTTTTTTTTTTCCTCTGTAAATCATTTATGGAAATGAAACCTGCTGCCCATGGTGATTATAAAAAAACTATGTCTTGATTGTAATCGAAGTTCAAATTAAACAGATCATAGAGTAAAAGGAACAAGAATTTTATTAATATTTTCTGAAAACATTCTTGATTGTACTGCACATCGTCTGAACTCTACTTAAAGATATTCTACGCTATCTGCAGTCATACCCACTATATACTCAGCAAAATTGCTCTTCAGGGACTGACCAGATCGGACGAATCATACTATTGCTTCATATTGTTTTAAAGAAGCAGCTTAATACATTTGCAATTTGACCAGCCTAAATTCATGTTGAGTGAACATCACCGACAACCCAGCTGAAATTAGTGCTTCTAAGTAGTAAGCTATTTTGTAAGGGAGAAATTGTAACCAATCACTTTCTAGTGCGCATCAATAATGCATGATTTTTATATGAAATGAGCCGCTAAAATGCAATAGAAATGCACATTTATTGCAGCCAGTAAGCAAATAGTAAAAAAAATCAAAAATAATACCTTATTCTGTAGCATTTTTGGAAGCTTTAGAGTATGCATAAACAATATAATGCTTCCATTCTTGCTTACCATCTTGTTTATTGCTTCCAAATTTGAAAAGTTTTCTGCTGGGAAGTTGTTAGGTAAAATAATTTAAGGAAATTGTCTACTCTATAGAAGACGTGTATTTGGCGTGTCACTTTTTAACAGACTTGAGGGGCTTGTTCATGGCAATCAGTTACTCTCAGAGTTGTTGCCAGAAGACTTCTAAGAGGTAGTTGTCTTAAGAAATAATCGAATTTTTTCATATTTCTTTTTTTAAGATGTCAGTCAGAAAAGGGGTTTCAACCTGGAGCTCTTGTCTAGTAAGCCAACACACTTAGCACTAGACTGCGGTTAGGTTTTACCGTTATACCTATACAATAATACATATAACCGTATAATAGTGCATTTACATCTGCGCAAGATCTCATCAATTAGATTTGAAATCTTATTTAAAATCTAGTGCGTTAACATTACTTTTTTGACATAGCAGCTACATTAAAATTTAGCACTTCACTTGCGTTCTTGATATTATTTGTTTAAATCCTTTTATTTTTAAATTTATTTAATCTTAAATTTTTTTGTTATTTTTATCAATACTCAATAGTGTAAACCCTTACTCATGGGTGCTTTTCTTTCAAATATGTTATCTTAACTCCTTCCGTTTTGTTTTTAAATCTAATTTCTTTGTTTCTCCCAGAGTGTTGTATTTTTAGTACTAAAAAGTATATCTTTAGTACAAAAAACAGGGTTGCATTTAAAAATTCTTTAGATTTTAACTACAAAATAACGAAATCTTGTCACGAAGTAGATTTTGTATTGCATGGGAAAACTACTTGACATCTACTAGATTTTGATCGAAATCTCCAGAGTAGCAGATTTCGTGCAGAAGTGAATACATTATAAGGTGCGGTTTTAATAAATACTAAAACTAAAAAATCATACATAACAAGCAATGTATTGCATGAAATGTGTTTTAGTATCTCCAATATTAGTGATTTTGTTGAACTAAAATGTATCAAAATACAATATAATATTGAAGTAAACTATTTCCTATTTCAAACATATCAAGTCTCAAAATTAATTCGTGTTAGATTTTCTATTGAATCTGCATTTTTGTTCAAACTAGTCTCATCAATTTTCAGTTTTTTTAGCTTTATGCTGAATAATCGAATTTAGAATAAGAAAAACAAAGAAGGAAATAAATTTGACGGTACGGTTAACACCTTTTCAATGGCAACATATGGTTCTTATTGTTCTGTATGCGTTCTGTTTCACACGTGCTACGTTTTACTTAATTTCTCTTTAACTTCAGTTAAATTAATATTTACTTTGTTTTCTCTTTTGGTGACTTGTCGCTCGTTTAATTTCGCATGTTTGTATGTGTAAACAGCTGAAATTTTAAGGTTCATTAAAAGCTAGCCTTGTGTGTATCTTTATATTCATAAAAGCATACGACAACATAACAACATATGAATAATAGAGACATATGGTTTCAGATGCTCTCTATGGATATTGTTGTAATCCTGCTTGGTTTTCTTTTTTCTCTCGCTTTTCTTTTAGTACATTTACATTTAATTTGCATTCTGTTCTTCTCTTTTGTTTCAAATGTTTTCTTTTTGAAATATTTATTTGGAAAAGCAAAGGTAGTACACCTAATCCTATTTCTGCAGGGTAAATATATTTGTTCCATTAAACATCATGTAAATAAATCTTTAAAAAAAACTAAAAACTTGTAATTCTCTAAAATATAAAGAAGCAAATTGCTTGAGTTTTCGAACTTCCCTTATAGTTATATGAAATGCAACACTGCTCCCAATAAAGGGGGTTTTAGACGGTAATACAAGTCATACGACATGTAAAATTTTTGTGTAGAAGAGAATGAATAGTATCGTGTAAGCTTGATATGTAATGAGAGCGTGCAACATTGAGAGAAAATACGGATGAAAATTTGACAATCGTATGGCTCTCCTTGTTTTTTGATATTTTTTAAAAATCATCACATTTCATTAGATCAGAGATGCATTTTAATGTTTTTTTTTTTTTTTTTTGTTTATTATAAACGTATTTACAATGCATGTAAATTTTGTGTGCATGTGTATGTGCATTTTATGTTTTCATTTTACTTTGCTTTGGTATTTTACCAACCGTGTAAACGCAAATAATATCTGTTGTATGATTTTTACTCTCATTTTAAAAATGCGGATGGAATTTCATAATATTTTTTCTTTGATTTTACATACGACTTGTATTGCCGTCTAAACCCGCTTTAAGTACCACATGTTAATAGACTACTGTCAAATTTTAAGCAAGTTTCGTAATTTATTTTGTGTTCAAAACATGCAACCTCGTGTATTTTTTTTTATGAAAAAAGTGATTTTCGAGTGCTCATTAAACATTATTTTTTGCGGAAAATAAGGCCGTCAATCACACGAAGAAACACCTTGATAAATGCTATGGAGACTCTGCACCATTGATTTTAATAATGGTACAAAAATGGTTTTCTGACTTTCGTTGTCGTCGCACAAGTACAAATGACGCTGAACGTTCTGGACGGCCAATTGAGGTCAATACACCCGAAAATGCCAAAAAAAAATCGATGATATAATGTTTGGCCCATTGAAAATTAAAAGTAGATGAGAGTTTTGATGCCAAAAGCATTTCATATCCCGGTATGGTTTTGATTTCAAATGATCAGCTGGATTTAAGAATGCTGTCTGCAAGATGGGTGCCGCGTTTGCTCTCAATTGAACATAAAAAAAACATAAGCGTGTGATAAATTCAAAAGATTATTTGGAGTTGCTTAACCGCAATTCAAATTAAATTTTGCTGGATTTTATTACTCTGGATGAAATAGGGGAGGGGTCGTGGCATAGTGGTTAGAACATTCGCACAGACACTCAAACGACCGAGGTTCAATCCCAGCGAAGGACAAAAATTATGAAATACAATTTGCCGTTTTTTCAAAATTAAAATTTAAAAAAAAAACAAAAGGTCCCCTCCCCCTTTCAAGATATCCGTCAGCAAGAAAAACCGCTCTCTGACATATCCAGTCTATTCCACCAAAAACGAATGATCAGGGAAGATAGCAGCTATCTTAATTAGTGAAGACACACACCACTCACAATCACTATCCACCGACAGATGGGGCAATTTCTATTAATCATTGAAAGGTGAAGGTATAACACTGGCCTTTGAGTGATCAAATAGCAACTTATCTCATTGATATATACATACATACATACATAACTGGCCTTTAAAACCCTGTGTCAGGATTACGGCCTAGCTTCTCGCCGCACTCATGTTGTGTGTGTAAATTTTTATCCATGATTATCGGGACCTACAGTTTTAATGTCGACTCCGAACGACAGACGTGAGAAGCTTGTTCATGGCAATTAATTACTCTCAGAGCTTTTGCCAGAAGACTGCTGAGAGGTAGCCGCTGAAAGAAATATTTTTTCATATTTTTTTTTTTAAGATGTCGGAGCTGGGTGTCGAATCCAGGGCTCATGTCTTAGTAAGCCAACACACTAACCACTAGACCACGGCGACTCATATATCAATAAAATTACAAAAAAAAATTTATGTATCTCTCTTCTATCTTCAATATTGCAATACAATGCACTGCATGAGTAGGGGTTTACTTCTGAGTATTGGTCTTAGATAATACAAAAAAAAGCAGTCTAAACAATGGGTGTCTCAGGGTAGACCTTCTCCGGAGAAGTCCAAGATACCAGAGTTGTGCGTAATCAATTATTTTGTGTAATTAATTACATGTAAATTACACAATTACATGTAATTGTAATTCTTTTTTTTCAATTACATTTACTTTTCAAGTAATTGTAATTGTAATTACGCAAGTCAATTACATTTGTAAGTAATTGTAATTCAAAAAACTCAATTACAATTACAAGTAATTGAAAAAATTTAATTTGCTTCATGAAGTAATGGTGGAAAATAAAGTAATCATTAGTTTTTGAAGTAATCATTAAAAAAAATTTATTTAATTACAATTACTTTTAATTATATTTACATTTTTATAAGAATAAGTCAATATACATTTTAGTTACATAATTTGTTTTACTTATATTTGAATTGCTCATCCACCTCAATAACATCAGTCTTATTTATGATAATAAATATAATGCGTAATATGAGTTTTTTATAAATGGCAAAACAATTCAAACAATCTCTTTAATACCATTTTCTAAAATTTATCATTCATTTGAGATACAAAATTACATTGATCTTATTTTTTAAAGTAAAATGAGGCGTAATATGGTGAAAAATTTCATTAAAAAAATAATATCTATAAAAAGAATCACAAACATTTACATTTTTCATTCAGTATTTTTATCAAAAAAAATATTTTTTTTCCCATTACAAGTAATTATTTTGTGTAAATTACAATTATAATTACTTAGTAATGGCAATTGAATTTTTTCAATTACAATTACTTGTAATTTGTAATTGAAAATTTTTAATTATAATTACATGTAATTGTAATTCAAAAAATGTAATTGCATCAATTACAATCAAATGTAATTGTAATTGAACAAATCTCAATTACAAATTACATGTAATTGTAATTGTAATTGTAATTTAATTGGCCGGAACAACTCTGCAAGATACTGCACGGGTGCATAAGTCTGCAGTGTTTTATTACCAGACCTAAAGGAATGGCTCGCAGGAAAGAGATTTATTTCCTCGAACAATCCTATTTTTTGGAAGGGATACAAAAATAGGAGAAACGTTAAACTAAGTGCATTGAGGTAAACTGTGTATGGGTTTAACGTGCGCACCGTCCGTAGACATATCACACGCCGCCCGTTGCCGGAGCGGTAGTTGAGTTCAATGCGCCCAACCACCGCCACTCGATGCCGGTACCCTCTAATCTCACCCAATGCATTGAGGTAAAAGGAGATTATATTGAAAAGTAAATGTTATTTTTAAAAAAAAAAATTAGTTTTATTGAAAAACTCACGGACTTATTGATCCACCCTCATATATTTCTGACAAGTTGTGGAAATTTTTTGCCACTTGCTTGTGTAAAAGAAAAAAAAAACGTGAGAAACCAAGGCAAATTTTTTATTGTCAATCGTTTAATTTTAAAAACGTTCAAAATAAAACCATGTAAAAACAGAATTAGGTGTATTCCAAATAGTGGAATGATTATTTGTACGCAGCCCTCTAATAAATATTAAGAAGGCGTTGCATTTAAAAAATTTTAGAGCATAAAACTTAATGCAGCTTTTGCTGTAAAACATGCATTAAAAAAGAGCAGAGTAATTAGAAGATCTTCAAAACAAATTTGCATTTCATATTTTTTCATTTATTTGACCAAATTTGTAAACATTTAAACACGGTGTTTACTCAGTTCTTTGCCCACTAAAATACATGCGGTAATTAAACTCTTTTTTTACAACAATTTTAAAACTTGTAAGTAATTTTCTTAATTTTTTTTCATTTTATGTGTCTTATCTTGTAGAAAGAAGATTTATAGACGAAAACAAATAAACCATTAAGATGATAAATGCATGTTTAAAAAACAATGACTTTGAAGAGCACAAAAACAAAGAAGAAAAAAACTGTTTTGAGAACGATCATTATAGCCTCCAACTTGGTCTTAAATCAACAAATATTAACAGTCGAAGTGTAAACCAAAAAGCACATGCTGGCTTAAATATAAAACAACAACAACAGCAGCAACATTATCATGTAAAAGTAAATGTTTTTTGTTTTTGTGAAAACAACAAATAAAATGGCTTGAAGACAACATGTTTAACAAACCAAAGAAGTTCGAACGTTGGCTTAAGACCATGTTTACTCTTGATGTTTAAGCCAAAATTATTTATGCTGAAAACTTAAAAATTCAGTTCAAACGCGAACGTTTACAGATCAAGACGTGTTTTGTGCTTGTTTTCTTAAAAGAAAATCAAGAATTTGTTCTTTTTTTTTTCTTATTTAAAAACGTACAATTTCTTTCAAAAAAAAAGAAAAAAACACAACGTGCGCTACTTATTGGCCATTTTTAAAAGCCGGTCTTATGACTATAGTTGTTTGTTCTTCTCTTAACTTGGCTTACAAAAGCAAAAATAAAATAAAAGTTTAAAGAAAGCAAAAAGAAATATTAAGAAATTGATGTTGAGTTCCGTTGATACATCACTATCAAGAATTACAGAAAAAAATTCATAAAAAAATATATAAAAAGAAAAAGAAAAGTAGTGAGTGAGTGACACATTTGTGTATTTGTTTGTACAAAACATTGTACATTAAAATTTTAAATTCCAAAAAAAAAAAGAATATTAAAAAAAAACTAAGTAGGACAAAATTTTATTTCTAAGCTTACAAAGTACGCAGTAGAAGCATACATTTTAGACAAATACTTGTAATTGAATCTTGAAATTAATGAGCTTAAGTGCTGAAAAATCATTCAGAATGAAGATGCGTGATGTAGAAACAGCTTTCAAATATAGGCGCTTTCCCTATCCAAAAAGGTAAGTTGGAAAATTTAAAACAAAAAACAAATCATAAACCAAAAACTTGTGTTTCCTTAATTAATTGAAATTTTACTTGTGGGATCTCAATTTTAGTGGTGGTAGCAACTATCAGCTTAATTGAGAATAAAAATCATCAAAAAAATTGTTTCTTTTTTGCATTTCTCCCGTTCTTAAATTGAAATTTTAGACCAAAAAAACTAAGAAAAACTCTTGCATACTTTTTTCCTTTTTTAATGGAAAAAATTCCTCAGAAATATTCGTAATTGCATAAATACATACATACGTAATTGGCCATTACAACCCTGTGTCAGGATTACGGACTAGCTTCTCCCAGCGCCCATGTTGTGTGTGTCTATTTTCATACGTGGGTAGCGGGACCTACAATATAACGTTATAAGACATAAGAAACTTGTTCATTGCAATCAGTTTCTCTCAGAGTTTTTACCAGAAGACTGCTGAGAGGTAGTCGCCGAAAGAAATATTTTTCAAATTTGTTTTCTTTAAGGATGTCAGAGCTGGTGTTTGAACCCGGAGCTCTTGTCTAGCAAGCCAACACACTAAACACTAGACTACGGCGAATACATACGACTGTCCATATTAGACTTCATTAGAAAAAGTGTTTTAATTCGTATTGAAGAGGAATTGCAGCCACCAAAGCAAATTATTTATACACTATATACACTATATATGTACACTAGTATGAGTTAGTCGAACTAAAGTCAAACACAACACATTCTATCATAGTTCGACTAACTCATAGAAGTGCACTTACATATATGTATTTATACATATAGAAAACGGAAAAAATCCGGTATGTGATAAAAAACGATTTCGATCGAAATTAAAAACGAATGAAATTTCAAGTTGCTATAACTCCCATATCCTTGCATATTTAGAATTCCTTTTTTACTTATTACCTTCTGCTTATTGTTACTACTACGAGGGCGGATTGATATTGAAGCTACCTAAGTAGAAAAAAAACATTTTTTTTTTCAAAAACCATTCATTTCTCAAGATAGTCTCCTTTTAGCTCAATACACTTAGTAAGACGATTTTCCAACTTTTTTATACCATCTGAATAATACGATTTTGGAAACTCCTCAAAATACGCATTAATTTCGGTAATCACTTCTTACTTTGTGATGAATCTTTTTCCTGTGAGTCATTTTTTCAAGTTTGGAAACAGGAAAAAGTCACTAGGGGCTAAATCTAGACTATAAAGTGGATGATCAACCAATTCGAAGTGGATTTCTCGTAGTTTTAGCATCGTATCTAATGCTGTGTGAAGCGGTGCGTTGTCCTGAAGAATTAGCATTTTTTTCTTGTTTAAATGTGGTCGTTTTTCCTTGATTGCATCAACCAATTGATCCAATAATGCACTATAATACTCTCCTGTGATTGTGGATCCCTTTTCAAGATTATCGATGAGCAATATTCCGTGTGCATCCCAAAATACAGTGGCCATAACCTTGCCAGCCGATTTCGCTGTCTTCGCCTTCTTCGGAGCACTTCCACAAGCTTCCACCCATTGCTTCGATTGATTTTTGGTTTCAGGTGTGTAGTGGTGGACCCACGTTTCATCAACAGTTATTAATCTACGCCAAAAATCAGCAGGATTATGCTGATTTACCATGTCCAAACACCGCTGTGAAGTGATCTGTCGAACTCGTTTTTGTTCAACACTGAGCAAACGTGGGCGGCACCCATCTTGCCGATAGCTTTTTCGTATGCAAATGTTCATGCAAAATGTTGAACACACGTTCATATGATATGTTTACCATTTCAGCAATCTCACGTATTTTGACACGGCGATCATTCATAAGTCGCCGTGGTCTAGTGGTTAGTGTGTTGGCTTACTAAGACTAAGACCCTGGGTTCGACTCCAGGCTCCGACATCTTCAAAAAAAGAAATATGAAAAAAAATATTTCTTTCGGCGACTACCTCTCAGCAGTCTTCTGGCAAAAGCTCTGAGAGTAATTAATTGCCATGAACAAGCTTCTCAAGTCTGTCGTTCGGATTCGACATTAAACTGTAGGTCCCGGTACTCATGGATAAAAATTGACACACACAACATGAGTGCTGCGAGAAGCTAGGCTGTAATCCTGACACAGGGTTGTAAAGGCCAGTTATGTATGTATGTATGATCATTCATAACGATATTGAGGATTTTCTTGATATTTTCTTCAGAAACCACCTCTTTTGTGGCCTTCCTGTTGATGGTATTGTTGCAGTGCTTGTTCGGCCCCGTTTAAATTCAGCAATCCAATATTTTACCATATAATCTGACGGAGCAGATTCGCCGTAATGTTTATCAAGCTTGTCTCTTGTCTCTTTCGCCGTTTTGCCTTTCAAATAATAGTGTTTTATCACTACACGAAATTCACTTTTTTCCATTTTCCAAGAAACACATAAGTTTCAATTTCGATCGAAATCGTTTTTCATCACATACCCGGAGCTCTTGTCTAGTAAGTCAACACAGTAACCGCTAGACTACGGCGACTATTGGCAGAAAAACGTCCTCGAATATAAAGCGACAGTTGAGCTTGTTTTCCTTAAAAATATATTTTATAGATATTTTATTTTTAAACGTTGTGTCCTTTTGGATGCAAATGTGCTGCTTTATCTAATTTTAATGTCCCTTCTTCTTCGAAAAATAGAAATGACAACCCTACGCACAACAGACTGAAGGGTCATGATATCATACACCACCTAAAAGAGAACAGGCTATCACATATGTTTTTAATTTCATTCTTTAGACTGAGCGCAATCACAAATTATCCATTCGTCGAAATTTTTTATATTAAAATTCTTTAGCTTTTACTTTTCTTTAATAACTGCTGACAGATTTACTATTACTTCCAAAGAAAAAAAACTTTTACTTTTATTTTAATTTTTATACAAAAATTTGTATTTTTACTAGTATGAAAAAAAAAACAAACGAAAAACAAAATTTCCCTATGGCAAATATTATTTTAAGAAGATGAATAAAAAGTCATAAATACGAACAATATGATGAAAGAAGGAAAGAAGCGTTTGATTTATTACATTGTCAGTAAGACAACCAGCCAGCCAGCCAGTCAGTCAGTCAGTCAGGTCATATTTAAATACGAATAAAACAAAACAAGTCTCCTTTACTTTACTTTACATTTACGTAAAACTTCCTTCCTTACTAATGATGCTACCTCTTCTTGCTCTCTTCGGATTTTTCTTGTTTTAACAAAAAACAAAAAAAGGAAAAAACGAAAGGTTGGCAATATTTTTTTTTTTGGATTTCACTAATGGTTCGCATTTTTATCATCCGCATATGCACGTTAGTAAGCTGGGGATGTGCAATGGCAGAGTAATGAATTAATAATAATAATAATAGTGAAGGGGATTATGAATTAAAAATATCCATGAAGAGTTACTTTTTAATATTATGGAGGGGAATAACTAAAAACTTTAATAAAAAGAGAGGTTCCTAATAGCTGTCGAGTAGTAAATTTAACAATTAACAGATAATAATATAGTGCAAATAGTTAAGAGTTACCCATACGCCACATCTGTGCGTGGTATAGTGGTTAGAGCGCGCGCACAAAAAACTCAAACGGCCTAGGTTCGAATCCCAGCAAAGGTGAAAAATTAAAAAGTTAATTTGCGGTTTTTACAAAATTATAATTTAAAATAAAAGGTCGCCCCCCCCATCCCTCCAAGAAGTCCATCCACTTTATTTCACCTTAACCTTTGACAAAGGGCCACCTATTGAGAAGTTGCAGATTACAGCTAAAACGTACTTAGCGAAGGCACTCACCACAATCATTATGTAAAGATGGGGCAATTCCTGTTGATCATTCAAAGGTGAAGGTATAACACTGGCCTTTGAATGATCAATTAACAGCAATTTGTCTCATTCCTAAGGCGCTTAATAATATAATAAAACAAAATATACTGTCCTTTCCAAAAATTCCAATACAATACACAGCATTTAGTAGGGGATTACCCCTGAGTATTGGTCTCAAAAAAAATACTTTTTTAAAGATTATCAGCATGTCCCACGATAACGAACGTTTTGGTTTGTTCACACTCTCAACAAAACACAGCTGTTTTGTATGCCAGTAACACTTTTTAATACGGCAAATCTACTTACTTACTTACTTACTTAGATGGCCATAACAACCCGTTAACGGCTTTCGGCCTGCCTTAACACTAGTCTCCAGGCGTCTCTGTACGACAAGTCTAACGAAAATAAATTTGAAGGATAACGTAAATATTTTAAGGTAATAATTCACCCATTTGTAGTGGCTGTGGTCTAGTGGTTAGTGTGTTGACTTACAAAGACAAGAGCACTGGATTCAAACCCCAGCTCTGATATGTTAAAAACAAGAAATATGAGAAAACAATTGTTTCGGCAACTACCTCTTAGCAGTCTTCTGGCAAAAGCTCTGAGAGTAACTAATTGCCATGAACAAGCTTCTCAAGTCTGTCGTTCGGAGTCGATAAAAATTAACACACACAATATGAGTGCTGTAAGAAGCTGAACAGGGTTGTAATATCTGAAACAGGGTTGTAATATCCAATTATGTTTGTATGTACGTAATTCACTCATTTCAGCTATATTTTGTTTTTTTTTTTAATTTTTTAAACATAATGAGACGCTTTTTCGAACAAGAACAAGTGACTTGTTTTCATTCCCATAGTTTAACGTTCGAGATCGTGGAACAGGCTAGACACACGAGTACATACAAGAACGTACAACTTATCGTTAAATTTGTGATTATGAAAATAATGATTTTTACTAGGGATGCCAATCCCGAAAAAAACCGAAGATATAACACGGAAAAAATGCTGATTTATTGTGAGTTTAATGGCGTTTTCGTTTCTACAAAAATGTGTAACATTTTATTATTATATTATATAAAAGTAGGATATAATTTGAAATGTATACTTTTGGGGATAAGCATGTCTCTATGGCCATTTCGTCTCTGCTTAAGAGACTCGTCAGGAATGTATTTTTATTTTTTTTTTTTTATTTTTTTTTTTATTTATTTTTTTTTTTTTTTTTGAATATATTTTGCCAATAAGGCGAAAAATATTTTTTTGTTTTTTAATAAAAAAACTTTTTGTTTTTCTATTCATTTGCTACAGACATTATGCACAACCGTAGGTTGGCTTGCTGTGGTGGAACAGAGAAATAGAATTTAAAATTTTTTGAAAAACAGAAATGTATTGCTTTGTAAATACTTTTGTTTGGTTGTTGTATACTAAATGGGATATGATTCGCATTTAGTCTATAACTATTTTAACATAAGTATTTATAGTTTTGAATAACACCTTTGGGAAAAAGTCTCCTGACGAGTCTCTTAAGCAGAGACGAAATGGCCATAGAGACATGCTTATCCCCAAAAGCATACATTTCAAATTATATTGAATGTATTTTGCCAATAAGGCGAAAAATATTTTTTTGTTTTTTAATAAAAGTAGGATGTTATACATTTTTTTGATTTTGTTTTATTATAATCGAAATTTGTAATTGTTGCTATAAAGGATATTTTTTTTAAAAAGTAATATTTTGTGAAGATGAGGGAGAAATATTTATGAAAGGCAACATTTTTTGGTAGAAACGAAAACGCCATAAGTAATGATGCACTGTTCCAATTTAGATGATATACATACACATGCACGCATGATTATAACATAAGCATGTCATTGAAGTTCATGTGTTTGTGGAAGAATTTAAAGAAAATTGAAATCATTTGAAATGCATGATTCATAGATGTTTTGCTCCTGTTAAAGACATCAATTTTCATATTTACATTTTGCAAATATTTTGGTGACTTGAGAGCTTGTTCTTCATGTGAATTCACTTCCAAAGTTTACAAATTCATTGAAAAATAGCCGTCTGCTTGAATCACTTACAATTTATTTTGCTGGGTAAACTTGGCCATTTACATTTTATGTTTGAATCTATTAAAGAAAATTAAATTGTAATTTATTTGTAATTAAGGCAACCGAAAAATTTAAGAAAAAAAAATTCATAAATTCTTTAAAAATTGAAGTCTACTCGTATAACTCAAGTAATTGAAGTTGGAAAAAAACAACATCATAGCTGAAATGAATTATATTATTTTAAGTTTGATAAAATTAACAAAAGACTCCATTGTCAAACAACCTGACGTGGTGTGCATTTAACATGCCTGGATTCTTCTTGGGATTCGAACTACGGTCACTAGACTACATATATAACGATTATATGAATTAATGTTTGAACAAGTTTACGATTTATATACCAGATTTGCAGCCTGGTATATGCTATCGAAAGAATGCTTTCGTTCGCCGCCTAAGGCCGAGGCCACGCAATGAGCGGCAAAGCGGTGAGCGGCAGAGCGTCATTTCTGAGCGGTTAGTGCGGTTAGTTGTTAAAATGTCATTTGTTTAATGTTTTTATGCAAAAATCGTATTTATGTTTACAAGAATTTAAGGCGTTTAAGAAAAAAAAAAAAGATTTGGTAGGATGAAATTATAAGCTCCGCATTCACGTTTGAAATGTTTATACTTCGCCGCTCAGAAATCAACTTAAAATTAGAACAAGTTCTATTCATGAGCGGCGCCGCTTTGCTCCTTTGAAATGCCGCTCATTGCGTGGCCACTGCAGTAATCTTCAATATGTTTTATTTTTTTTTGGCGCTTAGCCGCTCACAGCTTTGCCGCTCATTGCGTGGCCTCCGCCTAAGAAGAAGAAAATACTATATTACATTAAACAAAAGCATTAGTTTGATATCGTAAACTCGACTACGAGTTCGAATTTCAGTTTTCACTTTTTGTTTCAATTTATGGCTAAACTTCAGACATAAAAATTTAAAAATTAGTGTAGATTATATACTGGTGGTATTACTAAAAACCCAGCCAGACATCGTTAATATATCAATGACTTTGATCCCGGTAAAGTGTGTTTCCAAATGAAACATGCTTCCAGTGATACAGCGATCACCTGCATAAATTTTTTGAAATTAAAATTGGCTCTAAAGTTTATTTGGAGAAATGTATTCTAACATGGAATATGAACGACTATTGCTTGTCAGGGAGACTTACGATGGTCATATGAACGTTATTATTCAATTTGTTGTGTATCTTATAGAAGCACTCTATACTCATATGTACGTGGAAGTTGAGGATATTTTGAAAAGGTTTCTTTACTAAATAAAACACCATAGAGGCCATTTTCATAGGCAAGCAGTTTGTCAGTCAAGCATTTGGTAGTGCGGGAGTTTAAGTGCTCTATCCGCCATTTCATATTTTTTATATATCTCGAGTTAATAATACCACTTTAGATATGCGACCCCAAATTTTTCAAATCTCTAATCCGTTTTAGGATATATCGTCAAGTTTCGGAGATAAACAGCCGAATTTTATGTCAAAAACCTAAAGCGGCTTCATTAACTCGAGATTTAAAAAATGGCGTATAGAGCACTTAAACTCCCGCACGACGATTTGAG
Source organism: Metopia argyrocephala (assembly GCA_963576795.1). Lineage (NCBI taxonomy): Eukaryota > Metazoa > Arthropoda > Insecta > Diptera > Sarcophagidae > Metopia > Metopia argyrocephala. The sequence continues at coordinate 112,343,273 of OY756210.1, forward strand.
TACATATAAGGACTTAAGCTTGGAATATCAAAAAAAAAAAAAATAAAATAAGAAGAAAAAAAAAATAATAAAGCGAATGAAAGGTTTGGCTTAGCCAACCTAGTCTGGTCTGATCTTATATGGTTGGGCTGCATGAAGTGCAAATAAGTTGGCAACTAAAAAACCCATACAAAACAATATAAAATTCTTGTTGCCCAAAACAATTGATACCGGTTTGTTGTTGCTGCTGCAATATGTGGAAAAAGCCAGCAGAGTAAAAAAAAACTTAAACTGGGTGATTTTCATTTTCAAACGCGTTTTGTTGTGGTTAAGCCCCTCTCTCTTTTTTTCTGTTGTTTTTTTCGAATCAGTAATGCTGACCAGTTTTAAATTAGTTTTAACCACTTTTTTAGTTTCTTAGTTTAAGCCTTTGATATTGTATTGTTGGAATTGTTGTTTTTGTGAGCAACAACAGGCATGTGAAATAAAAGAAAAAAATAAATGTGGACCATTTTTGGTATTGAGATCAACAACATATTTATTTTTTTTTTTTTTTGTTTTTCATTTAAATTGTTTTCTATATTTAATTTTCCCAGTTTTTAAACTCCAAGGCTTTATTTTTATATATTTTTTCTAAACTAAGTGCTACTCTAAGCTATGCTTGCACTAGCATTAAGGCGTGAACAACAACAACATCAGCATCTTATTGGAAAATTAAAGTTAATTTTTAGCATTCAACAATTTCCTAGTTTTTCTTTATAGAAATTAAACAAAAAAAACTAAATTGTTTAAGAAAATGTTGGAAAAACATCAAAAGTAAAAGGAAAATTTTCAAATACTTGCCACTTCAATTTTTTTCTTCATTTGTTTGGAATTGGAATGAAAATTAAATTTTTGAGTAAATAGTTTAAGCGAAAATAATGCATTTCCTATAAATAAATAAAAAAATAGGGAAAGTAAATCAATCTAAAGGCGTTATTGTTAAAAGAAAGTGACAGTATTGATTACAAATAACAAATAATTCATTTCCATATAAAAATGTTGCCTTTTTTGTATCTTTTACCTGATCCTTATCTCCCACAGTGTATCTAATGAAACAAAACTATTGAAAAGAAAGAAGTTTTTCCGAGATAATTTCTCTACTTTTTCTTTAAAAATTTCTTTAAGCTAAGCTTATTTCGGATACCACCTATCTCCGGTATAATAACAATGTGGTATGTAGAGTAGCAGTTTGAAGTTGATACGAAGCAGTAGAATTTTTTTTTATGTTTGAATACGAAGCTGGTAAAAGGGTTGGAATCCGCTACGAATAAAGATAAACAATGCTCTCAAGTAAGTCGGAATATTTACCTACCAACCGGTTCATAATATAAATGTTATGTTATGTTACTCTATATACCATGTTGTTATTATACCAGAGATAGATGTTATCCTCCTGTATGGTCCAGTTGTGCTACTACTTAACAAATTCTAATATCTGCCTACTATTTCTGGCTATTTTCCCAGCTTTTCTACTAATTTTATGAAGATGTGAATTTAAACCCAAGTTAGCCGGAATCTTTACCTGCCAACCGATTTATAACATAAATGTTATCTTATGCTACTCTACATATCACGTTGTTATTATACCAGAGATAGATGTTATTCTCCATCCTCCTGTATGGTCCAGTTGTGATACTACTAAACAAATTCCAATATCTCTCCTACCATTTCTAAGTATTCCTGACAAGTTTATGAATTTTATGTGAATTTAAATCTATGATAAGTTTTATCGATATATTCTGGGTGCTCAAAAACTTATCGTCTCAGATTTCTGAGTTTTTTTGGACCTCTCCATCGACATAATTGCAGAAGTCATTTAAGTTCCTATAATTTTCTTGAAAACATCATTTTGCATTCCATTCTAACTTATTAGTTTTGTTGGCAAATAAAATAATCACTGATGTAATTATTGGTCAGAACTGATTACAATTTGCTACCACGATTTTTTTTTATATTCTATCTTAATTTTTTTTATTTTTTTATTAAAAATTCACACAAAATTTATTTATGAAGTCACTTTATGAATTCTATTGGTTCCTAATATGATCTCTTTTTAGTTTTAAAGCTTCTATGGGTCTTCTAGGCGAGATTTTTTTGGTTTCTATGCATGTAACTCATGGTTGGATTATGGATGGCAACCGAACTGGCCACCAAAAATTTCTAGTTGCCGAAAAAATATTTTTCTGTAATACCATTCCTGGCATCTGGCAACTCCATAATAGACATTAAAACTTTAATTCCATCGTGTTTTTGCAATTGAGTAAACAACGAGTTAGAGATTATTTGGTTATTTATTTTCCTCCTAACAAACGAATGCTAATTTCGACATTAAATTCGAAAAAACAAAATCTCCTAAAAAGACATCCGGCAGTGTTTTAGTGATCGCCTTACTCTTAGTAAATATGTGTACATTCCTGCGCTGTAAGAACAGTGGCAGTCATTTGATAGCTCATGTGACTGGCATTGCTGACTGAAATACTAATCAGAAGTTCCTATAATTTTCTTTAAAACTGATGGAAGTATTTGTTGTGTACTTGTCATTTTGCATCCCACACTAACTTATTAGTTTTGTTGGCAATTAAAATCATCACTGATGTAAATGTTGGTCAGAACTGATTACAAATTGCTACCAGAATTTTTTTGCCATATTTTATCTTTAAGTTGTTTTTTTTATTAAAAATTGACACAAAATTTATTTATGAAGCCAGAAAATCAACTATAGATCAATTATTTGTTGTTTTGCTCTCCAAACACATATCGTCGTACGGGAGTTTAAATGCTCTATACGCCATTTCTTAAATCTCGAGTTAATGATGCTAATTTAGGTTTTTGACACCAAAATTTTTAAAATCTGCAATCCGTTTTCGGCTATTTATCTCCGAAACTTGACGAGACATCCGAAAACGGATTGCAGACTTAAAAAATTTGGGGTCGAAAACCAAAAGTGGCATCATTAAATCGAGATATATAAAAAAAATATGAAATGGCGGATAGAGCACTTAAACTCCCGCACGACGACATGTTTTCTTAGTCTATAGGTTGAAGCGTGTTAATAAAACAAAAATTTTCTGTAGTTGTTTCACGTCATATCCCAGGTAAAGGCATCTTTGAGGTTGGGTGCATGACAATAGGCTATCCTGCACAATGTATAGACGATAGCCAGAACAATTCATCAGGGACGTTTTTTCAAAAAAAAAAAAAAAAAAAAAATTACGCAAAAATCATACAGGACCTGTTGAATGACAATATCTTTTAACCTTGTCGTCTTATATTGTATGACTTATTCAAGTGTGTTGTCAGTATGTGGGCTACAACCATTAGGGACGTGTCTTAAAGACATACTTGATGACAATGCCGTGCAAAGTGGGATATCTGTTGTACTAAATGCGTATGTTCAGTGGCTGTCTTGGTACCCATTTTTTCAGTCTAAATAATAGTAGGTGAGTTTCTTTACTTTTTGGGTAAAGTTCGGTAAATAGAGAGTAAGCAATAATTTCTCTCAATAAGAGACAAATTTACCCAAAATTATGGGAACGAAAAAAAGCAAACATTTTACCCATTCACATAAAAATATGAAAAAAAACGCAACTTTATGTCACACACACACACATATTGAACATGTAGTTTCGCAAAAAATAAACGACAATAATTCGAATTATACATGTTAACTAAGACAAAAATAAACTTTATATAAATACAGTGGAATCGCAATAGAGTGAACTAATTCGTGCAAGGCCAGTTCACTCTATTGAAAATGTTCACTCTAAAGAGTCTATAAAAACACTTTTTTATATAAAAAAAATCTATACTTATTTAATGTTATTATTTAATTATAAAGAAGTAAAGTAATTTTCAAGAGTTTTTTGCTTTGTACAAGCATTTTTAGCTTTTTTCACCGCTAGATCGCGGAATTTATGCAAAACTAAAATATTTTCGTAATTGTTTGTGTTATGTTCTGCCAAGTCAATAGCTTTTTCAAAAATCTGCACGGCCTGCGTTGATGTAATGTCTGGTTTTACTACTGGTACTTCCTCGATGCCAGTGCCAGTCTCAGAAATGGCATCGGGAACGATTTCAGCGGAAATTGGAAGTGAACTTACAGCATTGTTCCATTCCGTAATGTCATGATTAGTAAAAAACGTCGTGCAAATATAAAACTTTTCATAAATTTAGGTTTAGTGGATGCTAAACAAACTCACGTTTGGATTAGCAGTTTAAAGCATATCTAAAATTGGGGTTAGTTCTTCCAGATGTTGTTGCCGAAGTAACCGATAACTTTGGTGTCTTTGTCAATTTTGTATAAGAAAACCAAAAGTTCACTCTACTGAGTTGGCATTGTTCACTCTATAGAGTAACTAATGAAAAAAAACGGGAGTTCGTAATATCGAGTAGTTCATATTACCAAGTGTTCACTCTATTGCGATTACCCTGTATTAAATTAAATTATACTATAAGCCTTTCACAGCAGGTTTATAAATATTTTTTAACTCTATTACTTTTTAAACAGCTGATTATTTGAAAATACGGGCTATTTTGTACATGAAGAAGAAGAATGTTACTCTCTCAAAACTTCTCTCATTTACTCAAATTTTGTGTACGGGAACGCTTTTTGTTACAATAGGGATACCGCGGGCGCCCAATGTAGAATAAAGAAGCAGACTTAGTATCACAACCGAGTTTGTCGTGTAATATATGCAGTAAAAATCTGGATAACATCCAGTTTCTTTAGAAATGTTTGCTTGTCTTTGTTTGGAGATATGCATGCACCGCCTTCGTTATCTAACTAAGCATAGCTTTAATTTAAAATGGCTATTTCATTTTTTGAGATTAACTGATTGGCATGAACAAACTTTTCAAGTCTGTCGTTCGGAGTCGAATTTAAAGTGTAGGTCCCGGTATTTATGGATAAAAATTTACACACACAATATGGGTACTGTGACAAGCTAAGGCGTAACTTTGAAAAAGGGTTATAATGGCCAACTATGTATGTATGCATGTTTCTGTTTTCATATTGTGCACTTTTAATTTGATTGTATTTGTATTCAAATTTAAATTGTTTATTGGCAACCCTGGTTTTGATCTGTCAAGAAGTGCAAATAAATTTCGTCTATCAATTTTATTATTAAAAATAAGAAAAATTGCATATTAATAATAATATAATATTTATAATTATTGCCAAATAAAGTGGAAAGTTCTATAATTGTAAAAACAATTTAATTTTACTTCGTCTGGTGGCTTACACCTGTTACTCCTACTTGCTGGTTAAATTTGCAAAATTTGTTATTGTATAAATACAATTGCAAACTCTCATTGTACTGCCGTTGTTAACGTCTGAAGACTCATTACTGGTGCTGTGTTCCTGCTGTACGGGAAGAGCCGTAATAGATGTGGTCTTAACTGCGTTTGAAGTGGTATTATTCTCATATTCTTCCATCTGCTTGCACAAGGTTGGAATTTGTAAAAATTATAACTTAAATATTGCTATTGGATGTACATACATATATAGATTATTTGCCGGCTGTTTATTTATTTTTCTATGTTATTACTGCTATTCTATTAATATAAAAGTGCTACCAAGTTTTGTAGATTCTTATTTGTAACATTATTAAATATAGACTGAGCCTAAGGGTATGCTTTATACTAATGAGCAAAAAGCGTTCATTGTGTTTAACATCACCTGAATTCTCTGTTAAAAACGACAGTAAAAAATTTCTAAGCGACAACAGAATGCAAGCCGCTAACTGCAATTCAAAAGACGTTTTCTCATGGGAAAAACTATGTAATTTGTTGGATGATAAACTAAAGGATGTTACTAGAAAATCTGATCTAGCGTCACTTAAAACCGAAATCGAACTACTGAAAGAAGAAAATTTGACATTAAAAAAAGATGTAGCAAAACTAACATCCAGACTGGAATCTATTGATCGCAGATCACGTTCATCAAATGTATTAGTGTCCGGTTTACATAGTAAAAATGTTAATACTGCCAAAGCTGAATTTTCTAAATTATGTTCTGATTATCTTGAGCAAAATATTAATATTATATCTGCTCGTATGTTAAACGGTGGTAAGCTGTTTTGTTTTAACCTTGAAAGTAGTTACCAAGTTTTTAATGTTATTGCTGCGAAAAAGAAGTTAAAAGGCAAACAAATTTACATAAATAAAGATTTTACTGATGAGGAGCGAAATGCGAGATATAATCTAAGACAGCTAAACAAGACTATTTCAAAAAGCAAGCAATCTGCCAAGGTGAGACTAGGTGAGTCTTGTATTTTTATTAACAACAACAAATATACTTGGTCTGAGGGCAAACTAGTTGCAAGTACAGATAGTGATGCTGAATTCCTGAATAGATTATTGTCAGAATGTAATTGCTCTACTGAGGTGTGTGTTAAAGGCACGCATCAGGATAAAGGTGAAAACATGGATAAGTCTTCACAATAACTAGACGGCTTCTGCAAAATATTGTCATATAATGTTGCAAATTTAAAAAGTTCAATAAAATTTGGAAATTTCATAACATATCTAAATAAGTTTATAATATTTTTTCTTTTTGAGACGCATGTTGTTGAAGAAGAGCAACATCTTTATTCTTCTCTCCTTCGTAATTATTGTTTACATTGGATTCCAGCCAACAAAATATACAGTGCTGGTAGAGCTAGTGGTGGTTGTCTATTTGGATTTAAAAAAGAGTTTCTTAGTATATATAATTTCAAATTTGTAAACATTTTGAATAACACAGTTTTGGTCGCTAGGTTTAATGGTAGTCTGTTTTACATAATTCCAAAATATCTTAATTGTACGAATTGGTTTTCTGATTTGGAAAAGTTTGAGAAGTTTATGATGGATTTTAAAACAGCAGACTTTTGTATTGTTGGAGATTTAAATGCCAGAATTGCTGAAGAACAAACTGTAGATAATAATTTTTTACAATATTTACCACATATACGAGATATTAGAAGTTCCAAAGATAAATGTTTTAATAGGCAGGGTAAAAGACTCCTGGAAATGATTGAAAATATAGGTGGCATTGTACTTAATGGCAGGATCGATGGTGATAAGCAAGGAGAATATACATTTGCCGGTGTAATGGGTAATTCAGTCATAGACTATTGTATATGTTCACATAGTTTTCTTGATTTGGTAAAAGAATTAACTGTTGCATCGAAACCGTTTTCAGATCACATGCCTATATGTGTCAAAATTAGAACATCTGTCTCTAATTGCATTAAAAATGAAGCCACAATGCTTCCAAGATTACGTTGGAATACCAAGCATATGTCAAAATATATGGAGAACCTCTCATTTCTAACTACAAATGTTGACCTTCAATCAATGCAGCCTGTCAATGAGCTGGTCTATTCCATTACCTCAAAAATAAGACAAGCGACTATACATAAGAGCAATAGAAAAATTTTTGAGCCGAAACAGAAATGGTTTGACTGGCAGTGTGTTCGTTATCGGAATTGTATGTTGAAAAGGCTCAATCAATACAGAAAGGTACATTCAGCTACAAATAAGCTGCGCTATTTTATTGCAAGAGCTCGTTACACAAAGCTTTGTACGAACAAAAAACTAAAGTATTACAACGAGAATTTGAAGAAACTCAACTCAGTAAGGAGCAGTAGTGATTGGTGGAAACTAACTAATTCGTTTAAGACTTCGCAGTATCATATTTCAGGCAATTTAAATGTTAATGATTTTCGTACCCATTTTAGTTCAATGCTGAATAGAATCGAAGACGAACAGGAAATAAAGTGGGCCATGCCTTATTTCACAGATGTTTTTTTGGATTCCCCATTTGAGTGTTACGAAATTTTGGCTGTTGTAAGAAAACTAAAACTTAATAAATCTCCTGGTGAAGATGGGATACCGTATGAGTTTTATAAATTTGCCCCAACGTGTTTTATAAAAGAGTTGCTAACTGTCTTTAATAAAATTTATTTACATGAGAATATACCGACGAGTTTCCGCAGATCCATTTTAATACCATTATTAAAAAAAGGAGATCCGAATATACTTACAAATTATCGTGGTTTATCCTTAATTGACACTATATGTAAAATTTTTAACTCAATATTATTAAATCGCCTAACAGAATGGTGTAATCGCAATAACATATTAAATGAATTCCAAGCTGGTTTTAGAAAGAATTACTCAACTATTGACAACATCTTTAACCTGGTAAACATTGTTCAACTAAACAAATTAAATAATAAGAATACATATGCCTTCTATGTTGATTTTTCTTGTGCATTCGACAAGATTCCAAGGAATAGTCTCTTTTACAAACTTTCATGTCTTGGATTATCGTCAAAATTTATCAGAATATTGAAAAACTCATATGCAAAAACTGAATGTCGCATTTGGGATGGAACCTGCTACTCTGAGTATTTTGATTTTGATGTTGGTGTGAAACAAGGCTGTATACTAAGCCCACTTTTATTTTCACTATACCTAAACGACTTACCTGAAGAATTGCCTGGTGGTGTAAATGTTGCTGAAACAACAGTAAAAATTCTCCTGTATGCTGACGATATTGTCCTACTAGCTGATTCTCCGTCTGAATTGCAAAACATGATAAATGCTCTACATAATTACTGTTCTATCTGGAGTCTAACTGTAAATTTAAATAAATCAAAGATAATGATATTTCGCTCTGGTGCAAGAACTTCTAAAAAATTAAAATGGCATTATGGAAATGAAAACGTTGAAATAGTAAATAGCTATAAATATCTGGGAGTTGATATTACCTATAATTTGTCTTTTAGCACTTATTTGAAAAATAAACTGGCAACATCTAAACTTGCAATCAATTCAACATGGTCTAGGTACATAAATCATCCTCGTATATCGAAAAATAACAAATTAAAAATATTTCATGCTGCATCAAGATCCATAATGTTTTACGGGGCCCAGATCTGGGGTTTTGAAAGATACGATATAGTTGAAAAATTATTTCGTTTCTTTATAAAAAAAATGTTATACCTTCCATCGACAACCCCAAATTACATGCTTTATCTTGAAACTGGTTTGGATTCATTGTTCACTGCCACGCTAAAAATTCACCTCTGCTACGTTAACAAAGTTTTAAATATGGATCAATCAAGATTACCCCGATTGCTTGCTGAAACTATTATTGCAAAAAATGTTTACTGGGCAAAAGAATGGTCTGCAATTTCCCATCATATACAATTTAATTCCCTTATTAGCCCTCGTCCTCTCTGTTCACAGTGGAAGACAATAATTAAATTACTGAAAGTAAAGGAACGTGAGGAATATATAATAAATGCTAAAAACTCTTTATATCATGATTTGTACTGCAAATTGAACTATGACACTACTCCAAAACTAGCTTTGAATTTTTCTTCTAGAATGACTTGTCTACTAATAAAAGCGCGCGGTGGCTTGCTTAATCTAAACGCCAGATTCTTTACCAACAGCACAACGTCTTTATGCACAATTTGTAATTCAGGTGATGTTGAGAACACTTACCATTTTATAGGTGTATGTCCTATTTATAAAGAAATTAGAAGGAGTTGCTTTGGTAAATGTTTTCTATGCATGGATGATGTACTGAGCATTCTAAACGGTCATAATTTGTATTCCCTTAATAGTTATTTGGAACACTGCTTGCAATATCGCAAATTAATTATAAATGAATTTTCTTAACTAATTTTGAACATTATATAGTATATAAAACTATTTTCCATACTTAAATATGAATTTGTATATTATAGTAAAATGCCAATCTGGCTCACAACGAAACGTTATGCCAAATTTAGATATATGTATAAATATGTTTTCTATAATATTTAGCATATAACACTGTTATTTATTGCTCTTATTGTATTATTTATTATATATCTATTACATTAATAAAAAAAAAATAAATAAACCTTTTGATAAATCTTCTCATTATAACACCTGGACTAGCGTTTACAGCTTGAGCTGGTATTCAAAATTCATGTGTCACATTAATTATTGCTTTTTTCTTGTTTTTCGTTTTAACAATAGAGATGTCAATGTCATAAATTACACCTCAAAAGTAAAATTAAATGAAAATTTTTTACTCTAAATATTCTACATACCGTCAGCTCATTCATCTGAATAACATTCACATGCACAACACGTCTCAAACAGATTTACAGTCATAACTGCCGAATAATGTATGAAAAAAATTTACTTTTTTTTTTGAGCTGATCAACGAGTACCCAATTTTAAATGTTTTTAGCCATGACCAGGTAACAAAGCAATTAAGCAAGTCAATCATCATTCTTTAGTTGTGTTGCACACAGAAATTTGGTATTTGATTCAGTCTTTATTTCTTTATTTTTCATTATTATGGTTGTCTGTTACCGTAGTTTTGAACAAATTTTTTTATTATTTCTCGTTTTGTTTTTCTGTTTTTTCTTTTTTATCAGTTTCGAACGCATACCTTTTAGAACATAAATCTAAATTCTTAGAGACAGCAGATATGATTGTATATGATTTTATTATAAATTATTTGGAAGAGATTTTCAGTATTTTTTTATAGAACAAATAAAAAAAAGTACGTGCTGCTCCAGTTTTGTCAGCGTAAATAACTTACAGCACAATAAAATTCATTTTTTTTTTAATTTTTATAGAACAAAAGCCAAACAGAATCATATGAAGAATGGACAATAAAAAGATGAAAAAACAGATACTGTTTATACGTAGAAAACTCATTTCATAGATTCACAACCATTTGGTCAACACATTCCAGCAATATGTTTTCGAACAAATATATGGTTTTCTTTTAACAGATAAAAGAAAACTTAAGTGCAAGTGGCAGTCTACGAGATTTAATAAATTCTTATTAAAACCGAATCATGTGGAAAAAAAATATTTCTTTTAATAATGATTTTTAATTTTAAGTATCTATTTAGGTCAGGCCACTCAATTAGGTACACAAAGGCAGTGCTTTTAATTACACTTTCAGTAATTAATGGTATTTTGTGGCCAGCTATTGGCACTCTAATTTGTGTGATGATTCAAAGTTCCACGCTATCAACTTGTTGAAAAGGAAAAGAAACGGTCATGCGCCAGTTAGTGAATTTCAGTCATTGCGATTGAGAAATTTAATAAGCTGATCCCGAATATTATCAAAGAGTGGTTTAGTCACTGCATTCGCAGAGAAAATGAAAAAGTGTCTCCCTTTGCTCGGGTTACTTGAATTTGTAGCAGTAGAGATTCAATGAAATATTCATTTCGGCTGCTTGCTTATCACAGCTGTTGTCTATACAGCGTTATAAAAACGGTTGTTTTCCACTTTCAAAACTTACTAAGGGATCTAAAGTGGCATTTTCAGCATAGCCATTTTCGTAAAATCGTTGAATCAGAGCCAACAATTGAACTTTCTAGATTAGCCAGCTTACTCGCTAGAGCTAAATATAGCCAAGAATGTTTGGAGATGCTGTGCAAACCTGATGACGCAAAGTGCATGCGATTTATTGTATCTCTACCAGTGTACATTTAGCAGACCCATAGCTCAATTCTTCAGAAATTTTGTAAAAAACAAAATAAATAAATAACTGCTGACGAATTTACACAAATGGGTAGTGAAATATCGATTTTTTAATTAATTTTTGTAATTTAAGAATTTTTGTTACAATTTGCCATAATTTTCATTTCATCTTGTTAAACTCATGTAGTAGTAGTAGTCCTTCAGAAGTAAGTTAATTCCCTTTATAGGCCCTCATCTATAAGTTATTATGCATTGACCAGGCTTATAAAATTTTACAACAACTCAACATACTTATAACTGATGTATGACGGTAATGTTGGCTTAATGGTTTTTGAAGTTTGAATTTTATGAGTATATCTCTTCTACAATTGTACGAGTACTTTAGACCATTATGGACCATTTAGATACACACAAACACACACAGAGATTCAACAACATATGTACTATATATGTATGTCTGTATACTATACATATGTATATACCTACATGTACGTACATGTGTATGAACGCATATTAGCCACATCGTATATATCATTAGAATTGACAAATATGTACATACACACACACAAGACAATTAAGTATACGAGTGCGTTAAAGGGTCTTTCCTTCTATATATCTTTTTTTGGAGTGGGTTTTTTTAGTTTTTTTCTAACGTTTCGACAGTGTAATAGCAGACAAACACTTGGTTGTTGTTATAGACTAATCTTTTTGGTTTTCGCATGCTGCACTTTGTTAGCTTTTCTTTTATTTCATAAAAGTTGGCAGCATTTTTGTTTGTTAGAGAAATTAGCTTTTCCGTGTGTTAGTCGGCGAGTGAGTAAGTGTGTGAATGTGTGGCTAAGTGAGTGACCATTTAGCTACTGGCATAGCCAAAGGCCTTTAGTTGTTGTTTAGGTCAGCAAATAATTCGTAAATTTATTCAACCGCTTTTGTTTTTATTACGACCCTCTACTCTTCTTTTTCCCGCATTTTATTTTGTGTTGATTTTTTTTTCTTGTCCCATTGCCCTCATTGTCGGCTGTATATGAATTTGGCTTGACAGTTCTGACTGTGAGGCAGAGCAAAGGATTTCTGATAAATTGAGAACAATAATTTGGGAACATGTCAGAAAGTCCTACTCGTACAACACCAGTACTTCGTGACATGATATTTTAATTTCAAAAACAGTCAATATTGGTTTTGTGGTAATAGGCTTGAAATAGATCGGAACAAAGTTTTATTAAAATTTTCTCCTTTTACTGAGAAATTATTGCAAAAAAAAGCTAAATTGAAATTTAAAAGACGTTTTATCATAAAACTATAATTAATTAACAATAATGAGTATCACTCGGAGTCGACATGAAACTGTAGGTCCCGGTACTCATGGATAAAAATTGACACACACAACATGAGTGCTGCGAGAAGCTAGGCCGTATTCCTGACACAGGGTTGTAAAAGGCCAGTTATGTATGTATGTATGAGTATCACTCGAAATGGCATTGGGTGACAGATCATTTAAATTAAAACTGCAAATGAAACAAATGCAAAATCTTATGAATGATTTATTTTTAACACATGCCATGAATTATGAAAAAGTTTTCACAAGGTTCACTAAAATAAATTTAAAATCTAACAATGCCGGTTTTATCACATTCTATGCTACAAAACAGGCATTAAAACCACGTTTGAAAAATATTGAAACTTCAGAAAAAAAAGTCCAAAATAAAATAAAGAAACGGTAAAAAATTATTAAATAGGAGGACTATTAAAGAGAAGGACTATTAAAATATCTACTAACTATAAAGTAAAGCCATTAGTTTTGACAATAATTACGAAATATCTCAAGTCGGTTGGTTGATTTGTGTGGTGATCCAAAAATACAATTGACACCTTCGCTTCATTTTGAAGTCACTAGAACAAAAGATTTTGTACTACGCAACTATATAGCAGCTATATATGCGATTTAGGAACTTCACAAGTGGATGAAATTTCACACAAACCCATCTCTCCAATATTATCGAAGAGCGGTTTCCTTAACGGTTTATCCTCCTTGTCCAACATACAAGCAAATGTCAATGGCTCCAGCCAGAACATCTTAACTGTTGGCTTATAAAAGCAAAAATCAATTTACGATAGAGCTGGCAAACTATCGATAGTCGCGCCATTCGATGTTTTCGATAGTTGGTTCAAAAACTATCGATATTATCGATAGTATCGAATTATTTTAGAAATGTAAAATTTCACATTCCTGTTCGCACAAAGGCAAAACAGTCATACGAAGAACAAATTTGTTTCATATAAAGTGACACGTTACGGTAAGGTAGCCCCGTTTTCGCATGAAGTCCACAAGTCTGTTGTAATGGTGCAGATTTGCCCTTCATTAAGCATTGTTTGCAATTTACTCTTGGTTGTGTTGAACAAATTTACCATCATCACATTTTTTAGAGTGTTTCTTGAAGGCAACGTGTACTGGGGGTCTAAGCATTTAACAAAATTTCGGAAACATGTATCCTTGACTATACTGAATGGCTGTAAATCATTGGCGACCAAAGTCATTAAAGCAGTATGTAGTAGTTTGTTCTATTCGGAATCCCTTTTATATGTTTTTGACTCTTTGACAAAATATTGGATTGTGTTTGATTGTTTCGGCAGTTGGTTGTGAGATGGATGGGCACGTTTTAGGTTGTCAAATAGGTTTGATGTGTTGCCTCTAGTATTGTAAATTTTCGCACACAGCCGACATTGTGCATTTTCTTTATATTTTGTTTTTAGAAAAAATTTCCAAACTTCCGAATTACCTTTGCGAGTTTTTTTTTTTCAACGGTATAGTTTCAGTATCAACTTTAGTATTTTTGCTTTCTTTATCACGATTTTCCTTGCTTGTTTCTATAAGGAAGATGCAATTAAAAATATGCAATTTGAAAAAATCTTGACTGTTACAATTGTTGAAAAGTAGCGATGATGGTTTTAAACTAGAGAAATCTGCATAAGTCAATTAAATGCAACATTTAACGATAGTATCGCTATCGAAAAAATAACATCGATAGTATAATAGAAATAGAACTATCGATACTATCGATCGTACTATCGATTGTTTGCCAGCTCTAATTTACGAGTCTGCAGACAAACACAAAATATTCAAAAATTTTTTAAATTCATTAGACCAAGTTGGCAAAAAGCACGCTAGGCCGTGTTGTCGGACAGAGTTGGATTGGGTAGAAGAGCCTTAACGCATTTTCTTATGCGTCATTGTGATGTGAGAGTGCATTTCGAAGACTTGTGATCAGAGATGTAGTCGTTAGTAGATTGTGCTAAAAGAACGGAACACAGACGGAAAGACCGGTATACAGACAGATTTCGATGGCTATGTTCAGTAAGCTACATAGTTTATCCAGACTACAAATATACCACAAAGTTTTAGCGCTTTTAAATAAACAGTAATTTCAAAGAGTGTATCGGCTTACGAGACTACTGGTCCGGTTTCAAACCCCAGCTCTGACATCTTGAAAGAATGGAATACGGCAAAATGTTTCTTTCGACGAACATCTCTTTGCAGTCTAGGGGCAAAAGCTTTGAGAGTAACTGATTGTTATGTATAAGATTCTCAAATCTCTCGTGCGGATTCGACATTAAACTGTAGGTCCGGGTACTCATAGATAAAAATTGACTCAAACACACAATATGGATGCTGCGAGAAGCTAGGCCGTAACTCTGAAACACGGTTATAATAGCTAACTATATATATGTAAGTATGTACCCTTTTAGGGTACATTTTTAGCCTTAATGACCAACTTGAATTCGTTTTTCAAAACTTTTTTTTTTTTGTGTATTGAGTTTTGCTGGTTGTTACTCATGTCTGTGTATGTTTCACGTGTTTGTTTAAAAGATTTTTATATACGATTTTGGTTAACTTTTCTTTTTCTTTTCGTCGAATTCTTTGAAGTAATAATAAAAACAAATATAGCAAAAACAACTATAGAACAGAAAAACATAAAACGCAATAAAAAAAAAAATACAAATGCTTGTAAAGCATTTTTAAAATTCTTAAAGATTGTAATGGGTAATCGCCCCTCTACAAGTGAGTACAAGCTTTTGTTTCAATGCTGCTCGTATTACCAATTTTTGTTTGTTACTCTTGGTTAAGTGTTTGTTGTTGGTTTTATTATTACTTAGTTGTGTGGCTGTTGCTGTTGCTATTTAACATTGAGTTTATGAATATTGTGCAATATTTCGGTGTTTTTATAGTATTTTTTCGGTTATTTTTTAAAGTTGTTTTTCACTGATTTAGTATTCTTTTCCTGTAATGGAAAATAATAGTTTTTTTTTTGTTTTCTTTCATTTTCTTTAATATGTTGTTGCTCTTAATTCTTGTTTTACTTGAGGATGAAAAACACAAAAAGGAAAACGCAGCTTTAAACAAACGTTTTACAATATTTTCTTGTATGCCAATTCATTTTATTGCTCGTTGTTGTAAATTAAAAATGTTACAAAAACTACAAAAACTTTATTATTAAAAGAACAACCTGAGTTTCATTGTTCTGGTCTTTTTTGTTCTTTTCTACCGCTTTTAATAAATGTTTTCTTGAATTCTGTTCTTTTAATAAAAGCGGAAAATGTTACAAAAAAGCAAGTGTTTAAAGAACGAAGTACCAGAGTAATTGAAAATAACAATAAAAAAAAATAAGTTTTCATAGAAAAAATATTAAATTTCAATTACAAAAAGGTATTTTATTTTCTTAAAAATATAAACAATTTTTCTGATAAAAGCTTCAGGTTAGATTTTTATTACTTTTTTCTTTTTTTTTATTAAAAAAATTTTTGTTTAATTTCATATAATCCAATGGCGCACAGTGGGATTTGTTCATAAAATGTTTGGCAAAAAATATAAGGAGTGCTCGTAAGAATGTTGAACTTTTGCTCTGAACCTTTGGTTAGCTCAATTAACGAAAATATAAAGTTTCATCAAAATTGGCCACGCCCACTACTCACCGCCCATAGATCCCAAAATTAATTTTTGGGCCAAAGTGTTTAAAATTTTGCTCTGAGCCTTTGGTTAGCTCAATTAACAAAAATACAAAGTTTTATCAAAATTGGCCACGCCCACGACCAACCGCCCATAGAACCCAAAATTTATTATTGTGATAAAGTGATTAAAATTTTGCTTTGAGCCTTTATTACCTCAATTAATGCCCACTAGTCACCGACCATATACCCCATATTATTTTTTTTCCAACAACTGTTTGTTTCTTGACCAAAATTATTTTGTTAAAATTTTTTATTTTTTATTTTTATTTAAAATTTAATGAATTTGGAGACAAGGACAGCCCACTTATTGTAAGTTGTTCGATATTACGTGCATTAATATCCTCATTTTGAAATGTTTTATTGCTTAATGTCTACAAAAATATATTTTTGATAAAAATTAGGATCAGTTGCCCATCGTACCCAGCTGGTAATCTATGATAACTCTAGCCAACACGGTTTTGGACTGTAGCAAATAAATATCTTTCCCAGAGTAATTTGGTGGACTCATTCCTAAGGCGCTTAATTATATAAGAAAACAAAAGATACACTGCGCGTCATCAGGTTAGCGCCCCTCTTTACACTCTCCGTTAATGTTAAATACTACCTAAACTACTTGTGCTATGGACTTGCAATTTTTTTGTATTTGACTTCTATCAATTCTTCTTAAAATAAAACAATAATGGTAATGGTAATGTTGAAGTTACTATTTCATTTTTAATTTTTGGAAAAAGTATATTAAAAAAAGTAACCAAAAATTGGTCATCAGGGGTCCTATTCCGTAATTCTCTTAAGCTAAAATGCTAAAATTTCGGGTTTTTAAAACAAGCTGGGCGTTAGAATATATAAAATTAAAAATTTTATAGAAGCTTTTAAATTTTAATTTATGAATTCAAGAATTGCATTCGTAGCTAAAAAGTTCTAAATCAAATTTATAAATTTTTAGCAATAGAGTTTTAGCTTAGGTGAGTTACAGAAGAAGGCCTCAGGATAGCGCTATTTGCGATAATTTCAATATATTTAGTTTTTTAAGCCCAAAGAATGCTTTTTATTGCCAGTTTATGATATTTTGAAAATTTTTAAATAAAATTAGTATTGTGTGGTATCGCCCTTATTTGAAATCACCTCGAAAACTCGATTGGGAATGGAATTGTAGAGACTTTCAATGTAATTCAACGAAATGGTGGACCAAGCGTGTTTGATACCTTCAATTAGTTCTGTTTTTATGTTGTATTGCTTTCCGGACTCGTATACTTTCCTAGCCATCCATCCCTAGACGTTCTCGATTATATTAAGTTAGGGCGAGTATGGTCGCCACTTAAGGAAGTCAACTTTTTGGGTTTGAATCCATGATTTTACGAATCTGGCAGGGTGAATTGGGGCATTGTCTTGTTGGAAATGCCACTCTAGACCCCCAAACATGTTTTGGAAGTGAGGAAAAGCTATTTCTAAAACGTTTTCATAGTTTTCCGCATTCATACGTGACGTTAAAAACTGTAATTCGCAGGTGCCATAGTAGGATATACATAGCTCCCCACACCATCACACCTCCCTCTGGGCTGTGCAAGCGGTCAAAGTGATGTTACTCTTTACGTAGATCTTAAAAGTAATAGTTATACCCATCGAGCCCTTCTAAATTGAATTTCTTTTCATCTGAAAAAACTACGTATTTCCACTCAGCAGACCATGTCATGTGTATTTGTATTTTTTTAGCGCATTAAGTGGTGGTTTTTTTTTTTTACTTTCTGTCTACGTAAATGTCTTGCTTTTCTTATAACTCTTTGCACCGTTGATAAGCTCGCTTTAACACCAGTTTTTCCTTAATTTTGGTAGACGAGCCATGCGAATTTGAAGCTACCCTCAGTATGGCTCTTCTATCTGTTTCAGAAACCACTCGATTGTTACCGCCTTTAAAGTTTTTTCCATAGTTTTCCTTATTTTTAAGGCAATTGGCTATTGTTTTCCTGTGCCTTCCAGTTTTTTCTGCAATTTTATGGAAGGATAGTCCTGCCTCCCTATAAGCTTCAATTTTAGATTTTTCCTCCAAAGATAACCTGTTCCTCTTCCCATATTTTGCAATTGTTTGAAGATATTGAATTTGATGACAGTTATTGCAAAGGCAAACTAGATAACTTGAATTTAATTTGGGAGCGCTAATCTGATAAAGCAAAATAACTGCAAAGTTTTTTGACGATTTTGACGAATAAAACAAAATATAAAATAATATATAACGGTTCTTTTATTAAGCTCAATTTTCTTGTGAGAGAAAACGTATATGATGATTGCAAAAACAATACAAAAATTAAGAAGTTGTGCCCAATATTAAAATAGAAAATGAGAAAATGAGAAAATGTAAAAAGTAAATGAGAAGTTAGGGGGCGCTAACCTGATGACGCGCAGTATATGTTCTGTTGTTATAATGTACTGTCCTTTCCACAAAAATTCAAATACAATGCATAACATTTAGTAGGGGTTTACCCTTGAGTATTGGTCTCAAAAATAAAGTGTGAGTAATCACCAGCAACCTTTACTGTATCCCCGGGAGGAGCTTAAACGCTACAATTATGAAGATATATAACGAATTTGGGCTTTTGTTAAATTAAAAATTGTGAAATTGTAGTGTCAGTATTGACTGTTTTACAGTATTGCCAGCTTGTGATGAAAATAATGAATAAGACGTGATAGCTCAATTTAAATACAGCGCACTCAGATTGGTTAAAAAATATGCTTCGATTCTGTAGACAATTTTTTGTCCAAATTTGTAGACCAGGGACAAATTACGGCATTTGATATCGATCGATATTTATATGAAAATTCCTTTAAAATTGTATGAAATTTCGATCGATATCGAATGCCATAATTTGCCCCCAGATGATAACAGTGAATTTAAGCATTTGTTTTTACATGTTTCTGCCTAAAGTAGGGTATCACATAATCATCTTTTTTTTATTTTCTGTTTATAATTATTGCTGTAAAATTTATAAGAAAAAAACCCTATACAAACTAGTGATGCTAATTGATAATTAAAGGCATCACTTATATTTTTCACTTTTTTTTTGCAACATTGAAGCGTTTCACTTTCCTCAAATACCATAATTTATAATGAAATCATAACTAAATAACGGTTAATAATAATAATATAAGTAAATAAAATATAGATAATCAAGTCTAATCCAGTTTACTAAGTATGGCAAAAAACAACAACAACAAAAAAGTGATGATTAAATACCAAATCCGGCAAAAATTTTTACAATAAACCATGAAGAAAAGCATAACAGATGATGTTAAAAATTAAAAAAAAAAAAATAATCAATTTATTAATTATAAAATAAATAAAATTAAAGAGTTTTTTTAACCATAAATGCATTTAAAGTGAAAGTCTTTTATTTTTTTTTTTTTAATTTGCTAAATTTATTTAAAAAAATTTTGCTAAAAACCGAATAACAAATAGAAACTGCCAAAAAACAAAATTTTTTTTCGAAAAAAAAATATTTTTCATTATTTCGCATAAATTTGCGTTAACAATTTTATAACATTTTAGTTATAAAGTTAACACTTTATTTAGCAATGATGTTCTATTTTGTTTATATTATTGTTATTGTTGGTGTTGTCATTATTTTCAATGTTATACATAGACATTTAGGCCATGTTGTAGTAATAAACAACAAAACATTTTTCTATTTTTTTCTATTTCTTTCTATTTTTTTTTTTTTACATTTTTAATGACACCCTTTGGCTAAAGATGAGTTGCCAATTATTTTATTCATATTTTAGAGAACTAAGTTTCATGGGTGTGTGTTTTCATTACTTAAGGGCTGTAGAATAAAAGGACATGACATATTTGTTAAATATTTTATAATCACACTGTAAAAATAATAAAAAACTGTTGGAAAAATTTGTTTTATGCTACATGGGGCACTTAGAATTGATTGCAGGCATTTAATAAATTTAGCCATTAATTAGCAATTTCAGATATAAAATTGGATTGAGTAAGAATGATAACATGTTTGCTGTTGAGCTCATGAGCGTGGTATAGTGGTTAGGGCGCTCGCACAAATCCTCAAACGGCTCAGGTTCAAATCCCAGAAAGGGCGAAAAATTATTTAACGGTTTTTTTCAAAATTATAATTTAAAAATAAGAGGTTCCCCCCCCCCATTACCTTAACCATTGACAACAAAAAACGAATGATCAGAAGAAAGAGCGTCACCTATTAGAAAGCAGCTAAATCTACTTAGCGAAGGCGCTCACCAAAATCAAAATAAAGGTTTAACACTGGCCTTTGAATGATCAATTCGCAGCAATTTGTCTCATTATTAAGGCGCTTAATAATATAAAAAAATACAGGTTCTGTCATAAAGTACTGTTCTTTCCACAAAAAATTTCAAATACAATGCACAGCATTAGTAGGGATTTACTTTCCCCTGAGTATTGATTTCAATAAAAAAAAAGAAAACAACAGTTGCCAAAAGGGCTATTATGGATGTTTACTTGAAAGTAAAATTTGTTCGCCAACTAAAAGTTTTCAAATTAGATTGCCAATAATTATCGAACCATAAAATATATCACTAATATCATATAAGGTCATTATGACAGAAAATGCGCTGATGCTCCTACCGTCTTTGATAAGCATCTTCCCCTTTTCCCTTAAGTCGGTTGAAAAAATCACAAATAAGCTTTGACCACCGGCCCATACAGAAGAGTTGTACTCAATGTACCCTACTCGAGACATCATTAGGACTTTTGAATCCCCTTATCAACCCCACACAGTGAATTTGACAGTTCAATAATATGGCGTTTATCAGCTGATTGTTTTGAGACTCGAATATCAAAATTCAACTGACGGCGTTTTCTTTCTATCAAAACATATTGCCTTTTTTCTCTCTCACCTTGTCAAAATATTACCATCTATTATGTAGTTTTTCTGATTTCTTTAAATGCCATAAAATGTTTTTGTAAGTAGAAAATACAGCTTTAGTCACTTACAAGTTAAATTACAGATTTCAATAGATCGTGTAGTTCACAGTGTCTTACAACTGTGCTCGGTCTATATTGAACAGTAATGATAAAATTAATTGTTGTGTCATTAACTGTTTTTATAACGATGTAATATGCGTGTATAACACTCTTTGTCATACATCTCGTCACAGATCTTAAAAAACAATTACTTATGAAACAACAATGGCCAAAATTGTAATTTTCTTGGTTACCACATTCATTGAGGCCAATTAATTTCTTGTTTTTTTTTTTTTTTGTTTTAATAAATCTTTAATCTAAATTATGTCATAATGAAATCAACCTTTCACTCTCTCCCCGTGTAATTTATGTTTTTCGTACATTTCTGCGGAAACACTTCAACCTGCTAAAAACAAGCCCCTATTATTTTGATGTTAAAGGTGTTAGCTGGTTTGTACTTTTGTGCCTGTAGTTGCAAATTAAGTTGAGGCTTTCACCTTAAAAGTAGCATCGTCACCATAAACGCTTTGCTGATGGTGGCAATACATAGCAGAAGATAATGATAACAAAAGAAAAGATAAGCTTGAGTAAAGAAAGGAACTGATACTAAAGATAATATAGAGAAAATAAGAAACGAAAGAAAGAAATTTAGAAATTTAACTTAATATTAAATTAGCATTTTAGCAAGAAAAATGTGGGAGTTTTTTATTTTCTGCATATTTAAAAGTTTTACAAAATGGTAAAAAGAATAGGTGGTGATTTATGTTACAGCCTTTGTGTCATGTATGGTTTTTTTTTTTTAATGTGTCTTTTATTAAAATTGTTTTCTTTTTAGGAGTATACCCTACACCAAATTAATCAATTTCAGAGTCAGTCTATTAAAAAAAAATTTTAGATTTTTTAGAGAATTAATACTGACAATGATGCTATACAAACGAGTAGCATTTTAACAGTCTAATTCATAATGAGATAAAACGTGCTTATAAGAGCCTTATAAGCAAAATCTCTTAATTTTGTATTCATAAACAAGAAACAGTGTCATAACGCTCTCATAAACCATTTATTAATAAGAAATTTTTATTGTAGGTTTCTAGGTACTTTAAACGTACAATAACACGATATTTGTGAGTTGGATTGGATATTGTATAAATAAAAGTGGAATAATATAGTATTACAATGAATAAAACTTATATAGTTGCAAGTATAGATACATATGCACATATTTAAATTCATATAATTAAAAGTTTTCGTATAATAGCAAATGATTGCAGTCTCTGTACAAAATTAAATTTCTAAATGCCCAAAAAATTGTTTTTATTTTGTATTACATATCCCATATCTTTCCTTTACAGGCTCTGTCATCAGTGCCTATAGAAATTACGTATGTAAGTCTCTCTTTCTCTTTCTCTCCAGTTTACAATTCCATTTTATCAAATTTTGATATACAAAAATATAAACAGAATAGTGATGCACAAACCAAAGTGAGAATGGTAGTATTCGATTACTTTATACATGAATTAAAAAAATATGCTTCAAAGGAAATTTTTTTTTTTTATTTTTTCAGTTTATTTTAGTTGTTTTTAACAACAGTAAATATTACTTCAATCACATCTATTTTATGTATAATTGTGTTACTATTACATTATTTTTATGAATATTAAAAAATTACCGAAGTAACCGATAGCTTTTATTGTGCATCACTATGCTGAAATAACATCATGGTATTGCCAGCTTGACATTAAAATCGTTTATTAGTTAATTTGCTCATATGAAAGGTTTATGAATAAGATTTTTTATTTTGAGCTTATAAGACAGATATCGTCTCATAACTAATGTATGGATTAAACCTAAATTAAGGAGTTATTATGAATTAGACTGTAATGCCCGTATTCATAAAAAATAAAATTAGTTTATAGAGTACTTATTTGACATATTTCTATGGAATATTTGTCAAATAAGCAAATAATAAATATGTTTTATTTTTTATGAATACGGGCATAAGACTTTAAAAACAATAAAATTGTGATTATTTTTATGATGAAAAATATACCACTTTTTATTATTTAAATGGAGTACTTATGAAATTACAACACCTCAAAAGATTAGATTACGAGTTACTGGTATGCAGACGAATTAAAAAATCATTGATTTATTTCTCTTAATTTTGTTTAAGAATGAATAGTGCTATAGGCACAGTGTTATACAGTGATGAAGGAAATGACAGCTCTAAAAGTTTAAAATCAGCTGTTACAATTTGTTGTGGCTATCTTGTTATGCACTGTGATGTTGTAAGTATGCTGAAAATTTTGTTGTGGCTATATTAAATACCGGAGAAAAATAAGATAGCGGTATATACTAATACTCCTATATCCATCTCTCATTAGCATAATTTGTGGCTATCTTGGCTGTGTTGTTCTTGTTATATTTGTTGGAGTTTCGTCATTGTATTACACTGTGCTATAGGGTAGCAAAATTTCGACTTTGATTATAAGTTCGTTTCCCTTTCTTTGATTTATTTGTTTTCACATTTAGGTTAATTAGCACATTTAAGAGACAACAATATGCCCAAAAAGAGTGCCCCAAAGAATAAATAAAATAAATAAAATAAAACTTTAAAGCAATTTATCAAATAAATAAAACGTTTTACACTTGAAAAGTTCTTTAGAAAAGAAGAAATGTTATAAAAGACAATATTCTGGCAATATTAGAGAGAGAAATAAATGCAAAAGGCAACATATTTTTTGGTTAAAAAGAAAACGTCGTAAATATAGTCGACCCAGCGGCAGTGGTACGAAGAAAATAATTTCGATGCTTAGAGGCAAATAAAAGTGGACGCCGTAGTCTAGTATGTAGTGTGTTGGCTTAGGAGCTCCAGGTTTAAAAGAGGGAAATATGACAAAATATTGCTTTCAACGAACATCTCCTAGCAGTCTGTTAGCAAAAGCTCTCAGAGTGACCGATTGCCATGAACAAGATTCTCAAGTCTGTCGTTCGGGTTCAATACTAACTCCCAGTACTCATGGCCGTAACTCTGAAAAAGTATTGTAATGTCGAATTATATATGTATGTATTTGGAGGCTAAAAAAATTTGGCTTTGATATTTCAAAAAGAAACAATTGTCACAGTAAATTTCTTAACACAGAAAAAATGGTTATCGCTATGGAATTTAATACTTTAATTTTTGTGAAAGTTGTCAGTTTAGCCAATATTAATACCGAGCTCTAGGGTCTGCTCCTTTGTTTGCTATATAGTATAAAATATTGAGTATAAGTATTTAAACTCAAGCCTTTAAGTGGTTGACCAAAATGAGGTAATCACACCATTCCACTATATTCCACCTTAAACAATATCAACAAAAAACAAATTATCAGGAGAAAAGCGCCACCTATTAGGTAGTAGCAGATAACAGCTAAACCTACTTAGCGAAGGCACTCACTACTCAATCAACATGAAACGATGAGGCAATTGCTGTTGATCGTTTAAGCTTGAAGGTATAACACTGACCTGTGAATGATCAATTCACAGCAATTTGTCTCATTCCTAAGGCGCCTAATAAGAATATACATATATAATTAATAATAATATATGCTCTGTCCTTTTCAAAATATCTAATACAATGCACAGGATGTAGTAGGGGTTTACCCCTGAGTGTTGGTCTCAAATAAAAAAAAGGAACGGTGAAAAAAAATACGGAAAAGAAACATTCATCGACATGGTATTCAAAACAGCGAGCAGCAACAGCTTAGCCGATTGGCAGTAACGTGCTAAGACAAACATGATGACTTGGCATGACATTGTGTTTGAGTCGACATGACATAGCATAGCATGGTTTTTTTAATGGCATTTTTCCACAATGTTATGTTGCGTTTTGCAGTGCTTTAATTGAGAATTTTTTTTTGTGTTTTGTTAAATGGGCCAGTTTTACTGAATTCTTTTTAAAAATTTTATTTTTATTTAATAATTCTTTTCTTTATTTTTACAATTAGCTTTTAAATAGGTACTTTTTTATGTTTAAAAAAAACTTATTTCATATGCATGCACATGCATATGTACATATACATACGTATCCATACATATATATATGAGTATATACATATATATACATTTTTTATTATTAATATTCCACTAGCCACTGTTATTGACATTTAATTAATTATAATCATTTTATGAGTTGTTGTACAACAACATAAAGTTATATTTTTATTTTTCTTTAATCAAAAAAAATTTAAATAAATGTTACAGTATTCTTTAAAATAAATAGAGTTGAACTACACTGTGCTATGATGGCATTCTATGACACCGAGAATTTTTAATTAAAATCAAAATTTTAACGGTCTTATGCATAACGAAAATTTAGCAGCTTGTTAGAATAGTAGTCGCCGTGGTCTAGTGGTTAGTGTGTTGGCTTACTAAGACGACAGCGCCGGGTTCAAACACCAGCTCTGACATCTTAAAAAAAGAAATATGAAAAAATTATTTCTTTCGGCGACTACCTCTCAGCAGTCTTCTGGTAATAGCTCTGGGAGTAATTGATTTCCATGAAAAATCTTCTCAAATCTGTCGTTCGGAGTCGACTTTAAACTGTAGGTCCCGGTACTCATGGATTAAAATTAACACACACAATATGTGTGCTGCGATAAGCTAGGCCGTAACTCTGACACAGGGTTGTAATGGCCAATTATGTATGTATGTATGTATGTTAGAATACGAATTTTGCTCGTAAGCACAGAGCTCATGCAGAACAATTTTTTTACGGTCTGCTAATTTCAGAAATCAACCCTGATAACAGTGATGCCAAATGGTGTACTTTTAAAAGCAGCCTAAGTTGTATTAAAGTAAATAAAAAGAACACATTAAACAAATATATCAGAAATCGTAAAGGCCCAACTATAATGTACTTTTGTTGACGTATGCTAATGTCAAAAACCAACGAAACGTCTGTCAAAAATCTAACGAAACTTTCGAGTGGCTATAATGTACTTTTTGAACTTAAGTGCAAGCTGTTCTTAGTTGCAAACATTAGTACTTATGTAAAACTTGATTTGTCTCTATATTTCAGATATATACAGATTTTTATCACAAAATGTTATTTAATATCTACAATGGTTAAATATTTTACCGAAAACACGTCAGTTATATTTATTTTTGTTAATTAAAAAAAAATAAGTTATAAATAAAAAATAGTACTAAAAAATGCAACCGTGCGTTCATTCCAAATGTAAACACAAGCACATTTGTTTACATTTTGTTATTAATGTGCTACAAAATGAACAGAAAAGAAAAATATTTAAATGGTTGAAAATGCATAAGATACACATTTGTCATAGAGAAATCGTTTTTTATATATTTTCAATCAAATTTTCAATAAAGTTATCCTCGGTTTCTATTGCACACTGCGGTCTTTTGTTTATTTTTGGTTATACAAACACAAAAACAGCTGTTTACGTACGTTTGGTACGATCCAAACGTAAACAAATGAAATTGAACGAAACTCAACGAAACGTTTGTTATGTACATTATGGTTACACACATTTAAGTAATTGCATGCATTCGCATAGTTGTTTAAGCTAGCCTAAGCACATTATGTTTGAGCCTTAAGTAATGTCGTCGTACGGGAGTTTATGTGCTCTAGAAAATATTTATATTTTAACATTACGACCGACTGCTTTAATATTAACCATTTAAAGGACTAGTTTTTGGACAACCAATGTGTTGAAATACGAGTGTAGCACATTCGAAAGTCCAACTTGCTGTGCCTGAGATTTTTATCTATTTATTACTCGTATTAAAATGTTACAAATAGTGATTTAATTAAATTACATTGAAAACGGAAAAAAAATTTAATATTTAATACTGTCTGTCGGTATGTCATATTTTATAAAGTCGTAACAATTTCTGTCTCATTTTATTTTCTTTTTTTTTTTTTTATATAATATTTCTACGAAACAATTTTAAATGGATTATGAGAGACTGTGGGATATTCATCATATACGAGTACATAGAAATACATATTTTTTTAACAGCATCGTTTTATTTTTCTTTTTTTTTTTACCTTTTTAATGACAATTTTTTATGTTTTTAAAAAAAAATTATGAAAAGGTGTGCTGTTGTTAATAAATTGCTTGGGAATAATTTGAGTTTAATATTAATTTATATTAAAATTATTATTATTATTGTTGTTGTGTTTTTATACATATTTAATCATAATTATATTTGTTGTAAAACATAATAATGCTTGAATGATAAATTACGTTTGTCTGGCTGTCATTATGAATGGCACTGTAGGGAAAAATCAACGAATAATTAAGTGAGAAGTTAGACAAACAGACTGACATTGCATGCATGCCTGCATGCATAGAAGGTGTTACGGTAAAAGTTGGCATTACAAATTAAAATTAATTGATTAAATAGTTGGCTAAAGGCAGGTTACTTGTTATGTAAAAGGGTTTTTTTTTTTTGTTTTGTTTAATAAAGCCGAAGAGAAATAATTAAAAAGTGCAGATAAAGTTGTTTAAAAACAAAATTTAATACTCAAATAGACATATTTGATTATCAACTGTAATGTATTTAATAGCTAGTATTCAAGGTTAATAAAGGGTGAGAAAATTTAAGATTAAATAGTAAATTGGCTTTTTTTTTTTTGAAAATTTCCTATGTTAAGTGATGCTGTTTATATGGGAATTAATAATGGAATTGATGTCTGACAAACGTTTGCTCTTTCCACTAAATTTTGAAATACATATTGCAACAAAGCTTGGGCAAGATAGTCAATGTAGCGACAAATTTCATCTTTCAAAGCGTCAGTTGTTTATGGTTGGTTCACCCATTCTTTTAAATAGTTCCAGGGAAAATAGTTTAGCGGGACAACCCCTCCACGATTGTCCATCTGAAAGAAAAACCGCTCCCTGAAATATTCAGTATATTCCACCAGAAACGAATGATCAGGAGTACCAGAGCTAGCCTAATTAGTGAAGACGGTTTACCACTCACAACCACCGACAAATGGCGCAATTGCTGTTGATCATTCAAGGGTGAAGGTATAACACTGGCCTTTGAGTGATCAACTGATAGCAACTTGTCTCATTGACATATGGCAATCAATAAAATTACAAAAAAAAATCTATCTCATCATCTATCTATTCCATTATTAATTTCCTTATATGTATCTACTTTAGAAAATAAAAAAAAAATATGTTTTAAGAAGCCAGTTTACTTCCTAACCTCAACATTTGCTCAACCTTTATTATCTATCTTCAAATTCCAATACAAAGCACTGCCTGAGTAGGGGTTTACCCCTGAGTATTGACCTTAATAAAAAAAGAGCTACATTATCCGCCATGTTCCGAAAACCACTTTTTGTGAAAGTGATTTCAAAACACAATCAAGGTGTTCTGACATCAAAATCATTTGAGTTTTTGTGATTTTAAATCGGTCAGGTAAATGCTTGTCGATATAAAATCACGTGCCCTTTTTGATTTTAAATGATTAAACAGAACTGGGGCATGACGTTGTTTTCTATACAAATTGACACATAAAAACGCTAGAGAATGTAATCGTAAAATAGAATCTATTTTATTTTGACAGCGATTTTACTTATGCTCTCATTTTGAGACACAAATTCTCTCAACAATGTTACCACACTTTTATTAAATTTCATACATTTTGTAAACAAACTGTTTAAATTTGCAGTATAAAATGCAGATTTAAAATGATTATACATATATTAATTATATATATTTTCTATTTATTATTTACTTCGGGAAATAAAACAGATTAATTATATCTTACATGTACATATAATATTACCATTGTTGAGAGGGTACCATTTGAGAAAAAAGGCTATGAAATGCAGTGATCCAACTTACATTTATTGTTTTTTATATAAACTAACTTATAATTTATATAACAAAATTTTGCTGTTTATAATTCAGTAGACTATGAAAAAACAAACTTTCTTGCTTGAGAGTTTAGAACCAAGTGTTTTATAAAATACCATACAATATAAAAAAAGTCATTTGGCCTTGAAAAAAAAAATCCTTTTCGTTAAGATGAATACTTGTACAATTCACAATAAAATAACTACATATTTAATTTTATGAATTCAAATACAAATTGAGAGGTAACCCATAATTCACAATATTATTGATTTTCAAAATATCAGTTATACATATCTATTTACACTATATCAAATTTAGAAAATACATATGTATGAAAAAAAAAAAAATTTTAAAATGATGATACACACATAAGTATATAGTTTAAAGCATCTTTAAACACAAACCCATTTGTTTTTTGTTGTTGGCGCAAAGAAAAATAAGAAAAAAAGAAAATCCAAAAAACATTTGAAAGTTTAAATAAATTAATAAATTTTGAATTTATTAAATAAAATGACTGATATTATAGAAAAAATAATTGAAAAAATGTGTAAAGATGATTAAATTATAAAATATAAATTCAATTCTATGCAAAAACTCTCATAAACATAATTTTTAATAGCTTTCCATACAAGAAATGTAAAAACAATAGATGACAGTTCGTGAAGTTGCGGCCGTCGTTTTAATTTTGGGCATGTTTTCTCTGAGAGTCGTTTTTGCCTAAAGTTGCAGTCATATTCTGTTTAATCATTAATTTTGTAATTACGCCGCAAGATTTCACAATTTGACTGCTGAAAGTCTGTGTTGCCACTCTTACTGATGTTTATCACAAATACGCTATGTATTTAAACACAGTATTTGCTTTTACTTGTCGAAACGCTAATTATACATTAATGTTGAGGGTAAAATCGTTCATAATTTTTGTTCGAATGAGGTGTAAACAAAGAAACCATTTTATGAGGTTGAGTCTAACATAATAAAAGAACTACACTAAGAACTATTTATTCGGTAGCACTATAATGCCCGTATTCATAAAAAATAAAATTGGTTTATAGAGTGCTTATTTGACATACTTATTTCTATGGAGTAATTGTCAAGAAAGCAATTAATAAAACTGTTTTATTTTTTATAAATACGGTCATAAATCTCTATATGAAATCGGATTATACAATATGAGAAGTTATTAGCTTTCATTTTTAGACCGGTTTTTTGCTATTTGTACTATAAAATTGTAAGTTTTCTTTTTCTAAATCTCCTTTAAAAATTGAAATCGGATTATTTGTGACGATGTTATTACCTTTTAGTTAGAAAATTTCGTTAAACCGGTTTTTTTTTTGGATCTTTACAATAAAAATAGAAAATTGAAAGCGGTTTATATGTATATGGCCAAATTGAAACTTCTTAATTAGAAAAAGCTCTCAACGGCTTTTTGTATTTTTGTTTTTAATAAAAACGTGATTTCTTTTTTTAAATCTGATTTCAGAATTAAAATCGAATTATTTGTAATGAGAAAACATTTAAAACCGGTTTTTGTTTCTCTTACAATCAACATTTTAGGGGGCAAGTTACAGCATTCGATTTCGAACGATATATCATAAAATTTTATAAGAACTTATATAGAAATTTCTTTCAATATTGAATGCCGTAATTTGTGTCGTATCCTCTTCTTAAATCTGATGAAAAAGCTTTAATTGGTTTATATACGTGCGACAAAAAAAAAGCAAAAAAAACGGGTTTTTACCAGCTTTTTTTATGTTTTCTAACAGTATCGTGTTTATATTTATAATGAGAAAAATGAAATTGAATTGCATACATATATATGTATGTAGTATGTGAGGAAGTTATTACGTTTTAGTTATAAAATATTGTTAAAGGCCATGACTGACTATCAGATTTAGTCGTTCGATATGTCAAAAATTACATGTGTGTTCAGATTGTGTGATAGTGTGGACAAAAATTATATAAGTGTGACAGATTTTTTGACAAGTGTTTACGATTTTATAATCTTTTGAAATTTTTCATAAAATGAGAGTTTCTGTGAGATCAGAGTTGCTTTTTGTGGAATAGTTGTACAGAAAAAATGCAAATCATTTATTTATTTATATTGTATACGCGGCAAACATAAATATACATTTTTGACTTTCTAAATTGAAAACAATATTAATTTTTCTATTTATTTTCATTGGTAAATATGTTTTTGCATCTTTTTTGTATGACAGTGTGGCATCCAAACACACATTTTGTTGCGATTTTCTATTGTAGGACAGAAATTTATCAGATTTTTTTTTACATAATCGCACGACTTTGTAAGATAGTCAGTCATGGCCTTAAACCTGCTTATAAGAATTTTTACAATAAAAATTTTATTCTCTTCTTTCTAATTATCCTAAAGGGAGTTGAAGTCGTTTATTAAGTTATCGTTAGCTAAGTTATGACTTTTTATAATTTTTTGCAAACAAAATTTCAGTTTCCTTTTTTTAAACCAATTGAGCAGTTTTAAATTTTTCTTTTTTTTTGAGACCAATACTCAGGGGTAAACCCCTACTAAATGAATTGAATTTTATTGGAATTTTTTGGAAATGACAGTACATTTATATTAGTATTAAGCGCCTTAGGCATGAGACAAATTGCTGAGACAGTGCAAAGATATTTTTAACTCTTAAGTAGAAAGGCTCATTAAATCGGTTTTTTTAAGTAATCTAATATTTAAAGGATTTTTTGTAAATTTCAAAAACAAATTATCGAAACTAAAGTTAACTATTATGGGCTTTAAAAACTTAATTTTTGATATTTTCTTAACCGGAGCATAACTGATTCGAATTATAATCGCATTACTCCTTCGAATTTGTTTTTTTATTTTTGTAATAAATAATTAAATAAAAATAAAAAATTAAGTAATCATTACTTAAGCCCGTATGACACCTACTTTTTGTTGTATTGAATTGTTATAGAATTGGTAGAAAGAAACAGCAAAGGCTAGAAAGAGTGAAATATAAAAAATGTAAACAAAATATTTATTTTTATTTTTGTGTTTATATTTATTTCAATCTTGATACTTTTTATTTTGTACAAAAAACGCTACCTTGAAGGCAAAAATATCGTAAGATCGCTTAATTGTAGAATAACACTATAAAGTTAGCAACACTAAAGTATTTTAAATTCTAAATGTCAATTTCAATGTAAAATATTTTAAATTGTTTTTGACAAACTCCACACTTTTTTATCGATAAAATTTGTAAATATTTTGGCAATTCCGTATTGATGTAAATGTAGTTGAAATCTTTACACCCTTTATGCTTTCTTATTATATTATATTTGCACTGTTCTCCAAATCAATATTAATACAAAAAAAAACTAGGTATCATACGGGCTTTAGTAATCATTAGAAACTGAAAATAAATTTAATTTTAGTATTACTTTTTGGTCAAAATAATAAACATACCAACAATTACGATTACTAAACCTTACCTAACAGGTCTGGTTTTCTTTTTCACAATTCCTGAAACCCAAACACAATGTCTATTAAAACATATGCACAAAAAACTTCAAAATTATTATAATTTGCTTAGGCATTTTTTTAAATAAAATTATAGATTAATTGAAAAATAAAAATATAAAATTTTTAGATATTTTATCTATCCGGTTTAGGGACCTTTATTAAATAAAAATCCTTTATTTATATCGATATTTCGCTACTCCTACGGTTAGCTTCGTCAGAATATACTTACTATATATAATTTATGAAATATGTAGTATTAAAATTAATAAAACAAGTGGAGTAGTATCAATATAAATAAACGATTTTTATTTAAATTTTATAAAACATTAAATAAATATTTTTTATTATTTTTCCGTAATATACGCAGACAAAAATTAAATGTAAATATAAACAATTAAAGTTGTTAAGAAAAAACTTCTTGAAAATTTTTTTAAACTATGATTACAAGAAATGTTAATGAAAAGTGCAGCACGCACTTACCTTATTAACAATAAGTATTCAATAGAAGGTTTTGTATATAAAACATGTTGAGAATCAGAGACAAATACCTGAAATTAAAAAAAAGAACAAAATCATAAATTACACTAATCAAAGCTTTTTCCTAAACTTAGTTTAAACTTTATTTATTATTAGTCATGTAAGATAACTAATGATAACAAAGACTGTGTAAGAGATAACATTAACTAAACCACTGTAATTAGCTAAGTAAACACTTTGAATCTAAGCCTAAGTAATAAAACATTAGCGGCAATCAGTCTTTGTTGCAAACACCCATAGAAGTGTTGAAAGCATAGCAATAACACAATGTAGGCACATGTGCTATGATTGCCTGTTTGTAAACAGTGCAAGGGGATATGCAACGAAAAGTGATTAGTTCAGACGCTTAAACCAGATTAAAAAATATCTTGTTAAAATGAATTTAAACAAATTTAATGGTTTAATAAAAATGATTATTTAATGACATGATTTATGAGTTCATAACACTAAATGATTATAATTTAGCTGAAATACTTAAGAAAAAAAAAAAACAACAAGAACAACAAAAATAACGAGAAAAAAATCTCTACATCTGAAATACGAGTATTTACTCGTATTTACTCTTCTTAATCATGTTCCGTTTTGTTAGTGGGTCAAATCTATAAAAACGTTTTTATTTTTATTTTTATTTTTTCAAAAACATTTTTCATCATTTTATTGCTTTAAAAAATCAAAACAAAATAAAATATTTTTATGGTCAGTCAAGTCTGTCTGCATGAGACTCTACACGAATGTGTAATTTTTGCTTTTCATGAAATAATAAATTTCATTGTTTGCGTTGTAAAACAAATTTTTAGGGATGTGGTTGGAAGTAAAATTTTTAAATTTCTTGTGTACTTTCAATACTTTAAAGACTAATGCGTAATTAGATTCCCGATCACCTAGTGAAAAATAACCAGGTTCCTCGACTTATTTCGAGGTGATCTTGCGAACATTTTTGCCACCGAACACGAAGCCACCTTTATCAAATAAATATGAAGTGTTGTTAATACAATCAGGGCCTCTAAAGCTGAAGAGGCTTTTAGTAGGGTATACAATTTTACAACGGCTGTCCCACCAAAACACTTGATTTTTAGGATTAAGTTTGTGATTAAGATTTACAAAGAATTTCTGCAAAGAATATAAATTAATAAAAGTCCTGAATTTTTGCCGCAGTTATGCTGATGTAGAGTACCAGAAACACAATAAAGAATAAGCAAATACTTTATTTTTTAATGTTTATTTTTTTTTCTCTCTATTTCTTTATTGAGTGCAACAACAAACAAAGTGACGTAATATTTTCAATATTTGCCACAAAAATGTTATGACAAAACATTTCTGAGTATTTCCATTGCCACAACAATGACAGTCTTAAATTCAGAACAACAAAACCAATTCAATGCCATAGAACTCCCAATTAGTTATGATGTGGGTGGTTATTGTGTGGTCGATGGTTTAGTTTTGTGGGCAAAAAGAAATCTTTGTAAAATACGAGTATGAAATAATAATTTCTTGCACTAAAACTTTATCACATTATTTACACTATTGATAATTAAATACAACTATGTTAAGTACTATGTACTTGTATTTTAATTGAGAAAAGAAAAATCTTGTCTAAATTAAAATTTAATTATTTTTTTTTCTTTTCTTTACTCATTGCAAAACTGACAGACAGACTATTATTGTTTTGGTATTGTATTAAGTCAGAGATATTTATTACTAATGAGTGTCGGTTTCAAAATTTAATCATAATTAATTTAAATGTTCAATCATAATAAACTTTTAATATTACTCGTGTATATACATACATTTATACACACTGACGACCTATTGCTGGTCTATTTTTAATTGCTAACAAGACTTTATTGACACTTGCTTGGTTTTATTTAATTTATTTAAGGAAGGAAGGAAGTAAAGAAATTTAGAAAATATTTTTGAATAATTTTTACAACTTCAGTTTTCAAAAATAGTAATTTGTCAACTCAGATATTTTTTTTTCTACGACCAATACTAAGGGGAGCAAACCCCTACTCATGATGTGCATGTATTGGAATCGAAGTCGAAGATAGAGTATTTTTTTTTTTTGCTATTAAGCGCCTTTTTTTACGTTACACAGTATGGTGAAAAGCCAGTGTTATAACTTGACCCTTGAATGATCAAAAGTAAAAGCCCCATCTGTCGGGGGATAAATGATGCCCCGATGTTGACTCTGCACTGTGAAGTGCTGAAGATATCTGTTTATGTAGGTAGCTGTTATCCATTACTTTCCAGTAGGTGGCCCCTTGTCTTGATCATTCGTTTTGGTGACAATGCCAATGAGGATACAGTGGAATGTCAGAGAGCGGTTTATTAATACTTTTTAAAAAATTAAAAAAATTAAATTAAATAAATAAAATAATAAATAAATTAAAAATAATAAATTATTGAGGATGAATTTATTGAATAGGGTTCGGCAGGACTTTATTGACTGACGTAGGTTGGGAGGTCAAAGACAGTACTGGGCCATAACATCTGTGCAGATATGAGCCTTAGGCCGAGGCCATAGAGCGGCTGAGCGGTAAGCGGCAAAAAATTAAAACATATGGAATACTACTGAAGTGGCCATGCAATGAGCGGCATTTCTAAACAGCTAAGCGGTGCCGCCCAGGAATAGAGCTTGTTCTAATTTTTAGTTGATTTCTGAGCCGCAAAAGTGAATGCGGTGCGTATAACTTCATATGTACAAAGCTGACCGCTATTATGTCAAGATAGAAAACCAAATTTTAAAAATAAAATATGGCATTTTAACAACTAACCGCCACTTGTCGCTCAAACTCGCCGCTCTACCGCTCAGCCGATAATTGCGTGGCCTTGGCCTTACGCTGCTCTTTCGCAGGTTTTTAATTTTTTTTTCATTTAAGTTATTTTCGGTAATAACTTGATATCTACTATATATTTCTTTATTTATTTTTACTGTTTGAAAGGGTGTCATGAGTCATAGAAACAAACCCTGACGAAGATGAGCTAGACAGTAACAATACTCATAAATGAACAGAATTCTCTTGTTGGATATTCAGTACAATTGTTGATGATTTCACAAAAAATATTTAGATAGGCTGACATGCTCCTTTTCAAATGGATTTTGTAGTATTGAAATTTTGTATACATATATCTAGTTAGGGGTACTTATAATGGGCGTGGCAAGTTAATCAAAATTATATTAGTATTGTTGATATATCGTCGGTTGACCGGTAAAACTCACTAAGTGCTATGTTATATGACTACAGATAGTGAGTTTTACTTGTCAACCGACGATATCTGATATTTAAAAAAAGTGAAAAATAATAAACAAATAAGACATTATGGAAAAAAGTAATTTCAGTATGTGATTTCGTGAAAAGTGTGAGTTAAATAATTGATGTTTGGTCTTGACTATGCACCGGACAAAAAGAACTCTGATGAGACTACCGTAGCTGGAGTCGAAAACATATATTCAGTTTGGCTAGTGTACTATTCCTTCACGGACATCATTTTCTCCTTTGATCATCAAAATATTCATTGCAAAAAATATAAAACACTTTCTAGTATTTAACCTTGATCTAAATAAAAGGTTTCTAACGAGACAAAAATTAATTTAAAAAAATTAGTTTTTAATAGAGGCGCTTTTGCTAAGTAAAACAGATTTACGCTCCCTAATGGCATACCTTGTAGACCACTGTAAGCTAACGTACTACTTGAACAAAATAACACTCTTTCTCTCTCTCTCAGCGCAACTTCTGTTAATTCTATAAAACTGTTGTCGAGATCTCAGAGAGCATTATTTTGAAATATGCTCGGAAACTGCTTAAGTTTCTTCTTAAAGAAGACAAGACATAGGCAATGGCTGTTATCGCCCCTTTCGATAAATTAATAATCATTTAGATACATACCTGTTTATTTAACGTTTATCTAATTAACATAAATACCGATTACTTTAAGCACAGATTACTTTAAAAACTTTTTAGTAAAGAAAACAAGCACATTCAAGTTAAAGCGCAATAAAGATCATTCTAATCTGAATCCAAGCCACTTACATACTTACTAGACTTTGCAATAAAATCTTAAAAACTTAATCAAGTTAAATTATTTTAATCGGGCTTTATATTATAAAATATTATATTAACTAAGATTTGTTTTTACACTATGAAAGTAGATACATTTAATGAATTATATGGAATATATATGTATGTAGGTACATACATATGTACATAATTTGTAAACCTTAACATTTTTGTTGTTCACCATCAGGTGAAAACTGGGCGCCTCTCAGCTACCCCTTCTACTAATAACCATTTGTTAAAAATTAATTTTGATACCAAATCATATTTTTAAACCATTAGCTGGCCAACTAAGCGGGAGAAAAAACACAAATTTATAGCCAAAATAAATCATATTATTGCCATTTTAAGAGTATAACTAAGCCAGAAAAAAAAACAAAATTACGAGTCCTTTATTAATGTATTTACAAATTCATGAAATATTTTCTCATTCAATACATACATACCTTAGCCTTTAAACATATTTGTACGTTTTATGGTCCCTCATAAACTCAATCACGTATATGGCAACATATTTGATGCCATATTTTATTGAAACATTGTAAATATTTATGTGCAAATAAGTACGCGTTATTTGTTAGTTCTGCTAATGCACAGTATAGAGGAAAAAATATGAAATAAAAATTTTAATTTTTTTATTTGGAAAACGTATTAGATTTATGATTTTCTAAACACGCTTAAGGCGTTATGCTATAAAATGCCTATTTAACGTATCAATGAATTTAAATCCCCCCCCGACCCAATAATGTTTGCAACAAGACTAATACACACCACACTGCAAACAGTAATGAAAACTGTTCAACATCAAAAATGCTTAAAATCTGTTTTTGGCAGTACTGTTAATGATTTTGTAAAAGAGAAAGAGAAAGAGAAAGAGAGAGAGAGAGAGATTGA
The DNA here is from genome assembly GCA_963576795.1 of Metopia argyrocephala. Classification (NCBI taxonomy): domain Eukaryota; kingdom Metazoa; phylum Arthropoda; class Insecta; order Diptera; family Sarcophagidae; genus Metopia; species Metopia argyrocephala. The sequence goes on from OY756210.1 coordinate 112,381,596, forward strand.
GTATATAGAGTAAGCAACGGTTGCTATTTTAGAATATCAATATAAATTATAGGTAAATGAAATGACCACTTCTACCAGGCCAATAATAAACCAAACTAGCAGACAGGCAATTACACAACCAATTTGCTCCGTTAATTTCAAGTCTAATAAAACAGTCACTCTAACCGAACGCCATCAATTTATGAAAAAGTGAAAAGCCATAAAACATTAATCATTTTACCGCTCGTTATCCGTAAATCTTATTAAATAATTTAAAAAGTTTTGCCTTGGCTCTAAATACAGAAAAAATACAAGTACTTATAATGGTACTTTTATGCCAAAGGGAGTTAGTTGTTGTAGTACCACCTTTAATGTGTAAGAAACTTGTGTTTTAATTTAAATTTTTATCGTTGACACAAAAGTATGAAAACCTACTTTTCTTTTCTATAAACACATAAGTGGTTTTAATCTGTTTTGGCGGTTTCTGGTTTTTTATTAAAGTTTTTCTACGTAAAATATGAAAAACTTTTATGTTTTTCAAAAACTGCTCTAAAAAGTATCTCATGCCTAACTAAGCAAAAATAAAAATAAAAAATAAAACGAAACATGAAGTAAAAGATTTTCATATTTGCATGTTTGGAATATGGCAATATAGCAAATAAGTTTCGAGTTAAAAGCTCAACAGAAAATAGTAGTGCTCAATTAGCGTTTTTGTAATTTTGCAGTCAAAAAGAAAATTATGGTTATAACGTAAGTACCAAAATTAAAAAAAGTACCCACATTTTACAAAATGTCCTTGTTCTAGACAACGTTCTATAATAATAAACAAAATTTGCCTTTTATAAAAACTACACAAAAAGTGTTATTGCTAAGGAAGTAATTTTGTAGGCAAAAACCAATAAGAATTTATTGCACCATTTTAGATAAACATACCTTTTCAGATCTCAGTTTTGTTGGGTATTTATGCTTGTTATAGAAAAAATATTGTCAAAACTGTGTTGGTACTATTTAAGTTTGGTACTATTTGGTGCAATTTTTGGTACATTTTGCTATTTTTCATAATTTTTGCAGCATATTAAACTATTTTTTTTATCAAATGCTAATAATAACAGGAATAAAAAAAAATAATTCGTACTATTTAAAAAACAACTTGATAAAATTTTCGGTACTTTTTTATATTTTGACTTTTTTGTACGACATAAAGCTTGAACTCACAGAATGAAGCTTGTAATTAGCCATTACAACCCTGTTACAGGGGTACGGTCTACCTTTTCGCAGTGGTCATGTTGTGTGTGTTAATTTTTATACATATATTTAAAAAACTGTTATTATATTATATTTTGGTACAATTGAAAAGCAGTCTGGTAAGTTTACAAAATAAACTTCTATATGTTTTGACTCTTTTTGTACCATATACAGCTACATATGTATATACAAAAACTCATAGCCCTTTTAATGATCCTATAAAGGTAAAATTAGAAAAAAAAAATTTTTTTTGGTACTATTTTTAAAATAACCTGGAACTATTTTTTATATCTCTCTATTCATAGCTTCTTCAAATACTTTAACAATTAAATATTATTAAGAGCACGGAAAAAAATTGTGTTTGGTACTATTTGAAAAACAATCTGTTACTTTTTTCAGTACATTTTTACAATTAAATTTTATTGTAACACAGTGAGCTTTTGGCTAGGATTCCAATTATTAAATGGTAACAATAATATACTAACAAATGTGTTAGGTACTATTTGAAAAATAATTTGGGACTATATTTCAAACTTTTGCATGTTTTGACATATAGCTGTTTGTATGTACTAATAACTTTTTCAACTCGTAACTAACAAAGTAAAGAAACAAAAGCTGGAGAAGGAAGCTCTTTGGTAAAAACAGCCATAGTACCAGGCAACTTTTGTACATTTTAATTTCTTTGTTTTTTTTTTTTTTTTTTTTTTTGTAGCACATACTGGAAATAGCCTTTTTAATAACAATAAAAAAACACAATTTTTTGGTACTATTTTTAAAATAATGTGGATTATTTTACATTTCTTTTTGTTTCAATTTTTTGTTTCTATTCAATTTGCTTTAGCTATTAAATACTAATACTAATATGTTCGGTACTATTTGTAAATTAATCGGGCAATATATGTCATATTCATTTTTTTTTTTTGAGAATACACAGCTGTTTGCTAAAACGTATATTCGTTTTAGTGGTCGTAATTAAAAAATTCAAGGCTGAATATAAAAAAAGGCGTAAATCGTTTTTTTTTTCTTTTGTTACGTGGCAAGCAGGAGGAAAACGTTATGAAAACAAATAGTTTTTTTATGTATAAAGGAGTTTTCATGCAAATTTAATTTAATTTTTGCCTTTTTTATTAAAATTTCAATCAATTGCCAATAAAAGTCGGAAAATGGTACTATTTATGGTACTTTTTATGTGTTGGCTGTTTGTGTAACCCTAAATTAGGGAAAGTAGTCTGTGTTTATATAAATAAATTTTGTTTTGCTTAATAATTCTTAGCCAAGCATGACTTGTTTTAATTAAGTTGAAGCTGTTAGTAATTAATTAAATAATTCGCATACTTTTCTTTAAACATAAATTTGTTAAATTTTGTTTTTAATAAAAAAAAAAATTTTTTTTTCTTTTTTTTTTAGGTACGTTTTATTATTTTACTCTGCTGCATGGCGTTTTATTTCAATGTACAGCAGGTATTTTATAAAATTAAAATAAATTCAGAAATCAGCTTAAACGCTTAAATGGTCAAGGAAAGAGTAGGAAACAGCTTTAGTTGTCATTATTTTATAAACATCTTGTCAATTTTGTTTGTGAGTAACAGCACAGCACACGCTGTACTCGTGCATGTGGTAAAACATTCATTTTTTTACGCTGTCTTCTCCTACAGGTTATGCAGGCAGATTTTACTTTTATTTTTCTTTTAAAATAGCAAAACAAAAAAATTAATTTTTTACAAAAAACAAACTCATCATCGTTATTATCGTTCGTTCGCTGGTTGGTTTGTTGGCTACCTTTAGTAACAAAACTTGTAAAAGAAAACTAAACAGGCTGCAACTACTTGCAACTGAAATTAAACTCAAACGACAGCTACAAAAACAATTTTTAAATCTACATTTTAGAAAGAAAAAAAAAACAAAACAAAAAAAAACCTCAGCAATGAAAGTTTAAGCAGAAGTAAAAACAAAACAAAAAACAAAAAAAAAAAAAAAGATAAACAGCCACAGCATCATAATGCATTCAAACATATGCACTCGTATTCTACAAATATGGGGTAGAGTCGTATGGTAAAAAGACGTATTTGGTAAAAGAAAAAAAAATTATTTAAAGAGAAGAAGAAAGTTCTTCTGCAGTGAGCCTGGTAACCCAGTAAACCACCAGCATTACCACATTTGGTTTGAGAAAGTGGGTCGTTGGCCTTAAAATTCAATGTAACAATATTGCTCTCGCAGTCACCTTACTTACTTACACATGGTTGAAATCAAAAGGAGCATTAAAGATTGTGAAAAAAGCGAATGCTCAAAATCGGGCAAAGGAAAATAAAAGCAAAAACTAATAAGAGGAACAGTAGCAACAACTTTTTATACGATTTTGTTGTGTAGCCTCGCATGTATACGATACAGCGTTGCCATTTTTACCCTTTTCGGGTATTTTTTGACGCTTTTTTAGTCTCGTTACCCTTTTATTTTTTCGAAATACGCTTTTTAAAAAAGGGGTATTTTTTGACGCTTTTTTCATTTTTTGTGGCGCTTTTGATGCTTTTTTTATACAACTATGTAATTATATTTTTTGGATTATACTTTTTTCTCAAGCAGAAGCTGAGACCGGCAAAAGATTCCACTAAGGCACTTTGTGCATGTTGTCATTGTGAAATTAATGCAGGGCACAGTGACTTATTGCCGCACAGCAAAACAAAAAAAAAAAAAAAAAAAAAAACATGAGAAGGCAACAAACCCATTTCATAGTGGAACTGTGCAACAAAAAATAAGTTTCTAAACAAAGGAGCCTAGTGGTGTTCATAAAGCCCAAGGCATGTTGTGCTTATATGTTGCAGATCACACATCCTTTGCAAGTATTGACAACCTGTCTGAAGTTTGTTTCGAAAGTTTCTCTGAAAGCAAAGCTGCTCATTTTATATTACATCGGACCAAATGCTCCAATATTATAACAAATGTGATAGCCCCATTTTTTATTCAAAATCTTATCGATGATATTAAGGATCGACCGTTTGGTCTAATTTTAGACGAGGGTACCGACATTTTTTTAAGTCTTTGTTATTTTTTTAAATATAGTGAACTATTTTTATTTTTTAGTTATTTTATTTTAACTTTTGGTAACTACTAAATTATATTAATCTTTTTTTTTGTTACTTTGAGTTTTTGTTACTTATGAATTGCAATAAAATAAATCATACTTTATTTGTATTTAATGTTGTTGGCGCTTTTTTTTTCTTTTAGATGGTTTATACTAGGGTATTCAATTATTCGACTTTTTTTTTTGGTCGATTAATCGAGTGAGTAATTATTCGGGTTTTTTTCTTGATCGATTAATCGAATAAAATTTCAAAATTGTTCGATTAATCGTATTTTGTTTTATATAAAATAACATACCAATTTTGCGTATTATTAACACATTTTATTCAAAAAACAAATAATAATAACCAAAAACGTAGTAATGTGTAGTTTAGAAATTGTAATGAGATCGTATATTTTACTTTCAAACATATTATTGAAAAACTAAACCATAAATAATTCATTAATTAATTTAAATATTTAAGATCATATACATACATATATAACGATTTAATATATAAAAGTAATAATTTACTACTTCGTATGCAATAAAAATATTAAATAAGTAATTAAAAATAATTCATATTATGCGTTAAAAATTAGTTAAAAAAAAGTATGCACTTCTATTAAAGTAGTCTTTTTAAAAAAGGATGTAATTTATATGTTTAGCTTTTAATCGATTGTTTTCTTTAATTTTAATAAAACTCGATTTTGAGAACACTCTCTCGCTGATTGTAGATGTTGGAGAAATTGAGAGAAGTGCATGAAAAAGAATATATAATTTTTCGGTTCTGTTTTTGGTTTTTTCTAAATATAAGAAATCACCCATTAAATCATTGCAGCCTCTTTTAGGTTTTTTAAAATTTTGTACACTTTTAATGGCTTCATTGTATTGTGAAAATAGATTATTTTCGTTTATTTCAATTAAATCTTCTGCAATCATATCACCATCTGACACATTTTGTTCCATATTTTCTAAAAACATTCTCAAAAACAATTTGTTTGCAAAATCTTTTATTTCAGATTTTGTGCAAAATTTAAAAAAAGGTAAAATGTACCAGAATTTAGATATAAAATAAGTGTACTAAGTAGTTTTACACGTCTTTCATTTATTCGAATCTTAAGCCTTTCTAATAAATAATTTGGAAAAGGATTGTTTGCATTTTCCATTGTATTAATAACAAATTGTATAATGCCTTCTAAATCTATCAATGTAGCAGTATTTTACAACACTTAGGAAGTTTATTAATACCATTTATTATTTTATATGGATTAATCGATTAATCGTAGGGAATTATTCGAGTTATTCGTTATTCGAAATTTGACTATTTTTAATTGTTCGAACAATTATTTGAACAAAATTCTTCGATTAATCGATTAACGATTAATCGTTTGAATACCCTAGTTTATACGCAAAGCAAAATAGTATAGGTATTTGAAAATTATTTATATTTTTCTTGTGACGCTTTTTACCCTATTTTTCTGAATTATTTTACCCTTTTTACCCTTTTTTGCTTTAAGCTTGACGCTTTTCTGCATTTCTAAAATGGCAACACTGATACGATACAAACATATGTTTGTTGTGAAGGTATTAAAAAATTAAAATAAAAACCAAAGGGAAAGGGAAAAAAATCCGATAAAACAAACATGATGGCAGGAAAAAAGAAACCATATTAAAGGGAAAAGTAAAGCGTGTGGGTTTTTTTCTCTTCTCAAAAATCTACAAAAATATAAATATAAGGGTTGTACTGCTGGTCACAACCATGATTTGATGCTCTGCATTCAATGGGGCCTATCTTGTCGAGTTCACCATTATTAGGTTACGGATTTGGTTGTAGTCGCCGTGGTCTAGTGGTTAGTGTGTTGGCTTACTAAGACGATAGTGCCGGGTTCAAATCTCGGCACCGACATCTTGAAAAAATATGAAAAAAATATTTCTTTCGGCGACTACCTCTCAGCAGCCTTCTGGCAAAAGCTCTGAGAGTAATTAATTGCCATGAAAGAGCTTCTCAAGTCTGTCGTTCGGAGTCGACATTAAACTGTAGGTCCCGGTACTCATGGATAGAAATTTACACACACAACATGAGTGCTGCGAGAAGCTAGGCCGTAATCCTGACACAGGGTTGTAAAGGCCAGTTATGTATGTATGTATGGATTTGGTTGAGTAGAGTGCCTCTGCTTTTTTATCCATTTGTTTACGTGATTTGTTTTTAACAACAAGCCTGTTTATATCTATAACAAAGTTGCCCAGTAGTGGCTGATATCAGCAAATTAAACTCACACGTATACTTATGCTCTTTTGTTTGATCGTTAATCAACCAATAGGAAATCGGCATGTTGAGTGGGAGAAACAAACTACACTTGCAGAACTTCTGTGTCTTACATTTCGTCACTCTCACCAATACTACTACCTTGGGCATCAGTGTCTGAACTCAACGAGGCCTATCTTGTGGAGTTCACCATTATAAGTTTACGGATTTGGTTGAGTAGAGTGCCTCTGCGTTTTTATCCATTTGTTTACGTGATTTGTTTTAACAACAAGCCTGGGTTTGCCCATAAATGTGTGTTTCTCACTGCACTCAATTGTTTTTTTATAAACAGATCATAAATATATAACGAAAAAAAAATAAAAAAAGATATTATCGTGAAAACTTAACCACTGTTCTAACATACTGGTGTCCATAAAGGCCGTGTTACACTATAATACACAGTCGTTCTATTCAAACACAAGAAAATCTGATCGTTTTCTGTTCCCCGTTTAAAAATCGCATCAAAATAGAAACATTAGTTCTATATTATTATACAAAAAAGATGCAAAAACATATATGCATGTGCATATGCAGAGTTGCTTTTTGTTAACATCTTATAAAATGCTTCATCCCTGATCACTTGGAGAAAAAATTTTTATGAATTTTTTCAACCGATTATGAAATTTGACAGAATTGCCAAACAATCAGTGAATCAGATCCAGTTTTCGGCTACACCAGCACACTTTTTGAAAAAAAAACGGCTTAATAGGCCTTTGAGTGATCAAATTGACAGCAATTTGTCCCATTTACATAAGGCGCTTATCATTACTTCCTCATATCTATGTATATCTACATATTTAACATTCCAATACAATGCACTGCATTTAGTAGGGATTTACTCCTGAGTATTGGTCTTAACTAAAAAAAAAACACCGAACCAACGGAATTTATACCAACGCTGTATGAGTTCTGAGCAGAGTAGGAAAATAAACAAAACGAAACGTTTGATCTCATTTTGTTGTGTTCTTTACAATGAGTAAAACAACAATAAAACAGAAACAGTGAGAACGATTGTCCCATTTAATTTTGTATATTGTTTTTGTTTTGAGTACTACAGAAGAAAAAAAAAATAAGAAGAGAAAAAGAAGCAAATTATACGAATGTAACGGAATAATAAAGCAAGCCCAAGAGCGAAAAGCTAATTGTTTCATTTGCGCTCTTTGTCATTTAGAAAGTATTTGTTTTGGTTTTGCTCATGTACAATACGATTAAAAAAAGCTTGAAAAGTTTATGACTTTGTGGTAACGTTTGCGAAATATTTTGTTTGTTTGCCCAATCTGGTTATGAGGGGTTTAATAGATTTTTAATTAATACTTTTACATAACATGCATACATAACCGGCTACTACCAACCTTTTTCAAAGTTACGGCCTAACTTTTCGCAACACCCATGTTGTGTGTGTCAATTTTTATCAATGACTACTGAGGCCTATCAGTCACTCTCAGAGCTTATGCCACAAGGCTGATAAGAGCTGCTCTCCGAAAGAAATATTTGTTCATATTTTTTTCTTTCAAGCTGTCAGAACTGGGAGCTCTCGTTTAGTAAGCTAACATGCTATACTAGGACAACCATTAAATAATGCGGAAATCAGGGAAGTAATAAATGAAATATAAAATTGTGTTGGCCTTCAATTCTACGAGTACATACAATTGTTCAATTGAGAAGTTACCTACATAGAGGCTCTTTACAAATGGCATCTAATGCCATAGCCAACATAAAAAAGCTGAGTTAGGTTGTTTTAAGTATCAACGCTGCGACATACATATATCAGTAGTTCTATATTTAATTCGAATTTTTTCTTACAAACTTAAGGTTTTAGTTACCGTTGACTGCAGATATTTAAATAATATAGGAATCATTTCGAGTAGTTTATGCAGATTCTGTAAGTAGGTAGAGGTACGAACAAGCACCTTAGTGCCTGAGTTGAAAACTCTACAATAGATTTTCAGGTCGAGTCGAATAAATAAATATGAATGAAAGCTTTCATTTCCTTGCTCACATATGACATATTTTTTGTTAAAGGCTTAGGCCGAGGCCACGCAATGAGCGGCAAAGCGGTGAGCGGCGAGTTTGAGCGCCAAGTGGCTTATTACTGAGCGTCATTTCTAAACGGTTAGTGCGGATAGTTGTTAAAATGCCATATTTTTATTTTCAAAATTTTGTAATCTATCTTGCCATAATAGTGGTCGGCTTTGTATAGATGAAATTATAAGCTCAGCATCCACTTTTGCCATGTTTATACTTCGCCGCTCATTGCGTGGCCACTTCAGTAGTATTCCATATGTTTTAATTTTTTGCTGCTAACCCATCACCGCTTTGCCGCACATTGCGTGGCCCCGGCCTTAAGATTCTGGTAAATTTGCATTTTTTTTTTTTGCTACACTATTGAAAGAAACTGTTGAGTGGCTGAAAGTGGTGAGTAACTTTGACTTGAGAATGCTATGATACCGGATAATTAGAATTGCCAATGGATGAAGAACGACACATTTATGTTAAAGCATTAAGATTCTGGTAAATTTGCAAAGTTTTCTACTACACTATTTTAAGATACACAGAAAAAAATAAAAATGTATTTCAATTAAATAATTTGTGATATCAATTAAAAAATTGTTTACTTCTCCACCAGTAAACAAATTAATGCTATCAATTAAGCTGATTGTTATATTAATTAAAGGTATTTAAAGTAAAGTTGTATGAAACATTAAAAAGTTAATTAAACCAATTGAATTATTAATCAAGTTAATTGAAAAAAAAATATCATAAATTTTTTCTGTCCACTATTGAGTGGCTGGAAGTGGTGAGTAACTTTGACTTGAGAATGATATGCTACCGGGTAATTAGAATTACCAAAGGTTCTAATAACGAATATTTTATGCATTTTTTATGATCAGATTTAAAACCAAAATCAAAATTGTTATTTTATATAACAAAATATTATAGTTTTTCATTTATAACAAAATTTTCGAGGAGAAACATTTTTTCCATATGGCCTTCTTAACACCAGGGCCCTTATTCTGTAATTTTCTTAAACTAAAATGCTAAAATTTTGAGTTTTTAAAACAGGCTTGACGTTAGAATATATGAAATTAAACATTTTAGAGATATTTGCATGAAGCTTTTTACTTACAATACGCGTTCAAGAATTCTATTCGTAGCCAAAAAGTCCTAAATCAAGTTTAAAAGTTTTTAGCGATAGAGTTTTAGCTTAGGAGAATTAGAGAATAAGGCCTCAGAAATATCTTTCTGTTAATAAAATTTGTCTGTTCTGTTTTTGAAACCAATCACACTTATGTGGTTGATAATGCTCATACATACACACCTACATAATTGGAAATTACAACCCTGTGTCTATATTACGGCCTAGCTTCTCGCAGTACTCATGTTGTGTGTGTTAATATTTATCCACGAGTATCGGAAACTACAGTTTAATGAACGACAGAATTGAGAAGCTTGTTCATGGCAATGAGTTACTCCCAGAGCTTTTGCCAAAAGTCTGCTAAGAGGTAGTAGCCAAAAGAAATAATCTTTACATATTTATTTTTTTCAAGATGTCAGAGCTGAGATTTTAACCCGGCACTATCGCCTTAGTATGCCAATACAATAACCACTAGACCACGGTGACTACAATATCAATAATCACTCTACCTTATTTTAAGAACTTGTACTCAAAATAAAACAGCGCAGTGTTGTATTTACTGACAGGTTCTATTCTCTTCTAAATTATTGCCTCTATTCTCTATATTTTGCAAACACATTAATCCCAAAATTAACAACTCAGGAAAATTTCACAGTTATTTATGAGAATGAAAATTATTACCGCCTAACAAAGTTTACAAATTTTTAGATATAGAATTTTAGCTTAGGAGACTTACAGAATAAGGCCTCAGAGCACACAGTCGTTTTGTTAGCCCATATTTAGGCCTGAAAATTAAACTGATTTGTTTCTATGTACATATGTATGTGCTCTCTAAAGGCACCCTTACACGACATGTTTTTTACACTGTTAATGTCAACTTTTACATGAGTAAACAGCTACATGTCGTGTGTGACTTCTAAAATATTGCTTGTGTAAAAAACACAAGGAAAGTCTTATTACAAAATTTCATTTAGAGCTTGCTCTAATTTCGTATGTGCACACATATGATATTAAATTTCTATGCCTGCACAAACATTAGTCGGCGATGAATCATGTGTAAAACAGTTTTTTTTTATATAAATTTTGTGTCTAAAATTTTATTATTTATTTACATATATGCAATTGAACATATACGTTTGTGAGTAAAAATTATAAACCTTATGTAAATTCGCTAATTTTGACATACACAAAGAAAAACTTATGTATTTTAAACCTAAAAAACACGTGTAAAAAACATGTCGTGTAAGGGTGCCTTAAGCGGTTGTGTTATGAGTAGTTTTAGTTTTAAAATTAAAATTTCTAAAGTATAAAAGTATTTCAAAAATATCTATTTTCAAAATTTCCTCAGGAAATGACATTTAAATTTTCTGTGACATTTCAAAGCCTGTCAATTTTATATTTTTACTTTGACTGTTAGTATAGGAATTTCCTTGCTGAAATTAGAGGTTGAATATACGAGTATGATCCCTGTAGATGCCATGACATTTTTTTTACTTGTTTTTTTTTTTTTAATTTAAGATTCATTGCGCTCATTATCACCACCTACACTATATTAGAGAGTTTATTAAGAAAGAAAAAACGTATTTTTTTTTTGTTGCTGCATTTCAGCAGTTAGTTAAAGGTGTCAAATGCCTTTAGTTCTTAACGCTTCTAATATTAGAAGTCTCAAATTAATTAAAAAATTTATGTTCAGCTTTGCAGTTCCATTTCGTTAGTTTTCCAGCAGCTTGTTTTAGTTGGAAAAAAAAGAAGAGTGTAGCAGAGTTTGGTGAGAAGGTGTTCACATTTTTTTGCTATATTTTCTTTAGTGCTGTTTTCCAGCATTTTGTGCTTTTTAATTTACTTTTTTCCTGCAACAATGTTATGTTGGTGACATTATACGTTAATTTTCATTTTTTTTTTCAATTATTTCGCTGTAAGTTAGAGTTTCCTTTACTGTGTTCATTTCTCTAGTATTTTATCTCATTATTAGTTTAGTTTTTATTTTCTTTTTTTCTCTTTTATATTCCTCGAAGTTATTTTAAGTTGTATGAACGTGAAAAAGAAAAATTATGCAAAAATGAAAAGCGTTTTTCTATTGCTAATTTCACGCTTTCATTTTAATCGACATTAACGCGCTTTACTCTTAGGTGTCAAAATTACAAAATTTTTAAATGTATTTCATTTTACTTTATTTTAATTTAATTTAATTTTTGTTTTTAATAAGTTTCTTCAGAGTTTAATTTTCAATTACACTGTCTCATTACTTGAGTGCGTGTCTGAACATGTGTGTGCTGTTTTACCTCTACGCATCACGTTCATATGAAATTTCTGTTGCAGCTCAATAGAACGGTAAATGTAGTCGAATTTCATTTTATACGTATTGTAGTCAAACTTTTGATAAATAGTATGTGGACGAATGTGTGTGTGTATGTGTATGTGTCTGTTCAAAATCAAATCCTTTTGGCTTTATACCTGGCTAACTCTATGGTTTATGATTTTCTACATTTCCAACATGTATTTAAATATGCATATGTGTATGTGTACGTATGTATGTGTAGTATATGTATGTATTCGAGCAAGGTTTAGTTTGATTGTGTTGCCAGAAATCATTTGTTCCCTTAAACATAAAATTAAACACACATTTAAACAGAGTTGCCAAAGGCAACTGTTTTAGAAGATTCAATAAAGCAAAAAGATAATACTGTCACCTGTCAGATGAGAGGAAATTGAAATACATACGGCATAAAATGTGTGCATTAAATATCAGTGTAGTGTACAGTTTCTATTAAATCATATAAGTAAGAGAATCCAGTTAATAGTTTGAAACAAAATTTGGCTTTAGTATGTACAGTTTTGTTTTTTTATTTCGCTGCACTTACAGCAATACCTGAATAGTTTTAAACCACAATTTGGGTGTTTTTTCGCCGCAAAGAAAACCATTACGTAAACTAAAGCAGTTTAATTCTTCTCCTGGCCAGAGTAACTTAAAGAATTTATTATCTGCGAGTACTTCTCTATTATTTTAAAAGTAAAATGCTTCTGGTACAGAGTTAACGCTGGCACCTCTTCTAAAGCAGGGGCCTTATTCTGTAATTCTCTAAAGCTAAAATGCTAAAATTTTGGGCTTTTAAAACAAACTGGGTGTTAGAATCAATAAAATTAAAAATTTTAGAGATGATTAGCATAAAGCTTTTAAATGAAATTACGCCTAAAAGAATCGTATTCGAAGCCAAAAAGTCCTAAATCAAGTTTATAAATTTTTAGCGATAGAGTTTTAGCTTAGGAGAGTTATAGATTTTAAGCCAAAATATTAGCACTTTTTACAGCTATGAAGTGTTCAAAGCACAATAATTAGAACTCATAGAACACTTTTTAAACAAACTAAACTTCTTGTTTTATCCTGTGCAATGTTTAAAAGCTTTATTAAGGGAGTCGCCGTGATCTAGTGGTTAGTGTGTTGGCTTATTAAGACGATAGCGCGGAGTTCAAAACTCAGCTCTGACCTCTTGAAAAAAAAAGAAATATGAAAAAATTATTTCTTACGGCGACTAACTCTCAACAGTCTTGTGGCAAAAGCTCTGAGAGTTAGCTGATTGTCATGAAAAAGCTTCTCAAATCTGTCGTTCATAGTCGACTTTAAACTGTAGGTCCCGGTATTCATGGATAAAAATTAGCACACACAACATGAGTGCTGCGAGAAGCTAGGCCCTCACCCTGACACAGGGTTGTAATGACCAATTATGTTTTATAGAGGTACAGAACTTTCAGTTGGCAACACCTTTTTATCTGGCGGCCATTTTGTTACCTATTAAGTTATTTATGTTTAGTTTGGTTTGCCATTTCCACATGAATGGACATATTGATCACCAAGCAAGGCGTAGATTATGTGAATGAGCACAAAACAAGACTGCCGCTGATCCTGATTTTCATAAGCGAATTTTGTTTAGCCATAAATCTTACTTGTGTGCCAAAAGACATGTGAATAAACAAAAATACCCAATGTGGGAGTGATGATAATCCTCAAGTATGTTTTGAGACACCGTTACATCCACCAAAAGACACTGCTTGGTGTGCTTTATGGACTCGTGAAATTATTAGTGCGTACTTTTTTAAACACAACGTTGGCCAGAACATTAGAGCCAATGTTTACTATTCTAGAGCCATAATTACTGACAATTACTGGTTTTTTCGTTCTTCAATTAAACAATAACAATGGGCAGAAGCTATGATTTCAACAAAACAACGCAACATGTCATACAGCTCATACCACAATTGATTAATTGAAGAAAACGTTTTAGAAAGCAAATATTCGTACACGATTTGACTTCGCTAGACTATTTTCTGTGGAGATGTGTGTAAAGGAATGTTGTAAGTAATTTTTTAAGAAATCTATCCGATTACGGAAAACAGGGCGGACGAAAAATGCAGCAACAGAAGCGGACAGAAGAGCTATTATAAGAGCGATTCTGCTGCAAAAATTAGACAAAAATTAGGTATCACAGCTAGCATAAACACTGTAAGACGTGTTATTAGGAATTCTAAAAATTTAAAGAGATTGAAAATAAAAAAAACCATCTCTTTTGCTGCTCCTAAAGCGAAACGACTGCAGTTTGCAGGAGAACAAATGAGCCATAAAAATGATATATGAGCGATATTGTGTTGTCTTCCCAGACGAAAAAAAGTTGAATTTGGAAGGTCCAGATGGATACAACTACTATTTCCACGACCTACGTAAAGAAGAACGCTACCTTAGTCGTCTCAATTGCTGTGAGGGAAGTGTAATGGTTTTGGGGGCGATTTAATATTATGGTACATGTGAACTTCAATTCATCATATCAAAAATTAAAGCGAATAACTACAAAACAGTACTTGAAAAGGTGTTTCTATATATTTTTCTACTATTTTTAGACCAATTACCTGGATATGTCAACAAAATAATGCCCCGATACATAATGCCAGGGTTGTAGAGCCAGAATGTCAATATGATGGTGGGGGCCACCATATTTCCCAGACTTAAATATTATAGAAAATGTATGGGGCTTGCTTTCTCGCAAAGTCTACGCGCCCGGCAGACAATACTAAACAAAAGAAACTTTAATGGGAAGAATTAAAAAAACTTGGTCCGAAATTTCATTTAATTGAAAATCTTTATAACTCCCTCCCAAATAGTATTCTTGAAATTATATCGAATAAAGAAGAATTAAAGAAATCTTAAAAAATGAAAAACAGTTTTACAAAAAAATTATTTTCTTATTTAGTTTTTTAAATGAATGAAAAAAAAAATTGTGTTGTGTTTTGGGAAAAAAATTACTAAAATTCAGTTATAAATTATTGAAACAATTTTTTTTTATTATTATAAACTCACATTATCCAATACTTTACCATTTTAGAAAATATAAAATAAACTTAACTATAAACTTAATTACGTTTAGAAAAAAAATTTATTTGAATTTAATGAAACTGGTGAACCTATTCAAGTGATCGGCAGTGTATGTATTTACGTCTATTTGAGGATTTCTCTTGAACGTGCAAAAAAGGGAATTACAATTTATTAATGAAATTTCGATATCCAGTGAATCTGGTCGGTAATTATCTAAAGCCAAAATGCTAAAATTTTGTGCTTTTACAATAAATTTTATTGAATATTAGAGTACACGTTCGTAGTTAAAAAACGCTAAATCAAGTTTAAAAATTTCTAGTTGTAAAGAAGTTGAGAAGAACTACAGAATAAGGCAGCAGAGCTCTATTGTTTCAGACATACTGCAGTGGGAATTGTTCTAACAAAATATTTTTCCGTAATTCACACAGATCGCTTTCATATCGTCGATGGAATTAAAGAACGCTGTAACTGACAAAAAATCCAAAATACGTTTTTTGCATCATTTTTATCAGAAAAAAAATACGCGTCGATTGGTTCCGGTCCCAGATTTCTACGATGAAAATAAATTCACTTACGCCGTCTGTGAAATGAAAAATATCAGTGTCTTTGTTCTACTTTCATACAGGTTTTTTGGCTCTGGTGAACATTTAAGGTTTTGTCAGTTACAGCGTTCTTTAATTCCATCAACGATATGGGGTTAATGCCCAAATCTTATTACACTCAGAGAACTCTTTTTCAAGCTGTATAAGCTAAGTTGTTCCTATCAATTACCATTACGTTGAAGCACTACTTCCTAAAGTTTCTTACCTAAAATCTATATTCCCAGCACTAGAACAAGATACTGAACAATTAGTGATCTTTCCTTGAAGTCTGTTAAAAAAAAATTAAAAACGGAAACAAACTATAAAACGCTGAACTTCCAATTTCCTTCTTACGATATTTGGATAAAGCCTTCGTCCTTTCTTCAAATACCCATTATTTTGGCAATCTTTTTCTTATAAAATTTTGCACTTGCACACAATAAATAATTTCCAAGTATTCTTCTGTGCGAAAAATAAAAGTTAAAAGTGATTTCGAAATAATAAAAAAACTTTTCTACAAAAACTTATACCAATAAAACAAATGCAACCAACCAACTTCAACAATGATGTGTGCATTGCATTGCCACTGCCTTAGCCAAGAGAGCAAAACTTTATTTCACCATAATGCAGCTTGTTAGTGTATTAGAATCTTAGAAGACAACTTTTATTTTTATCTTCGGTGACTAGATTTTCTACAACAGTATGTATTCCTTAAAAGAAAGAAATTAAAACTAAAAAACAAAAAAAACAAAAAAAAAGAAATAATGAAAAACAATTTTCTTCTTTGGCAAACTAGTTAGACTTCTTTCTAATTCTATTGCTTTATTTCTTTCTATTAAAAAAAAAAATTTCATTTTCAAACTAAAGGATTTTTAAAATCAGCAAATGCGTATATGTGGGCGTGTATGTGAACATGCTAAGCAAACTTGTTGGTAATAAAGACGCAAAAAGTAGTGAAGAAAGAAAGAAGCAAGAGGTGCCATAAGAGCACCCAAACAAATTGCAGAGGCAGTTTTAGAATTTTAAAGAGCGCTTGTTAGCTTTGAATTATAAACGCTGACTTCATGAGCTTGCAATCTTGAATGATTGGCCCCAACAGCCAACGCTTATTTAAAGAGAAAAATCGCATTTCAAACACGGTTGCCACTTTGGTAATTTTCTACCAAAACTGGTAACTTTTTTTGCTTTGGTAACTTGGTAACTTCATTTTGATTTTGGTAACTTTTTGAATTTAATTTTTTTAATTTCTGTTCTGCTGTGCTTACTTGTTAACGTGCAAATCGCCTACGTGTAAATTGTGTTCCGCCGCTTACTACCTTAAACAAATTTAAGCCGATGGTAACACTGTTCTAAACAAATAAGAAGTTTACTAAAACAACTGTGTCATTGCTTATCTTTCGCTCTAGTACAAACATCAAACGAAAGTGGAAGTCATGTGTGTTTAGATCGCATTTTGTTTTTGTTTATTTGTTTATGTTGTTGTTATACACATAGTATATAATTTGTCAAAATTGCAGTTGTTTGGTATGGATAGGTAAGATAATTATTTATTTACTGTTTTTTTCCTTTAAAACGGTTTCAAATTATATTTCAGATTTTTAACAAAAAAGCCAAGACTTTCTCAAGTCGAATGTATGCTAAGCAGCGATGATGAAGCAGAAACATCAAAAAATATGTAAATAACTTTAAAAGACATCGTGTAAAACAATTTGTAATAATATTTTATGTATTTACAGTGTTGAGAGGGAAAAGCCCAAAGAAATTAGAAAAGTTAGAGGTGAATGGATAAGAACTTTTTCGTGGCTCCAAGATAAAAATGGAAAATGTTTCTGTGTGGTATGTGAAAAGTCACTTACAAATCATTTATCGCATTTAAAGAAACATGAAACGAATGCTTCGCACATACAAAGCGAACACCAAAAGAAAAATTTAATTCAAATTGACAAGTTTTTGAGCGACGATCAGCGTTCCCTGGAAAAGAAGATAAGGCAAGCAGAATTAACCTTGGTAATGTTTTGTATTTGCCATAACTTACCACTACTATTAATGGATTTTCTACCCAATTTGCTTCGAGAATGTTGTCCAGATTCATGCATTGCAAAATCTATTAAATGTGGGCGTACTAAAGCAACACAGTTGGCCGAAACTTTAGGCAAAAAAGCGTCAGACAATATTACTACTGCCATGAGATCTTCAAAATTTTCTCTAATTGTCGATGAAACAACAGACTTGTCTAATAAAAAATGTTTGGTGTTAGTTGTAAGGTATTTTGATAGTGTCTCCAAGACAATTTGCGACAGATTTGTTGCACTATTAGAATTGGTTAAAACCAATGCTGATGCAATATATCAAGTAATACACAGCTTCTTCGATCAAAACAACATTCCAATAAAAAACTTAATTGGATTAGCGACGGATGGCGCAAGCACAATGGCAGGCGAATTGAATGGTTTAAAAACTAAGTTAAAGCGTGACACAAATTTGTTCTATATGAAATGCACATGCCATTCTCTGCATCTCTGTTCCAGCTATGCTTGCAAAAAATTGCCATCCAACATAGAAGATCTTTGCAGAAAAATTTATAATTTTTTTTCGTATAGCCCAAAAAGAGTTTCAGAACTAAAAGAATTCCAAGAATATTGTAATATTGAGCCACATAAAATACTGGGTGTTTCTTTGACAAGGTGGTTAGCTCTAGAGCAAGTTATTTCTAGAATTTTGGAACAATGGCAGGCCTTACAATTATATTTTTTGTCATGTTCTTTAGAAGTAAATGGCATTAAGCCAATCGAAATTTCAAATATGTTAGGTAATGAAGAAATAAAAGTTTACATGATGTTTCTTTCTTACATATTAAAAATAATTAACAACTTAAATAAAGAGTTCCAGTCAGAAAGAGTTCGCTTACCATATTTGTATCAGCAACTTGAAATTAATTTCAAGCTTATTGCTTGTAACTTCATGGATGACAAGTATGTAAAAAGATGTGCATGTTTGAACGATTGTGATACAAATGATAACCGGTACTATTTGCCATTAATGAATGTATATATGGGGAGCGAATCAGAAAAATACTTAAATTCTGACCAATTTTCTGAGTCACAAAAAATTTTAATAAAAGGGCACATACGAAATTTTTACATAGAATTTCTCAATCAATTAAAAACCAGGTTTGATTTTAGCCGAAATGATTTAAAAGTGTTGTCAATTATAACACCTAACAAAATTTTAAATGAAACTAAAGATTCTATTTTAAATCTTTTAAATGAATTTTATTATTTGAAAAGTTGTGACAATGACACAATTGTTACTCAATGGAGTCTTCTTACTTTGTTATCAAATGATCTCAATCAAAACGATGATATTACTTCTTTTTGGGAAAACACAAGTTTAATAAAAAATGGGCTTAATGAATATAGATTTAAGGAATTGACTGATTTTATATTTAATTTAATGTGCCTTCCTCATAGCTCAGCAGCCGCTGAAAGAAAATTTTTTGATTTAAGTTTAATTAAAACCAAACTTAGAAATAAATTAGAATATAAAACATTAAACAACATAATGTTGGCAAAAGAATTGGCTGGTTCCAAAGACCAACATTATGTTTGGTCAGCTAAAGATTATATTAAATAATTTTTTTTCTTATTTCGTTAAAATGTGAAGTAGAATACCTGAAGTAATGTTATGTTTATGTTTTTGTTATGTTATTTTGTTTTTAATATATGAATAAGTGATTATAATTATATATAATATAAAAATATATATGTACTGAATTTTTTTAAGTTTTTATCAATAAAATTCAAAAATGGTAACTTTTGGTAGCTTTTTGGTCAAATTTTGGTAGAAAAAAATTTTTGCCAGTGGCAACCGTGATTTCAAACAACCAAAACTTATAAACTCGTAGAATAGAAAGAATGTAAGAAAAACTTTTACACACAAAACAACAACACGTTTCATGTGTGTGAAGGAACAATTTGTCACAGTTGCTCTTTCAGCTTTTTCTCTGAGAGCAAAAAAAGAAGACCGTTTTTTTTTTTGCAACAAGCAAGACAAACTGCTAAATGTTTAAGACGAAATTACAAGCACATACGAAATAAATAGTTTAGCAGAAAAGTGCGTTTAGGGATCGACAAATGAATGATGAGTGTAATGATGAAGGTGGTGGTGGCTAGATAAAAATAATTTGTGACAGTTTTTCTAACATTTCTTATATGATGCTTTTTTGGTAGGAGGGTGGTAGGACGGTAGGTGTTCTCGCTGCTCAATTACGGTAACAGTTTTTCTTTTTTTTACCGAATTAAGCATTGCGCAACGGTTTGAGCAAAAGAGTAATTGCAAGATTTTTTCTTTTTCTTTCTCTTACTGCCTTGTTTGCCTTAGAAAAGTGCGTGCCTGGCCAATTCATCACGACATCTTGTCATTTGTGGTGTTGCAATTAATTTTTCGCATCAAAAGTTTTAAAAAAACGTGTACATATGTACGTTGATTTTACATTCTCTACTTAAGTTTACAGCCACTTATGATTTTGTAAATTCTTAAAATACTTATTCCAATTTTCTTTTTTTAAAGGTTTTCTTTTAATTTAAATCCAAAAAAAAATTTATGAAATTTTATTTTTCCAAAGTCTAATGCAAGTGTTTTCATTTATGCCACGCAAAACGGCGACATAAAATTGCCAACAAAATCTAAACTGTTATAATGTTAAGTGGCAGCTGTATAGTACTTCTTTAATATTCTCAAACTACAGCCAACTTAGTAATTGCAAAATGTTTAATTTATTTTATTTTTTTTTTTTTTTTTTTAATTTGTTGGCAACATTTTTATCCATTACCTTGATAACGTGTATCCATATACTTCAAACATACATACTCGTATGTGCTACCGTTAACAATTTTTTACGTTACAGTAAATCTGTAATTTTTGAAGCAAACAATCTTTACCCAGACAAGAACTTATGGTGTAAAATTGAAGAAGAAGAAAAAAAATGCATAAATAAGAAGAAAACACCAACAAATTACCGCAACCGCAAATTTTAACGGAGAAGGAAAGAAAATAATGTGACCAACTAACTACTTGCCGAAATTCCTAAACAAAAGGTTTTTGAAGCCAGCATAGCCCAGCATATAGGTGCCATGGTCTAGTGGTTAGTGTGTTGACTTACTAAGACGATAGCGCTGGGTTCAAATCTCAGCTCTGATATCTTGCAAAAGAAATATGAAAAATGTATTTCTTTCGGCGACTATCTCTCAGCAGTCTTCTTGCAAAAGCTCTGGGAGTAATGGATTGCCATGAAAAAGCTTCTCAAATCTGTCGTTCGTAGACGACTTTAAACTGTAGGTCCCGGTACTAATGGATAAAAATTTACACACACAACATGAGTGCTGCGAGAAACTAGGCCCTAACCCTTACACAGGGTTGTAATGGCCAAATATGTCTGTATGTATGACCCCCTAAGCAATCACTGTGGATTTTGGTAATGCTCTTGTGTCACTAACATTAATACCCAGCACATAATGGTGAAAAATACAGTCGAGAATGTACCAAAGATGTGCCGAACAAGATAATTCATTTTAACATCTCTGCATTCGGTTTTTCGCATTCTCATTTTAATATTGTCGCAGGTATCCCAGCACAGCATATACTACATACCTGGTTATCTTGAATACTATTGACAATATCTGTTAAGCAAAACGATGTTGGAAAGATTGCTGTGTTAGCTGGATTGAAACATATTACTGCGCATCAACATCAATTATTCCCAACCTATTACTGTGGGGTAACTGAATTATGATAATTCAATTATCTTTTATCGATGATATATGGAAATAGTAATAGGTTTACAAACCATAACTAAATAGGAAAGTTATGGTTCGTCAAGTTAGACTATTTCTTATCCGACAACACAATACCAGTAAAAAAAAAAATTCTTCCAAATTCGCAGCCTTATTCTTCCGAGCTAAACATAATCAAAAATCTGTGATGTTGGGCCTATGGAAAAGAAAAGTAAATCGACGATAAAGAATTACTAATTCAAGCTATTAAGAGGTCCTGATGTGGGATGTTATCTATGAATAATTTAAAGTCAGTTTATAATTCAATAAAATACCGTGTGTGTGAAGATATTTTATAAAAGGAGCTTGTTCTCTCTTGTGAAATGTCGAAAATTTAATCAATAAACTAAATCTTACTTATTTAGCTAATTATCCAAAACAATCCTGTTTCAGGGTTACGGTCTAGCTCCTCGCAGCACTCAGGTATCCAGTAGTACCAGGATCTACAGTTTAATGCCCACTTCAAACTTGTTCATGGCCACAAATTACTCTCAAAGCTTTTGCCAGAACACTACTAAGAGGTAGTCGCCGAAAGAAATAGTTTTTAATATGTCTTACTTTCAAGATGTCAGAGTTGGGGTTTGTATAGTAAACCGACACACTAACCATTAGACTACG
Organism: Metopia argyrocephala; assembly: GCA_963576795.1. Taxonomy (NCBI): domain Eukaryota; kingdom Metazoa; phylum Arthropoda; class Insecta; order Diptera; family Sarcophagidae; genus Metopia; species Metopia argyrocephala. The sequence goes on from OY756210.1 coordinate 112,403,714, forward strand.
ATGACTATGATCACAGCACTATAGTGTAAGAAAATGTCGAACAAGATAATTCATCTAGATTATCACACAAGTTTTGATTCTTTTGCCGCTGCTTTTCATCATTGTCACAGGTATCCAAGCACAACAGGGTAATTACCGGGGAAATAACGATAAGTCGACGACGTCTGTAGTATAAATTATTACAGCGTTGGCTGGATTATTTAACAACATCCTTTAAAATCTGTACAAGAGAGAAAGTAGTCGTCGTGATCTAGTGTGTTAGCTTACTAAGCTAAGAGCTCCGGGTTCAAATCCCAGCTTTGGCATTTGAAAAAGAAAGAAATAAAAAAAAGTATATTAAGAGCCGAAGACTCGGGTTCGAATCTCCGGAGAGGTGTGATCAATTTAATTTTTTTGGTTTTTATCAGAAAACGCTTTAATTAGATCAAATTTAACTGCAATATTATTTTTTGGTAATTAAAGAAGAAATGATGTCCGTGAAGGAAACAATTGTTCAGTTTGGCTAGTGTACTATTCCTTCACGGACATCATTTCTTCTTTAATTACCAAAAAATAACATTGCAGTTAAATTTGATCTAATTAAAGCGTTTTCTGATAAAAACCAAAAAAAAGTATATTTTTTTCGGCGTCTAACTCTTAGCAGTCTACTGGCATAAGCTTGCTATACTTTTCAAGTCTGTCGTTCAGAGTCGACTTTAAATTGTAGGTCCCAGTACTCATGGATAAAAATTAACACACACAACATGAGTGCTGTAAGAAGCTAGGCCGTAAACCTGAAACAGGATTGTAATAGGCAATTATGTATATATGTATGAAATAGATTCTTTTTCATACGGTTGTTAACTTTAATATGTTGAGCCCATTGCACTTCTTCCACATGGCTAGACATTCTGCCCTTGTGGTGATATCATAACAACTACAGGTGGTTAATTTGGGAATATATAGAGTTTAAAGTTCTTTGGAAAATGTCTTTAGATTGGTTAAAATGTCTAAGACTAACATCTAATCAGCTGTTCTGCGGGGTTGCGAGATATGATATGCACTGAGAGAAGAATTACAATAATTACGAGTTTTGATATGCTTTGTCCAACGACACCAACAGCCCAATTATTTGGAAACAACAACGTTATTGGAAAAGCTGCAACATCACAACGCTCTCGAGAGGCTCGTACACAGAAGTTGCAGAGTGGTAAATACGGGAAGACGTTTAATAAAAACAAAACCTGCAGAGAGACTGCAGGCCAGGCAAGGTCACGGCTTCTGTTGTTTGTTGTTAAGGCACATGGGAAAATTTATATTGATTTTCTTCATGGAATTTAAGAAAAAAATATCGTATTTTGCATCAAGATAAAGCTCCAGCTCACACATTCATTATGGCGATGCGCATAATTAAGTCTTATTCGGGCCGATTAAACCCTTTCGATTTATTTTCTATTACCAAACTTAAAGCATGGCTTGTTATTGGAAAATTTTCCAAAAAGAAAGAGGTGAAGTATGCGATTGATGGCTATTTTATAGAAACTATTGAATATCGCTGGGAAAGTCTATTGGGTTGAAATGAGATTGTATTGAGATATTCAGAACGTTTGTCTCGGTTAATCGTGGACCGCCTTTGCATATCACAGTATTAACAGAAGATGAATGAAGTTTCAAGGCTGCTGAAAGATAGAAACTTAACAAGACCTCATTATCAAAGACAATTACTCTATAGCTGTAACTCAAATTGCTGTCGTTAATACAACGACGTATAAAGCATGGTATTGCCCAAGAGAGGACTTAGGGACTCAAGAAAGACAGTAAAAGACAGCGAAACATTGTGAAACCAAGCCAAAAATCCTGTTATTGACTTTGTTCTTCAAATTATATCAGTATAACATAGTTTTTGAACTGAAAAATGTTTTCTTAACAATTTAACCAAAATCTTTTACGAATTTTTTCTGTTAAAATTTTTGTGAGTGTGTGGTTGCCAACTAAAAGTTCATCATCGTTTCGGTTGCATTAATTTCTTGTTTCCAGCCGCATGCAGTTCCATCAACGATATATTACGCCAGCACAACCATATAAGTTTGTTTATGTTCATACATGTTCTTCTGATCTCTTCTATGTTTAAAGGATAAACTTGAAGTTTTTAATATCTAATGCATAGGTTTGTCATTTTCCTGTTTTTTTTTGCCTTCAGCCCACAACTGACAAATGATAATACATTGCATTATTAGTTATATGTCTGTTCACACTAGCAATGCAATCTTAAGCCAAGCAATTGCAAATATATCCGATTCCTAATTAGGTGGGATATAGAAGAAACTTGGAATTAATTGTTTTGGTTATGACAAGAGAAAGTTAGTCAATCATAATCAGGGGCCTTATTCAGTAATTCTCGTAAGCTAAAATGCTAAAATTTTGGATTTTTAAAACAGGCATGAAGTTTTTAAATTACAATAAGCGTTCCAGAATTCTATTCGTAGCAAATAAGTCCTAAATCAAGTTTATAAATTTTTAGCGATGGATATTTAGCTTAGGAGAGTTACAGAATAAGGTCCCAGCTTTAAAAAGTTTTGGCAGATTTCCTATAATTTCTGGGCTAAATGTCTACCTTCATATATAGTGTTCAATTAATTAAACCTTCAGTGTCAACACTTTGTTAGAGAAAATTAAAAAAAAAAGGAAAAAAGAAAACTTTCTCTATTTTATGCGTAGCGCCAGCAAACAAAAATTAATGAAGTTTCAACTTTTGCTTCTTCATTTCTTCTTTTTTTCCTCAATCATTAGATTTTTCTTCGTCTTTTTTTCTTTCCTTCCCTCGTCTACCACCCTTAATAGCAAACATTTGCCACAAGAACAACTCTTTGTTGGTGAAAAATAATGCTGTGCCTTGAAACTTTTCAATGTGTTGCATCATCCTCCATCATTCTTTTCTCTGGTTCTTTTTCTTATTTCATTGCTTTTGCACTACTAAAACTAAAGCTGAAGCTGTAGAGTGTTCGACTTGTAATATTAAATTTAAGTTTGTTCGTTAAAATATACCTTTTTTTATAGCTACGATCTGTGAGATACTCATACTTGTGTAGCCGTCTTTTGGTGGAAAATAAGCAAAGAAATAATACTTCATCGTCAACATCTTCGACAGATAAAGTTTAATAGCAGAAGCATAAGATGGAAAAGAAAAAAAAAGAGAAAAAAAAAAGAAAATTAAAAATGGGAACAATTTATAAAATAAACTGCATGATAGATAAGTTTCCACAACAATTTTTGATTTTTGGCTTAAATTAAGGAATAATTTCAAGAAGAAATCCTTTTAATTTATTTTAACAAAAGCAAAAGCATTTAATTGAGTAGCAATAGTTGAAGACCAAAATAACAACATTTCAAATGCTTTCTTACTGTGGCTTAACTCTGTTCCTATTCTTTTGTGGTTTGGCTTTAATATGGAAAAGAAGGAACATATTTTTTACTTTTTCTCTGAGAAAGCTTATATTCTTTTTATATCCATTTCTAAAAAGAAAAAATATATCAAATCCATAAAGTTATGAATAATATCTCTCAAAGTCAAATAAAATTTTCCATTTCAAGAGAAAAATTTATGTAAAAATGCAAGAAAGTAATAGAAAGACCCACACAAAAAAAAAAGACGAAAATCAAACAGAGAAAAATTACACCTTTTAATCAGGATAATACGTTATTACTGAAGTCATACTATAAAACAAAAAAAAAAAAAGGAAAAGGCGATTGCAGTAGATTTTCAGTACATTTAACATTTCAATCTATAATCAATCAATTTTATGAGCGGTGAAAGACTTACAGCATATTGATAGATAGAAGCAGACCGCAGGCTAAAGATAGGAATGAATCGTGCATGGACGAATACCTAAAACGAGTAATTTGGGTGTTTATAACACATTTGTTTGTTTTACGTCCACCTTACGTTATGTGACGTACATATCGTTCACGGCGCAATTATCATAAGGTGCCTTTGAGATTACAACAAGTAAAACAGTAACAAAAACAACACAGCATTTTGATGCTTGTTAGGGTAGTTAACTGTCAAAAAAATCAAAACAAAAAGAATGAAAACAAAAACAATGTACATAAAACAAAGCAAAAATTGACAACTATATTCACAAATTGGCTGAAAAAAAAAAGTAGCTCAGCTTCCATGTCAAATGCACCTTATAATCAATACGCCATGATATCGTTGTAGTGTCAACACACAGTATTGCCATTCTGCAATATATACGGTTACGTTGACTAATCGTAAACAAACAAAATAATAAAGAATAGCAGTCTAATTCATAATAACTATTTAATTTAGGTTTTATCCACACATTTGTTATGAGACGTTATCTGTCTTATAAGCTCAAAATAAAAAATCTTATTCATAAACGTTTCATATGAGCAAATTAACTAGTAAACGATTTTAATGTCATGCTGGCAATACCATGATGTTATTTCAGCGTAGTGATGCACAATAAAAGATATCGGTTACTTCGGTAATTTTTTAATATTCATAAAAATAATGTAATAGTAAAACAATTATACATAAAATAGATGTGATTGAAGTAATACTTATTTACTGCTGTTAAAAAATAACTAAAATAAACTGAAAAAATAAAAACAAAAATTTCCTTTCAAGCACAATTTTTTAATTCATGAATAAAGTAATCGAATACTACTATTCTCTTTTTTGGTTTATGCATCACTATTCTGTTTACAATTTTTTATATCAAAATTTGGTAAAATAGAATTGTAAACTGGAGAGAAAAAGAAAGAGAGATTTACATTCGTAACTTCTACAGGCACTGATGAGAGAGCCTGTAAAGGAAAGTGATGGGATATGTAATACAAAATAAAAACAATTTTTTGGCCTTTTATAAATTTTATTTTGTACAGAGACTGCAATCATTTGCTATTATACGAAAATTTTTAATTATATGAATTTATATATGTACATATTGTATATCTATACTTGCAACTATATAAGAAATATTTTTATTGTAATTCTATATTATTCCACTTTTATTTATACAATATCCAATCTAACTCACAAATGTCGTGTTATTGTACGGTTAAAATACCCAGAAACCTACAATAAAAATTTCTTATTTATAAATGGTTTATGAGAGCGTTATGACACTGTTTCTTGTTTATGAATACAAAATTAAGAGATTTTGCTTATAAGGCTCTTATAAGCACGTTTTATCTCATTATGAATTAGACTGTAGAAATTTATATTTTTGGAAGTGGGTTTATAATTTAAAACTAAAAGCTAAAAAGAATATACAAAAATGTATGGATCGGTGTAAATATAATTTCATTATGAATATCAGAATTATTTATTGTATTTTATTGAATTTTTGTAGTCGCCGTGGTCTAGTGGTTATTGTGTTGGCCGGGTTCAAATCTCAGCTCTGACATTTTGAAAAAAAAAAGAAATATGAATAAATTATTTCTTTCGACGATTAACTCTCAGTAGTCTTCTGGCAAAAGCTCTGAGACTTAGCTGATTGCCATGAAAAAGCTTCTCAAATCTGTCGTTCGGAGTCGACATTAAACTGTAGGTCCCGGTACTCATGGATAAAAAACTGACACACATAACATGAGAGGTGCGAGAAGCTAGGCCGTAACCCTGACACAGGGTTGTAATGGCCAATTAGGTATGTATGTATGTATGTATGTATGTATGTATTGAATTTTTGTGGATGAAAATAAGTTTACGTTCGTTTTGCTTTTGTTACTTTTCACCAGAAAGTCGTGTTACAAAATCCAAGACAATCTGTCAGTTGTCGCGTTTTTTACACTGAAGAATTGGATACGCTTTATATAAACGCAAATACGTTTCATATTTATACGTGCGTTATAGGCAACAACAAGTCGTAACATTTGCAATTGGGATCTTAGGCCGGATATTGAACTTCTGGGTGGTTCTTAGAAGGTAACGACCATGCATAGGCATCACTGGGAACAATTCGTACTGGCCCTTCTAAGTGTGTTAATGTGATTGCGCATTTACTTTTAATCAGTTTTTTGCAAAACTTTCGACTGAACAACACTATTCCCAGACTTGACCAATTTAAAATTATTTTAATGTATTATTTTATAGGCACTTCGGGCTGAGGTTTTTTAACCAGATTGGAATGGAATCGAGAGAATCTTCTATGGGATTATGTATATGATTGTATACCGAAGAATAAAAGATAAATTATTGTGTTGTTTTCTCTGTTAAGGGCAATTTGAATTAAAACTACATTCTTTTCGCCAACTCTAGTGTTGTATTTGCATTTGCATGGATGGCCAGGTGGCTCTCCTTGTATAGTGTAGGGGTGCACAGAACGCTCTGTGCTTTTTCTCTGGGATGACACTAATTTCGTTTCCAGTAATCAGGGGTACGAAGGGAATTAACGGTCGGATGGCTAGGCTGGTAAAGCTTTGGCCCAGTGTCCAATAGAGTTTTTAAAAAGGAGTATCGTCGCCGTGGTCTAGTGGTTAGTGTTTTGTCTTACTAAGACTTAAGCTCCGGATTCAGTCCCCAGCTCTAACATTTTAAAAAATAAAAAAGAAATATGAAAAAAATATTTCGTTCAGCGACTACCACTCAGCAGTCTTTTGGCAAAACTCTGAGAGTAACTAATTGACATGAACTAGCTTCTCAAGCAGTGATGTCAGATTAGGGGATTTATCCCCAAATTGGGGATTTTTTTCTGAAATGGGGATAAAAAAATTCATTTGGGGATGGGGATTTTTTTGGGGATTATCGACAAGTTTTTGGCCATTTTTAAAATTTGTTCGCTTGCTTAATTATATATCATTAACACGATGAAAAAATTTTAATTTTCAAATCTTGCTTATAAACTTGTTTAAAACTCGTAAGTACTTTCATATAAAATTTTTGCAATGAGTGCTCTTGGTTTGATTTATTTTCTCATGTATATAATAACATCCCCATATTATTATGTTTTCGCCACCTTCTTTAATGGTTTTTATTGAGGAGGTATTCAGTATTAGAGGGTCTTTTTACAGCTAAATTACTTCTTTCGTAGATAAACAAACTAATTTTAGTTTCGTCCGACCACAATTACTTCTCCACTTATACTTTATTTTTTCCATAATATGGCACAGGACATTTATTTAGAATTGAGGTAAAATAGATGCTGTATACTATACAAATATTTCAAACGACATCATGATGTCTTATGCTAAATATAAAATGGCACGGCGATCAGTATTTCAACAAAATAACGACCCGAACAACACATCGAAGCGAGCAAAATATTGGTTTAAAAAGAATGTCGTCAAGATTTTAAGTTGATCTGCACAATCTCCAAATTTAAAATCTACATATCAAACATATATACATACATAAATGAAAATTATTGATGCACTTTGTGTGGGGATTTTTGAGGATATAAATTTCTAAATTGGGGATAAAAATTGAAAACCATCTGACAACCCTGTTCTCAAGTCTGTCGTTCGGAGTGGACTTTAAACTGTAGTCCCCGGTACTCATGGATAAAAAACTGACACACATAAAATAAGTGCTGCGCGAAGCTAGGCCGTAACCCTGACACAGGGTTGTAATGGCCAATTATGTATGTATGTATAGGATTTTTTTCTTTCAGTATTTGCAGTTTTAGCCCTAATTAAGTAGTTGTAGTATGACAACCTTGAACTCTAGGGAGACAACCTTAAACTTCTAGTTTAAAACTAAAATTTTGTCTATATATGTAAGTCATTCAATTAAGTTTTCTTTCTAAAAGATTTGTTTTATTCAACTTTTGAAATATGAAACGTTTAATAATTGAATCCCCATACAAATGTTTATGTGCTGCCATTGCTAGGCATTTAACAGTCTGTAATTTATTTAATTTAAAATTACAAAAAATAAAAATTTTATATGAAAAAACGTTAAACAATTAAAATTTTAACGATCAATTGTAACAACATTAGTGTGATAACATTTAACACGCACTGCCTCATTTTCAGAAAAACAAACAGTTGGTAGCAGAAATATTGAAACACAGAAAAAAAGAAAGAAAGAAAAAACTAAACTGAAATTGAGACAACCAGCCATAATACATTTTTCAACCCTCCATATAATCAAAAGAAATTCTATCTTTTAACGGTCTAATAACTCAATAAAAAAAATGATTAGCAAAAATATACAAATATTTCCTGGTTTTGGAATACGATATGACTGTGCAAAAAAGACTGCACATATGAATGGGCGTTTTATTTATGTCACCCACTGTCTTTTGTTTCCACACGCATAAGTAAATATGTGGGGAAATGTAACAGTTCATTACAGTAAATTGTTATGGTGATTGTATAACAATTGTTATATTTTTCTTTTTTTTTTTGTTTCAAAATATTTATAAAAGAAAAACAAAAAACACAAAAATAAATTTTAAATTCATAACTTAACAACAGTAAAGTATTAATTATTGCATTATCAATGTAATTACGTTTAAATGAAAGCAAGACTCTTGAAAATACAAAAAAAAAATTGAGAAAAAAAAGCAAGAAAATTTTAAACGAAACTCTTATTTGGTAATGTTTAGAAAGACTGACTGTATAAAGACTTGAACTTGTGAAATTTCAAAAAAAGAAACACAATTCATTCACCCATTCATTCATTCACGGCTCTAACATTTACAATTCGTTTCATTCATAAGGTTTTTAATAAAACGAACGACCAACATTACAAAATCATCATCATTATGAAGATTATGAATAAATAACACAAAAGATTCGTTTGATAAAAAACGAAATATGAAATGTAAAGATGAGAGGAATGGTTGATGCTCTATGAATGGTACGATTATTCATTACTACCAGTACTGCAATTAGCCATAATGTTGTTGCCACTGAAGTTGTTGCAGTTGCTAATGCTGCAAAACAAAACAAACCATTCAAATAAACGAAACGTGCAATTATTGTTTATGCCGACTGCGTGAAAACAAATCTTGAAAAAAAAACTTAAAATAACACATTTTCAGCTATGCCAAGTTTTGTGTTTAAAAATTAAAAATACAAACAAATTGTTTACATGCATGCACCCTACATAGAGTCAAAAGCCGTTTAATGAAATAAAATTCAAATTATTTTGTATTGCATGTCTAACCGAAAAATGAAATTTTTATTTTTTCCCTAAAAGCACTAATATTTGCTATATAACGCCATAATTGTGAAAGTAGTCTAAGTCAATATTTAAAAAAAAGTTTGTTAGTTATGTTACAACACATTATTTTGGGCTAAATTTGTCAAAGTATTCTTACAAAATTGTCAACAATTAGCCACAAAATGAAAGTGGTTGTAATTTCAATATTACATATATGGAGTTCATTTAGTATTAATTATGAAAATGGTCTAAGTCAAAAATTGAAAAAAAACTACATACACATACTACATATACATACATACATACATAACTGGCCTTTACAACCCTGTGTCAGGATTACGGCTTAGCTTCTCGCAGCACTCATGTTTTGTTTGTAAATTTTTATTCATGAGTACCGGGACCTACAATTTGATTTCGGCTCCGAACGAAAGATTTAAGAAGCTTGTTCATGGCAATTAGTTACACTTAGAGGTTTTACCAGAAGACTGCTGGGAAGTAGTCGCAGAAAGAATAGAATAGAGTCCACCTTCTACAAAATTGCATCTTTTAAAGCATAAGTATTGGGTTGGCAACAAAGTAAATGCGGATTTTACTCATGGATGGCATTAGTTGAATTTTTAGGTTAGATGACGTAATTGAAATATCAAATACATTTTGTTATTTGATAGTCGGTACTTCAGCTGTCAATCAGTAAAAAAAAAATTTTTATCGGTGGCGTGGTTTTTGTTTGGTGTCTGTTGAAAAATGGAAAATCAAAAGGAACATTTTCGTCATATTTTGCTTTTTTATTTCTGAAAAGGAAAGTTACATGCTGTTTATGGTGACAAAGCGTTAAAACAACGTCAGTGTCAAAATTGGTTTGCCAAATTTCGTTCTGGTGATTTTTCACTGAAAGATGAAAAACGCTCCGGTCGTCCAGTTGAAGTGGACGACGACCAAATCAAAGCAATAATTGATTCGGATCGTCACAGTACAACACGTGAGATTGCAAGGAAGCTTCTTGTATCACATACATGCATTGAGAATCGCGTAAAGTAACTTGGCTATGGTCGAAAACTTGATGTATAGGTTCCTCATGAACTGAAAGAAATTCATTTAACACAATGCATTCACATCTGCGATTTGCTAACTAAACGTTATGAAAACGATCCATTTTTAAAACGATTGATAACTGGTAATGAATAATGGGTTCTTTACAACAATGTCAATCGGAAAAGATCGTGGAGCAAGCCAGGTGAACCATCGCAAACAACATCAAAAATTGATATTCATCAAAAGAAAGTTCTGTTATCAGTTTGGTGGGATTACAAAGGAATTGTCTATTTCGAACTTTTACCATCCAATCGAACGATAAATTCAGATGTTGAACATTGAACAACTAACAAAATTAAATAATGCAGTTAAAGAAAAGCGGTCCGAATGGGCAAATCGAAAATGTGTTGTATTCCATTATGACAATGCAAGGCCACACACATCTTTGGCCACTCTGCAAAAATTATTGGAGCTTGGTTGGGATGTTTTGCCACATCCACCATATAGTCCAGACCTTGCACCATCTGATTACTTTTTGTTTCGATCTTTGCAAAACTCCTTGAATGGTAAAAATTTCAATAATGAGGATGATGTCAAATCGTACCTTGTTCAGTTTTTTTCTCATAAAAACCAGAAGTTTTATGAACGTGGAATTATGATGCTGCCTGAAAGATGGCAAAAGATCATTGCTCAAAATGGGCAATACATTACATAATAAAGTTATTTCGTTCCATGAAAAAATTGACTTTTATTTTTTTAAAAAAATCCGCAATTACTTAGTTGCCAACCCAATAGAATTTTGTAGGGCATTTTCAATATCTTTAAAGCATACTTAGACATATATTTTTTCGTTACACTTTCAATGTGTTAAGAAATATTTAAGACAAATAAAAATGTACTTTATTTGTCATAATTGCCTAACGCAGGGATGAGCAACACGCGGCCCGCGGGCCACTTGCGGCTCTTTCAACCTATTTATGCGGCCCGCCAAACAAATATTGCTGCTTCTCAAAAATACACATAATATATAGACACATTAATTAACGAATTTCAATTACGAAGAAACTGAGAAGAGAAATGTTTTCCTAACCATTAATTATCGATGTGGATACAGTTCCCGAAGACTTTCAAAGGGAAGTGATGGACATGCAAAATAATACTGATGTAAAAAATGTATTTCTCTCAGTAAACATCGAGAATGTTTATAAATCCGACCACCGACCAATTACCACCGATCAAGACTGAGTAATGCACGATTAGAAACTTGTGTATGTGTACCTACCTCATCAATTCCGGCTGATATTGATCAGGTTGTATCGAAAAAACAGTGCCAAATTTCTCATTAAAATTTCAAGCAAATATTTTTTTTTTGCATTAAATTTTATATTTTTTTTATTCTAATTTTTATTATAAATAGAGTTTTGTAAATTATTAGTATTTATGTGCGGCCCGCCAAAAAATTTTAAAATTTATAAGTGGCCCGTTGATTAAAAAGGTTGCTCACCCCTGGCCTAACGGAGTTCCAGTACATTCGCGCACAAATAACGTAAATGTACAACAAAACAAAAAAAAAAGGAACGTTATGTACTATTTTCTCTAACTTTTCAATTTAAAACACATGATGTCTATGTTTAAAGAAAATAGTACCATCAGGAATTATAATAAAAAATAAAGATAAAGAATGCACAAAAACAATCCAGCTGAGATGAAAAGAAAACTCTGTTTAAAGCTAAACATTGCTAATAACACTAAATTCAAAGACAAATCGGTATTAAAAACAGCAACAATGGCATTAGAAAACGTTGTAATAGAAAAGTTGGTAAAAAGCAAGCAGGCGAGCACACTGGCAGTCAGGCAAGTAAAGGCAATTTCAATTTAAACTGAATGCAGAAATGTTAAAACTAACAAATAATAAAAGAAGTGCGCTTAAGGGGGGAAGTAATAAAAAAGAAGTAACAGAGAAGACGTAATAAAAAATAAAAAAACAAAGATTGAAATGAAATAGACAAACAACCAACCTCTATTGCAGTCACAGTCATGGTCGTTGACTAAACGTGTCAATTTAGCAATTGTCATTTTGGTCTAAAGAAAGACGATGTTGTTTTTGCAAAAAGAAAAAAAAAATTGAAAAAAAGCAATCTGACGATGGCTATGACATTTATAATGGCATGTATTTGTTTTGCTGTTATTGCATATATACCTCTAGAGCGTAAACCCACTGTGCCATAGAAATTGTTGTTGTTGCAAAAAGCTTAAAAGTTATGGCAAATAGTGGCTTAGAACGTAAGAAATTAAGAAAGTTACTCTGCTGCTGCATTAATTTTAAAATTATTTTTATTAAAGACTTTTTTCTCTCGCTCTCTCTCTCTCTCTTCTATTTATTAATAGAAAAATTCCCAGTGAGAAAATGTTGCAAATTTATTTAGTACTCGTAGTTAAGCTTTAATAAGAAAAGTAGTAGGAAGACAATTTAGTGAAGGGAAGTTTTTATTTTTTTTTTTTTTTTTTTTGTTTTTCGTCGTTGCAATAAATTTAAAAATGACATTTGTCATGCTTGCCATAGTCGTTAATATGCTTCATATTTAAACAAATTTAAAAGTAAGACTTTCATTTTAAATACAATTTCTTATTTTCCCAAAAGCAATTTGTTTTAGTCAAAATTAAAGAGACAGTTCACTGAGAAATCGTTAAAAATTTTTTAACCCATAATTTAATAATTTATTTTTCAAAATGCCACATAAAGCAGTCAAAAATATACATATTTATATATAAAATCTTTACTTGTTCACATCAGAATCATGCACACCCCAGTAGTTTTAATAATTAAAAAAAAAATAATTATATAAGGTATCCCCAAATATTAAGGCAGTTTTACAGTCAGTTGTTGGCAACCCCTGAAAAACTGTCTTTTATATTTAATTTCAATTTTGCCTAAATTTTGGAACACCCTTTATAAATAAATATACCAGAGTTATAAATTAAATTAAAGATTGTTTTAATGTCTGTATTCTTCTATCAAAAGTACTTGCCTTTAGAGTTTTGTAGCTCATGAACGAACTAGTTCAACTCTTTTAGTTCAGTAGTTCATGTTTCTTTCTTTCTTTCTTGTGAATCCACGTTTCTTTTCGCTCATCTTTCTTATTAGTTCGTTCCCTTTCTTTCTTGAATCTTTTTTATTCTTTGACATTTCATGTTGAAGGTACATACTAATTGGTAATGCCAGCTGCAAATAATATACGTAGCTGCCAGAAACTTTATAGGACGTTACATTTACATAAAAGGGAATTATATTTATTTTTTACTGTCGAATTTGAATAAAAATTAGCATTTTTAATAAAATATTTTAAATAATTAGATAATAACCAAACTTGCAATTACAATAATTATAAATTCGTGCATGTATGTACATACATGAGTAATTTTTGTGATCGAAAATAAAATTGTATATTAATTACAAAATTCTTTAAATATTTCTGTAAGGCTAAAATTAATTTGTATACCTGAATTTCACTAAAGTATCATAATTGATAACCGATTACTGTAAAACAAAATCGATTGAGTTTGAATTTAAAGGCAAACTACGTATACAAAAGCAACGTATACAATTGATGCCCACAACATGAGCAGTACCAGTGAAAAAAAGTTCAATATGATTCAAATGAAAATATTGAACTAAATGAGCTATTGAACTAAGTGAGCTATTGAACTAAATGAGCGACATACTTCATAAAAGTGAGCTGAACTAAGAAGAGCGCTCATTCAAAAGAGCTAAAAAACCCAAGACTAGTAGCCTTGTTCCAACTAAAATGTTTCAATAAAAAGAATGTTGTAGTATGTTCTCATTGCATGCAACAACGTTTTCTTAAATCTCATATTAAGTCATATAAGGTTATATCCTTTTATAATATAAAACTTGGTTTTTAACTCAATAAAAAAATTTCTTTTTTGATTTAACAGGTAACGTGGCTTTAAATTAACGTTTTTAAAGAAACTTTAATTAGCCACTTGAGAGCAAATTAAAATCACGAAACGATAATAAAAGTTTTTCTTTTATATTTTAAGTAAAATTTCTATTTGATTGTAAAATTGTTTTTTTTTTTTTTTTTCAAAAAGTCAAATTCATATCATTTCGATCAAACCCATATACTACTAAAGATACTTTGGCTTTAATTTTAAAATTAAGAACTTGAGTTTATTGCTTAATATCTCACATTTGACCATTACACACTGCTTTCGATAACAACTAATTGTCTTCCCATCAATCAATGTAATTTAAAGCGTAATTCCTATTCTATTAAACACATAATTTCAAACATTCAATAACATTGTATTTTAGGAAGTAACCATGGCTGCTCGTATATTTACATGTACATCTGTATGTACATTAATACGAGTAGAGAAATACTACATCAAAAACGAATAAAGAATATTCAAATTAGCTTCTACATAGAAATGCAAATTATATTGAAAAGAAAATATAGCACAAGTAGTAATAAACCAGTGTGTAGAGAATACATAATAGGGATTAATAGTGAATACAAAATAAGGAGGATCCAAATCTCAATTAAAGTTATTATTCTCAGGAGAAATTAATGGGAAAATATCGATCCAATTTTAAATTTAACACCTAATTATAAATTCGGCCTTTTGAATTCTTTACAAAATTAATCTGGTAAAGACCCTATTCAGACAGCAAAGTTTACTCGAGTCGGATTTTAATTATAACTAGCCTAATCCTGGCGTGCTTCGTTAAATTTGTCCATATTTTTCGTCTGATGATTTTTAGTGTTTACGAAGTTATTCAGACCAAATTTAGAGACTTTAGCTGTAACCGATCTCAATAGTTAGTTTGTGTGGAAGGTAATAAGCACACTTGTCTGCCCTTTTTCCTACTTATGATTTTTTTTTTTTACGAAATCAGTCACACCAAATTCAGAAACTTTAGCTTCAACACTTCTCAAGACATAAAGAATTTAATATTTAATTTGTATGAGAGGTACCACGCCCACTTGTCCGATTATTTTTTGTTTTTTTTTAAGACCAATACTCAGGGGGAAAAGCCTACTCATGCAGTGCATTGTATTGGAATGTGAAGATTGTTGATAGAAGGTTTTTTTTCATAGATGTTTTTTGTTGATGAAACAAGTTGCTGTAAATTTGTCCACTCAAGAGCCAGTGTTATACCTTCAACCTCGAATGATCAAACAGCAATTATTTCATCTGTCGGTGGATGTTTAAATGTGAATGGTGAACGTCTTCAGTAGATTAGCTGTTATCTTCCCAGAAGGTGGCGCTGACCTCCTGATCATTGGTTTCTAGTGGAATGGATTATGCCCACTTCCGGACTAATAATTTTCTTTGAGCGTGAAGGCGTGCAGACCAAATTTGAAAACTTAAGCTTTAACCGTTCTCAAGCTATACTACTCCTATTTGTCCGATTATGAAAAATTTCTGACTGATGAGTTGCCTTGACCATGAAGTCATTTAGACTAAGTTTAGAAATTTTAGCTTCAATCACCAACATTGTTTATACATTCGAAAAACATATGAAGGCCATTATGTGTGGAATACATGTAACATCATTCAAATATTCGCTATGGCTTCTCTGGATGGAGCCCATTTAATTTTTTGTTACTTTGGCTCATAAATCAGATTGCATGACCTTGACCTAGACCGCTGTACATTGTGGCTTATTACCATACAGGTGCCACTTAAGAAAACACTACAAGAAAAATCTTAATGGGGTTAAATCGCACGATTTCGGTGGCCTCTCACATAACCTCCAATGTGGCTTAAGTTGGCCATCCGAGTCAAGCGAAAAGAAGTTGGTAATCATCTACTTATTTTGAAAGTGGTGACCTAGCCAATGAAATTTTCAAACCCCAATCCACATCAAACACTATTTTGGGATGTTTTGAATTCGACAATTTTGTTTGTTCACGTCTTTGTTCGTCCAGAAATAGGTCTCATGACTGAAAATGGTTTTTCGGTGAATATTTGTTTCTATACTTTGCCTGAACAGAACACCCTTAGTGGTTAAAGCGCTAGCACATAAACTCAAACGGCAGAGGTTTGAATCCCAGCAAAGGTGAAAAATGAAAAAGTTAGTTTACAGTTTTTTCTAAATTATAAGAAGTCCATCTACAAAGTAACCGCTCCCTGACATTCCACTCTATTCCACCTTAACCTTTGATAAGTAGCGGAAGTAGCGGAAAATAGCTAAAAACCTACTTAGCGAAGGCACTCACCCCAATCAACATGCAACGATGGGGCAATTGCTGTTGATCATACAAGAGTGAAGGTATAACACTGGTCTTTGAATGATCAATTCACAGCAATTTGGCTCATTCCTAAGGCGCTTAATAATATAAGAAAAACAATATATATGTTCTGATGTCATAATGTGCTGTCCTTTCCACAAAAATGCCAATACAATGCACAGCATTTAGTAGGTGTTTACCTCTAAGTATTAGTCTCAATAAAAAAAAAAGTTCAAAAGAATATTTAATATAGGCTTTGCAGCAATGAGTGATTACCTCTATAGTTTTTTTTTCTGTGTGTACCTCCTACTCTAACGTCTGTTGTTCTTTGACTGCAATCAATAGAAAAAAATGTAGAATGGAGTATACGCAGTAACATTTATTCCTGTGCTTGTTACTTCAAGGACTGTGTGGCATCAGTTTATCAGCTGCTGCAAGAGACTGAAACTTCTAAAGATCCTCTGCCACAGTATTTCTAAATTCTAGTGTCAAACACTCGACTATCGTCCAGTAAAGTGTCATTGGACTATTGAATCTAAAGCGCACAAATTAAATTTGCCCTTTCTTTCATTTTCTCTGTCTACTCGTATATCCAGGTCAAACTGGTTTTCAACAATAAAGGTACCTTTCTTCAATGGCTAATTTCTACATTTTTGTGGTCTTGGTGTGCTATACAATTGTGCAGAAGACACTCCTAAATAAATATCGACACGGAATCCAATCTTGTTTCACCATAAAAATATTTGCTGGAAAAAAGAAATTGTTTTAAATCTTAAACTTTTTATGCAAGTAATTCTTTTTTTTTTTTTTTTGCATATAAATGTAGAATCCTACTACTATACTATATGAATACGTTCATTCCACTGTCGTATAGACTGCAGTGTGATATACAAAATAATTTGCTTCAATTATGATTGACACAGATTTGGCGTAAAACATAAAATTGAAATCAATCACTGTTTTATGCATTTATGCATCATGATACAAAAAAAAAACAAACGCTACTCTTATTTTTGTTACAGCTTTAAGAGTAGTTTTATTTTCAGATCATGTTTAAATACATTTTTGTAGCGATTTTTTTCAGTTTTTTTAAAAATTATAAAGTTTTATTTTTGGCTTCAATTATTAAAAAAAAAACAATTAGTTTTTTAACTGTGGCTAAAAATAATTGAAAAATCAATTTTAAATTTAGATCCTTCAAAAATATTTAATGGATGTAAGTTGTAAATTTCGCAATAGATAGTTGAGTACATTACAGTCGAACATGATTATAATGAGCACATTGAACTGCACAAACTTCTTGTTAGTTCATGATAAGTCATGATAAGTTGGCAATATAAACTGCCACGCCGTTATATGTATATTCAGCAATAAGTAGTAGCCGTGGTCTAGTGGTTAGTGTGTTGGCTTACTAAGACGATAGCACCGGGTTCAAATATCAGCTCTGAAATCTTGAAAAAAAAGAAATATGAAAAAAATATTTCTTTCGGCGACTACCTCTCAGCTCATGGATAAAAATTTACACACACAACATGAGTGCTGTGAGAAGCTGGGCCGTAACCCTGACACAGGGTTGTAATGGCCAATTATGTATGTATGTATGTATGTTGTCAACTTTCAGATTTCAAAAAAAAAAGCTAAAGTCAAAAAAACGGGTGTTTTGCAGAATAGAGAACTAAATTTTTCTTTTGTATTTTTATTCAAGACCGTTCTCTGCTGGTAATCGAACAAACAACCCTAGCACTAGCATTCTAGAACATACCCTTTAGACCACTAGGCTACCCTAAATTTTTTTTAATACTTAATTTTAGTTAAAAAAAATGTTAAATGAACTTAGTATTATGACAGTGAAAAGGCAATATCCACTATCGATTCTTCAGAAAATTTGGCCTCAGATTGTGTAATTTATGTCACGGTGTTCTTTTTACGGTTAAAAAAACATTTTTTATTAATTAAGATTCTCAAAATTTCAAAATGTTTATGCAGTCTGTTGAATTTAAAGTTGTGTATTTAAATTTACATTTACATTATTATTATTAGCCTGAATCCGGTGTGCTTCGCTACACCTATCACTATCATTTGTCCACATTTTTGGACTGATAATTTTTAGTGATTACGAAATCAATCACACCAAATTCAGAAATTTAGCTTTAACACTTTTCGAGATATAAAGAACTCAGTATTTAGCTTGTATAATAGGTACCACGCCCACTTGTTCAATCCTGCCTATTTTCTGACTGATGATTTTCCCCAACTCCAAAGAAGTTCAGACCTAAGTAAGAAATTTTAGCTTTAACCATTCTCAAGATATACCAAAAATAATATTAGGTTTGTATAACAGGTACCACGCCCCCTTTTTCGACTGTACCCACTTTCTTATTGATGATTTTTTGCCTTAACCATTAAGTCATTAAGACTATGTTTAGAAACTTTAGCTTTAACCGTTCTCAATATATACAAAATTTACTATTTTCTTTGTCACATGAGAGGTAACACGCTCAGGTCCAATTTAAAAAAAACATACTATGTTGCACTTTCAGTCGTTAAAGTAATCTATGTTTTTATTTAAAAAATATATATATTTTGGTGTCACCAACAAATAACAAAAGATCACTAAACTCTAAAACAACAAGCATTCGGCATTAGGATAGGATAGGAGGAAGTGGCAGCCTCGTAATGACAGGCATTCGGCATTAACTCAATAAAGTTTTCGCATCGAATATTTTTAAAAGCACTAAAAGCAGTGCTTAAAGTTGACAACGCTAATGTGTATGTCTACTAGAAATTGAAACATTGTTAAAAACACAAACCAATAAAAAAAAAATATTTTAATAATTTTATTATTGCCTACGTTTTATTATTTTTCGGAAAATTTATAGAAAAAATAAAACATAAACGAAATACGAGTATGTTTGTATGTATGTTCTTGGATTCAATCACAAAAACAGACCGCCATTAGACTTAAAATGTAATAAAAATCTTGTTAAACAATTACTAATAAAAAAATCCTAAATGACTATTAACTTGTTTCGCAATCTCATAAAAAAAAACATGTAAAAAATGAAAACGAAATAGAAAAAAAATCTTGACAAAATAAAAAACCGCATTTAATAAAATAATCATAAAAAAGCAGAATAAAAATGCATGTTTGGAAAAAAAAAGAAAGAAAAACGAAGAGATACACAACAACAATAAAAAGCGCTTTATTTTATGAGATCACGTTCTAAACTATACGTGAAATATAACTACAACGAAATAACTGATGGTTTTTCTACTATTGCGAACATGGCTGAGAAAGAAGATAGATGACTGGGCTGGCTGGTTGGTCGATTGGTTGGTTGGTTGGTTGTTTGTTGAATGGATGGATGCAGCATGAATGACTAAAATGTTGTCTAGTTGAGGGATGAATGAATGAATGAATGAACAAATGGTTAAGGATACGAAGGATGTGGTATATATATGTTCATGCATATTGAATGTGTACATGGTATGTGCATGTATGCATGAGATGATAAACGCAGATTGTTGGTGTAAAAAGAAAACAACATATGGAATTTAAGAGTGTAATTTTATATACATATGGATACAAACATACATATATATATGAATATAAATGAATTATTTCACAAGCACACACACTTTAATAAAATAAAATAAAAATGTTTATTAAAAAAAAAGAAATATTGTATAACTATTATAATAGTTTGAAGATCCTAAAACTGAATTCCAATTAGAAATTCAGAAATATAAATAAATAATTGTTAAGAAAAAATCATCATTTTCTTCTTTGATTATCAAAAAATCATTGCGAAGAACAAAAATCTAAATTCTTCATAGCATTTAACTTTGATCTACTAATTAAAGAGGTTCTGACAAAACAAAATCTACTCAACTCTTACTGGGATTCGAACCCGGCTTGCTAGACAATATAATAACAGTGTTATACGCTTGCCTTAGCGATGCCCTCAAACCACCACGGCTACTGTCGTACATATCGTCGATGTTGACTATTGTGGCTAAAATGAAATAAGAGGGTAAAAACAAAAAAAGTTGTAATTCTGATTCATCCAAATAGGATTACAATTACAATAAAGAGCAATGATGGGGAGAAAAATGGAATCTATCATACGATTGTGTTTGAAACTACTTCGGTTAACTCATTACAAGTGTATGCACATAGAGGAAAGGAAATATATAATTCCAATATATGATTTCTGCAAAAGTGTGGGTTCCATAGTTGATGTTTAGTCATGAATATGTACAGAATACGAAGAACTCTGATGAGACTACCGTAGCTGGAGTCGAAAACATGTTCAGTTTGGCTTGTGTACATTTCAAATTCTCTACATCATGATCTCTACGGCCAGCTGAATTACACCTTTGCTTGCATCAAATTTTCCATCCCGCAGTACAAGTCTTTTAATAAAAGCCAGAGGTGGATTGCTCTAATTAAATGCCAGATTTAGAGGTATCCGAGAACACATATCATTTTATTGGTGTCTGTTCAATCTACAAAGAAATCAGGCTAACGTGTTTCGGAAAATATGAGTTAAGTCTAACAGAAGTGCTACACATTTTGAACGGATCTAACTTTTTACTCTTATACAAATACTTAGAGTCATCTATAACATCATTTCAAAAACAAATCTAAATTCTTAATAGAATTTAACTTTGATCCAAATTAAAGCTTTTATGACGAAACAAACTTAAATTATTCAAGTTTTTCACTTAAGCTATATTTACACTACCTAAGTTTCTTATCTGATTATAACAGATTATAACAGTTACAACTTAGACGGCAATAATTTTGAAAGTAGAAATTGTTATATTTTTAACTGAGCTTAGGCAAAAACAATAAAAATTAAATTAGTATTGTAATTAAACTATCTGAGTCGATCTGAGTGCGCTTCTGATATAAAACTCAGATGAGAAACTTAGGTAGTGGAAATATAGCTTTAATACGTCCAGAAGTTCTACAAACATACATACACACATACATAATTGGCCATTACAAGCCTGTTTCAGGTTGTTGTGTTACTTTTTATCCATGAGTGTAGGAAACTACATTTTGACGTCGGCTCCAAACGAAAGACTTAAGAAGCTTGTTCATGGCAATCAGTTACACTTAAAGTTTTTACCAGAAGAATGTTAAGAGGTAGTCGCGCGAAAGAAATATTTTTTCAGAAAGTATTTTCCCAAAAGTTCTACACAGATGGAATATTGCAAAAGTTTGATCAAGACATATTAATAATATATGATATAAAGAAGCCGCTGGTAAGTTAAAACCAATTTGTCATGGGGTGGTTCTAATTTTCGACAATTTCTAATTTCCAAAAAGTTTACGTTTAGAAACTTCGCAGCACTTTTTTTCCCAATGTTCCTTTATCTTTACCGTGAATGTGTTCATATATATTTATTTTTATTTTGAATTATATTCCCTACTGGGAAGTGGTAGACAACAGCTGCCTATTTAGCAAAGATACTCACCACAATCAATATTTAACGACAGATGGAGCAATTTCTGTTGATCACTTAAGGGTGAAGGTATAACACTGGCCTTTGAGTGATCAAATCAATTGACAGCAACTCATTTCATTCGTTAGGCATTTAAAAAGGAAAAAAATAACGAATTAAACAAGGGAACAAAATATATCGTCGATGGAATTAAAGAACGCTGTAACTGACAAAACCTTAATTGTTCACCAGAGCCAAAAAACTCTCATAAAAGTAGAACAAACACTGGTATTTTTCATTTCGCAGACTGTGTAAGTGAACTTATTTTCATCGTAGAGATCTGGGACTGGGACGCGTATTTTTTTTTTTTTTTTCTGATAAAAATGATGCAAAAAACGTATTTTCGATTTTTTGTCAGTTACAGCGTTCTTTAATTCCATCGACGTAATGAAACTCAAACTTTAATATTTGTTTGAGACACTTTGAAGTTCATAACATCGTCGTGCGGGAGTTTAAGTGTTCTATCCCCCATTTTATACATCTCGAGTTAACGATGCCCCTTAATGTTTTCGATTCCAAATTTTTCAAATCTGCATTACGTTTTCGGTAACCTCGCCTAGTTTCGTTTCTGAGAAAAATAGTGTTGGTTTTGTTCTATATCCTTCAAACCAGAATTTTTTCTGCTATTTTTGATGCATTTTTTCAAAGTACACAGAGAGCACTTAAGCTCCCACACGACCATGTATATACAATACTAGCTGAACTCGGTGTGCTTTGCTAACCCCTCGTTATATAATTAAATTAACGGCGGTGACGTGGTTCATAGTTATATGGCGACTATAACAGTATTAAGAGCAATATACTACCAAATAAAAAAAATCCGTTGAAAGGAACAAATTTATTTAGAGAAAAAAAAGTTTAAAACTTTCAAATAAAATTTTGCGTAAAAGGGGGCGTGGCGTAAGAAATGTTTATTTATACCTCGCCTGAAGTATAATGTGTATACAATTTGAAGTAAATCTGTTAAAAAACTATATGGAAGCAATTACATAATTTTAAAAAAGCGAGCGTAAAACTGTAGTCGCCGTGGTCTAGTGGTTAGTGTGTTGGCTTACTAAGACTGACATCTTCAAAAAAAAGAAATATGAAAAAAATGTTTCTTTCGGCGACTACCTTTCAGCAGTCTTCTGGCAAAAGCTCTGAGAGTAACTAATTGCCATGAACAAGCTTCTCAAGTCTGTCGTTCGGAGTCGACATTAAACTGTAGGTCCCGGTACTCATGGATAGAAATTGACACACACAACATGAGTGCTGCGAGAAGTTAGGCCGTAATCCTGACACAGGGTTGTAAAGGCCAGTTATCTATGTATGTATGAGCGTAAAAGTGGGCGTGGTCGAAAAAAGTACCCTATTGATCATGCCAGAGTCTCAGTTAAATGCTGTGAAAATTTCAGGAAGATCGGTGTAGAGGTTTGGTCTCCTATAAGGTACAAACAAACAAACAAACAAATAAAAAAACACACACTCAATTTTATATATTTAGAAGAACCCACTTCTGCTATCCACTGTACTGGCCTATAAGCACATTAATTTATTACCTTTAGAGTCATTTTGGTTAAAACCGAGCAATAATTTCAAGTTTTTAATGTTGTTTTTCGCTAAAAGATTTCTGAATCTGCTCTGCTCCATCAATTTTAAATAAACAAATGTCTCCATAAAAAAAATACAAAATAAATGACAGTTAAAAATAATATTTTACTAATTTTTTTTTCTTTTTTTATTACAGGTATGTTGCAAAAGTTTTGCTAAAACTGTACACGTTAAGTATAAACCTTCTCAATAGAAACCATTAAAATTTTTTATATATTTTCAATCATAAATTACTTCACTAAGTTCATTGAACTCATTTTCATAATATTTTAAAACCGAATAGTTTCATAATTAATAAGTTCAGCTTTATTTATATTCATTTATGTGAAATTATTTATTGACCCTAAGGGGTTAATTCAGTGTATAATTAAAATCTTCCAGTGTTTATTATTAAAATGAATATTGAAAAGTTTCAAAGCAAAAAAAGTGGTAAATCATCAGTCTATTCAAAAGTCATCAGAAATACAAAGAAAATAAACAAAAAAGAAGAGAAGCCGTTCAATACTTATTTGAAAATAGATTTTTGATTATTTTTGAAAAGACAAAGATTTTATGTTAATGAGTTTATTAACCTTTGCCTTATGAACGTCTAAACAATTTTTCATTTTAATTTAATCAAAACAGCTTCAAGCTTACCGGCTTGTTTTATCAAGCAACCAAATCAACTTTTAAAGAAATTCTGAATTTTTGAATTTTTTGAATTTTTGTTTTTTTTTTTGGCAAGAAAAAAATTTAATAATTCTGGTTTTATTTGAAAACCAATTGCCTATACCACCACTCCACTCAATTTCATACCATTTTGTTGGGTCATTTACCTGTTGTTTGGTAACCGTGTGTGTACGCATGTTAACACAGCCCATTCAGGTGGTGCTTACTTGACTAGATTTTGGGGTCAGTATATGTAAGTATATTTTTTAATATAGAAAGAAGCAATTTAACGAGTTTTGTGGTGTTAAATAAAATTATGACTTAAATTGAAAAGCAAAAGAAACAAGAATCTATTGCCAGTATATGCAAATAAATTTTAAGGTCGAGGTAAAAACTTATATTTCAAACCTGAAAAGAAACCACGCACTACACCTTGACATTGGCTGGTAAAACTTGCGTGCAATATTTTATTAAAATTCAAATAAAAGACCCACAGAAGTTTTTAAAACGGCAATAAATTTAGAAAATGTATGAAAATCAAAATATTTGGCCTGAAAACAAACGGTTCGCTTATAGGATATCAGTGCCTATCTCTCTCTCTTTTAATTTTTGCCGTGATATTAATTTCAATTTATCGTGTGTATTTAGCGATAAAATGTTGACCTTCATTTAAACAATCCAAGTTTGATTGAAACTATTTCACTTTAAGAAATAAAATGTGACAGCGATTTCAAAATTATCTGACGTGACAAAGAAAACACCTCAAACTTAGAAGCACATGAGATTTCTAACTAAACAAGAGAGAGAGAGAAAGAGAAAGAAATACTATACTTTCAGTTCACTTTTTTACGAAATTTTTTTTTTTTTTAATTTTATGAAAGAAAATGCTGCAATAAGTCAGCATAATACCCGCTTGTTATGCATTTTACATAAAAGCACAAGCCATGGCTTTGTCCTTAGATGGAACTTATTTTAAACACAAGTCTCTCACTCCTCTCAACTACTTTGTTTATTTCTTTACCTCAAATGTGAAGTGATGGACTCATTTATAATCTTCATTTGGTGAAAGATTAAAAAAAAAAACATAATTTTCTAATTCTTTTGAGAATGAACGAATAAAATATATTCCCTTAACATTCAATGTATAGAACTTTTTATTGCAGCCGATAATCGCGCAATATTATTTTGTAAATTTTCCTAACCATCGGTGTTCGAATTGGCAGATCGTACAATTTGTTTTAATTCTCCTATCCTATATTTTACTTATACATATCCATACATACATGCGTACACACATACATAAATAATTGGCCATTACAACCCTGTCTCAGGGTTACGGTCTAGTTTTTCGCAGCACCCATTTTGTGTGTGTTAATATTTATCCATGAGTAGCTGGACCTACAATTTAAAGTCGACTCCGAACAACCTACTTGAGAAGCTTTTTCATGGCAATCTGTTACTCTCAGAGCTATTGCCAGAAGACTGCTAAGAGGTAGACGCCGAAAGAAATATTTTTTTATATATTTCTTTTTCTTTTCAAGATATCAGAGCTGCAGTTTCAACCTGGAGCTCTTGTCCTAGTAAACCAACACACTAACCACTAGACCACGGCGACTTAAACCCTGTATTTTTAATCACCGTAAAAAAAGACTCCCCCATAGAAATGAAAAAAGTTATCGTTAATTGTTGAACCCTCAAAAAAATAATTAATAAGCAAAGTAAGTTTCTTTAAACTTATGTCGCCATCTTTATACGAGTACCTAAGTAATATATTAACTAGTTTTGATAATGTCCTCACATAGAGCACCGGGGTGGTGGTATAAACCGCAAAAAGCATGGGGGTGCGTGGTATAGTTAGAGCGCTCGCACAAAAATTCAAATGGCCCAGGTTCAAAGCCCAGCAAAAGTGAAAAAAGTGATAAAGTTAGTTTGTGGTTTTTTTTAATTATAATCTAAAAATAAGATGTCTCCCCCCCTAAGAAGACCATATACAAAGAAATCGTTCCCCGACATTCCACTCTATTCCACCTTAACCAATGTCAACAAAAAAAGAATGATCAGAAGGAAAGCGCCACCTATTCGGAAGTAGCAGATAACAGCTAAACCTATTTAGCGAAGGCACTCACCACATTATCAACAAGCAACCTTGAGGCAATTGCGGTTGATCAGTCAAGGGTGAAGGTATAACACTGGTCTTTGAATAATCAATTCACAGCAATTTGTCTCATTCCTAAGGCGCTTAATAATAAAAGATAAAAAAAAATATATGTTCTGTTGTCATAATAAAGGGGTTTAGGGGTTTAGCCCTGAGTATTGGTCTCAATAAAAAAATTCAAAAAAAATTCCTAGTTTGTCGAAAAATCCTCTAAACTGGCAACTGTGAACATACATATGTAGTTGTGGCGTTTGGCTGTGATCTAATTTAGGTGTTCTAAGCCGAAACAATATTAAAAAAAGTGATTCGAACTCGAATTTACAGATGACACAACAACTCATTCCTAAGGCGCCTAATAATAATATAAGAAAAAAATAGTATAGGTACTGTCCTTTCAAAAAATTCCAATACAATGCACAACATTTGTTAGAGGTTTACCCCTGAGTATTTGTCATAAATAAAAAAAAATAAAAATATATAACGGAAATTTATATCGCTTTTTTGAGCACGTGTTAAATTTTATTTAAATCTGGAAACTCATTCGTGTACTAATATCTGTTCAAAAAAAGCGCTTCAGCGAATTTTTTATAATGGAAATTTTAAAAAAGTTAACTAGGACAAGAAGTTCATAATGCTATCGTTAATGTGTTAGAAGAAAGTGCATTTTCATAAGCAACAGTAAAAAATTGGGTTACTGGGTTTAAACGTAGTCCTTCGTACAAGCATTGTAGATGAACTACAAAGTGGACGTCAAAAAACAGTCGCATTACCATAATTCATAGATAAATTGCAAAATATGGTATAAGACGACAGACGAGTGAAAGTGGATGAAATAGGTGATAACATTAGGCGTCTCAAACCATCGTGTACAGTTGTGCAAAAACGGAGTTGAATAAAAAATGCCTCAAACTTGTTTGAATCAATTTAAGCGAAATAAAATGTCTTTGAAGCATTGTTTGTAAAATGTTGACCAATATGGATCGAGAGGTATAAATAAATATGAACCGATTTCTGCTAAAATTAGCACCACAGTACAAATTTATAGGAAATTATGCCAAAATATTTGATTAATTTAATAGACGAATTTTCTTTTTATATCTTTCTATGTCGTAAAATGAAAAAAAAAACATATAAGGTGTGCGTCACTATAAACTGTAACACATCAAAAGTCAAATAAAAACTGACTGGAGTAAGCTAGAGTTAAAAATAAAACAGTTTTATTTTGCATTTTTATTACAGATTTATATTCTGTATTATTTTATTTAAAAATTAATTTAATTTTATAAAATTTTTTATTTTATTCATTATGCCATCCATAAGCAATGTTATAGTGTTTTCGGTGATTTTTTTGGTACCAGCTGTCCATTTATATCGAAAACTAGTAATGGTTTTGGGAACAGATGTACTCTTCTTTAGTTCTCTTTTGACCAGAGCCCAATATCTTTCAATAGGCCGCAGCTCTGGGCAGTTTGGTGGGTTAGCCTCTTTTGGAACAAAAATAACATTATTTTTATTATACCAGTCTATTGCGCTTTTACTGTAGTGACATGTTGCCACATCTGGCCAGAAGAATGTTGATATGTTGTGCTGTCTTAGAAATGGGAGCAACCTCTTTTGAAAACACTCTTTGATATAAATATCTGAGTTTATTGATCCCAATGTAACAAACGATGCACTTCTGTTGCCGCAGCTACAAATAGCCTGCCAAACTAGAAACTTTTTGGGAAATTTTGATAGTTTTTTAGTTCGGAACTCTTCAGAAACATTGCCTCTACTATCCGCTACATAAAACTCTTGGCCAGGAAGCTGCGCAAAGTCTGCAAAAACGTAAGTTTCATCACCCATTACACAACATTCGAACTTTTAAAAAAATTCTTTTTTGAGGAGTTTTGCTCTTTTTTTTTGCTTCAATATTCTTCTTAGCATTTCTATCCGGAACTTTTTGGACTTTAAATGTTTTAAGGCCAGCTTTAGCTTTAACTCGGCGCACAAAACTTTCCGAACATTGCACGCGCCGGGCCACTTCGCGACCAGAAATGTTTGGAAGAGCCAGCAAAAGCTTCTCAACATTTTTGGCTTTCGCGTCGTTCGTTACCAGTTTTGCTTTACCTGTTCCAGGCTTTCTTTAAATTTTTAGGTCTTTATTGAACTTTTTGACCACTCTGGAAACACATTGCCTGGTCATGTGGACTTCCCTAGCAACTTTTGTATAACTCCAATATGTTTTTTTTTAATTATTTGAATAATTTTTGTATGCACTTGTCTTTGATTATCCATTGTGAACTAACTAACAAGTCAAATTTGACAAACTGATACATTTTAAAATCTGACACATTTTTCAAAGATATTGTGTGATTAAGAAAAATAATTTTGATTAAAGGTGAAAAAAGTTATTAAGAAAAATGGGTGTTACACTTTATAGTGACGCACATCTTACTTGCAAACAAATTATATAATTTTTTCTATACATATAAGTAAGCACTTATCAAAATGAAATCATTGTTAATAAATTTCACTTTCAACATTAACTACCCATTTATAACATAAAAAGAAAAAGAGAAAAAAAAAACAACAACTGATGACATCTTGTAATTCAAACCGATATTTTTTACTGCAATTACTACGATTATTTAAATTAAACTTAAATAGAAGACAAATTTATCTGTGCATTAAGCATATCAAACCACACACACACCATATACCAGCTTTCCATAACATTTAGTTTTGGGGTTTTTGGATAATGACAAAACAACCACGTACTCGTACGAGTTGTATGTCACAAATATTACACGACAATTTATAACAAACGAAAAGGGAATAAATGAGCAGAAATAATATAAAAATAAATAAATAAATGCCATTATACGAGTAATAATTTTTATGCAGCGTTTATGAATTCTATTTATACTCAATTAAATCTGGGCAGTATACATACATATGCCCAGTATTTAAATAGGCAACATAAAGTGGCCTGAAATATTTTGTTAAAAAGTGAAGCAATTTAAAAAAAATACAAAACAAATTCCTCATTTTGCTTAACACATGTTTAAATATTGTAATTACGTTTAGAAAGAGTGTGGCATAGAATTTTATAAAAATTTTTGTGAGTTCTGCAACACCAGCACTAACACCGCCGACAACACCACTACCAAAACAGGAGTTTGAAATTTAAATTTTTTTTTGTTAACTCCTGTGAGCGCCACCACACATCAGATGTAAAAATTAAATAAACAATTTAAAAGCTCATGCACGTTGTAATCATATGTAGAACACTTTTTTGTAACTGCCACCACAATATATAAAAAAATATGTAAAAGAAAACAAAATGTGAGCAAAACGTTAAGCAACTTTTACAACAAACCAATTACAAACACCATATCACCATCATCATTATCAACGTTTTCAGCATTATCAACATTTATGTTGCATGTACTCGTACTTTAGTAACCCATTTTGCATAATAGTATTAATGCAACACTCTCGACATATCTCGTTATATGGGTAACATGCAAAACCTTTGCATGTTGAGATTATTAAATGCGTTGCTTTTTTATAACCACGTTCCGTTCTTTTTCTATTTTTTCTTGAAAACAAACAAAAAAAAAAAGAATATTTAGTCGAAATATGTATTTTTAGCATATCTTTGAGCAGCATTTGGACGCATTCCATGTTACAACTGCTAACAGCTTTAAAATTCACAGTGTAAAAATAAAACAGACATACGCCACGACCTATAGAAACGAATTTTGTGATGCTACGAAATGGTTTGTTTTGCCACAAAGTTGTAGAATATCTTGATTAAAACCAATGGACCCTCAGGTAGAAATATGCCAATTATTCAATTCGCCAGCCACTCATTTTGTCCTCTGAAAAGTCTGGGGGGTTATTTTGTATTTCGATTCGAAGCGAAAATGCTTTCGAAAGAAATTTCCCATTCAAAAAATCAATAATAAGGAATACAAAAAATTTTCGAAAATTTTTAAGTTTTTACGAATTCGTAAGATTTTCGATTCGAATCGAAAATGCTTTCGAAAGAAATTTCCCATTCGAAAAATCAATAATAAAGGAATGCAAAAAATTTTCGTAAATTTATAAGTTTTTACGAATTTGTAAGATTTTCGATTCGAATCGAAATACAAAGTAACCCCCTTGGTGTTTTTTGGCTTATCACCCTTTAACCTGCACCTAGTTTTCAAGGGTTTATTTTTAACTGTTTATGGCTTTGTTGATGAGATATGACGTCTCGGCCTGTATAAACTCCAAATAAGAAAATGCTGACAAATACTATTCCCTATACCAACTCTACACCCACAAACGTAAAAAACACTTTTGCTTTTTCCCGCAATTGTAACCGCATAACTTAAATAATCTTAAAATCCAAACTAAATATTAACATCTAAAGGCACACACTCCACAAAACTTGCTGCAAAACAAATGTGCAACAACTAGAGAAGCAAACAAATAATGTTGCAACATTCATTCACTATCTCTCAAGTAATAGAACAGAGACTAGATGATATTGAAAATCGCCTTTTAGTTCATACTCCCTATAACAAAAGATTGAAATATTTATAAAACTGCTGCGTTTGTGTATTTCTTTCTGTACGAAAAAATATTCCCTGAAATTCGTTTTTTTTTTCTTGTAGTTACTAAATTCAACTTTTTAAACGTTTAAAAGTTATAAAAATTGTATCGGCAATACAAATCTTCAGCACTCTACCTCACTTCAATTAGTCAAATTATGGGGAGTTTATTCTTGAACGTGTAAGGACTTCATGCGATAGTTTAACACTGAATTTTAATTACATATATAGAATGAGTCAGCTGTTTTCAAACGTTTCTTACCATTCGTAACTTGATTTTTTGTTTTTATTTTAATACCTGGGGCCAAATCGTCACATTCGTGATTGAGTAAGTTTTCGTATCGAATAAAATTTCGTGACGTATAAAAAACGGTATTGCGGCATTCGATAGCTTTCGAATCGAAATTTGTTTAAAAATGTAATAGATTTTTTGTTTACATTAGTGTTTATATTAAATGTCAACAAAGAAAAAAGAATAAACAATAGAGGTACGTCAATGTAAATATATTTAAATTAAATATTTAAGTTGATTTAAACTACTTATTTTCTATAGATAATGGATCCTTCATATTTATTTTATTTGTCTTCCTCTGATGAAGAAGAACAACCTACCACTAGTATTAGAAGACAAATGCGAATTAAAAACGACCCTTTATCATTAACAGATACAGCGTAAGTAGAAAATGAACTCACTACCTATGGTTCTTTATAAAAAATCTATGTTGATAGGTTTCGAAAACGATTTACGTTAACGAAGAAGGCATTCAAGTTTGTACTGGATCAACTTGACTTAAAGAACAATATGTCAACAGCAGTGCCACCTAATAATATAATTAAAAAATGTAAACAAAACACATATGTATTTTTAAATGTTGTCTACTTTTATTTTTTAAGAAAAAACGCTACGTAGATATAGTAGTAGCGTTAAATCGGTTTATTTTGTGTTAAATCAGCTTATTTGGCCATAAAAATAAAATCTTGACAACATTAATTATTTTTACGAAAGCTCTAAATCTACCGTATAACTTTTCGAGTGAAATCATTCGATCAACTACTCGTTATCGAATGCCAAAATCCTAAATTTCGATAGAAGACATTCGATAACGTATGCCGCGATTTCAAAAACTAAAATTTCGATCAAAGTCATTCGATCACGAATACGGCGATTTGGCCCCTGAACTATACGTTACGAGGTAGTTTGTAGCCAAACTGCCAAACGGAATATAGGCAACCTTATAAAAGTTAGTTAAAAGTTTTAAGGCGCATCTTTCATCAGCATTTTCTTTGGAGACATCAAAAATTAATTTTTGAATTTTAAAATTTTGCTTGTAAAAAAATACTAGAAGTTTTTGGTTGCCAGCTGGCAACGCAACTCAAATTTGATTAATTTAACACTTTCATTTAAAAAGTTGTCACTGCAACCAATATTAAAACCGGCAGTCTGCTCCTTTGTTTTCGAGGCCTACGAACTGCTAAAACTAACTTAATAGTGGCCTCATTAAATAAATTCACAAAATGGTACTGAATACGCGTGAGCTATTTGAAATAGCAAATAATGTCATAAAATTTTCAAAAATTTAACGATTTAAAAAGCAGTGCAAAAGATGTGCAAACAAAAACAGCGTCGTGAAGCAATAGTATTCAAATGTTTTGTTTCGATTCGTAATCACCAAAGAAACATGGCTTTACACCCATGAGACAAAGGAACAATCCAAAAAGTGGATTAGAATCAAAAAAATTTTCCAAAAAAAGACAGGATCACACTGTTTGTTTGTTAAAATTTTTATGGATTAGCTTTAAAAAGGAATAACAATCAATGGCAAGTATTATTCAAACTTATTGCAGCATTTAAGAGAAAAAATTTTAGAAAAAGCCCGCAATTGACAAAAAGGAAAGTGTTGTTAACTTAAGACAATGCACCAGTTTAAACATTCATTAATGTGATGTTCAAAATCAATGAATTAAAGATCGAATTGCTTTTTTTTTTGTTTATTTGAGACCAATACTTAGGGGTAAACCGCTACTAAATTCTGTGCATTGTATTGGAATTTTTTGGTAAGGACAGTAAATATTTTTTCTTATATTATTATTAATCGCCTTAGGAATGAGACAAATTGCTGTGAATGGATTATTCAAAGGCCAGTGTTATACCTTCACCCTTGACTGATCAACAGCAATTGCCTCAAGGTTGCATGTTGATTGTGTGGTGAGTGCCTTCGCTAAATAGGTTTAGCTGTTATCTGCTACTTACCAATAGGCGGCGCTCTACTCCTGATCATTCGTTTTTTGTTGACATTGGTCAAGGTGGAATAGAGTGGAATATCGGGGAGCGATTTCTTTGTAGATGGTCTTCTTGGAGGAGGGGGGAACCTTTTATTTTTAAATTATATTTTTGAAAAAACCGCAAACTAACTTTTTCATTTTTTACCTTTGCTGGGATTTGAACCTGGGCTGTTTGAGTTTTTGTGCGAGCGCTCTAACCACTATACCCGAACCTTAGTCGCTTAATTTATCTCCCTTTAAATATTTTCTACTGCTAAACTTGAAAAAGATCAGGACTGACAGCATTTTAGAGACAGTTTTCACTACAATCAGACCATCGAGGCTATTTAACATGGCAGGAGAAAGAAAAATTGGGCTACAAGGAATGATTAAAGGAATTCTGAGACCGCGTAATAAAATTTAATTATTTTTTATCCGAAACGCCTTAATTAGATCAGAAACTAATGCATCAATTATGGATAGCAAACGAATTTTTGTGGAGTTGATATTACAGACAGGAGCAAGCAACCAATATTTTAAAATTTTATTTGTAAAAAAATATTTTTTCGGCAACTAAAAATTTTTGGTTTCCAGCTAGTAACTCAACTGCAGTTCGGTTGCCATCCATAATGGACACATAAATTCAATTACGAGTTTAGATTTGGTTTTTGTAATCAAAAAAGAGAAAGACATCTGTGTAATAATTTTACACCAGTTAAGCTGAAAATTTGTTCGACCCCAGTTAAGGTACATGGTCCAGTTGCGTTGTCAGTTGATGACTAGAAATTTAAAGTTGCAATAACAAACACGGTTTCTTTGAAATAAAATTTAAAACACTTTTTGATAGCAGAGGCAACTTAACTGTTAATCGTCACCAGCACATATACTTATATACAGACATAATTGGCGATTACAACCCTGTGTCAGGGTTACAGCCTAGCTTGTTGCAGCACCCATTTTGTGTGCGTAAATTTTTATCCATGAGTACCAAGACCTACAGTTTATAGGAGTCGACTCCAAACGGCAGATCTGAGAAGCTTGTTCAGTTACTCAAAAAAAATGAAACCGCCTTTTAAATTAAAGCAACGCTAGGTTAGGTAAGAAAGGCGGTACAAATATCCAAAGGTAGACAAGTACAAATTTCAAAAGCAATAGGATATTAATCAGCTTTTTATTCTATAAACAAATATTACACGACAAAATCGGATGTGGAATATTTTTGGAAACCGGATTACTGTAATACCTATCATTCAGGCTGAAATAATGGTTACCAAGACAGCCACTGAACATATCTAGTACCAGATTATATGAGAGTACCCCGCAAGAGATATCCCAGTTAGTAAAATCAACGTGCACAACATTGTCAACAGCATACTGACAGCACGCTAGCAGTCGATCATAAGCTCAGTGACATTGTCACTTAACAAGTCGTGCACGATTTATGTGTCATTTGCTTAAAATTGTTGTTGACAAGTTGTTCTGACTGTCGTCTATACGTAGTGCAGAATAGTCTATTGTCGTACACCCATTCTCGAGTATGTCTTTAATACAGAGCCAACTTGGATATAACGTGAAACCAATACAGACATGACTACAGGGACCTATAGTTTAACGTCGAATCCGAACAAAAGCTTGATCATGGCAATCAGCTACTCTCAGAGCTTTTGCCAGAAGATTGCTGAGAGGTAGTCAAAGTTGTTCAAATTTCTTACTTTCAAGATGGCGGCCAACACACTACCCTCTACGTTAGACTACGGGACTACTTCGCCTAGACGGAATGTTAAAATTATGGAATATCGTATTATTAAGGCAACATGTTATAGGGTATCAAATACATAATTTAATTGCCTTTCTTGCCAATGATGATTGTGATTGGCCTTGTTTGTTGCATACTCTTATATGTACGAGTATGTTGCCACTACTAGTACGGCACGTCTATGTATATTTGTTGTTATTATTATGTCTCATAACCATATTGTTTGTAACATTATATGACACAGTAATGTTAAGCTTAAATTGTCGTTGCTTGTCTACTATTTTCTTACAAATTTGTTTTCAGTGACATAAGCTCTGTATGAATAAAAACTAAAAAAAAATAAATGCCAAAAAATTGTTGCACGAGTATACAAAGTGGTGGCAGCAAAATTAAATAAAAAAAAAACAAAAAACAAAAAACAAAATGTGAATGTGTAACGCATATAGGCAAAATAATAAAACACTTTTAAAATATAAGGCTGCTGGGATAAAGCATATGATGCACATTTGAATTGCCAACAATCCTCTTTAGTGGAACAACAGAAACCAAAACGAAAAATGGTTTATACTTTTGTACCACTGCAATAAATTTTATAAATAAAGGTACTATTTTTGTATGTACGTACATATGTAGGTATGTACTTGTGTGCCTCTGCGAAAATATGAAAAATCGCTTTTGATTTGTAAAGGTATTTTGGATTTGGCAGTATTTTTTAGTTTTAACCAGGGACCGTAAATAATGATTATTGTTCGTTTTTTTAAATCAAAAAATCAATCACTTAGAACAGACATAAACAAAAATTTTTTGCACCATTATTATTATTTTTTAGCAATCTTTGCATATCCGTCATGATTTTTAAATTTTTGATTTTTAAAGTTTTCTTCAATGATAATGATTATTTTTGAGTAATATTAATAAAAATCAGCCATAATCATTATTTTTGAGCAAATGAAATAAAAATCAAAAATAATTATTATTTATTATTTTTATTTTTTTCGCTCAAAATAAAACTCATTTTTAATTTACGACTTTATATATGATGTATAAAAAAATTAATTATATAATTTTTGTGCAAGAAAATGATATTTTATATAACAAAATGAACAAGCATTTCTTAAATTTTTTCTTTTACTAGTTCTGACCAAATTTTTTAATGTTTGTTAAGTCATAAATTGAAAATGAGTTTTATTTTGAGCAAAAAAAATAAAAATCATAAATAATAATTATTTTTGATTTTTATTTCTTTTGCTCAAAAATAATGATTATGGTTGATTTTTATTAATATTACTCAAAAATAATCATTACCATTGAAGAAAATCTTTAAAACTCACAATATAATCATTATTGTGTAATTTTTATTATAAAACTCATAATGATTACGGTCCCTGGTTTTAACAATAAAAAGTAAAATATATTCAAATTTTTTTTTTTGGGTTTTTGCTTATATGACACGGGAATTCAATTTAAAAAAATGGGAAAATAGTTTTTTTTTTAAATTGAGTGACATTTGGACAGGTATTTCACAGGATATACTCGCATATTTAAAATGGTTTTATGATTTATATCGTTTTCCATGCAAACAATTAATAAATCAGGTCAAATGTTTTTCAGGTTTTAAGGTTTTCATTTAAGTAGAAATTATTTTTGTACCATTTTTTTTTTATTGTTAAGGCCAGCACTCAGGGTATGGCCCCTACTCATGCGGTACATTGTGCTCGTCTAGGAAAATATATTATGGGAAGGAGGAAAGAGGGAGTAGTGCTTGTGGACATTTGATTTAAACCTACCGATATCGTAATTGGCAGAAAACACATTAGGTGGAAGATTGTTCCATAAACAAGCCGTGCGGCTAAAGAATGAATTCTCGGTAATAATGTGTTGTGCGATTCACTAGACAATTAACTGCAAAAGGATGTGCTCTGAGAGAGTTACGAATATACAACTAGTAGGGGGTTTTACATGCGCACCGTCCTAACAACATATCACATGCCGCCCGTTGTCTGGGCGGTAGTTGAATACCATGATCGAGGGCACATCGCTAAGAGGAAAGCCCATAACCCTGAGTTAACAATTTTGCCACCACTATTTCCTATATAGTAGTAACCCACCTTGTTGAGAAGGTTAAACTACTACCCAGCATATACCACTACCACTGCGTGTACTTCCCGAAGGACCGCACCCAACCATCTTACCACTCTTCCCGAATGACAAGGGAAGCCCAGGCTAACCGGGAGCTCCTGATGCCCGTAGTACCAGATTAAGGTATCTCTGGTCAGTCCGTGAGAACACCAGAAATGCCTGCCACGCGTACTGATAAAGGCTGTGCACCACCATTAATGGCATTCTCTGCCTATATCGAGCGCCAGACCACTCAGGGCTAGGTCGAACCCGATATTCCCCGGAGAAAACAGGCCCCTGGTGTGGGTCATAATCACCAGCAGCCTTGTCTGTATCCCCGGGGGGGAAGTACGAATATACATAAAAATATGAGATTATTCGGAATCAAGTCTTTTATTTCATCAGAACACCTCCCATGGTAGTACCGATAGAGCAATGAAACGCACGCCATATTACGCTGATGGTGCAATGAATTAATAAATTTGGATACCCTACCGTCGCTGATAAGCAGCTTCGCCCTTTCCTGTACGCGGTCGAGAAGCCTCAAAATAGATTTTGGAGTATCGGTCCATACATAAGAATTGCATTTTATCCGAGGTTGGATATACAGAGGTCTTGTAAATATTGAGAAGGTCAGATCGAGTGAAGTATTTCTTGTACAATTTTAAAAAACCGAGGCACTTGAAGGCTTCTGTCAACGCTCGAAATACGTAATCATTCCAACGGACATCACAATTAG
The DNA here is from genome assembly GCA_963576795.1 of Metopia argyrocephala. NCBI lineage: Eukaryota > Metazoa > Arthropoda > Insecta > Diptera > Sarcophagidae > Metopia > Metopia argyrocephala. Next base: position 112,441,483 of record OY756210.1, read on the forward strand.
TTCTCATGCCCAGAACATCAAGAGCGTCCGCCTCCTCGATTTTTCCATTACACATAGCCACAGATGACAAGATTGCATCGTCATCACCACGTACTGTTCGCTCAGCCCCACATAATGATTGTCTGCAGTTCATTTGAGAGTATCTCATTCTCACCTTAATTTCCATAAAGCTCAACCTTTTGTCGACTTCGGAACTTTAAAAAGAAGATGGTTGGATCTTACAACATTGCCAGATGTGACGACAATATACTGAAAACACATAGTATGTGAAAAACTGTTAGCAGCAAATGTTAAATCATTCCATCTAATATCTCCTAACCTCGTGCATCTGTATAAGGATTTAAGAATGTGTTGGTTGGAATAAGACAATACCCTTACAAGCACATTCGTTGCCTTACAGGGCGCCGGAACCTAGCGTGACATGCTGACATGGTGACCTGACTTCAGATGCTTTAACTTTTCCTGGCATACTATGACTAAACTCACGTCAAAGATACTGTTGATGTTGTCACCCTAAGCCAGAAAACATATATTTTTTTTCTAAGTTCCCATCTTCGATAGCAGTAGTGAAAGGGAACACGTAATCTATCTAACAGTTTCGTATTCTACCATGACTATAACATTCCACAAGCTGATCATTTCACTGCGCTGCATAACGCTATCACTGGCACAAGTACATCCAGACACGGTAAAGTGTTTCATATAACAAATGTAGAACAAAATTAGACATCGTTTGTCTAAATATCTTAAACCACTTGCAGAATTTAAAAAAATATAATTTTGAATCATAAAGAATAACCGCAATTTATTGTAATTTTCAAACGTTTTGGATATAAACAAATTATTGTCCAAATTTCCTCTTCAAGTCTTAATATAATCACGGCATTTTAGTTCAGAAAACGGCATTTTAGTTTTTTTTCCCACTTCTCTTCTTAGGGGACAATAATCTAGTCAAAGCATTTATTTAAACGACATAGCAAATATGACAAGCAACCATTACTAGCCAAAGCATTTTATAACACCCCTGTGAGCATATTTGTTCTTTTTTTTTTTTCTTTTTTTTTATAAAAATAACGTTAAAAAATAATTTTCATAATTTCTATACAGAATCTCTGTGCTTTTCTATAAATCTTTGCAATTTCTTTTAGCGGATATAATGCAAAAAAAAGGAAGAAAAATTCTTTAGCAAAAGTGTAAAAAGAAAGAAAACGTAATTTTATTACAAAAAATTTGATTTTTGCTTTTTTGCTACAACAGGGGAAAAAAGTCATAAAAAAACAAAATAAATAAATAAAAAAAGAGAATAAAAAAATAAAAGTTTATTTATGAAGAGAAATTTATTTTCCTCTAATTTTTACAGATGGTCAAACAAATTTTGTTTTGCACCTTAAGTGATTACCAAGAGACTGAAGGTAGTGGGGAAGCAGCTGTTAAGCTCTTAAAGACCCCAAAGTAAAAGCCAGACTAACGAATAACATAAAATATAAAACGACAAGCAAAATTAAAGCTAGCAAACACCAACTTTTTAACACTCTACTATTTCAATACTATTTACAATATGGCAAATGGGCAATTTTTATTAAATAGGCAAAAGTGCTCGTTGTAGTCTAGTATGTAGTATGTTGGCTTACTAGACGAGAGCAACGAGTTCAAACCCCCTATCTGATATCTTGAAAGAAGAAGTGTGAAAAAATTATTTCTTTCGTTGACTACCTCTTAGTAGTCTTTTGGTAAGAGCTCTGAGAGTAACTGATTGCCATGAACAAGCTTCTCAAGTCTGTCGTGCGGAGTTGACATTAAACTAAAGATCCCAATACTTATGGATAAGCTAGGATGTAACACTGCAAAAGGGTTGTAATAGCCAATTACTTATGCTTGTAGGCCAAAGTGATAAACCGGGTAAAAGTTTGTGTTTCTACATTGTTAAATTCTTTCAGATTGCTTGATGACTGGCTGCACAGCTTTGGTTGTAAAGATTTAAGCCATCCATAAGGGTAATAAAATCTATTCTTGAGTTAAATGTTAAAGCTTCGGTTATTCATATAGATATAGTTAGTGTGGCATCGATTTAAGCTCTTATTTCCAATGTGGAAATAGAGGAAAAAGCAAACTGAAGCTGTTTGTTTAACTTTCATGTGGATATGCGTCACATCATATTTACAGAGTTTTTTTTATAGAGTGTCACGACCTTGAGTTGATATCACTGCCTGATTGGACCACCTACTTAACAACTGATAGTTGCTTTTTGTTGAGTTTGTTTTGAAATTTCAATATGAATTCGACTTACACCAGAGCAATGCGTGCAAATTGTTATAATTTTTAATCGAAATAATTGTTCTATTGTATTGATGTCGACTTTGGATTTCCATTCAAAATTTAATTTTCCGATGAAGCCCATTTCTGGTTGAATGGATACGTAAATAAGCAGAATTGTCGCATTTGGTGTTTAAAAACGATGATGGTCAGAATCTTACTATCAATGGTGAACGGTATGGGAACATAATTCGAAATGTTTTCGTAACTCAATTACGTGGCTCGAATTATGCTGATATGTAGTTCCAACAGGACGGAGACATGTGCCACACAGCGGGCGCTACAATTGATTTACTCTAAGAAACTTTTGATAAAAGAATAATTTCACGTAAGGGCCCAAGTAACTGGCCACCAAAATCGTATGATTTAAGCCCATTTGATTATTTTCTTTGGGGTTATGTTAAGTCACTTGTCTAAGTCGATAAACCACAAACAATTCAACACCTGGAAATCAACAATCGAAAAGTTTTCGGCGAAATACGGCCGCAAATGCTGCGAAAAGTTATTGACAGTTGGTGTTCCAGACGGCGCCTTTCTACACGTCAGCCGTGACGGCCACATGACAGAAATTATATTTAAACATTAATTTCATAAAATTTTCTTTTCAATAAAGCCCGATATATTAATAATAAAAACATAGTTCATTGCTTTCTTATGATTTAAACTTGTGTCACTCTATAAAAAACAAGGTTTTCTAAGTCAAATGGATACATGCATACTTAATTAGCCCTTTTCCAGAGTTACGGCACCTAAATGATGCTTCAATTTTTATTCATGAGTATCAGGACCTACAGTTTAACGTCAATTTGGAACGACAGACTTGAGAAGCTTATTCATGGCAATCCGCTTTTACCAGAAAACTGCTAAAGGGTGAGCGTCAAAGGAAATATTTTTTCATATTTCTTTCTTTCAGGAAGTTAGAGCTGAAGCTTGTTTTTTGTGTTTTTCAGATCAATTACTTGTTATATAGTCTTTAATAAGAAAGTAAACATACAGCCTGTCCCATGATGTTCAACGTAATTCATTCGCATTGAAAACAAGTCACTCAATATTGTTCGAAAAAGCATAGCATAGTGTGCTATGCTCAAATGTATCGTTTCTTTAGCTCTATGTTTGAGACGTAAGATATTTAAACATTTTTAAATTTCAATGTTTCAAAGGTTTAACAAGTTAACCGAAAATTAAAAAAAAAATCGCTGAAATGGGTTAATTATGATCATACTTTATCGTTCGAATTTAATTTCGTTAGACTTGTCGTACTAAAAACAGTTACTGGGGCGCAAAACAGCTGTCTTTCGTTGAGTATGTGACAGGCTCATAATGATAAGTTTAAAGCTGCTTTTTTCGATAAAACATTAATACCGTTCCTGCCCATGCCAGTGTAGGATATTAATAGTGTCAAAATATTACAAAATATTAATATTATTGAGAATTTTTTCTAGCTAAAATTAATAAAAGAAATAAAATTTGTGTACAAAAATATGCATTTGCTTTTAAAAACTTACCAAGCAAGTAAAAAAAATCAAGAGGTCAAATAGAACCAACCAAGACTCGAAACTAACTAGAAACATTACAGTCTAATATATAAAACCGCCCAATTATAGACATTTTAAGTCTAAAGCTTTCTGTTGTTAGAATTAAATTCAACAGAAAATAGTTGAAATGCAAAGTAAACATTTCTTAAACATTTGAAAAAAATATCACAGGCAAAGCACATTTATTACAGCTTTCAGCTCTAAAACAGTTGAAGTAATAATTAAAAAAGTAACAGGGGTCATGAACTTTTTTTGCTTCTCGGAATATATGTGTAAGTATATATGTACATACATACATACATACATACATATATACTGTAGGTTTACTGTCAAACAGCTATATTTTAGGGCATAATCTTAATAATATTCCTAATGTGCCTAAAAGTTATACTAGTAGTTTTGTTACAATAGAATATCAGCCCAGAAAAGCTTAAAGCAAAAAACATGCAAAATCCAGTCAAAACTTGTTTCTTTCACAAACAGCACATTAATTAATTTTTGGATAAAATTTTTTCGATGAACAAAAATTTTTTAAACAATTTGTATAAAATCGTACAAAAATTTACGATTTTATAATTTAATTGTCTTTCTTTTACTTATTTTAAATTTAAAAATAACGTTGTTTTAAAAAGTACTAAAAATGTTATTTATTGCAAATAATTGTATCGAATTATGTGAATTATTAATTCCAATAATGTTAGATAAATTGTTCCCATACAATAAATGTTCAAAGGCTTTAAGGGCACTAAAAAGTTATTCTAAAACTAACTTATTTTTGAAACTTACATATTTCTGATTACATTAAATTTTCTTCAACCCAAACTAATTTAATTTGATTTTAAATTAAATTTAAAATAAATCGCAATTGTTTTTTTTACTTGAATCTAAAAAATTGAAACCAATAAATTTCTTTGAATTATAAAAATTAAAATTTATATTTATATACATTAAAATTACATATGAAAAAACCATTAATAAAAGGAATCCTGAATTTATATCAATAATCAAGGTTTACTTATCATTACACACGAACAAACATCTATTCAACAACATAAATTCATAAGGGAGCTCACAATACAGCAAAAAATTTTAAAGAAAAGTATTAATCCTTTAATAAACAGCAAAAAAAAAACAACAAAAAAAATATCGAGTTATAAGACAAATATGAGGCAAAAAAAAAATATAGTAAGCCAAATAAAATTCTCTCCCTCTTTCTCCCTCTTTCTCTCTCTGTATCTCTCTCTCACTGTTTACTTGGAAAATACTGAGAACTACAAGTTAAATGATAATAATGTGTTTGTAACATTAGCACTAACAACTACACTAAGAGCAGCTAATATGCACAAGGACTATAGCATTAGGGAAAGGAAATTAAAAATAAAAACCAGACATACACAAAATCATATAAAAAAAAAACTTAAAATACAAACTAAAACAGATGCAGACAAGCAGATTATGTAGTTTTATAAAATAAGAACAATAACTATATTAAAATGACACTATTATGTAAATATGTATGTATGTATCTGCAACACCAACAACCACATAAAAGCGACTAAAAACTAAATACAGTAAAGGAAAAATAAAAAGAAAAACAACAAAAACTATTTTAAGATTATTGCAATAGAGGAGCGTGGAAATATAACGAATTAAATGACCGCAAAAGTAGATGAAGCAAAAGTAAGTACAAGAAAGAGGATTAGCAAGTTTTGTCACCATAGTTTTACTATTTTCTGTTACTTACACATGAACATATATGTACATACTCACATATCCATACATACATACATATACTATGTACAGATATGCTGGCCTAATCTGGACAGCGAAAAGGAAATTTTGATAATTTTGAAATTTAATTTTTAATCAATCCCTCCAAAAAAAAAAAAAAAATTATAATTTAAAAACAAAATCAGAGGTTCACCCTCCCCCCCCCCTCCAAGGAGTCCGTTCACAATGAAACCGATCCCTGACATTCCATTCTATTTGCACCTTTGGCATTTGCATTACAAAACGAATGATCAGTAGAAAAGCGCGACCTACTGACATCTGGAAAGAATAAGTGTGAAAAAACTATTTCTTTCGGCGACTACCTCTCAGCAGTCTTCTGGCAAAAGTGTGGGAGTAATTGATTGTCATGAAAAAGCTTCTTAAATCTGTGGTTTGGAGTCGACTTTAAACTGTGGGTCCCGGTACTCATGAATAAAAATTAACACGCACAACATGAGTGCTGCGAGAAACTAGGCCGTATGTATGTATAGGACATACTAGCAGAAAAGTGTCTACATGACGTTTGGCACGTTGAACCATCCGATTGAAACGACATACCGTTGGAACAATGTCATCCATAATTTTAAACAAAAACTTATTGATTCTGGTACAATAGCGTTCTCTCTTGAAGGCAATAGGAATTGCTTTATTTTTGAAGAAATAACATTCAAAAAAGTTAAACAGTTACAAACGTTACATCTTCTGGATGTAATGGCTGACGTCTGTAGGTTGGTGTCATTTTTTAAGCGTCAAATTTGTTCATTCATACATCTTTTAATAATGGGATCCGGTTTCACTTTTTTAGAGCCGAATCAGCAAAATAATGAAGCGTCTGATGTTCACGTAGTCGTCGTAGGTAGGCGCCTTAGTCTAGTTGTTAGTGTGTTGGCTTACTAGATAAGAGCTGCGGGTTCACCACCCAGCTCTGCCATTTTAAACATAAAGAAAGATGAAAAATTATATATTTTTTCTTCGGCGACACTTAATAGTCTCCTGGCAAAAGCTCTGAGAGTAACTGATTGCCATGAACAACCTTCTTCAGTATATCGTTCTGTACTCATGGATAAAAATTGACACACACATCTTGGGTACTGTGAGAAGCTAGGCCGTACCCTTAAACAGTGTTGTAATGGCCAATTATGTATGTATGTACTAAGTACTAAGTAATTGCGGATTTTTTTAGAAAATAAAAGTCAATTTTGCTTTACGCGATTTTCAATGCATGTATGTAATACATGAAGCTTCCTTGCAATCTCACGTGTTGTACTGTGACGATCCGAATCAATTTTTGCTTTGATTTGGTCGTCGTCCACTTCAACTGGACGACCGGGTTGTTTTTCATCTTTCAGTGAAAAATTACCAGAACGAAATTTGGCAAACCAATTTTGACACTGCCGTTCTTTTAAGGCTTCGTCCCCATAAACAGCACATAACTTTTTATAAGCTTTCGAAGCGTTTTTTCCTTTCCGGAAATAAAAAAGCAAAATATGACGAAAATGTTCCTTTTGATTTTCCATTTTTCAACAGACGCCAAACAAAAACCACGCAACCGATCAAAACAATTTTTTTACTGATTGACAACTGAAGTACCGACTATCAAATAACAAAATGTATTTGATATTTAAATTACGTCATCTAACCCAAAAATTTAAACTAATGCCATCAATGAGTAAAATCCGCATTTACTTAGTTGCCAACCCAATATGTAAGACTACTTTTGATACTTTAACATTTCGTTTACAGCGGCTATACTTTATTATCTTAAGTGCGGACATTCCTTCGGCGTGTTGCTGTTGTTTCATCATTTAAAAGTCGTCCAGTGAATTCATGATGATTATAAATGTCTAAGTAGTGAGGCCAATATGACATAATGCTGGCAAAGTATTGAGTAATGGGTACCGAGTATCAAGTATTTGTATTAATTTTTGGGTACTCAATACTTTAAAGTAACTACTCAATACTTTAAGAGTTGTATTTTTCCTTCAAAGTTTTATGGAAAATTTAAAATTTAACGGTCAAAACAAAATTCTTTTTAAAAACACAATCCTTTATAAAATTGTTTTCTCTTAAAAATAAAATCCGTTAAAAGTATTGAGTAGTATTGACTACCCAAATGGAAGCACTCAATACTATCGAGCAATGAAAAGTAGTAGAATTTGACAGCACTACTATGACAGTTCGTTTGGCAGTTAACACTTTCAAGCCTTTCTTTGACTCTTCTGAGAGTTTTGATGTAAAACACGGTTAAACACACAAAATTCACTTTTTTTGATAAGAAATTACGAAATTGTCTCAAATACCAAAAAAAAAAAAAAATTTATTGGATTTGCCATTACAAAATATTTTTTAATAATTTTGGAATACAAAACGTCCTACAACTATTAAGCCAGAATTTGATTTTATATTATTTATTATATAATTTTTGTTTCTTTGAAGGAATACATTCAGAGTTTTAGAGATCATGGTATTGAATAGCAATAAGAAATTGTTTGCTGGTAATATAGAAATTGTTTCTGTTATTTAATGAAATTTAAAGAATTTTTTATAATTTTTTCGCTCTTTTATATACACTTCCACATACATACATTTAAGGTTTTTTGTCCTTTAATCTCTTTTTCATTTGCCAGTGTTTTCAATTCGATTTGTTTTAATTCTTCTTAATTTTTTTTTTTTAATAATTTTAATGTCTATTATTTTGATTTATTGCATTATTTGTTGCGTAAAAAATTCATTTTGTTTAAAAAATTACAAATATTACTGCTACACAAAAATAATAAAATAAAACAAAAAAAAAAAACAGAAAAATTTATAGAAAAAATATCTAAAAAAAAATATTTCTCCTACAAATAAATAATAATAAAAAAAATTAAAAGAGAATTTAAACATTCATTTTAGTGGCATTTTTTCAATAGCAAAAAAGAAAAAAAAACAACAAATGAAAAATAGAAAATATAAAACAAAACTGCCATTAAAACTAAAATGGTATGGAAAGTAATGAAAATATGTACAAAAAAAAGGAATGAGAAAACAAAATGAACAAAGAAATTATTATAACTTTGGGATTTATTTTTATGTTTCATCAGGTGCAACAAATATTTTTATTGCAAATGACTGACTTCAGTTCTTTCTCTATAGCTGCAACAAAACATTTGTCTGTCCAGTAGTATGACCAGTAAAATACAATAAATAAATAACTACTGAATGATTGCTTTTTCACTCATTACTATGGGAAAGTAAATAAAACATAAATGAAAATTCTTTAGAAATAAATAAAGTGTAAAATATTAAATATCTGGAGCAGAACAAAGTATGAAAATACAAGTGATTAATGAAGAATTAAAATGATCTGCATGTTCATTTCAATAATAAGACAGATAAGTTTAATGGGAAAATCTTTAAAAACAAAATTAATATCGATACTTTATTATTAAAAGCGATCAGGCTTATCAATATCAAACTTGGTTTGCTAAGCCTGTGTAGCAAATTACAGGTGGGGAAGAAAGGATCGTTTTCTTGACATTCTTTTCTATATTTAAACATACTCGTACTTCATACAAAAGACAAACTGTCGTGCGGGAGTTTATGTGCTCTATCCGCCATTTTATATATCTCTAGTTAATGATGCCACTTGTCTGTAATACGTTTTCGGTTATTTATTTCAAAAACTGGACGAAATATCCGAAAACGAATTGTAGACTTGAAAATTTTGGGGTTGAAAACCATTAACTCAAGATATATTAAAAATTTGAAATGGCGGATATAGCACATAAACTCCCGCATGCTGAAACGTCAAATAATGACAATAATAATAGAATGTTGCCGATAAAATGTCTGTGCCCCTGTGTGAACGTTGAAACAAAGCTTTGCAAAAATTTGGCATATATTTGGGGACAACTAAAAATGTTTTTCTTTATTTGATTCTAAAGGAGCTGCTGTGACATCACTAAAGCGGCCCGGAGACGATTAAATAATTTAAAAAACAAATGTATTAGTGTCCTGTGCTTGACGATTTAAAGGGGACGTACAAATAAAATCGACAATCATTATTTGTATTTTGATGTTGTAGTGTCGGTTTGCTAAAATGTCTTCAACGTATGACGTTTATGCTTGGCAAGAAAATTCTGCAAAAAAAATTTACCTTGTATAAAATCCTAAAAAAAAATAAATACACCCACACAGCATTCAGAATAAAACTATTTTTTTTTATTGGCGTGTAGATGTGTTCATTCCTACAATATCGATGCAGCTGAGATAATGCTTGGCAATCACAAATGGAGGCGACGTTCAAATGAAAACGTCAAAACTTTCTGATTTTCATCAATCAAAGCCGACAATGTGTATGTGTAACCGAAAAAGAACGAAAACACGCACACATATTAGGCGTTTATGAGTTTATTTAATCGTCTCCAGAGGCCATAAGAAACATATACGATTTTTGTAGTGTAGGCTTCCCATTTTCCTTCTTTATGAACTTGGTTGGGTGGAAATCGTCTTCGTTCTCATAGATAACTGAATAAAGAATGGAGGCAATAATTTAGAAGAGAATAGAACCTATCCGTAAATCAGTGATTACCATTTCATAGCACAATTGTACAAAGAGCATTCACACGTATTGCTTACGCTCTTTTATTTTTTCAGGTTTACTCAAAAAAACTGATCGATTACACTCAAAAAATATTTTATGTTAAAAAATTCAATTTTTTAAGAAATATTAAAAGCTTGGTTAGTAGGTTATGAACCAAAATTAGATCCCAAATTGAAAATCGCGATTTCAAGCTTAATAAGCTTAAAAATTGTTAAAAATGGTAGATCATTTAGTGATGATGTTTTTATTAAGCAATTATTGAAAAAAAATATTAAAAAGGCCTAATTATACTGCAAATATTTTCCGACTTAAAATTTATTTGTTGAAAGCAACTTCTACAATTACGAAACTGTCAAGTAAAAATAAATAAATGTAGAAAATGTTATCTTCTAAAAGCCTTATTTTATCCCAGTTATACATATATATACTTGTACTCTTAAAGATTTTTTTTAAGAAGAATAAATGGATTTTTTATTTCCCAGCAAATATATAAAAAACATGCCCTAAATAGAGTCAAAAATTTATAACTTTATGTATGCAGGTTGATGAAATGAATTTCAGAATAGCATATATTACTAAAATTTTTCTATGACTGTAAACAAATAAATTCTCTTAACTTCTTTTTTCTCTCTTACTCACTAATACACAACCAAAAGAATTTTGGTAACCCCTGCAGTAAATACATCACTGCGCTGTTTTATTTTGAGTACAAGTTCTTAAAATAAGGTCGAGTGATTATTGATATTGTAGACGCCGTGGTCTAGTGGTTAGTGTGTTGGCGTACTAAGACGATAGTGCTGGATTCAAATCTCAGCCCTGACATCTTGAATAAAATAAATATAAAAAAATTTTTTCTTTTCGCGACTACCTCTTAGCAGATTTTGGCAAAAGCTCTGAGAGTAACTCATTGCCATGAACAAGCTTCTCAAGTCTGTCGTTCGTAGTCGATATTAAACTGTAGTTCCCGGTAATCATAATTTTTAATAGAACAGACAAATCTTATTAACAGAAAGATATTTCTGAGGCCTTATTCTGTAACTCTCCTAAGCTAAAACTCTATCGCTAAAAACGTATAAACTTGATTTATGATTTTTTGGCTACGAATACAATTCTTGAACGCTTATTGTAGTTTTAAAGCTTCATGCCTATTACCTCTCAAATTTTCAATTTTATATATTCTAACGCCCAGCCTGTTTCAAACACCCAAAATTTTAGCATTTTAGCTTAAGAGAATTACAGAACTGGGCCTCTGCTAGCTAGACTCTCTTTCCTTAGCCTGCTTTAAACATCTTAGAAAGACTTATTTTTTTAACATTTTTCGAAAATAATAAGAATTTCTACATTTTAATAGTTGTTATCTCTTTGCTTTTATACTTCCTTTCCAAGGAATATACATAAACTCATGCATTGAATTTTATTTTAATTTTTTTTTTCTATTAAATTTTCAGATCTGTGGAATTGATTGCTCTTTTGGCCATATCCTGTACATTCTTCTTATTTATGCACACAAATAAACTCAACAGTCGCCTTAAAGAGATGGAAATGAAATTGCAACCATCAGAATTTTCAGCACTTGGTCTGACAGGCAACAATCATTTGGATTCATCCAGTAAGTTAATGTTTAAAGCGTCTATTTTCGTTCTCCTACTATTATGGAAAACAAAACTGTTTTTTGTTTGTGTTTTTCGTTCACTTACTCGTAACGAATAGCACGTTACTCCTTAACGCAGTATTATGGTATTTTAAGTTTTTATGTTGGCACATTGTCCATCATTTTGCAGGTGTATTGTTCTTGCAGTGCTTCAACAAACTTTTACTGAAAATGTTCGTTCAAGTAACTATGAAAGTTGCCAGATACACCGAAAAAAGTATAAAATTGATTTTAATAAAAAAAATTCGTGTTACCAATTAAATTGCCTCAATTAATAAAAGAAATTAGTAATTTCGAGTTTTGCGGCAAAATACAAAAAAAAGTCATTCAAAATTTTAATTTAATTTTTTTTTTTGTGTTTCAATTAAAAAACTTAATTGTATTTATTAAAAAATTAATTGGAACGATTAAATGATACCAATTAATTACACAGGTTTACAAATTATTAATTTGGAAAAATACCAAGACCGCCACATGCCTAGATTAGTTAAATGGGACCTCCTGAGCACGAAAAACGCTGTTATTATTTTTTTCTAAGTACAGTTTTTAGATAACGGTACTTTTGTGTTTTTCGGTGTACGGCCGTACTCAAACCCTTGTGGTGTCCAACGGAAAAGTTCGATCGAGATAAATGGCATATCGATGGAAAGGTAATTGAATGCCTTCTCCGTTGATATGCTGGAAAATTCTATCTGATAAAAAATCGCTGAGATATGGCACCTCAAAGTTCAAAATTTGCCTATTTTTTATGTTTTTTTTTCTTGAAAATTTTTCATTTTCATTTAAATTTTTTCCTACGTTATATTGAAGATCTGGAATGTTTTATTCTTTTACAAAATAGTTTATTAATTTAGCAATATTTTAAGCGTATTTTTAAAAAAATCGGATTTTGTGGAACGACAATATCTTCATTTTCATTGCTCACACAGTATATTCAGCGTAAATTCAAAAAATTTAAATTAAAATGACGAACGACTTGAATTTTTGCGTTCTTTTTTCGGATGGATCTTCGCGAACGAGGAACCAACAATAGTCCGCCATCATTTGTTTATCCGACCAACCTTTGTAACGTCTCTCAATTTCTTCCATTTCCTGGTGAAATATTTCACCTTGTTCATCACTTTCGGAGCCCAAGTTCGTGGGGAAAACTTTCAAATGACTGAATAAGAAGTGCAAGGGGCAACACGAAGTTTCTATGTTTTCTATGTCTATGGGACAATCGTGACCGTCAGAATCACTACACCCGAAAAGTTTGGCCCGAGCCAAACCTTTGGTTTAAAATTTTATTAAGGCTAGAGTGAATTTAAGAACATTAAAAGATTTTTATCCTTTAAATCTGACTGTTTATATTTGAATAAAAAAATTTACAGTAAAAGAAGAAAACTTAAATCCACGGCTTTAGTGTTAGACTATAAGAAAAAAATTGGAAAATTTCTTGAAATTATTCCAAAAATTTTAAGCCCTACTTTGTGCTTTGCATAAAAGTTTAAATGATCATGAGCCACTTGATTTAGAAATTTAATAGAAAAAATTCTTGTGATTTTTGGCATTAACGAATAGGAAAATATGCTTTTTCAAATCACTAATATGGCAACACTTTGCCGGTTTCATAGTTGTGAGTGTTGAACGTATTACAGCATATTTGTTTAAATGCATTTTGTATTCCAAAGAAAAAATAAAACAAAAAGTAAAAAACAAAAAATAAAAGAAAAATTTACACTGGTATGAGTATTAATATTTTTTTTTTCATATATAATTTAAAAATATGTTCAAGTAATTTCTTTGTTGCTGTGCCTGAAGTACAAAGATTTTCAAGATGATTTCAATTCTTTATGCAAATATTTAAACCCAAGAAAAATAATGAAAACGGTGGCTATTTTTTTTCACTTTTTATTTTTCTTTCATGATATTTACTATGAGGAAAATCAACTTAATCTCAGTTATTTAAGATAAAATATTAACCAACCAGCGATTCGTTTTAATAAGACTTAAACGCACTTACTGGTTACGCGGTGGAAATAGTGGCAGTAGCTTGGCATCACTGAGGCCAAGCTTAAGTCAGAAACTCATATAAAATAAATAGCAAAAAACCAATTATGCAGTTTTTTTTTTTTTTTTTTTTTTTTTTATTTAAGACCAATACTCAGGAGTTAACCCCTACTAAATGCAGTGCATTGTATTGGAATATTGAATATATAGATATACATAGATACATAGATGTGAAGAAGTCATGTTAAGCGCCTTATGTCAATGGGACAAATTGCTGTCAATTTGATCACTCAAAGGCCAGTGTTATACCTTCACCTTTGAATGATCATCAGCAATTGCCACATCTGGATGTTGAATGTAAGTGTTGAGCATCTTTTTTTTTTTTTATGTAGGTTAGCTGTTATCTTCCCAGAAGATGGCGCTGTACTCCCGATCATTCGTTTTCTTGGTGGAATAGGCTGGAAATGCCAGGGAGCGGTTTCGTGAAGATGGATTTTTTGGAGGTGGGGGGGTAACCTCTTATTTAATAAATGGGGTGTTTAAAAGTTAAAATGAATTTAAATAAACCGCAAAAATAATGTGAAAGAAAAATCCAGAAAGTTGAAAAATAATTTGAATAATCAAAGATGAAATTATTGTTTTTTTTTCTGTTTTTCTCTTCTTAAATATAACAAAAATTTCAATTCAGTGGATAATAATTTTTTATCGCTTAGGTACAAACATATTGACGAACAATCAAATACTTGCTAAAAGGTTTTGAAAAGCAGCTGTTTTTGTGTGAAAGGTTGTAAATTAATGTGAAAAATATTTCGCTGTACAGAATACAGAAATTGTTGACGTTAATTCAATACGATATTAGAAATTTTTGCTTTATATATACTCGATACACTCGATGCTGGTAACAATTAACCATAATCATATAATAGGCTTTTGATCTTCCCCAAGACCTAGAAAACCGAAAGTGGCTGCAGTCAATGATCAACTGTTGTCCTGTTGCAATAGGCAATATAGAGTTTCTAAAAGGTAGCGTTCAGCATTGCTCAACATTGTTGAAAATAAATTACGAAAAAATTTTTAAAATGTTAATTAAAGTCTACCAACGATAATTCTCAATTAAACATACATAACTGGGCTTCACAACCCTGTGTCAGGATTACGGCCTAGCTTCTCGCAGCACTCATGTTGTGTGTGTCAATTTTTATCCATGAGAACCGGGACCTACAGTTTAATGTCGACACAGACTTGAGAAGCTTGTTTATGGCAATTAGTTACTCTCAAAGATTTTGTAAGGAATCTGCTAAGAAGTTGTCGCCCAAAGGAATTTTTTTTTAATATTTGTTTGCTTTAAGATGTCGTAGCCGGGGCTTGAACCAATTATGCCTCACATAACTAAACATTTTTTGTTTAAAGTTTAATAGAAAGAAAACTTTTAGAAAAGGTAAAGGTAACAATATAATTGTCACCAAATATAGCAGAGCTGCTGATATTCAATTAAATGACATTTTTTTTAGACCAATACTCAGGGGTAAACCCCTACTAAATGCCGTACATAGTATTGGAATGGAAATGGAAAGGACAGTACATATATATTATTGTTAAGCACCTTAGGAATGAAACAAATTGCTGTGAATTGATCATTCAAAGGCCAGTGTTATACCTTCACCCTTGACTGATCAACAGCAATTGCCTCATCGTTGCATGTTGATTGCGGTGAGTCCCTTCGCTAAGTAGGTTTTTAGTTATTTTCCGCTACTTCCCAATAGGTGGCGCTTTTCTCCTGATCATTCGTTTTTTGTTGACATTTGTTAAGGTAGAATAGAGTGGAATGTCAGGGAGGTTTCTTTGTAAATGGTCTTCTTGGGGGGGAGAACTTCTTATTTTTTAAATCATAGTTTTGAAAAAACAGCAATATAACCTTTCTCACCTTTGCTGGGATATGAACCTGAGCCGTTTGAGTTTTTGTTAGAGCGCTCTAATGTATTACACTTTTAGTGTTGATTTTCTAGAACCACTTAAGCGATTGCCTAACCAATACATGGGCTGGAAAGGTCTACTTTCACTGATGGTTTAAAAAAACGGGAGCTTAGCTACACTTACTTTAAGAGATATATTTACAATACGGAAACTACTCAAGCTACAATAGTGAAATTAGACATGTATGGATACTTTGTATTAAAAAGGGGCGTGCAACAAAGGAGCGTACAACATAAATAAAAACCAATTTTTAAATTTCAAAAACAGAAAAGTAATTTATAAATAAATAATTCCTAACGGAATATTGATAACTAAATATCGAATTTTTATTTAAAAAAAACTTGAGCTTAATTAATAAATTATTTACATAAATTGATTAGACGAATAGAAAGCATTTTATGCATCCAATAAAAATTTGGACATGAGCATATGTACGTACATACATATGTATGTGGAGATTATGATCTAATAGTAGAAATGTAAAAAATAACAGTCAATTTGTGAAATGGAACTTGCACTATATGTTCGCAGTCTGAAGACTTTCTACGGGTATTACTAAGTATGTACTTATTTCTTGCATTCCTTTAATTAAATAAAAATATTTTTTACAAATTTTTTCTTGTTTTAATTTTTTTCTTTTTTTTTTCAATTTATTGCAGTTGTAAATGTGTAACATTTTTGTTTCTTTACATTTTTTACATACTTTTACAACAATCTCTTTAACGTTTACTTTTATTCAGAGTCATTGTTATGTACGAGTATGTAATAGAGCATATCGTCGATGGAATTAAAGAACGCTGTAACTGATAAAAAATTGAAAATACGTTTTTTGCATCATTTTTATCAGAAAAAAAATACGCGTCGATTGGTCCCTTTCCCAGATTTCTACGATGAAAATAAATTCACTTACGCCGTCTGCGAAATGAAAAATACCAGTGTATTTGTTCTACTTTCATACCGGTTTTTTGGCCCTGGTGAACATTTAACGTTTTGTCAGTTACAGCGTTCTTTAATTCCATCGACGATATGTTTTTAAGTATATTGTTTTTTCGAACATTTCATATTTTTGTTTTATCTGACAACGTTTCATACTTCCATACTTTTTTGTATAAAAGAATATTCAACAATTTATTTAACACTTTGTATAACGAATTGTTTACATGAATACCTCTATATATGCGATTTTATACATGCATGTACATACATACATACATACCAATGTACATATTGCATATTTTGTGTTGCAGAATGTTTTTTGTGCACATATACACCTTGACGTAAAATATTTATATATACGAGTATATTTTCGAAATTTTTTAACTTTAGTTATGATTGGCAAGTCTATCGTTCTTCTATACAATATGTAATCTTCGCTCCAGTTACATAAAAGAAGAGGTGGGAAAAGTAATAATTTCTTTTAGTGGATAGAAGAACATACCAAATTTTGTTTGCAGCACAAATATATTGCTCATTTTCCAATATCGGTTTGTAGGTACAAAAATACTGCAAAACGCAGCATTTTGTGTAAAAACTAGTCTTGGGTTTTTTAGCTCTTTTGAGTGAGTGCTCTTCTTAGTTCAGCTCACTTTAATGAACTATGTCGCTCATTTAGTTCAATAGCTCATTTAGTTCAATATTTTCATTTGAATCATATTAAACTTTTTTTTCCACTGGTACTGCTCATATTATGGCCATCAATTTTATACGTAGCTTTTGTATACGTAGTTTTCCTTTAAATTCAAACTCAATCGATTTTGTTTTACAGTAATCGGTTATCAATTATCATACTCTAGTGAAATTCAGGTATACAAATTAATTTTAGCCTTACAGAAAAATTTAAAGAATTTTGTAATTAATATACAATTTTATTTTCGATCTCAAAAATTACTCATGTAAGTATGTACATACATGCACGAATTTATTATTATTGTAATTGCAAGTTTGGTTATTATCTAATTATTTAAAATATTTTATTAAAAATGCTATTTTTTACTCAAATTCGACAGTAAAAGATAAATATAATTTTCTTTTATATTGCTTCTACAATTATCATAAAAATCGTTAAATTTCCAAAAATGTAACGTCCTATAAAGTTTCTGGCAGCTACGTATATTATTTGCAGCTGGCATTACCAATTAGTATGTACCTTCAACATGAAATGTCAAAGAATAAAAAAGATTCAAGAAAGAAAGAGAACAAACGAATAAGAAGGATGAGCGAAAAGAAACGTGGATTCACAAGAAAGAAAGGAAGAAACATGAACTACTGAGCTAAAAGAGCATATTGTAATGAACGGCTCTTTTAGCTCACTTGAGTGAATAGCTCAGTTGAACTAGTTCGTTCATGAGCTACACAACTCTAGTAAAAACTTTATTTTTAAAAAATCATGTCATGTCGATTCAAACGCAGTGTCATTCCATGTCATGCCAAGTCATCATAGTATCTTAGCATGTTATTGCAGATCCGCTAAGCTGTTGTAGCTCATTGCGTTAAATAGTCTATGAATCGTTTTTGTGCATAATGTTTTTAATACTGTTATATAAATATTCGCTACATTACTCGGTGTTACAGGGTACATTTGTTTATTAAACAAATGTTGTTTATTAATACAATGTTTGTTTAACACGTACGCGGACGCTAAAAATTCCAGGGAGCTGTAAAAGTTTACAGGCAATTAGTTTTAAAGCTAGCTATAATATCCGAAATCTGATTAGACATATATTATAAATTTGTAGAAACACGGAGAAAAGATAAAATAATATGAAAGTAGCTAATGAATCAATTGGTCATTATTTTGAAATGTATATTAATTACAAAAACTTAAGATTATATAAAATTAAATGCATAAGAATTAGCTTTAAAATTTCAATGCTATAGCATTCACATTATTTTGGATCACTATGAAAATGAATACGTGTTAATATAAGAACAAATATAAACGTTCTGTTAGCCTTCTAGCCTTATCTTTCATTTTGTTTTTTTTTTTCATATTTCATATTACAAAAATAAAATAGTTAATATAAAATATTTTTACATTAAAACTCATTTCTAATGTATGTGCAGTTTTATTTTATAGGTATAATAATTCAAACAAATGATCAGAATTCATCGTTTGGAACATATGTATATGACATTCATTCCTAAGGCGCTTAATAATAATATAATAATTAATAATAATATATGTAGTGGCCTTTCCAAAATTTCAATACAATACACAGCATTTAGTAGGGGTTTACCCCTGAGTATTGGTCTCAAATAAAAAAAATGACATGCGTTGACATGTTAAAATGTGTAAACATTGTATATAAAAATAATGCACAGATTTGACTCCAACGTATTTGGCATTGGCTTAATATGTCATTGTCGAACATGTTTGATCGGCATAACATGGCATGGCATGGCACTGGCATGATGATATAAATTACATGTGCAGGGTTTTAATATGTACATGTGGTTGTGTTGCTTGTATGTACATATGTTGGAATTTGTGAGTGACTGACACCCAATAAGTTTACAATTTTTTTAAATGTTTGTTCTCTGTCTTTATCGTGAACTACACATAATATCTCGCTTCTGGAGCTAATGATTTGTTGAGCAGTTGCATGGCATTCTAAAACTCTAAGCAAGGCAGTGTTATGGATTTAATTAAACTACGAGTATAAGTGCCTCTGACTCAAACAAACATTTTGTATGTTTTTGCACCCACCCACTATACATTTTTTGTACAATTCAAATACATTTACAATTTACCTTTAATTTATTTTATATTTGCTTACACACACACACACACACACACTATAAAAATGTGGTTTCCTTTAATCCTTTTTCATTATTATTATTATTTCACTATTACATTCGACAATTGTCATGAAATTATTTCATTGAATTTGTTTATTTGTTTGAAATATCAATATTAATATTTCATGTATGCGCGTGTGTGTGTGTGTGTGTCTACACTTCTACAGAAATTGCCAGCGTAGGATATTTAAATTAAAATAAAATTGCATTTCAGTTGGTCATTTTATTGTAAAAGTGAAGAGAGACAGATTTGTTATTCTTTGCATATGCAAATTAACCGCTAATAATGTTTAGTGTGTATGGGTGTGTAACAGGAAGAGAGAGAGAGATAGTGAGAAAACATGAGTTACACTCTCAACTACATATCCGTTAAATCTATTTCCTATTCCTTTTTTTTAACAAATTTATAAAATATTTACTATTTCCCTTTTTATTTGCTTTTCTTTATTTATTCTATTGCTACTGTTTTCTGTGTTTTTCTATATTTACTTATATAATCTGCTTTTTTCAATATGGAGTTATAAAATTGTTACGGTATATGTTTTATTTTGTTAAGGGAACATTTATTTGTTTTAGTTGAGAATGCTTGTAAATGTTGATGAAGTGTTTATTATGCACTCTTTTTTAAAACATTGTGGTTCTTTTTTATTTTTTCATTATCAATCATATTCATAAAGATAATTGGTAATATTTTTAATATCGATAATAAATTTAATGTAGAAAATAATAACTTTTTTGGTTCCTTAGCTGATATACGAGGGCGAATTGACATTGAAGCTACCTAGCGCTAGATGGCAGCACAAACACAAAAACTTTTTCTTTTTTAGAAATTACGATCTGTCAAACGTCAGCTGTTAAAATTTTAGCCAAATTCATGGATTAGTTTATTTGTTGTAGTCGTTTGAAGTAGGCAACTTTTGTCTTTCTTGGAAAATGGAAAAAAGTTAATTTCGTGTAGTGATTAAACACTATTATTTGAAGGGCAAAACGGCGAAAGAGACAAAAGAAAAGCTTGATAAACATTAGGGCGCATCTGCTCCGTCAGATTATATGGTAAAATATTGGATTGCTGAATTTAAACGAGGCCGAACAAGCACTGCAACAATACCATCAACAGGAAGGCCAAAAGGAAGGCCAAGAAAATCCTCGATATCGTTATGAATGGTCACCGGGTCAAAATACGTGAGATTGCTGAAATGGTAAACATATCATATGAATGTGTGTTCAACATTTTGCATGAACATTTGCTTATGAAAAATCTATCGGCAAGATGGGTGCCGTGCTTGCTCAGTGTTGAACAAAAACGAGTTCGACAGATCACTTCAAAGCGGTGTTTGGACATGATAAATCAACATAATCCTGCTGATTTTTGGCATAGATTAATAACTGTTGATGAAACGTGGGTTCACCACTACACACCTGAAACCAAAAATCAATCAAAGCAATGGTTGGGAGCTGGTGGAAGTGCTCCGAAGAAGGCGAAGACAGCGAAATCGGCTGACAAGGTTATGGCCACTGTATTTTGGGATGCACACGGAATATTGCTCTTCGATTATCTTGAAAAGGGATCCACAATGACAGGAGAGTATTATAGTACATTATTGGATCAATTGGTTGATGCAACCAAGGAAAAACGACCACATTTAAACAAGAAAAAAGTGCTATTTCTTCAAGACAACGCACCGGTTCACACAGCATTAGATACGATGCTAAAACTACGAGAAATCCACCTTATAGTCCAGATTTAGCCCCTAGTGACTTTTTCCTGTTTCCAAACTTGAAAAAGGCTCACAGGAAAAAGATTCATCTCAATGGAAGAAGTGATTACCGAAACTAAAGCGTATTTTGAGGAGTTCCCAAAATCGTATTATTCAGATGGTATAAAAAAGTTGGAAATCATCTTACTAATCGTCTCTTATTGAGCTAAAAGGAGACTATATTGAAAAATGAATGGTTTTTGAAAAAAAAAAATGTTTTTTTCCTACTTTGGTAGCTTCAATATTAATCCGCCCTCGTATTAGCTAACTTTCCTGCTAACCGAGCTCTCAAAATCGATCCTTTCTTTTGAAAAGTTTTGAAGGTGATTTATTTAAGTTGGTTTTGTGTTTTCTTATTGATGCTCTGATTTAGGTTGGAAATATTAATTTTTTTTAATGACTGCTGGCTGACGATAGCTGGTGTTTTTGCAAAATTTGATGAACTTGAGTAATATTCTTAAGTTCTATGCTTTTATTATTAAGAAAAATATTCAGCAAAACCTTGATGTGTGAACAAACTTGGTGTTTTCTGTTTACTTCATTTGTGTAAAACATTTTATGGAAATGTTTCGTTTCAATTGTTTGCAGCCAACTAAAGCATAAAAGAAGTAAAAAATCTTTGGTAATTAGTGTCTAAATTTTACCGGTTCACTAATTCGTTAAAATATATTTTTTCTGGTCTAAGAACATTGGCTTTTAATAACAAATTTCCATTCCACTACTTAATTTCGGTTTAAATTATTAAACTATGAAACTAATTTGGCATCGCTTACACATTATTAATTATTAATTGTTTAATTATTTATACCGAAGTTGAGGTGATGGTGTAAGTCTCTTAAACTCTTGGCTCTGTACAATATAGGGATTATTATTATTTATTTTTTTTTTTTTTTTGTTTTGTGTTATTAAAGAAAGAAAATTTTTTTCTTTTGCAAACCGCTGATTATTACAATCGCTTTTAACAGCCATAAAACCATGTAAATAACACTTGTACACGCGCCTATACTTGAGTAACATCTTGTGGTTTTTATTGTTATAAATTGGCTGAGAAGTAATGCAACATGAAAGAAGCAAGTTAAAAAATGTAGTCAATCAGACTAGACTATTTGATACCCTACCACATAATGTGAATTCAAACGTACTCTTATATGTACGTGGAGGCTAAATTGTAAGAATTGTCTGTTCGTTCACAACAATTTCTCTCTTAAAAGTACTCTTTTATTAGCTCTTTTAATAAATTATTTACACCTTCGTCTCTTAAAAATCAATTCTTCAATTTGGCTACAAATCATTCTGTGAGAAGTAGCTGCTTTCTTTGGCTACCTTTTCCAGGTACAGCCTAGTCTAGTTACACAGAAAAAAATATCACCAAAATTCAATTAACAAAGTGAGTTGTTAATGCGAAATTTTATTTTAAATATGTGTTTTATAAATACAATCAAATATTTTTTTGATATTACAAATATTAGGATTTATTTTCAACAATTTATGCTAATTAAAATTGTTGTTATTATTTAAGCAATATTTTCAAAAACAAGAAGACTTAGTTATAAAAAAACAACAAAAATATATGAGATTTATAAAGAAGTTTAACAAAAATATTTATTGAAAGTGTTGACATTTTTTCCAACAATTGGGTTGTTAACTAGAATTGTTGAAAAAAGATGGTACCGTTAAATTTTTTTCTTTTTCTCAAAGTAAGCTTTGACAAAAAAATAAAATAAATTATTACGGTACCATACATTTTCAATAAAAACGATTAAATAAATTTTTTGTTGAATTCTTTGCTTTAGGTTAGTTGCGCATATTTAGTACAAAAACAACATTATAAAAATTAGGAGTGACGTGGTGTAATGGTTAGAGCGCTTGCATACAACACACAACAGCCCAGGTTCAAATCCCAGCAAAGGAGAAAATGAAGACGATTTAATTTAAAAAAAAAGATTGATAAAATAGTGCAACAAAAACATTTACTGAAAGTCTTGTAATCTTTTCAACAAATAGTTTGTTAACCGCAATAATTGAAAAAACATGGTACCGTTGCATTTTCTTTTTTTCTTTTCTTAAGGAAACCTACAATTGTCGTATTTGTATTTACAAAAACCGTTGTTAGCGCAAAATTGAATAATATTTTAATTGTATATACAAAAATATTTGTTGTATTTACAATCCAGTTTTTTCTGTGTATGACTCTTTAGTTGTTTATTTAGTGAGTATGAAAGATTGATTATTATCTCTATACAAATTCACACTTCATACATACATACATACATACATACATAACTGGCCTTTACAACCCTGTCTCAGGATTACGGCCAGATTTTCGCAGCACTCATGTTGTGTGTGTCAATTTTTATCCATGATTACCGGGAACTACAGTTTAATATCGACTCCGAACGACAGACTTGAGAAGCTTGTTCATGGCAATTAGTTATTCTCAGAGCTTTTGCCAGAAGACTGCTGAGAGGTAGTCGTCGAAAGAAATATTTTTTTCATATTTCTTTTTTTGAAGATGTCAGAGCCTGGAGTCGAACCCAGGGCTCATGTCTTAGTAAGCCAACACACTAACCACTAGACCACGGCGACTATTCACACTTCATAGCAGAGTTTAAGTTGTATTCAGTTTTGGCTACGGTTTCGTAGTGATTTCCTTTTATTGCGCCGTGTATAAATCTTATACGAGGCTATAGAAAAACTCTCTTTCTTAACCGAAGTGTGCAATTCGCGTAGTCGTAGTTAAATTCCACCGTTGCTTTTGATGATTTAAAAAATGGAACAAGGAGTACAACAACCTGCTTTAGCCTGATGTTGATAAGAAATTCATCTAACATTAATCAATTACAGGGTTTTTCAATAGGGACGCTACAAAAGTAGAGCGACAGGGATAGCAAACGACGCTATATTTCTTGCTGCTCTTTTGACATTTCTCTACAATAAGGTTTGCCATTTCATGATAAAAAGATATATGAGCCAACAACGAGTGGAAATTATTAAAATTTATAACCGAAATTCGGAGTCAGTGGTATCAACGCTAAGAGCGCTACGTCCAATTTATGGTCGTCATAATCGTCCTAGCAGATCAACAATTGAGCGTCCAGTGGAAAAATTTAAATCCACAGGCACAGTACAAAATGTTCCCATGCCAGTGAGACAAAGAAGTGCCCGTAGTGTCGAGAATATTGCTGCTGTAGCTGAGGCTTCAGTTGAAGAAAGCCCAAATGTGTCTCTCACACGTCGTTGTCAAGCATTGGGCATCTCTGTGACGTCGTTGTGGCGAATTTTGCGAAGAGATCTTGGCCTACATCCTTACAAAATCAAATTGACGTAAGAACTGAAGCCGCTTCACCACCACCAGAAGAGTCGTATGTTCGTGAATTGGGCTGAACAACAACTTTAAAATGATTCGGATTTTAATCGAAAAATAATCTTCAAGCAATGAGGCTCATTTTTGGCTGAATGGCTTCCTCAAAAAACAAAATATGCGTTATTGGTCAGGCAGCAATCCACACGTACTCAATGAGTCATCATTGCATCCCGAAAAAATTACGGTTTGGTACGGTTTATGAGCCGCCGGCGTCATAGGGCCGTACTTCTTTCGTGATGATCAAGAATAGCACGTTACTGTGAATGGGAATCGCTACCGTTCAATGATAACCGAATAATTTTGGCCCCAATTGGATGATATGGATTTAGAGGACATGTGCTTTGAACAGAACGGAGCCACAAACCACACAGCGAATGTCACAATCAGTTTATTGGAAACCAAGTTTGCACAACGTGTTATATCACGAAATGGTCCAGTCGATTGGCCGCCTCGGTCGTGAGATTTGACGCCGTTATACTATTTCCTGTGGAGCTACGTCAAGTCTATGGTCTATGGCAACAAGCCAGCGGCGATTGATGAACTTCGTACGAACGTGAAATTGCAGCAGTATCCGCCGTCGAAAATTTGGTTCAGCATCCCCGTTGTGCAAGCATGCCCGTGTTGGCCATGCAAAAGAAATCGAGTTCCATACATAATGGCACTGAACGTACTTTTACAGAAATAAAGAATTTCATTGATATGCAAAACCGTTTTGTTTTTATATAAAAAATTTTGTAGCGCTCTTATTGAAAAACCCGATACATATATAATTGTTCATTACCATCCTTTTTCAGAGTAACGGCCTACCTTCTCACAGTACCTCCAGTTTAACATCGAAACCGGACGACAGACTTTACAAATCAAATTCCAACAACATTACATTCTATGATATACTCTTACATACAAACATAATTGGAGAGTACAAACCTTCTTCAGCGTTACGTTTATTCGTAAGTACCGGGATCTACAGTTTAATATCCGGATGATAGATTTGAGAATGTTGTTCATGGCCATCGGTTATTTTTTCATCTTTCTTTCTGTTATATTTCATTCTTTTAGTAAGCCAACACTCTACATAATCAGACAACGGCGACCAGAGGCCTTATTATGTAACTCTTCTAAGCTAAAACCCTATCGCTAAAAATTTATAAACTTGATTTAGGACTTTTTGGCTACGAATACAATTCTTGAACGCTTATTATAATTTTAAAACTTCATGCCGATTACCTCTAAACTTTTTATTTTTATATATTCTAACGTCCAGCCTGTTTCAAAAAACCAAAATTTCAGCATTTTAGCTTAAGAGATTTACAGAATTAGGCCCCAGGTTAATCAATAAGGTTTAAATCTTCCTCTTTAGTCTAAGACAAATTTTAAAAGTAAATATTACAATTTTTATGCTTTAAATTTCACTGAAGAATCCAAAAAGTAAATTAAAATTGCCTGTTGTAGGGTATAATGAAAATGCTCATAATTTGTATGGAAAATAACGCAAAACATCAATGACAAAACCACTTAGATTAGATTGTTACGTTTACAATAATATTTTCTTTTAATATTTTTTAAGATTTTTGAACAATATGAGTTATTTTCTTTTACATTAAAACGCCATCAGTTACAAGGTGGTTTAGTTTAAAAGCAATAGAAAATAATCGCATGCCGACCAACAATATCATGAAATTTTTGTTTACATTTTAAAGACGATATTAATGAGAAACGATGATAATGATGATGATGATGATAATGATCAATATAAACTTAAAGAGTATTATTAATATACTTTAAACACATGATTTATTACAAATAACATTGAACTTGAGTGCTTGTTGCAAAAAAAAAATGAAAACTAAACAATAATTTTATACGCGAGGATTTTGCTTTTAAATAAAGCAGAAATTATGAAAAGACCTTGAAAATGAGTATGTTTTTCTAAAAAATATATCCTTTGCAATGATTACACTTAACATTGTATTCCATTTTATTTATTATAAAAAGAATTTCTGACATTGTGTAGAAACATTTATAAAGCTTTTGTAAAATTAGAAATTTAATGCTTGAATTTTCTTAAGTATAGGGTTTTCGCCGGGAAGGCAATATTTTTTTTTTATAATTTTTGATTAAATGAAAGGAAACGGGTCTTATATTGATAAATTGTTTTGTTTAATGTCGGCAATTATGTATGGAATACAATATCGGTTAAATGTCCCCCTCTGTAAGCCCTTTTTGAACTAGTGCTGTCAAATTCTGCTACTTTTCATTACTCGATAGTATTGAGTACTTTCATTTGGGTACCCAATACTACTCAATACTTTTAACGGATTTTATTTTTAAGAGAAAACAATTTTATAAAGTATTGTGTTTTTAGACAAAAATTTGTTTGGCCGTTAAAATTTAAATTTTCTATACAACTTCGAAGAAAAAATGCAACTCTTAAAGTATTGAGTAGTTACTTTTAAGTATTGAGTACCCAAAAATTAATACAAATACTCGATACTCGGTACCCTTTACTCAATACTTTGCCAGCACTATTTTGAACACATTTTTCATTACATTCGCACACATTTTACGCGGTGTTTCATTAATATCATGACGAATATTTTGCTTGAGTTGCTCCAGCGTTTCTGGTTTGGTTTCCAGATATCCCCACAAAAAGAAGTCCGGAAAAGTCAAATCAGACGGCCGTGGAGGCCAATCAATATCACCGTTCTCTGAAATAACTGTTTGTGGAAAGAGGTCTCGCAGTAACTCCATTATGATCCTGGTTGACACCGTCTTGTTGAAACTACATGTTAGTAAAGCCCAAAGCATGCAGTTGTGGCATTAATTAGCTTTAAATCATATCACAATATCGCTCTCCATTGACAGTTACCGTTAAGCCCTTTTCAGTTTCAAAGAAATAGGATCCAATGATTCCTCCTGACCAAATTGCACACCAGACTGGCACTTTTTAATGTATGTAAAGGTGATTGATGAGTAATTTGAGGATTTTCCAAAGCCCAGAACCGACTATTCTGTTTATTCACATATCCATTCAAATGGAATTTTACCTCGTCACTCATTTCACGTAACTTTCTCATCGGCAGAGTAATCGATGATTGATATTGACCAAATGATTTAACGATTAAAACACGTTGGTTTACCGAAAATTTTTAAATAATAAATTTGCCACGTCTCTACTTCACGACAGCCAAATATGAACTGTCAAGACTAATGTTTACCAAAATGGCGGCAACCTTGTAATTTTAATTTATAAATAGAAAAATTGTATGCACAATTTTAGGAAAAGTTCGACATCTAGACTTGTTTTTAATTATATGTTGACAATAATTCCATTCTTTCGACGACAACTGGATAAAAAGAACTGTGCATAAAAGATCTTTAAATTATACTAAAGCCTTGAAAATGTTGATCTATACAGCATATTTATAACCACAACATGCTATATCTGCGATACGGTTTTATTTATCTGACCACTGCGTGGTTGAAGTTAACACAATTTCAAATTCCCGTAACTGACTAATGCTATAGAGGTAACTTTTCAAAAAAGATTTAATAATATAAGGGTATGTTCAATTTTACTATTCTAAGGGGATTTTACGATTCTAAGTTCAAAGTAGTAACGATATGTATGTATGTCTCTACTAAGTAATAACAAGGTTCACTTCATGGCATTACCATGTCATGTTATGCCGTTCAAGCATGTTCGACAATGTAAAATATGTTGAAGTCAAACCTTTACATTGTTTTTAAACTCTTGTTTATACATTAACAAGTCAATACATGGAGACAAATATTCTTAATGATGATAAAATACAATAAATCTGCACATAAATTAGTTTTACAAACTCCAGTTATATAAGTAAATATACCCTGTAATAACACCAAGTGATGTTGCAAATATTTATACAACAGTATTAAAAATATGGTATTCAACACAACCAGCTACAATAGCTAACCCGATTTGCAAAAACACGCCAAGACACTATGATGAGTTTGCATGACATGGTATGACATTGTGTTTGAGACGACATGACATAGCATAGCATGGTTTTTTTTTTTAAATTACATTTTTAAATAAAATGTTGCGTTTTGCAGTATAGTACTTTCAATATTAAATGATTTTCGTTATTAAAAATACAATAATTTTTTACCTTTGACCTAATAAACCGCCTAAAAAAATTCGGACGATGCTACACAAAGAAATTTTGCTATTTATCGCTAAAAAAAATCATTATTTAAAGTCCTTAAAGAGATATAAATTTGTTTATTTCATTACTGAATTAATTTAAATAAAAATATATTTTCCTCCTTATTCATGATTAAACGCTTTTAGGGAGTAAAAAAACTGCCAAAGGAAAACTTATTAAAAGAAAAGTTTTATGAGAAATCCATAAGATAGTCCTGCCAAGCAAAATCTTCAATTATTTTCAAATATTTATTTCCCATTATTAGTATTTTTTTTTTTCTTGGGTAATTACTTAAGATTATTATCTCTTTATATCTATTGAAGATATAGATTTTTTTTAATAATGCAAAAATAAAACGGAAAAGAAACGCTTTTAAGTTAAATATTAACCTTTAGTTGGTAATCTAAATCAAAAATCATTGATTTACTTATAGTTTTTATGGTATTTTCTATGCTGTCGTCAGTCAGGTAAAATTTGTTTTTCTTTTGCTTTTAAAATATTTGAACATCATTAGCCATCAGCATTTTTATAATCAATAAGTTTAAGCAATTGCTTCAATATTCGATTGTATCGACAGCAACAACACAAGCAAATTTCAAAAGAATCTCTTTAGAATAAAAAAAAAAACTCATCTTTTAAGAAAAATCTGAATACAATAATGAAAACAAAGGCAATGAGTTTTAGCAGGGAAGAGATGGGAAAAAAAAAGAATTTCATTGAATATGTTCAATTGTGTGGAACATAATGGCAGTCGATAGATGATGAAGGCTCTTATAAACTTACTCGTACTTCTACCACTTCAAAGCTTCTGTTATTTCTTCAAGTAGTTGGATTTGTAAATTCGTCTTAACGAAATAAAAAAAATTTTTTTTTTGTTTCTTTCTTCTGAAGTTTTATGATTTATAATTTTATATGCATGTGTACATACATACACATACATACATATGTACTTTACAGTAAAATAAGATTGATTTTTTAGATTTTGTTTTTCAAAAAACGGAAGTCAAATGCATTAAAAATAATGAAAAAAAAAACAAAAAACAGAAAAAGGAGAGACAATAAAACGCAGTTGTTTTACAAGTAACAGGAAATATGTTTTTAAGGCCACATTAAAGTAGTAAATTTTGGTTTTTTTTTTAATTAAGAAGAACAACTTTAAAGCCATTATATGGGAATTCGTTTTGAATGCCCGAGATAATTAAACGCAATTTTGTTTTGAACAATTTTAAGTTCCAAATTTACAACCAACAACTTTAATCGTTACAATATATTCGTAAATAGCAATTTAAAATTCCTGCTATTAATTCACACTCTCTCTTTCTCTCTCTCTCTCTCACTCTCTGTATATACAATGGTGGAAATAAAACCCTTTTACACTTGACAAATTAAAAACCAGATGAAGATTTTAGGAGAGACGTCGTAGAAGTGAAACGCAAGGTACACGAACTATTGTACCGAACGTTTTTTCCTTCTCTTTTCTTAATTTCGTTATTTTCGTATGTTGCTGCATATTATTCTTCTCATTTCACGAACAGTTTTATTTTGCTTAGAAAGAGAGAAAAAACAGAAACATTTCTGTTGTCTTCTAATTTCCTAAATATAAAAGCTTTAGACAAGAGCAAATGGGAATTGAGAAAATGTCTGCCATTCAATTTCTCAAGTGTAAATCGAATCGGTTTTCCCCCGTGTTTTTTTTATTAGTAGATCGGTTGTGCTCTTTCCTTATCGAATAATGGATAAGCTGTTATTTGTTCTCTTTTTATATATACACATACATACATATGTATGTAAAAAAACTACAAAAATATTTTCTAGACAGTTATTATTTTTGCATTATTCTGGCAACTTTAAAGAAATAAGAACTCCTTACTGTACCCCAAAAACTTTCGACTATTTCCCACAATCCCCAGACTTGAATCCTGTAGAAATTTGTCGATAAGAAAACAAGAAAAAATGGAATTTTTTGCATGAATGATCTAAAGCTAGTACTACAGGATAAATGGAATATATGTATGAATAGGTCTAGAATGTACCAAAAAAACTAAATGACTTGAGGCATAAAAGACTAGAAGCCGTATTGACAACAGAAAGACAGCAAACAATATAATAAATAGTGCTTGACTATTTACTCTACGCCTAAACAAAATATGTGATTGATTTGATGCTGAAAATAGAGCAAAATTTTTGTAAAGTGAATTATTTTGTAAAAGACTTAACTTAAGTTTCTTGTGTAAAAAAAAATAAATTAGGCCTCAAGTCACAATAATTTACAAATATGTTTTTCTAATAATATTCGAGTGCTATCTTTTGAGGTTCAAAGTATAAACACATGCCAAATTTCATAGTGATCGATCAAGCGGTTTGAAGTTATTAATCATCAGGCATACGAACAAACATATCAACATCTGTTTTCATATGTATGTATGTATGTACATGAATACAAAAATTTTTTTCAAAAAATCCTCTTTCTCTTAAATTGTACTGTTACGTATATATGTAAATCGCTTTAAATTTAAAAGACTGTCAATTTATAATAAAAGTTTAAATGCCAATCATATGTTCTGCGTGAACTTTTATTAACTTTTCTTTCACTTTCATTTTTTTCTATTACTCGTGTAATGGATAATCATAAATCCTTTAAAATATATGGTAATTTTATTCAATTAATACATACATACATATACACATACTTTTGCGACCACTGTCTAGTTATTAAACATCATCACACACTCGTATATTCATAAGATCACACATTTTGTAAGGAAGATTTGAAAAAAAATCACCAATAGATTAATATGAAATATTAATAATTGTCTCATCTAATACCTACGACAGAAAAAAAAAATAAAACATTGTATGATTTTTATTATAAATGTTTTCCTTTCAACTGGCCAACTTTCAAATTTTCATAAAAGAAGTTGCAAACAAAAAGTGAAAGGATTTCATACAAAAAATTTTTTTAAAATCCATGCAATTTAGTGGTAAAATTAGGGTGGCACTTTTACTAATGTGAATACAAAATTTACAACATTAAATATTGACATAGTAAAATTATCTTTAAAATACTTTCTATTTACATAACAAATTTTTTTAATATAGAATTTCCCATAAAATATTTTTAGGCAGCCAAGCAGCACCCTAATGTTTATATCAAACTGATCGGTGATGTCTTAATTTTACAATATAAAGTATTAAAAACTGTAATGCTTTATTACTTTTTTCATAAGCATCATTAAATTTAAATGTGAATTAAGATTTAAGACTGGCTTCAGTTAAGGCCGATTGCAGGATTTACTACACTTTTAATTTCTTTGTAATAAATTTGCTTAAGATAAATGCATTAATACATATGCCAACAATAATATTTGTTTGTAGTAATTTAGCTAAAAATTAAGCATAATCTACCGTTTAGTGAACAGTTTAGGACTAGTGAAGTAACTAGTAGAAAGTAGCAATTATAAGCAACATTTAATTAAATTCTCCGCCAGTTGCAAATTCAAATTTTACTAAATTTAATAAATGGCATGCATTTCTGTTTTTGTTTAGTTTTAGTTGTGAGAAATCATTCAAATAAAGAGAGGTCTTAGCACTACTTCAGGCATAAATAAGATAATCTACCAATTCACGACTTGATTGTCTTTTAGAGGGCAGTATGATACTAGTGAAGTAGCTAGTAAAACGTAACAGTTACAAGCACAAGTTTAATTAACATCTCTGCCAGTTGCAAATTCAAATTTTAATAAATGGTCAAAATGATTAGTTTTGTTTAATTTACGTTAGGAGGAAGCATTCAAATACAGTTCTTAATACTCATTCAGACAAAAATAAGATAATCTACCAATTAACAACTTGATTGTCTCTTTCTTTCAAAATGTTGAAAATTTTTCTGTATCACTTTGTAAAATTCGAGCAGCTTTTCCTAGTAATCAGGCTCATTCTGAGACCGCAGTCTGTAATTTAATTGTTAAATTCGAGGCTTAGGGTACTTTTGTTGGAAATAGATCAAAAAAGTATGCTTTAGTGGCCGCTAGCATAACCGCTGTAGAAAAAAATATTGAGAATGAGCCTTAAATAATCAACTCGTCGACGTTCGCAATAGTTAGGCATCACCAAAAGCGCTTGCGCAAAATTTTGCATAAAGATCTTCATTTTTACGCATATAAACTTTAACTTGTTTAAAAATTATTTTGTGAATTACTTGTTTGAAATATTAAATAAAAGCAACCAATTTTTCAACAAAATCATCTTTAGTGATGGGACACATTGTCAATTAGGCTCTTACCTATACAAACTCTACTAAGAGTCCTCGAAAAATCATTGAATAAAACAAGGTGAACATATGGTGCGTTTTTCGAAAATGTACATAAAAACGCCGTCATGACTTCTTGTTTCATCAAGACGGTGCCACAAAAAATTCAGTTATTGCGTGAGAAGTTTGCCGTTCGCCTAATATCTCGATTTGGCGCTGTCAATTGACCGCTTCGTTCTTGTGATTTAACGCCGCTGGATTCTTTTCTCTGGGACTATCTGAAAGATCGGGTTTATGAAAACAAACCACAAACAACTCATGTTTCAGAGTAATTCAGTGCTGCAAACAAGATAAGTGAAGCTTTGTTGCTAAATGTTGCTCAAAATTATGTGAAAAGGGCGACCATCTGCCGACTTATCATATTTCATTATTAATTTCCATATTTCTATATTACATTGGTATCAATAAAACTCAATTTGCCAAAAAGAAATGTGTCTGAAATCAAATGGGGGGTGCGTGGTATAGTGGTTAGAGCGCTCGCACAAAAACTCAAACGGCCCAGGTTCGAATCCCAGCAAAGGTGAAAAATGAAAGAGTTAGTTTGCAGTTTTTTCAAAATTATAATTTAAAAATAAGAGGTCCCCCCTCCAAGAATTCCATCTACAAAGTAGCCACTCCCTGACATTCCACTCTATTTAACATTAACCTTTGACAACGAAAAACGAATGATCAGGAGAAAAGGGCCACCTATTGGGAAGTAGCAGATAAAAGCTAAAAAAAACTACTTAGCGAAGGCACTTACCACAATCAACATGCAACGATAGGGCAATTGCTGTTGATTTTTCAAGGGTGAAGGTATAACACTGGCCTTTGAATGATTATTTCACAACAATTTGTCTCATTCCTAAGGCGATTAATAATATAAGAAAACAAAATATATGTTCTGTTATCATAATGTACTGTCTTTTCCACAAAAATTCCAATACAATGCAAAGCATTTAGTAGGGGTTTACCTCTGAGTATTGGTCTCAATAAAAAAAAATTTACTTTCTAACCAGCGAAAAATTATTTAATTTCCCTTACAAAGTAGCTCGCGGCCAATGAAAACAATAACATTATTGTGACTTTTAGAAAATTGTAAATATGTTGGGTTTAAACTAAGGGTTAAGCTCTAATTTTTAGGCTTGTATTTTGTCCGTATATATTATTTATAAAATATTGTACTTACAACACCACATAGGTTTTCTGTAAAAAAAAAGAAAAAATAATTAATTTTTTTATAATTAAATAGTTTTTATTTAAACAAAAATTTAAAACTTTATGTCATACAAGTATTGCTATAAAAAAAACGAGGCAGTTGCAATAACACAGAAACTTTGCCTAAAATTGATGAAGAAAAATTGCATAAATTTGCTTTTCATTTAATTTTCAACAATGCTACTCTACTATAGAGTATTCAGCAAACAATGTGCGAGAGTAGTGTTACAAATTTAATAACAAACATAACATAATAAGAAAACCTGTTGATTTAAAAAGAAAACTAAATTAAAATTAAAATAAAAAAAATGAAAAAACCTCTAGCAAAGTAGGCCCATAAACCAAAAAGTGTATAATGGGGATATATGGACGAATTACAAATAAAATTAGTGGTTAAGCAGGAAATTGTTGTACTATTTTTTTAAGTAAAAAAATAAAAACAGAAAAAGAAAAAATATTTTGTTAAATGATCGGATTATGTCACTTATATTGGACTTCCTTATAGTTTCATAATTGAAATACATTTAGTAACTAATTAAATAAAGCTCCTTAGAAACTTTGGAATTAAAAACAAAAACTTAAAAAGGAAAATCGTTAATAATAATAGGGTACTTTTTTTAAATGGAAAAGTACCAGTTTTCATTAGGAATGTATTAATAATGTAATGAAATAAAATGAAATTGTATTGCTTTAATTCGAATTTTTAAACTTAATTTAAAGGCATTTTAGTAATCTCGTTTACTTTCTTTCCTTTTACAGAACGTGAAGATATTAACACTTTGCATGGCACCTATCAGTATTTGAAAAGTACCGGACAGGTAAGTTGTTTTTTGTTTTCTAAATTATGCAAAATTTCATAAGGCGCGCATCAGTCATATATCGCAGCATGCAACATTGTTCAGTGCAAAAACTTTCATTCAGCATCTCATTAGGCATTGTTCTTCTTCTCACTTTTCGTACTATCGCGTAAAGTCTGTAAAGAATGGCCATTTCTAAAATAGATTTTTAAGCCATTTTAGCAAATTTGCAAAAGATAGATGCTCATAAAAAATATAAAATGGTAATGTTGCATTGGTAGTCGTCATATTTAATTTATTACTTTTTTATTACATTTACATGGTGATTGATATGCATTTGATTTTTTTTTTGTGTAAATGTTTTGCAAAAACATTATTTTATTACATATTTTTTCTTTTTATTATCATTTAGCATGTTTGGATTGTGATTTAATTTTTTTTTATTCATAAAATAGCTATTTTATTGTTTAAAACAATAGATCTACACATACATACAACCTTTAAACACACACACATAAACACATTTTACATAATCTCTCTTTAGATCTGGGCTAGTTTAAAGTAAAGTCTATTATTATCGGCATCCTTCCCATGCAATCCCATTATTATCCATTAAAAATCATTCTTTAAATTGCTGCAAATCTATCCCTATCCTACTGTCTTTACTATCTTTCTCTGTTCTCTATCTGTAACTATCTTTTAACTAACTAAGCCCGAAAATGTTTCTCCAAAAATCTAAGCCTTTTTTGTAAGGAAAAATTTAGTTTTATAATAGATAGGTTTCCATGAAAGGCCCTAGTATCTTCCCCCCTACCCACCGGCCACCATAACATGTAGCAGTTACACTTACACACACACACACAAAATAATTAGAGTTGGAACTTCGAACTAGTTCTTGTAGTTGTCAATGAAATTTTTCTAAGAAAGCTTATGGTCTTCACAATCAAAAGCTTTGCGTAACCGATTTATAACAAAACTCGTATTTCAAGTTTGAAAGCTTAATATTTTTATTTCTGGTTTTAAATGATTTTGATTTCTGTTCAAAAGTATTTAATTTAAATAAGTTAATAAATTGTATAAATAAAGCTTAGAAAGCTTATAATTTTTCTTTAGAGCTTTCCTTTAAAACTTTAGGTATGTTCACATTTGTTAAGTATTTGATGAAAATCGCAACCAATAATATTTTATTGAAATATATTTTTAGTTTATGACTTAAAAATTTATATATTATTTATTGTGTTTATTACTTTTTTAATTATTCTCTAAGAAATTTTTAAATAAAACAAAATTTTTTTTATGAAATGTTTCCATGAAATATTTTTTTGATCAAATATTTGACAAATAGTATTCACCATAAAAAGCTCTACATAACGGCTTTAAATACAACAAATCATTTTATTAATTCAATATATTTCAAATCTGAACGAGTTTAGTTAAAGTAATTAAAAAAAATTGTTGAAGTTTTTTCATTTTCGATTTTAACTGATTTTGATTCCAATTTAAAAGTGTTTGTTTCGTCAGAAACGCTTTAATTAGATCAAAGTTAACGGCAATGAATATTTTTGGTAATTAAAGAAGAAATGATGTCCGTGAAGGAATAGTACACTAGCCAAACTGAACAATTGTTTTCGACTCCAGCTACGGTAGTCTCATCAGAGTTCTTTGTGTCCTGTGCATATTCAAGACCAAACATCAACTATTTAACTCACACTTTTCTGGAAATCGCATACTAAAAGTGTTTAATTTAAATAATTAAATAAAACATAAAAAGCTTAATATTTTTCTTTAGAGCTTTTACTCTAAAACTTAGGAGTTGACATAAAAATAAAATATATATTTTTGTTTCGTCAGAAGCGCTTTAATAAGATCAAAGTTAAATTCTATTAAAAATTTAGATATTTTGATAATCAAAAGATGTCCGTTAAGGAATATTTTGTTTCTTTAACAGTTTGTTAAGTTTTTTTTTTTTATTTTCCAAATTTTTACGTTTCCTGTTATTATAAAGCTTTCTTAGTTAAAAGAAAAAGCGTTAACAAACTTTATAACGCTACTTCTACACTTTTCAAGTGTACTGGAAAATTTATAGCTGCAGGAATTATAATTTTTTTTTTTTTTTTTTTCACTTTTAAAGCTTTCTTTTGATAACCAATAAACTTAAGTTAGATCCTACTTCAGGTTAGGAGAAGAATGATAAAAAACAAGCTTTGATTTTTAAGTTTCTTATAAGTAAAGTTTTATCAATGAATGATAATACTTTCAAGTTTAAAAAATATACTTTATGTGGTCAGTTTTTCCGGATTAAAAACTATGAAAAATTTACAAAATAATACATATACACAAAAACAATTTAAAATTACCGATCGAAATTGAAATTTTTTAAAATTTAAAACTATCACTACAAAACTCTATTTAAACACTGGGGAGTACAAATTGTTTTCGTAAAACTCTTTAAAAATGTTTGCTGATTACTAAAATACATATGTTAAGTTTTTCTTATTTTATTATAAGAAAAGCTTTTAAATTTTGAAAAATTTTTTTGTTGTGGAAAAAAAGTTTCTCTAAACGCAAAGCTTTTAGAGAGATTTAAAAGTTTACTAAAACAAAGTAAGACAGAGATCCTTTAAACAGAAAAGCAAAATTTTAATCAAAGTTTGCTTTTGCCATAAAAGCTTTTTTAAATCCTTCTTAAAAATTTACACTTTTATTGGTGGTTGCTACCATTTTTTACAAAAAAAAAACCATTTTGCGTATTAAAAACTAATTTCATTGTAAGTTGTCGTTTTGTATTTTAAGTAAACCGAACTCTAAAGTTTTTAATTATTCATTTAATATCTAGAAAAAAAAAGCTTTTTTTAACTTACAAGTTAAGAGAGAATTTTTTTTTTTGGTGCAGTAATAAACAAATCAAGAAAACAAACTTGCGAACAAATTCTTTTTTAATTTTAAAATGTTTAGAGTTTAAAAAGCTAATCAAACAAAAAAGATTTTTTTTTAAATATTTTCAAGTGCAAAGCTTTCATAGTGTGATTGAGAAAAAAAAGTTTTATTTACACGCTACAGGTAAGTCACTTTAAGGGCATAGTTTTAGTACATACATAAGTCCATAATTAAAGGCTTTTAAAACGTTTTAAGCTCCTCAATATTTTCTAATTTCAAAGCCTTTTTAAGGCCGCTTTGAGTAAATAACAAATCTTCTCTGAGTAAACTGTAAAAGCTGTTTTAAAATTTACCGTCTTTTAAAAGAAAATCTGTTTATCGAATGCTCTCTTTATTAAATATTTTCTTTTGTTAGTTGCGTGATTTGACTACCGATAAATTAAATAATACACCTAAAGCGGATATAGAAATATTATTTTTTAATCGTGTACCAAAAGTTGGCAGTCAAACTTTAATGGTTTTGTTACAACGCTTAGCCAAACGCAATAGTTTTAAGGCAACCCGTGACAAGCCCAGTAATACTGAAACCATTATGCTGACACCCTCATTCGAACTCAATCTTGTCGAAGAAATTATGGAACACAACGAACCCACATCGTATACGAAACATGTGGCCTACATTGACTTTGAAGCCATTGACTATCCCGAACCAATTTACATAAACCTGGTAAGAGATCCAGTAGAACGTATTATTTCTTGGTTTTATTATGTACGCACACCCTGGTATATAGCCGAACGTAAAAGACTATTTCCACAACAATACAGACTACCCAGTGTGCCATATTTAAAAAAAGATTTTTCAGAATGTGTTTTAAAAAATGATCCTGAATGCACGTTCCTACAAAATGATAACAAAGGTTTGGGTGATCATAGACGGCAAGTTTTATTTTTTTGTGGTCAAGATGATAAGACCTGCATGTGAGTACTTTTTCAACCATATCCAGGAATTTTAAATACATTTTTCACGTATTTGTTTAGGCCCTTTAATTCCTACGAAGCCATGCAAAGGGCTAAACATCATGTTGAAACTAAATACGCTGTTGTAGGCTCTTGGGAGGATACAAATGTAACTTTAACTGTTTTAGAAAATTATATACCCCGTTTCTTTAGGGGAGCTGCAGAGGAATATTTTAGTAATTGTTTTACTTCTATCGCCTATTGGATAAAAATGTTTATTCACAATTTCTTGTTTTCATATTTTACAGAAGCCGAAAATCGTTTACATAAAACCAATCGCAATGCTTTTAGACCACCTGTTACACCCAAAGTGCGGGCTATTTTAAGTAAAAATCTTACCAACGAAATTGAATTTTATCAGTTTTGCAAACAACGTTTGTACAAACAATACTTGGCCGTATATTTATTGAGTTTGCAAAATAATCAAAATAGTCAAGGTTTTAGTATTTTCTAGAGGAAATAAATAAAAAAAATTAAAAAAAAAATATTAAAATTTTGTATTAAATTGGGTTGTTTGAAAACATTTGTTTGTCACTGTACTTTGTAGCTAAACGTTGTTACAAAATTAAAGCCATTATTATGCCTTTCAATTAAGCAGAAGCCACCAAATGTCACTGTGCTCTGGCATTTAGGAACAGGGAACAGTTACATTTGGGATTTCTAGGAATATTAAAAGAACAGTTGAAGAGCCAAGTAACCAAGAATTAACCCAGGGGTTAACTCAAGGAGAACAGCAACGACATCAACTCCAATATCACTAAAATCTTTTACTGCTCCTCTAATTTAAACTTTAATGTGCAGGCTTCTTGGGGGTGAAGGTAAAACACTGGACATTGAATAATCAATAAATAGCAACTGATTTCCTTGCTGGTTCGCTTTCTTAAAGTATGATCTTTGTTTTCATTGAACTGATATCCGGCCAGCACAATGTGCTGCATGAGTAGGGGTCATCCCCTGAATGCTTGCCTGATTAAAAAAATCAAAGAGAAGAAAGTCCAAGATTAATTTTTTTCTAGAATTATATCTCGTTAACTCGTTTTGTCTTGAAGTACTCAACTTTGATATTCAATTCGAGATAGAGATCATTTCGACAGCATTGTTTAGGATTAATTTTATTTTTTGTTACTCAAGAGTAGTGCTGGCAAACTAGTGAGTAGTGGGTACCGAGTACCAAGTATTTGTACTAATTTGTAGGTACTAAATACTTAAAAGTAACTACTCAATATTTTAAGAGTTGTATTTTTCCTTCGGAGTTTTATGGAAAATTTAAATTTTAACGGCCAAACAAATTTCTGTCTAAAAACAGAATACTTTATAAAATTGTTTGCTCTTAAAAATAACATCTTATAAAAGTATTGAGTAGTATTGGGTACCCAAGTGAAAGTACTCAATACTATCGAGTAATGAAAAGTAGCAAAATTTGACAGCACTACTCAAGAGTAACTTGAATCACTCCCACTTATAGTCTACTTGAAATCTCTAAACATCTTTTGAGGCTAAATTAGCATGCCCACCACTAACAAACACTAACTTGAGGATATATCTGGACCAAAGATGCCCAGTAGTGGCTGATATCAGCCAATTAAACTCACACGTATACTTACGCTCTTTTGTTTGATCGTCAATCAACCAATAGGAAATCAGCATGTTGAGTGGGAGAGATAAACTACACTTGCAGAACTTCTGTGTCTTATTTTTTTTTATCTAACCAATACTACTACCTTGGGCATTAATGATCTGAACTTACGTGGCTGATTTTGTCTTTGAATCATGCTCTACTACTAATTGCTCGGATAGCAAGAGAATGCAAGAATGAAAGAAATCTTTGTTTGAAATACAGAAAATCAAGATTTCTGTATAAACGAATGGGCAACTCTATTCACTACCCGCATCAGTGGCACCTCCGAATCTCTCTTTCAAATCTAGCAGAATCAAATCTAATATTTGAATCAGCAAATAAGTTGGCATGGGCGACATCTGTATCAATAAGACCTAACTTAGTCTTATTAGCACCTCCGAGAGGATCCAAAAAAAAGGTAAAATCCTCGACCTTATCTGTATTAAACGGACCCTATTCATACATACATACATACATAACTGGTCTTTACAACCCTGTGTCAGGATTACGGCCTAGCTTCTCGCAGCACTCATTTTTATCCATGAGTACCGGGACCTACAGTTTAATGTTGACTCCGAACGACAGACTTGAGAAGCTTGTTCATGGCAATTAATTACTCTCAGAGCTTTTGCCAGAAGACTGCTGAGAGTTAGTCGTCGAAAGAAATATTTTTTTCATATTTCTTTTTTTTTAAGATGTCGGAGCTGGGTGTCGAACCCAGGGTTCATGTCTTAGTAAGCCAACACACTAACCACTAGACCACGGTGACTACACTAGCTCTTTATAGAATATGTAAATTGAAAGAAGAAGACTACTGAACTTCCTGTAGATTTAAAGAAGATCAGATAGCACTCTCTAATCGACTGATTACGGCAATACAGATCATATGTTTTTTCTGCATGTAAAGCCATTGTATTTTTGATAATTGGTTTCTACAGGCCATGGCTAAGATATCAAGCACCAATCACAATAAATTTTTTAGATATAAATCTATAATTATTATATAGGTCTTTAGATCCTAAAACTGGTTTCTTTATACGAATTAACAACCATTAAGGAATATCTTCAAACGCTAGCCTTTGTTTGTTTGCTCGTAATTCGTTGGAACTTAATTCGAAATACGAATAAGAAGTAAAAAAAAATTTAAAGCTATACGGTTAGAAATTTCTTACTAATTATGATTTCCATTGAACAAAATCATCATACTCATCTTCTTCTCCTCCTCATCTCTAATAAATGCGTACCAATCAATGTCTTTGTGAAAAATTGCACATTCTTATGGTTCAGGGTTTTGATGGCAATTAATTAAAAGTGGAAATTAAAAAACAAGTCCCTCAATCTTTAGCAACATCACTCGAGACTAAAACGAGGTCATATACGTATAGATGATAATGTCAAGGATGATAATATAGTACCACAGCAGCCAAGTGAAGGACATCAGAAAACCCAGCAGCACAAACATCAACATCGCCAGCAAATAAATCATTTACCATTGGAGAAAAATACAAGACATAAGAATGCTGTTGACGTTGATGATGACGGGGATGAGAATGAGGAGGAAGATGAGTACGACTATGATGACTATTTGAACGCTGCTGCCGATGCTTTAAATAATACTAAAAAAGCTGAAGTAGAAGTGGTAGTCTTTAATCGTGTGCCTAAAGTTGGCTCACAAGCCATGATGCAATTAATGATACAATTGGGCAAAATTAATAATTTCGTACATTCGCGTGATGTGGGTAAACCTCATGAAACCATATTCCTGCCACCGGAAAAGCAAAAGGAATTAATAGCCGAGATCTATGCGAAACCACGTCCCCATATCTATAGCCAGCACATAGCCTATATTAATTTCACACGATTTCATATGCCTAAACCGATTTATATTAATTTGGTGCGTGATCCTATAGAAAGAATCATATCGTGGCATTACTATGTGCGTGCCAAATGGTATTATGATGATATGAAATTGAAATTGGGTGACAAGGCTCCAGCAATGCCCGCTAAAGAGTTTATGGAAATGGATTTGGATACTTGTGTTAAAACCAAGGATATACATTGTCAATTCAATCAAATGGAAGTTAACACGAAAGCTGGTGATCATCGGCGTCAAACATTATTCTTTTGTGGTCAAAATCGTAAACTATGCATGTAAGATTTAATTGAAATAGTATTCGATGCACTATTTGAAAGAAAAACAATTTTTTAGGCCTTTTAATTCTAAAGCTGCCATGCAAAAAGCTAAACGTACGGTAGAAGAAGAGTATGCAGTGGTAGGAACCTGGGAGGATACAAATATAACACTTTCTGTTTTAGAACACTATATACCACGTTACTTTAGAAATGCCAAAGTGGCCTATTATTGTAAGAATTTTGTGATTTTTTTTTTTAAGAGAAAACCTTTTTTTATTTCTGAGTTCTTTTTTTTTCAGTGGCCAAAGAACGTCTTTCCCAGGTTAATAAAAATAGGGATAAACGTCCTGTTAGTGATTTTACACGTGAAATTCTACGTAAAAACCTTACCAATGAAATTGAATTCTATGAATTTTGCAAACAACGTTTATATTTGCAATACGCCGCCATAAATGATGGTTTCAAACTCGATAATGATGATTATTTGTTAATACCCGATCATGAGAATGATGAGAATGATCAGGAATACTAAGAGACTTTATTTAAACAGCTGCTTTAGATATAAGAAAATGTTTATAAAATAAAATTTATAAAAAGTAAAACATAAAATTAAC
Organism: Metopia argyrocephala; assembly: GCA_963576795.1. NCBI lineage: Eukaryota > Metazoa > Arthropoda > Insecta > Diptera > Sarcophagidae > Metopia > Metopia argyrocephala. Next base: position 112,484,968 of record OY756210.1, read on the forward strand.
TGCTTTTCAAATTCAACGGGCAATAATTAGAAACAAAGTGGGCGTGGCAAATCACTTGTATTTTGAAAATTCTGTGTAACTTAACTATTAATTCATAATTGGGCGTAATATGCAGCTGATTAGTGTATGAGTAATAAAAATTGCACTGCCCGTGTTATCAAAATTTAGTTCCATTTTAATAAATTTTACACTGCAAAGTAGGCCTCGAGCTAAGCTGCGGGTTCGTTTCCCAGCAGAGGGTATAGATCGGTTACGTAGTAATAGAGTTCAAGACTTAAGTTCATGTAATTTTAATCTGTCACTCAGTCTGGTGTTTATATTTGTACTCATTATGAAAAAGAAAAATATACGAATTGGCCTACAATCTCCTGAACTGTCCACAACACACGCTAAATTTAAAGATTTTATTTCCTTTCGTCAGGAAATTTTTTTCCAAAGACGGTAATCAAAATTACAAGTACCTATATTAAAATAGTTATAAACTAAATGCGAATTATATGCCAAATAGAACTACTTATCTACAAAGCAACACATTTCTGTTTTTCAGAAATTCAAATTCCATATTTCCTGTCTCTTAAGCAGAGACAAAATGGCCACATAGACATGCTTATCTCCAAAGCAATACATTACTTATATGTATTTATAGTATATTTGCATATACATATGTAACTTGTCAGTCCGAGTTTACACTTAGGAAAATTAAATGAGCGATATTTTTTCAATTCTTCTATTGAATGATTCACGCTTTAAAAAATAATAAATTTTGTAAACCCAATTGCTTGTTCCAAAGAGATGATAGCAGGCGATTTAAGCTTTGATACTTCAGATTAGGTAATAGACGACTTTAGTCTTTGGAGCGATCAGCACAAATTCATTCACAAAAATTGGAAAACAAATAGAAATGAACAAAGACTATCTGACGAGCTCTCTGTGTATTTACGTAGTCCTGTAGGTCGATTTAACCCTAACCCTATGGACACGTGTAACCAGGTACCCGAGCGTTCTTTAAGGTTAAATATTTCTTAATCAAAACAAAATACAAATTTAAAGTTTCTTAAGTTACTCTAACTTAACATTTCTTATAAGTTGTTTTGATTGTAGTCGCCGTGGTCTAGTGGTTAGTGTGTTGGCTTACTAAAACATGGGCCCTGGGTTCGACTCCAGGCTCTGACATCTTCACAAAAAGGAATATGAAAAAAATATTTCTTTCGGCGACTACCTTCCAGCAGTCTTCTGGCAAAAGCTCTGAGAGTAACTAATTGCCATGAACAAGCTTCTCAAGTCTGTCGTTCGGAGTCGACATTAAACTGTAGGTCCCGGTACTCATGGATAAAAATTGACACACACAACATGTGTATAAATAATGGAATTTTTTAAATTGGTTATTGAAATAAACAAATATTTTACTTTAAATACATATGAACTAATATTATTACAAAAGAAATCAAGACTCAGTGAAGCGTAGAGAAATTATTTCGCTATGTGTATTGTAAATTGGTGGCTTATACCCGGAGTATTTGTAATTTGCGCTCTTTTCGCCTAGAACTGGGATCATCAGTTACAAAGAGATAGAGAGTACCCTTTAGTAGAAAACGACAAGTTTTTTTCCCGCTCATCTATATTTATAAGCCTGCACCATGCTGTCAAAAATTTATTTCGCAAGTGTTCGCACGAGAGTCTTATGTTTAAGATTTTGGATTATTATTCTTTAAACTATCATAGGCGTTCAGAATATAATTCTTATTTATAGGTGCAAATATGGATGATCATCAGTACAGTATAGAATGATCGCGTCCATTTCGCCTATAAATAAGCATTCTTCTTTCGAAGAACAACCCTACGTTTGAACCCAGGCTTAAAAATGGCCTATAATATAAAGTATTTTTGCAAGGAGATTTTGAAAAATAAAAAATTTTTGTTTTTAGCCGAATGTAGGGGGTCTTTTCTTCAGTTTTTTTCATTATATCTTAGGCCGTTTCCCTAACTTTCTCAAGCCGTTTGTCATTTCAAAAGATCACACAAATTTCTTGTTTGATCATACAATTTTAAAATCTCATCATTCAAACCATGTACTCGTATGTATGCATGTGCTTGTGGCCTAAATGTATGCTCGTATTATCCTAAATTTTCTGAAATTTTTCTTAAATTCTTTTTTGTTTTTGTTTTCTACCATCAAAATAATAGATCGATAGACTCAAGCCAAAACTACTGAATAATACTCAATTCGCCACTTTTAATTTTTTACTTTTCAATCGTGTGCCTAAAGTAGGCAGTGAACAATTAATTGAACTTATTCGTCGTTTAGGTGAAGTAAATAATTTCGGAGTTAGTCGTGCTCCCTATTCCGAACCAATTTCCTATCAAATGGATGAACAGGAACAAGAAGAGCTGGCAGATAAAATATATGATATGGGCTCAGCGTATGCCTATTCCATGCATTTTAATTATATTAACTTTCGTTTATACAATCTACCACAGCCAATCTATATAAACATGGTACGTGATCCTGTTGAACGTGTCATAAGTTGGTTCTATTATCGTCGTACACCTTGGACTGCTGTGCAAACATATAAGATTACTAAACGTTTTCGTAGTACTCAATTTTATAAAAAGAAATTTGAGGAATGTGTTTTACGGGGTGATCCAGAATGCTTGTATCGTGAAGGTGATAATTTTGAACAAACAAAATCGGATCATATTAGACAGTCTTTGTATTTTTGTGGTCATGATCCTGTATGCGAGTAGGTTATGCTTTTTCAATATTCAATTGACGCTATTATACATTTAATGTGTACTTCTAGGCCTTTCAATTCTTATGGTGCTTTACAAAGAGCCAAAGAAAATGTTGAACACGATTTTGCTGTGGTAGGATCGTGGGAGGATGTCAATGTTACTCTTAGAGTTCTGGAATCGTATATACCACGTTACTTTAAGGGTGTTACCAAACTGTATTATGGTAATTTGTCAAATGCTAAATTTTTTGTCTTGTCATCTTAAAATATTTAAATGCTGTACCTTCTAGATGAACAGCATGGCTTGGCCTTTGAGAAACGTAATGGCAATGCCTGGAAGCCACCCGTCCCTGAGGAAATTAAAAATGTGGTTAAACAAAATTTTAGCAGAGAATATGAATTTTATTATTTTTGTAAGCAAAGGTTATACAAACAATATTTTGCTTTGCAAAATTTATAATAAATGTTAACTGTCGTATTCGTAAAAAATATTATAATACGTTTATTAAGGGCTTATTCAGTAAATGTGAATGCAATACCTATCGAATAAGCCTTTACAAAACTAATAATATTTTTTATGAATACTGAAGTAAATAATTTAACTATAGTTTTATTATTAAGCCTTCTGCCTCATAGAGCTTTCAATATCTTAAAAATAATAATTGGATTACTGTTAATGGCTTAAGAACTCAGTTACTTTGAGATAGAAAATTTTATATACCCAAAGCTTTTCTAAAAGGCTTTTTTTTATATAAGTATACTATAAAGCCTTATAAAATCGTATGCTAGTAAATCGTAATTTGTCACAAATGAAAGCTGGACGTTTTGTATGGAGGAGTCTCAAAGAACGCTTCGCCTGAATAGCAAAAAAGTTCTAGTTATTAGAGAAACTTTAGAAAGCTAAAAATACAAAATTTTAAACATTTCAATCTACAAAAAGGCAGCTTGACCATTCTCAAATATACTTAAGGGCAGAGTAGGAAAATAAACAAAACGAAACGTTTGATCTCATTTTGTTTTGTTCTTTACAATGAGTAAAACAAAAACAAAACAAAAACAGTGAGAACGATTGTCCCATTTAGTTTTGTATATTGTTTTTGTTTGTGAGCACTACAAATACACAAACTCAAATGTGCGTACGTAGAACAAAAAATGAATGAGAAGAAAAAGAAAAGAAGAAGAGAAAAAGAGCACATTATACGAATGTAACGGAATAACAAAGCAAGCACAAGAGCGAAAGGCGAATTGTTTCGCTTGTGCTCTTTCTCATTTAGAAAGTACTTGTTTTGGTTTTGTTCATGTACAATACGATTAAAAAAATTTGAAAAGTTTATGGCTTTGTGTTAACGTTTGCGAAATGTTTTGTTTGTTTGCCCATTCTGTTTAATGAAAACAAAAACTTTCTTTTACCTATCAGCAGTGTTAAACTTTTCAACACAAAAAGCTTTAAAAGCTTTATATACTTCAAAGCCCTTATTTAATTGAAATATTTCAATTCTGGTAAATGGCAAATATAAATGAGCTAAGCTTTAGCTTTGGGACACAAAAAGCTTTAAAAGCTTTATATACTTCAGGGCCATTATTTATTTTAAATATTTCAATTATGGTAAATGGCAAATGGAAATGAGCTGAGCTTTAGCTTTGGGACGTATTTGTTTTTTTTATATTTTTAAGTCTTATTTTTGAGCAAAAAACTTTAAAAGCTTTCGGAGTAAATATACATAAAATGAAGTTAAAATTAAACTTACTATTTATAGATAATTTTGTATTTGTAATTTAACATATAAGATTTTAAAACTGCTATTTAATACTTCTCGAGTTGTTCAAGCATTAAGAGCTTTTTTTTTTTTTTTTTTTTTTTTTTTTTTTTTTTTAAGACCAATACTCAGGGGTAAACCCCTACTCATGCAGTGTGCATTGTATTGGAATGTGAAGATGGTTGATAGTAGTTTTTTTTTTTTTTTTTTTTTTCATAGATTTTTGTATTTTTTTCGCGCCTTTTTATTTGTTGATGAAACAAGTTGCTGGTAATTTGTCCACTCAAGAGCCAGTGTTATACCTTCACCCTCAAATGATCAAACAGCAATGGCCTCATCTGTCGGTGGATGGTGAGCGTCTTCAGTAGATTAGCTGTTATCTTCCCAGAAGGTGGCGCTGTACTCCTGATCATTGGTTTCAGGTGGAATAGATTGGAAATGTCAGGGGGCGGTTTCTTGCAGTATATACATATATTTCAGTGTTAGTTTAAAACTTCTTAAAGCTACATATTGAAATTATAATTCGTATATCAAAGTTTTCTCCGTATTTGTTTTTGTAAATATAAACTTTCAAAGCTTTTATCTAACAGGCATGGCATAGCTTAAACGCTAAGATTCAAAAAAGCACTTTTTAGTTATTTTAAAACGCATAACTAAAGCTTTTAAAGTTATATTTACATATTTTTACATCTTCAAAGAGCACAGCTTTTTCGGCATGAGCTTTATTAAGCTTTTATCACTTTTTATTGTAAAATTTAAAAATTACAACATCTTTTTCATTCCCAGTTGGAACAATTAAATGCTCAGCATTTGAATAACACACGTTTAGCCGATATTAATATACTATTCTTTAATCGCATAGAGAAGGTAGGCAGTACTTCAATGTCTGATTTTCTATATGAGCTTTCGAAAATCAATAACTTTACACCGCATCGCAATGTTCCTTTTGCCAGTAAAGCCATGATCGAAACAACTGAAGAGATACTTGACTTTGCTGAAGAATTAATTACACTACCGGAGGCCTCATCATATGTCGAGCATATGAATTGGATTAATTTTACAGAATTCGATTTGCCACGCCCTATTTATATAAATTTAATAAGACATCCCATACAAAAAGTGATAAGCGCTTATTACTATTTAAGATCGCCTTCTGTGTATGCCAACTATTTGCAGAGTAATCCGAAAGTAGCAAGAATGACGCAGGAAAATATAACGATGTCATTTAATGATTGTGTTAAAAATCAAGTTAAACCCTATTGTGTATTTGATGGTCATAACCCATACAATCGTGACTGGCGAAGATTTTCTTTACATTTTTGCGGAAATAAAATTATATGCAAGTAAGTTGAAGGGGAAGGGAAAGTATGTGATCTATACTAGCACTATTTTCAACATACATGCCACTATTATTTTAAGCTAGCCTTTGTATAGAACAAGCTTTGGCTTTTAACGCTCATCGATTTTTAAAGCTTAATTCACGACAAAACTTTTTAAAGAAAGTCGTTCAAATTCAATAAATCAAAACTGTTTGTCTACAGTTAAGGGAGTTAGACGTCTTACATTCGTAAAGCTGAAAAAGATATACTCTTCTTGAAAATGTGGACGTACATCGATGTCTGATTTTATGTTTGCACTTTCGGAAATCAATAATTGAAAGCCCAGATGAAATATGTATATGCTAAAGAATTAATGCCATTAACGCAAGCCTCTTTATATGTGGGCCACACAAATTGGATTAACTTTACCAAATTAGGTTTACCACGTTCTATTTATACGAATATAATCAAACACCCACTACAAAAAGTGATCAGTGCTTATTACTTTTTAAGAAAACCTGAAGTCTATGAGTTCTGTATAAACCGTAATCCCATTGAAGGGATAATCATCCAAGAAAATCTCATCATGTCGTTATATGAACGATAGAAGCTTTCAAGACCGTATGAAATAAGTGAAGGCAGTTACAAAAATATTTCTGGGTTTTATTAGATAGCTATTTCAATAGTAAAATAGCTTTGCATGTTTTCCTATTAAAACCCAAAGCTTTGCCATTACTTTCATTAACATATGCAACCATTTATGCAATCACTGTCAGCAAAATATGTATAAAGAGTTGTAAAGGTTTAAAGCATTAGTTGTATAAGTGGCTTGAAGTTTAAATGGGTACGAGTATTTATCATTCCAACTAAATTATTTTCAAACTTTCCTCTTAAGCTTTATAATAAACTAGCTTAAGCTTATATAAAGTTTTCTCTTACTAAAGCTTTTTAAAATTCTTCACTCTTTAAGCTTTTGAGCTTTTTTGTGATGGTTCGCTTTAATTTCCCACCTTGAGTTTTGTTAAACGTAAAACCTTTAAATCCTTTTAAAGCTTTACACGCTGCAGCCATCACATTTGAATAATACCGCTAAAGCTGAAAAGGATTGGATTTTCTTTAATCGTTTAGAGAAAGTGGGCTCTCAAAGTATGAGTTCTTTATTAGAAGAATTGGCAAAAGTCAATGGTTTTGTAGCTCATCGTAACTCTAATCAAGCCTATATACGTTTTCTTTATAACGAAGAGGAGGAACAAGAAATAGCCGAAGAATTGGATAGCGTTGAAGAGCCCATGTCCTATGTAGAGCATACGAATTGGATTAATTTCACCAAATATGATTTGCCCAAACCAATTTATATAAATCTTATAAGACATCCCATACAAAAAGTGATTTCGGCGTATTACTTTATACGTAAACCTGAAGTTTACGCCTTCTATGCCAGGGATAATGATCTTCCTTTGGAAAGTGAAGAATATTTTAAAACTTCCTTTAATGATTGTGTGAAGCAAGCTAAGCGTAAAGAATGTATATTCGATCCACACATTGAATATAATTCCGATTGGCGTAGGTTTACTACACATTTCTGTGGCAATAGAAAAGAGTGCAAGTATGGATTATTTTTATTGTTCATTTTATTTATTTTACTAAAGAATTAAAGTGTTAAATATTTTTATTCGACTTAAACACAAACTCCACAAACAGGCAATTCAATTCCCAAACTGCTACACAAATAGCTAAACGAAATATTGAACAGGACTATGCAGTAGTGGGCTCCTGGGAAGATACCAATATAACCTTGACCGTTTTAGAGCATTACATACCTAGATTCTTTCAAAGAGCTACGAAACTATTCTACAGTAGGTTTTAAAAAAGTGTTATTTGGTTTTTTTTTATTTTTTTTCTATTTTTTTTTTTTTTTTGTAAAGGTGGAGGTAAAAAATTCCATAAAAATGCCACACCCCATAAGACTGAATTGGAACCAGAAGTGGAGGCAAAACTAAAAATACAATTTGGTTTTGAAATCGAATTGTATAATTTTTGCAAACAACGGCTTTACAAACAGTATATTGCCATTAAAAAAGATGAATTAATGGAAAAATTTAGCAAAAAGTCTATATTGCCTTTTAAGTTTTAATACTAAACCCTTTAGAAATGTTTCAAAATACTCATAAAAAAGCTTTAAAAGCATTTAATTTAAAGACAATTTATTTTTAAATACTCATTTTTTTTTAACAAAGTAGTTTAATTTTAAATAAAAGTTTAAGGATTGTAGTACCAATATTCAAAGCTTTAATAAACTTTTTAGTATATAAGAAGCTTACTTTTTTTATTTTTTATTTGTTTATTTAAAAAGCTTAAACCTTTAAGCAATATGATATAAAACTATTTTAAAGTTTAAATTCTCTTTTTTTTTAATTTGTAACCTTAAGCTTAAGCGAACTTTTCAATAAAGCAAAAATCTTAAAGTTTGTATTTAAACTTTAAAGTAATTCAAAAGCTTTAACATACGTTGTTTTCTTTTACTAAAAGCTTTTCACAGTTGCAAAGCCTCATCAAGTTCTTTTCTTGCCCACAGTACTCATATATTTGTATATTTAAGTCAAGCTTTAAATTTTTAATGAGAATGCTTCTGATTATACTCGTATTATGTATTGTAAGTTATATTTAATTGTACATTAAAGAAGCCTGTGAGTATTTTGGAGCTTTTTTTCGAAAACAAAGCTTTCAAAATTATTCGTTTTCATTATTTTTATGGTGTCTTTAAAAAGCTAAGGAAGGGAGAGAGACTTGTTACGAGCATATGTTTTTAGAACATGTTTTCAGACTCTTTTTAGCCATCATCTTACCATATCGTGTTATCATTAACTAGGGATATATAAAATGGCAGATAGAGAACATAAACTCCCACACCACAATGTATGATTTTTAAAAACAGGATAATTAATATATTTTGTATATTTTAACAAGGGATATAATTTATTTAAGAACAGTAAACCCCATGAGCACACAGGTACGTCTACCACGTTCAAGGGAAAACCATGTTTAGGTTGTAAATGCGAGCCACAAGTAAATCGGTTGCTGTGGATTGGTTATTCAATGGCGAATGTTATACCTGAGCTTTTTCGGCCTTGATTTGACCACTATTCAGTTAATCTCACAAAATGGGTCTGGAATATTAAGGACCCATGAGAACTTTCACTTGCTAAAGGACCTTCAATAAAAGAAAAACACAATATAAAGAGACATACGGCAAACTGCATAATTTAGTTCTTCAAACTGAACTAGTTCATAACAATAGTTCACCAGTTCATTAATTATTTATTTTCGTACAACAAAACAATACTAAACTATATTTTAACTAAATTCGAGCGCAGTGAAAAAAGTCTTTGTCTTATGCTTGGTGTAGTGTAGCAGAATAGAGTCTCTGGTGGAAATCGAACCTACAACCGTTAACAGAAGAGTGTACGTGGTCGGCCTTCAGTAGTTCACATAAGGTTTTCTGTGTGCTAAATATACATTTTAGTTATTTTGTGTTTTTCTTTGCAAAACTTATTTTAAATAAATTTTCTTCCAAATTTTTTTAAGTTGAGACTGCAGATGTAGATTTTTGCAGACTCTTATACGGGAAATTCTAATATATGAATAAGGGATTCTTGATATATTTAGCTAACCTAACCAGGCATTCATTAAAAAGCTAATGTATCTGCTGAACTAATAGTAGATTCAAAGGAAATTTCATAGTTTATAGTGTGTAGAATTTTATGACAATTTTAAGCTTTTTAATTTCTAAATTTATTTACACTGCTAATGGCTACTTTTAAAACCTTTTAGAAAAGCTTTAAAAGCTTAATTAAGATAAGGTTTGGTTTTGTTCCAAAAGTTTTCAAAGCATTTCTTTATAACAATTGCTTGGATTTTTTAGGCTTTCTAAAACTTTATCTATTGTAATTGTAATAAATAAATTACCTTAAAAACAAAGCATTCTTGATTTGGCACCATACTTATCATCAAATCCATTTCAATGGTTGTTAAACAAAATGGTTCCAAAAAAAAAATATATTTTATTATGCTTCCCAGCTTTATAAACTTAATGCCAACCTGTTGAATAATACAAAAAAATCCGGTGTGGATATATTGTTTTTCAATCGTGTACCCAAAACGGGCAGTATACAATTGATGACTTTGATGCAACAATTGGGCAAAATTCTAGATTATGATGTTGAAATTGATCCCAACACAGGTGGCATACGGACAACATTGGACGAAGAGGAAGAACAGAATATAGTAGAGAATATAAGTAATTTAGATGATGGTACAGCTTTTGTATCCCATATGAATTACATGAATTTTACCTTTTATGAGCAACCTCAACCCATTTATATAAATATGGTTAGAGATCCAATAGAGAGAGTTATCAGCTGGTATTATTATGTACGTTCGCCATGGATTTTTGTGCCAGGACGTAGGAGAAGTAATAGAAAAATGCCTAATCCCCAATGGGTTAATACTGAATTTGATCAATGCGTCATGAATAAGGAAAAAGTGTGTACCTTTATTGAAGGTGCCGGCTTAGAACGTGTTGGCGATCATCGTAGACAAACTTTATTCTTTTGCGGTAATAATGCTAAGAAATGCATGTAAGTTAAGATATTCTCAAACTTAAGTATCCAGTTTAATCAACTTTGTACGTTTAAATTTTAGGCCCTTTAATTCGAAATTACCTTTAGAAATTGCCAAACGTACAGTGGAAAAAGATTATGCTGTCGTAGGCACCTGGGAGGATACAAATGTGACCTTAAGTGTATTTGAAAATTATATACCACGTTATTTTAAAGGAGCCACTAAAATGTATTACAGTAAGTTAAACAAATTAACAGCCGCGCATGAAAATTTTTACTAAAATTTCTTGTTTTCAATTTTAGATGAACTCAGTACCAATATCAGAAACAGTAATCCTTTTAAACCTCATATTAGTGAAGAGATAAAACAAATGGTACGCCAGAATTTTACTCGTGAAATTGAGTTTTATCAATTTTGCCGTCAACGTTTACACAAACAGTATTTGGCTTTAAAAAAGGACGATTTAAAAGCGCTGGCTCTTAAAGAAGAGCAGCAGAGTTTAAACTTTCTTCACAGAGCCCTATCAAAATTACATTAAATCTTAAATAAATGCTTATGGAAAAAATTAAAGAAACAAATTTTTTATTAAAATATAATTGGAACAAGACAAAACAAAAAACAGAAATATGGCAATATGTGTCATATGGAAGAATAGCTTAAGTTGACATAAGTTGAAATTAATTCACTATTTTAGGAGCTTCCTAGCAGTCAGTGTAGTGTTATATGAAGCAGAATGAACTTTTTTATCTAAGCGTGTTAAATTACAGATTTTTAGCAAAAAATAGAAATTTATACAAATTTGGAAATACTTCAATATTTAATTTTTTTACTTAAGCTGTTCTTGCATACCGACACCAATATAATGGCAAATAACATGCTTGAGCGGCTTAACAACTCGTCGTGCGGGAGTTTATGTGCTCTATCCGCCTTTTCATATTGTTTATATAACTCGATTTAATGATACCACTTTAGGTTTTTAACCTCAAATTCTTCAAGTCTGCAATTCGTTTTCGGATACCTTGTCCAGTTTCGGAGTTAAATAACCGAAAACCAATTGCAGATTTTAAAAATTTTGGTGTCAAAAACCTAAAGTGACATTATTATCTCGAGATATATAAAATGGCGAATAGAGCACATAAACTCCCGCAAGACGAAATATGTTTTTAAATAAACTGTATCTGTAAAATTTTATTACATTTTTATTAAAAAATTGACTTCTAATAATAATAATCAGTAAGGTCAAGGGGTTGTAAAGCCTTATGTTTTATTCAGACTATCACTAAGGAGATAACACTCAGTCATGCAGCAAATTGTGCTAGTCCAGGAAATTATGTTATGGGAAGAAGAAAATTCGTTTTAAACTTACTAACGTTCACTGTAAGATTGTTTCACAAACGAACGGTGTGTGGCTAAAGAACGAATTCTCTTCATAATGCATTGTGCGATTTACTGGACAATCAACTTCAAATGACTGTGCTCTAAGAGAGGTACACGCTCTCTGTAAGAATATGTGACAATCCCGAATCAAGTATATTAATATTTCATCAGAGCACCTCCCATGGTAGTACCGATAGAACAGTGAAACGCACGCCACATTACGCCGATAGCCTAACGAATGGATAGAGTTGGATACCCTACTTTTGCCCTTTCCTGTACGCGGTCCAGAAGTCCCCTAAATGGATATAAGAGTTGTATTACATCCTACCGAAGCACTGGAATGTTTCTTTCGAAACCCGAAATATGTGATCATTCCAACGAATATCACAATTAATTCGTATGCCCAGAAAATCAAGAGCGTTCGTCTCCTCAATATTTACCTGAGTAGGAAAATAAACAAAACTGAACGTTTGATCTCATTTTGCTTTGTTCTTTACAATGAGTAAAGCAAAAACAAAACAGAAACAGTGAGAACGATCGTACCATTTAATTTTGTATATTGTTTTTGTTTTGAGCACTACAAATACACTAATTCAGATGTGCCTAGGTACAACAAAAAATGAATGAGAAGAAAAAGAAAAGAGAAAAAAGAGCAGATTATACGAATGTAATGGAATAACAAAGCAAGCACAAGAGCGAAAAGCTAATTGCTTCGTTTGCGCTCTTTCTCATTTAGAAAGTATTTGTTTTGGATTTGCTCATGTACAATACCATTAAAAAAATTTGAAAAGTTTATGACTTTGTGGTAACGTTTGCGAAATGTTTTCTTTGTTTGCCCACTCTGATTTTTACATTACCCATAGTTTATGTATGATAAAACAACCTTGGGTCTTGCGCGTATTAAATTCAACCGTGTTCGCTAGAAGATTGTTTGCAGAGTTGTTTGTGTTTGTAAGTGTGTCATTCGTGTTCTGTCTTCTCATCTTAGACACCAAAAGGCTCGGCCTACGAGCAAATGAATATGAGAGACCAATATTATTGTCATCTGCGAATGAATAGATAGGATTTGAAGTTAAAAGGAGAAGATCAGCTAAAAACAAAAAGCGCATCTGCTCCTTATGAAAATTTGGCATAAAAATTTTCATGTTTTCATATTTTATTTAATACTAGTAGAACGCGTTAAAAGTTGCCCTCCAAAATTGCATTGCTATAGGTTGGTAGGTAGGTCAAATGGCCAGTTAATCCGAAAATTCGATCAACTACAATTACCACATGGTGCCGTTTTGAAACCATAGCAGGACAAAACTAAAATTACCTAAAAGTAGAAAGAAGAAAATAACTACAGCCAAGCAGAGCTGCCTATAAAGTGAAGTAAAGTAAGGGGGTCCAGGTTAGCACATTGCGCCAAGCCGTCGAAAATGGGCACCCCAAAAATCTTCAAACGTCTGACCGCCAGAACTGGCATTGCTGTAGATTAAGTACTTTTCTTATCATATCCATATCTTAGGGTGGGCGTGGCAACCCGCTTAATCTTCTTTGTAGAATAATCGGCATCTATCTAAGTGTAATTCCATTAAAAGAAATAAATTAATGATTATTAACTGACTTATTTAGTTTACTTTTCGGTACAAACCTTAAGCATAAAAAACGACATAAAACTTTCAGAATTATCAGTCAAGTGGTTTTTGTTCCAGAACATTGCTGAGAGGTAATCGCCGAAGGAAATCGTTTTTCATATTTCTTTTTTTATTGAAAATAGCGGAACTGGAATTTGAACCGAGAGCTCTTGTCTAGTAAGCCAACAAACTAATCACTAGACTACGGCGTCTACTGTACTCTGTATTAGCCTTTCTAAAGCCTTGTATTTATACATACAAAAATTGCTTTTATGATTTTATCGTTTGTAAAAAATACACGAAATTTCAATCAATAGGTTTGATAATGTAACGTGGCGTTACAAAAGTCCCATATATATAGACGTATAAAATAAACCAGGTGTCTGTACACCAACAACATACGCGGCTGCTATCGAGTAAATGTAACAAACAACAACAACTCTTGTTATTACAAGCATAAACAGCAGTATGATGATCAAACCTACGGACACCGCACAAAGAGGAATTGGAAAAATATTAATAATAATACCAATAATAATAACAATATGGATACATATTTCATGTAATGAGATGGTAATGATATGATGAACCATATAATTCTCATTAAGGTAACATATTTTTCTCCATAAGAGGTCCGAGTTTGATGGATGAAATAGAGTGGGTGGGTACGGCCAATAGCCCGACACTTACTCTCCAGTATAGCCGACGGGCTATGTAGTAGTTTTAAGTATAGTAGTTATTTTTATTATTAATATAATAATAATTATTAATATAACAATAATGAACTACTGCGTCAATTTAACTAATTTAGTAAACAAATGAAGAAGTCTTTCAGTTAAACAATTAATAAGAAATTAATTCAATGACGCATGTTGCGTATTCTGTAGAACACAGAGGCAGTGTCGTCAATTCGGTGCATTTTGTTTTGCACCATTTCTGGTCCCTTTTTAAATTTTGTGTGCGAAAAATTTGTTAAATGGTGCGTGGTGTGCTATTTTTGGTGGCATCAAAGCACATTTAACGCAACTTCTTGTTTCAGTGTGAGAAGAAATTTGTGTAAGAATATGCGATTGTCCGAAATTAATGTTGTTTCAATGGAACACTTGCCATGATAGTACCGATAGAACAGTAAAACCGGTGCTCCAATGAATCGATAAAGTTGGATTAGAAAGTTTTTAGCTCTTTTTAAGAAGTTACTATACAAAAATGTATCATTTAACGCAAATGAATACAAACATATTGGTTTAGTTTTTTATTTTTATTTTTTTTTAAACCCTGGAACTGTAAATAGGTACTGTGTTACAGTGTTAATACAAAATTATTGTACATTTTATGCAAAATTAATTTTATAAACATTCTAAATAGCTAAGAAATTCAAAACTTGGTGCTTTTTTTAATGGCGAGGTTTTTTAAAATTTTAAAGTTGACAACACTGCACAGAGGGTTATTGGATACTTATTTTGTTTTAAAAGCATACAAAATCATTGCTAAATATTATTTCCATTATCGAATTTTTGGAATGCTTTCCTCTAACTCTTTTAAAGCTTTTAACTCTCTTACTGATTCCATTTTAGCTTAAAAGCTTAAATGCCCGCTATTTAAATAATACCCCCAAAGCCGATATAGACGTTTTATTCTTTAATCGTGCCACTAAAGTCGGCAGTGAAGCTATGCTGGAACTTTTAATGCTGTTGGAGAAATTTCATGATCATATAACATTAGAAAACAGTGGCCTCAATAAACTGACTATACGACAGCATACACTTTCACAACAACTTGAATTTGCACAGAAAATAGCCGAACTAAAAGAGGGTACAATTTATATGCAGCATATAAGTTGGTTGGATTTTGAGGAATTTAATTTGCCCAAACCAATTTATATGAATATGATACGAGATCCAGTTGAAAGGGTAATTTCATGGTATTATTATATAAGAGGTGGCTATCGTAATGCTATACAATATGCAAAACAACCGAATAGGCCTATTAAACCAGAATCATGGTATAAAAAAGATTTTAATCAGTGTGTACGTAGTGGAGATCCAGAATGCCAATACATACCCTATACCATTAAAGACTTAACCAAAAATTTTAAAAGGCAATCGCTATTTTATTGTGGTCATAAAGAAGATTGTTTGTAAGTATAACTGTGTGTGTGAGTACATTTAGGAAGAGGTTTTTGGGGGTAGAACAAGTTCAACCAAAATAGCACATGTTAAGAGAAAATTTATAATATTAAACAAAAGTAAAAGCTAGCTGGTAGTCCTTAATTTTGTCTAGTAGTTTTGTTTTCCAACTTATTTTCCCATAAAATTTTGTCTAACTTTTTCCGTTTCTAATCAATTCATCAGCACCTTCAAAGAAGCACCAACTCGTATATTTCTTTTTCATTTTCTTAGGGTAATGGTAGAACGAGCGCTATAAGCGAAATAAGGCTACCAGCTACAACAACGCGCTGCAAACTATTACATAAAACGCTAGCATTAGCTATGCTCTCACACTAACGCACACTTGAAGCGAATTTATATATGAGAGCCGCGTGTAGCTTAAAGCTTTGCTTTGCTTACAGCGCCTACTTTGACATCAGTCTTATTTGCTTTTCTATTGCTTTAAATGCCAGCTAAAAAACGTAAACGTCTATGATTTGAATAATACCCGTAAAGCTGACATTGATGTTATATTTTTCAATCGGTGTGCTAAAGTTGGCAGTGAAGCTTTATTCGAGCTATTTCAAATACTGGAAAAATACAATACTGATTTAAAATTGGAACACGGTGGTATGCAGGCTGCGGTCAAGCGTCAATTTGAACTTTCCGTACAACATGAATTGGCTGAGAAAATTTCGAAACTTAAAAGCGGTTCCATATGGATACAACATATTAATTGGATAGATTTTGAGAAATTCAATTTATCCAAACCGATTTATATCAATTTGGTGCGAGATCCTACGGAGAGAGTCATATCATGGTATTTTTATGTTAGGGGCGCTTATAGGAATGCTATTGTTTATACTAAAAATCCCAAAATGCCTATTCCATCTGAGAAATGGTTTAAAAAAGATTTCAATCATTGTGTACGCAGTGGTGATCCGGAATGTCAATATGTACCGTTTACGGTCAAAGACACTGTAGGAAATCATAAACGGCAATCGCTGTTTTTTTGCGGTCATGATGATGATTGCTTGTAAGTATTTATTGTGCGGAAATGTAGATTCTTAAGTTCAACCAAAGTCTAGGTGAATAATTTTCTCAGTTATTAAGGCATTAACCATTTATGCAAAGATGTTTACAAAATCAAGCATAGTTTAAAGAACATATGTAAATGCATATGTATATGTATACGTAAAGAAAGCTTTAAGCTTTTGTCATAAAAGCTCGCTTGTAGAACTATTGTTGAAGGTAGAAAATGTTCCAGGTTAGCGTCGTTTATTATTCTCTTAGATAATCTTTCTCCAACTGTTTTCGTTTCTTATTAATTAATTTAATGTATTACTGTCTCTCTCTCTTTCTCTTTCTCTCTCTTTCTCTCTTTCTCTCTCTCTCTCTCTGTCTCTCTCTTTGTTGATCTTCTAATATCTTTCACTATCATTTCAAATGCCAGCTTAAAAACTTAAACGCCTATAGACTAAATAATACCCGCAAAGCCGATACTGATGTTATATTTTTCAATCGTTGTGCCAAAGTTGGCAGTGAAGCTTTATTTGAGCTTTTCAAAGCATTGGCCAATTTCCACGATAACTTAAATTTAGTGCGTGATGGTTTGAACGCTGGGTACAAACATCAATATAAACGTTACGAACAACTTGAATTGGCCGAGCAAATTTCTGAACTTGAAGAGGGTTCTATATGGATACAACATGTAAATTGGATAGATTTTAATGAATTCGATTTACCCCAACCGATTTATATAAATATGGTTAGAGATCCAGTGGATAGAGTTATTTCATGGTATTATTATGTTAGGGGAGCCCATAAAAATGCTGTTGAATATAATAAAAATCCCAATAAGCCTATTAGACCCGCGGAATGGTATAAAAAAGATTTCAATCGCTGTGTACGTAGTGGTGATCCAGAATGTCAATATGTACCGTTTACAGTGAAAGAGGTTGTAGGAACCTTTAAACGTCAATCGTTGTTCTTTTGTGGTCATCATGATGATTGCTTGTAAGTAAAGTAAGAAAGATTCAACCAAAATGGAGGAAAACTTAGCTAAACTATTTCCTATAGAAGAAGCAGCCAAGCTTTTGTTTTCCTGTTGGTTTGGCATATGGACATTTTCATCATCGTACTACTTACAGTATTTTGGACGTTAAAGTTTTAAATGTGCTTCATTCCTTTTCTTTAAATATGTATATATGCACTCTAAATAGAACATAACAAAGAAATTATATTTTAAACACTTCTGTTATAAATGTCATATTCTTTACTTATATAGAGAGTAGGAAAATAAACAAAACTGAACGATTGATCTCATTTTGTAAAACAAAACAAAACAGAAACAGTGAAAACGATTGTCCCATTTAATTTTGTGTATTGTTTTTGTTTTGAGCACTACAAATACACTAACTCAAATGTGCCTAGGTACAACAAAAAATTAATGAGAAGAAAAAGAAAAGAAGAATAGAAAAAAGAGCAAATTATACGAATGTAATGGAATAACAAAGCAAGTACAAAGCGAAAAACTAATTGTTTCGTTTGCGCTTGTTCTCATTTAGAAAGTATTTGTTTTGGTTTTGCTCATGTACAATACCATTAAAAAAAATTTGAAAAGTTTATGACTTTGTGGTAACGTTTGCGAAATGTTTTGTTTGTTTGTCCACTCTGCTTATATATGAAAATGCCTATATATAGTACTCTACACCATAAAGATTCTTTGATTTTCAATATGCTGAGGACCCAAGTACGAGCCCCAGAAAGAGTGATAATTTTTTAATTAATTTTGTTTCGTCTGAAACACTTTAATTAGATCAAATGTATCTTATAAATGGGTTGTCAGCATTAACTATGAACATATGTCAGGATGACAAAGAAACTCAGACGACGTTAGAATATCTACTATGTCACAGTTGGGCAAACAATAGAAACTTAACTCCTCCTTATCATATTGCTAAGGGTTTAAAGTAACTTTAATATGGAAATTAACCCATATCTGGGACGACTTCTTTTCTCATTGTCAACTGGATTCGTTACATTTTTTCGGCTTTCGGAATATATACATATATTTTTACTTGTCTTTTCTTTTTGAAGGATAACAATGAACTACGGGATCTTCGAGTGAAGTGACTATTTGTTTTTATAGTAAGACATGCTCTCAATTGCTTCTGATAAATTTTTTTTGGATTTTTTGAATAGAAATTTAAATAAAAATTGTTGAGCGAACATTTAATAATAGAACGCAAATTTACCAATGACTTATTTTACTCGTAGAATAACTAAAATGAACTAAAAGGGAAACAATAGTACAAAACATCGAAAAACATCGATATTAGAAAAAATCTTTAATAGAACCGATGCATCGAAGTTTTTCTGATGTGTATCGGTTCGGTATGCTGTTTTTAATTTTATAAAATTTCAGAAGAAAATCTTTGCCATTTATCCTGTATTTGTGCTCAAAATATGTGATGTTAGTGCCACGTTTTAATTGTATTGTTATGTCCAGAATCAACCAAATCGGTTCACTTGCCGATTAGTCTAATTATGAGTCTTTTATTATTAAAAAAAAAGAAAACGAACTTTGTGACACGTGAGGATCGTTATTCCCTAGAAAAACAAATGCTCATAGTAAAATTTTTTCTATAGACTTCACGATTTTTTTTTTTTTTGGTTTTAAAAATCTTTCATCTTGAATTTTGAGTCGTCGAATTAAATTCTAGTTTCCTATAACGAAATTGGCTTGTCAACAGACAAAAAAAACCCAAATATTTTAAAATCAAAGTTTGAACTTCAGCGATCAGGCTGTCTGAGAGCACAGATCATTCAGGCAGCAGTACTGCTATGTGATGGTATTGTACTTTTAAAACATACAGGAAATGTTTAATTTTAACGATGTTGATGGGTTTTAAGTTTACCGTCGTCAAATAGTGTAAAGTAAACAATAAGAAAAATTCATTGTAAAAATGTAAAAATGCTTTTTTATCGTCTATGTTTTCCAAATTGAATGCCATGTAACGTGGATATATCGTTAATCAGAACATTGATGTTTCGATAACATAGATGTATGGCTTGCACCCCCATTATTGAGATCAGTTCTATCTCAAGATTTTGTACTATTCATAGTCTAGCACCTAAGATTTGTGTGTTTAAATTTTAAAGAATATGTATACGAAAATAAAGCTTTAAGCTTTTGTCATAAAAGCTCGCTAGTATAATTGTTAATTTTGTTTGAACTTCAAGATAAAAAATGCTCGACGCCAGCTTCGTTTATTACCTCTTGCATAATCCTTCTCTAGCTTTTCTCGTTTGTTATCAATTCATTTAAGCTTTGTCCATAATTTATCACATTTAATCTATTGCTATCTCTCTCTCTCTCTCTCTCTCTCTCTCTTTGTTGATCTTCTAATACCCTTCTCTATTATTTCAAATGCCAGCTTAAAAACTTAAACGCCTATAGACTAAATAATACCCGCAAAGCCGATACTGATGTTATATTTTTCAATCGTTGTGCCAAAGTTGGCAGTGAAGCTTTATTGGAACTTTTTCAAGTATTGGTCAATTTCCACGACAACTTATATTTGGAACGTGATGGTTTGCACGCTGAGGTCAAACGTCAATTTAAACGTTACGAACAACGTGCATTGGCTGAACAAATTTCTGAACTTGTAGAGGGTTCTATATGGATACAACATGTAAATTGGATAGATTTTAATGAATTCGATTTACCCAAACCAATTTATATCAATATGGTTAGAGATCCAGTGGATAGAGTTATTTCGTGGTATTATTATGTTAGGGGAGCCTATAAAAATGCTATTGAATATAATAAAAATCCCGATAAGCCTGTTAGACCCGCGGAATGGTATAAAAAAGATTTCAATCATTGTGTACGTAGTGGTGATCCAGAATGTCAATATGTACCGTTTACAGTGAAAGACACTGTAGGAAATTTTAAACGTCAATCGTTGTTTTTTTGTGGTCATCATGATGATTGCTTGTAAGTAAAGTAAGAAGGATTCAACCAAAATTAAGGAAAAATTAAGGTTTTCAATGGGTTTGATTCTAAATGGAACATAACAAACAAATTATATTTCTGTTATAAATGTCATATTATTTGCTTAAATATGGAAATGCCCATATATAATACTCTACACCATAAAGTATTTTTGATATTGCTAAGGGTTTAAAGTAACTTTAACATGGAAATTGACCCAAGTCTGGCACGATTTCTTCTCTCACTGTCAACTGGATTCATTACATTTTTTCGGCTTTCGACCTACCCTTTTAATCTAAATGTAGGCATTTTTACTTGTCTTTTCTTTCCTTTTATTGTTCTTCTATAGGAGCATGTAACACCGTAATCTTGAGCTCCTCTTTAATAGTGGATAGGGTTTTCTGTTACCTGGGTACAGCTGTAAAAACATTCATAATTTTTCTATCTTTTCGTTTAGTTGTTGCAAGAGGTCTTTCACTTTTAAGGAGTGCTTGAATGCTTAATTGAATTTTTTTTAGTTTTAAAGTCTTTTAAAACTTTTGATTTTAACTCCGAGCTGTATTTGTTTCCAGCCATTGTAATAAAATTAGTTAAACTTCTTAACTCTAAACTTCAACTGCGCAAACGAAACCATTAACATGAAATGTTCAAAAAAAATGCAAAACTTAAATCGTCGTGCGGGAGTTTATGTGCTCTATACGCCATTTTTTAAATCTCGAGTTAGTGATGCCACTTTAGGTTTTTGAAACCAAAATTTTTAAAAATTGCAATCCGCTTTCGGTTATTTATCTCCGAAACTAGACGAGATATCCTAAAACGGATTACAGATTTGAAAAATTTGGGGTCGAAAACCTAAAGTGGCATCATTAATTCGAGATATATAAAAAATATGAAATGCCGTATAGAGTACTTAAACTCCCGCACGACGAAATGTCAAATTATTAAAAAGAATGTGATTACCGTTATATCCTATAACTTGTTGGTGTTTAATAACACAGTCATGAACAAGAGAAAGGAGAGTTGCAAATGTTTTGAACACTTCAATTTCGACACACTCTCTCTCTCTCTCTGTGTCTACCTCTCTCCCAACATTCAATTTTTATTGTTGTAAAGTAGCGGAATCAGTTTTTATTTTCCAGGATCAATAAAAGAGCGAATAGAACTAAGGAATGAACGAAAATTTTTTCCAAATAAGTAACGAAAAAACAAATAAACTAAACCCCAACATATCGTCCTGCGGGAGTTTATGTGCTCTATCCACCATTTCATATTTTTTATATATCTCGAGTTAATGATGCCACTTTAGGTTTTCGACTTCAAATTTTTCAAGTCTGCAATCAGTTTTCGGATATCTCGTCCAGTTTCGAAGATAAATAGCCTAAAACGGAAGGCAGATTTTAAAAATGTTGGTGTCAAAAACCTAAAGTTGTCTCATTAACTCGAGATGTATAAAATGGCGGATAGAGTACATAAACTTCCGCACGATAATAGGCCGTATTCCACTTGGCGATGTCGTCGTCGTCTAAAGACATTTTTGTTATAGAATAAAGGCAAGAGAAATATTTTTTCTTTATTCTATTACAAAAATGTCGTTTGACGACAACGACGTCGCCAACTGGAATAAGGCCGTATATGTCTTCTCAGTTGCAAATGTTTTCATCACTACTGTATATAGAGCTTTACGCTCTAATTTAGGTTACTCTGCTATGGGCAAGAAGAGTTGTTAGGCACTGTGAAATAATAGTGAGTAGTAAAAGAAAGAAAGACTGTAGTGTTTAGAGATTTTGTCACATTAAATTCGTTTTATAAAGTTGAGAAAAAAAGCCAAAAACTGAGTAATTAATTCGTAAGTTTTCCAAAATTTTGGTTGAACTTGTATCTCCTAAACAAAACCCATAAAATATTAACATTCTCTTTCAAAAACCACCACTAGACCATTTAACTCTCCAGCGGCTATACAAATGGCTAAAGAACATGTAGAACGTGATTATGCCGTAGTAGGAACTTGGGAAGATACAAATATAACTCTTACGGTATTTGAAAA
The DNA here is from genome assembly GCA_963576795.1 of Metopia argyrocephala. Taxonomy (NCBI): domain Eukaryota; kingdom Metazoa; phylum Arthropoda; class Insecta; order Diptera; family Sarcophagidae; genus Metopia; species Metopia argyrocephala. The sequence continues at coordinate 112,507,579 of OY756210.1, forward strand.
ATATATACCAAAATTCTTTAATGGAGCCAAATTGTTATTCGAAAGTAAGTCCATATGTCTTTCAAAATAAAAAAGTTTTACTCTAATTTATTGAAAAAAAAACATCTCTTTTTCAGTAAATATCGATAAAATTACCAACCGTAATAAAAATAGACGTAAACCCAAAATTGATGCGGATGTTAAGGAAATGATACGTAAAAACTTTACACATGAATATGATTTTTATCACTTTTGCAAACAGCGCCTATATAAGCAATACTTGGCGGTTACCTTAAAAGAGTTGGAAGCAAATAAGTTACTTAACTAGGAAGCACTTTTCTTTAGAAAAAAATTTTAATGCCAAACAAATGTATTTTTTACAAAGAGAAATAAAAACATTATAAGAAAAACAAGAGTGAGTTTCTTTTTCAGATTTTCCTTTAAGAAAAATTTATTTAAGGTTTGTAAGCTTAAGACTAAAAGACGACTGTGGGATAGGGATCTATTTAGATCGAAAAGAATATCTGGGAAAAGTCTTTTATAAAACAATAAATTTATGACAGAATTTTAAAAGACAATACAAAAGAAAATTTTGTATTTTGTGGAATAGGAAGGGGAGTTTGAAAAAGCATACATAATTGGCCATGACCACCCTGTGTCAGGATTACGGCCTAGCTTCTCGCAGCACTCATGTTGTGTGTGTTAATTTTTTCCCATGAGTACCGGGACCTACAGTTTAAAATCGACTCCGAACGACAGATTTGAGAAGCTTTTTCATGGCAATTAATTACTCCCAGAGCTTTTGCCAGAAGACTGCTGAGAGGTAGTTGCCGCAAGAAATATATTTTTTTTATATTTCTTTTTTTTTTCAAGATGTCAGAGCTGAGGTTTGAACCCCTATCTATCGTCTTAGTAAGCCAACACACTAATCACTAGACTACGGCGAAATGCATACTAAGGGAAAAAGAAGACAGAAAAGAGACACTTGTATCTCTTGGGTCAGCCTGGCCTGAGACTTTCCAAACTTTCGCTTGGTAACTATAATAGGAAAAGATTTGAGTCGTGCACTAAATTCTCTAGAAATAATCTGAGAATAGCAGCGGAACTTCTTACCGGGTACTACAGACTCAATAGACACTTAAATAAGATAGGAAACGCTTCATGTGCAGATTCTGTAACAAGGCGGTCAGAGGAGGCGGTCATCAGAGTCATCATTATGCACAGTGGAAAGAGATACCTCAATAATTATCGCATATCAGATGGGAGTTTGTCAGAGTTGGTATCGGCCGATATTTTGAAGTTCGTCAAAGACGAAACTGGAGTTGAGGGCTGTACAATAGATCTACAGGCCGAAATACTTTGGTACCTCCCTTAGGAATGAATGAATATCACCTATTGAGTTGGTAAAACTAATGGGTCACTTATGGTTGGCAACTGAACTTTGGATGGAAACTAATTACCAATGATTTTAAATTTTACTTGTAACCAAACAATAACAGGCAAGTGCAGTTCGGTTGCCATTTAAAAGTTTCTAATACTAGCCGTATGATGTCGCTCTCTGTTTGGATAAAAGCAGAAGCAAAAAAAGCTGTTGGAGCAGTTATCTAACAGGCTTTTTTAGCTTTAAAGAAAAAAAAAACAAAACAATCAACCTTTTCTGTATAAATATTTAAATTATTTTCTCTCTTGTAAAAACAATGCTGTTTAAAAAGCTTCTTAAAGCTCTCTTTCAAATATAATCCACAAATTATGGGTGAAAATATTTAGAATATTAAAGCAGTTTTAATGAAAACAGAGATGCATAGAACACTTTTTATTAAAGGTTACAAGCTTAATGGAGTTAAGAAGTTTCTAAACTTTAGATTTTGAAAAATTGTTCAGTACGCTACAAAAGTTTATTTGTTTAAGAGTTAAAAAGAGTTCAAAACTGTTTAGACATTTTTAAATTTCCTGTAATGTTTCCTTTAAAACTAACTAACCTTCAATGCGAAAAAAAAACTTTTAGAAAACTTTCATTACTTTTGATTATTATCTTTTTTTTATATAAAAAAAAACACGAAAACAAAGCTCTATCGCCTGAATCCCTCACGTTTGAACAATACCAAGTACGCTGATGTGGATATATTATTTTTTAATCGTGTCGCCAAAGTTGGCAGTGAGTCGCTAATGGAACTTTTAGAACAACTGGCCCCCCTCAACAATATGAATGTTATTACCACAAGTCCTGTACAATTGCCGGTACGCAACAGAAACCCTGAACAGGAGCTTGAACAAATTAGCTGGTTAGCCGAACTAAAACCTGGTACAGTATATATTGAACATTGTAACTGGTTAAATTTTACCAAATATCTGTTGGATAAACCGATTTATATAAATCTGGTACGTGATCCAGTGGAACGTGTTATATCCTGGTATTTCTATGTTAGAGGTGCTTACAAGAATGCCATTTACTATTCAAAATACCCAGATAAACCTATTAAACCAGAAAAATGGTTTAAAAAAGATTTCAATCATTGCGTGCGTAGCGGTGACATTGAATGCCAATACATACCAAATACTGTCAAAGATTTAGTGGGTAATTATATGCGTCAGTCGTTATTTTTTTGCGGCAATGATCCCAAGTGTTTGTAAGTACATGTGAATTTTAATAGTTGTCTTTAAAAGAATTATCTTTTCTAAATACATTTCGTTAAGGCCTTTCAATTCAGCGAATGCTATACAAATGGCAAAACATAATGTTGAACGTGATTATGCTGTAGTAGGATCATGGGAAGATACCAATATAACTCTTACGGTATTGGAACATTATATACCACGTTTTTTTAAGGGCGCAAAACATGTGTTTGAAAGTAAGTGTTGTTAATCAAATTAAAGCAAGCGGCGGTAATGATTTGAGATCGGAATTTTCGAAAATCTATAAATATTTCAGATTAATAGTTTGCCAATTATTAGGTGTTTTCGACAACTCTCTGACTTCAGATTATTGGGCATTACAATCATGTTTATGTTTACAGCCTATCTTGTATGTCATAAGTGTCAGGACCTATAGTATTAAGTCGGCTCCGAACAACAGACTTAAAAAGCTTTTCCATAACAATAGGCTGCTGAGAAGGGGCTGCCGTAATATATATTTATTCATACTCCTTTCTTTTTTAATGAGATCAAAGCTGGGGCTCTAACCTGCAAGCTCGTCTTGCAAGCTGAAACTCTAACTTTTAAACTATGGCAACCAAGCTTTGGGAAAAGTGGATAAAATTTGGCTTTTGGATGGCATACCATTAGGTTAAGAAAACTGTTTTATATTTTAAATTCCAGAAGTTTTCTTTATTTTCGGCAGCCAAATTTTTTCTTGAGTTTACTTAAATCGGTATACCACAATCAGAAAATTAGAGAACCTGTAAACCATGCTAAAAAAAAGTAGTCAATCCATACATACGTAGGCCTTATGAATCAGAATCGAGTACCAAAAACTTCAATTGTGTGCTTTGGTTTTCCGGTGGCTTTTCGCCCAAAGTATTTTAAATATTCTGATTAAGAAAACAACCGAAAAACTTATTGGACTCAAAGCAAAAAGCCTTTCCTATGATAAAAAGTAAACTCTCAGCAATCGACTGCAAAACTTTAATAAGTCAAAGTTAGTCCAAAAAGAAAAGAAACGGTGCATTAATCAGGGGACAAATTACGGCAATCTATGCAAATTATTTTAAAATTGTATGAAATTTCCTTCGATATCGGCTGCCGTAATTTGCCCCCAGAATTACTGAGGGCCGCAAGTAAAGTATTCATGTCGTGTAGCACAAGTTGTATTTATTGGTACTCACGAAAAGTGATTCTTCAGCTTATAGAGCTTCTTTGATTGGTCTTCAAGGTTTGCCTGATTTGAAAGCAGAAACCAAGAAACATTAGTTGCCGGTAAAAAACTGCTCTGGAAACAAGAATTCATTCATTACACGACCCAACTCATCAACAACGTCTGTTGTAGTATCTCTCAAATCGTCGTGCGGGAGTTTAAGTGCTCTATACGCCATTTTTTAAATCTCGAGTTAATGAAACAACTTTAAGTTTTTGACACCAAAATGTTTAAAAACTGCATTCCGTTTTCGGCTATTTATCTCCGAAACTTGACGAGATATCCTAACACGGATTACAGATTTGAAAAATTTGGGGTCGAAAACCTAAAGTGGCATCATTGACTCGAGATGTATAAAAAAATATGAAATGGCGGATAGAGCACTTAAACTCCCGCACGACGAAATGTCAAGCGTATGTTGTTGATAAAGCGTAGTACGTGTATTTTAACATAAAGATCTATCACATAAATATCACTACGAAACTCCTAAAACATGTCAAGAATAAGCGTGATGGCCATTATAATAAACTTGAAATAAAAAATGGTAAAAATCTAAAGTTGGATTTATCATACTTTTGTTTTTGTTTACTGTTCTATTTTTTTGTTTCTGGCGCAGTGCATAAATATTGCCTGGAAAATATTTTATGGAGAACTAGCCTAAACCCCGCGTGCTTCGCTACACCTACCGCTACCATTTGTGCACATTTTTCGACTAATGATTTTTAATGACTACGAAATCAATTAAACCAAACTCCGAAACTTTAGCTTAAACACTTCTCAAGATATAAAGAAATTAATATTTAACTTGCATGGAAGGTACCACGCCTACTTTCTGATTGATGGTTTTTTCTTGACCATAAAGTCGTTCAGACCAAATTTAGAAAATTTAGTTTTAACAGCTCTCAAGATATAAGTTATGCATACATAATATGAAAAAATTGTACATTGAATTTGTATGGTAATATATAGGAAAATCTAAACGTCATATCTCCGGAACCAATGTGCACCCTTCACACACACCCCAATCACCCCTGAAAATTTCATTGAAATCGGGCAAGCCGTCTAGGAGGAGTATGCGAACAGGAATTTTTGCCACTTAATTTTATATAATAGAAGATAAGAGGAAAGATATGAAGAAAAGCAGAAACAATTTTGTTATTTCTGACAGTAGGGTGAAACTCATAAGTAATTATTTTTATATTTTAACAGATTTTCTAAAATAAAGAGAGAGACAAAATAAAAAATAGGGAAAACTTCTATAAAGTCCACCCATAAGAAGCCGTCCCCTTTATTCACCTTTGGCATTGGCAACGAAACGAATGACCTGAAGAAAGCGCCACCTACTAGAAAGTAGTAGATTCCAGCTGCCTACTAAACCAAAGATCCTTACCACTTCAGAATACACAGTCAACAATGAGGTGTCTTTTTATCCCACGACAGATGGGGCAATTGCTGTTGATCATTAAAGAGTGAAGGTATAACACTGGCCTTTGAAGTGATCAATGGACAGCAACTTGTCTCATCGCTATACTGTGTAAAGTAAAAGGCGCTTAATAGAAAAAAATACTCACTCTATCTTCGACTTCGATTCCAATACAATGCACAGCATGAGTAGGGGTGTACTGCACAGAGTATTGGTCTTACATACTTACTTACATAAATGGCCATTACAACCCTGTCTCAGGGTTATGGCCTAGCTTCTTGCAGCACTCATGTTGTGTGTGTTAATTTTTATCCATGAGTACCGGGACCTACAATTTAAAGTCGACTCCGAACGACAGATTTGAGAAGCTTTTTCATGGCAATCAGTTACTCCCAAAGCTTTTGCCAGAAGACTGCTGAGAGGTAGTCGCCGAGAGAAATAATGTTTACATATTTCTTTTTTTTTCAAGATGTCAGAGCTGAGATTTGAACCCGCCACTATCGTCTTAGTAAGCCAACACACTAACCAATAAACCACGGTCTTAGTAAAATAAAACTTCTCTTGGTAATGAAAATTATACAAAATAGTTCATAGAGTTTGTATCGCTATGGGAGTCTGATATCAGCTGCCCTATGAGGGCCATCAAGGGGAAGATCTCCGCGTTTTTCTCCGAGAAAACACAAAACAGTTGAAGTTCCATTGCCTGCCTTTGGCTTCGATTAGACGCGAACAGAATGCTGAATCTTTTGGAGTTCTCCAGTCACTCTTTGTCAAAGTTCACAGCGGTATCTGGGGGTGATTGGATGATCGGTAATCATGTTGAACGATTTTACAATTACACTTCTGAAACTAAGTTATTCTCTCAGACATGTATGAGCTTTTTATGGCTTAGCGCACTTTGCGCACCTCTACTCTCTCGTTCTACTCCACTTATAGACACCGTGGATTGGCTGTAGTTCGTTTCCAACTAATTGTAGATAAGCAAGCGTTAGGAGATTAAGAAACTGACGACCACAAATCGTTACCGCCTATTATTGTTAAAAGATTTTAAAAAACTTAAAGCAATTCTTTTATAGTGAATAATCAAAAATTAAGAAATCGCAATCGTAACAATCGTAAGCCCAAAATTGATGCCGATGTCAAGGCTATGATAAGGAAAAATTTTACTTATGAATACGAATTTTATTATTTTTGTAAGCAGAGGTTATACAAACAATATTTGGCATTAAATATTGATAAAAATTATGTTCATCATTAAGAAAACAAACAAATAGAATTGCTAAAATAACAAAATAAAGTACAAATTTAAAACAAACAAAACAACAAATCAAGAAAAGAGTTTTATTTAAGTCTCTTGCAGGAACAAGGCATATCAATCACCCGTGAAAATATCAGAAGAAAGTGTAAAATTTACGGTATTAAAAAAGCAAACTCACTACAAATTCTTTTTAAATTGACATTTTAATTATGAAAATTGTTTTTCGAAAACCCCCAAATTTAGATGCAGTCTCTTAATGTGCATGAACTCAATAATACACGCAGGGCCCAATTGGATTTGGTATTCTTTAATCGTGTACCCAAAGTGGGTAGTCAAACGTTTATGGAACTTTTAAGACGTCTATCTGAACGCAATAATTTTCAATTCCATCGTGATGCTGTACAAAAAGTGGAAACCATACGTTTGGCCGAAGATCAACAACAAGAATTAGCCGAAGTTATAAGTGATTTGCCAGAACCATCCGTATTCATTAAGCATGTGTGTTATACAAATTTTACTAAATTCAAGTTGCCCACACCCATTTATATAAATGTGGTACGTGATCCTGTGGAACGTGTTATTAGCTGGTTTTACTATGTTAGGGCACCCTGGTATTTTGTGGAACGTAAGGCTGCTTTCCCAGATTTGCCATTACCACATCCAGCCTGGTTAAAAAAGGATTTTGAAACGTGTGTCTTATCGGGTGATCAAGAGTGCACTTATACACAGGGTGTTACAGTTGAGGGTATTGGTGATCATCGTAGACAGAGTTTATTCTTTTGTGGCCATGCCTATGAGTGCACGTGAGTGATTTTTTTTTTGCTATTAAAACAAAATTTTGAATTGCATTTGTTTTATTGTTTTCTCTTTATGTTTTTAGACCTTTCAATACAGTTGGTGCCTTGGAGCGAGCCAAATATGCTGTCGAAAGTCAATATGCTGTAGTTGGCGTGTTAGAAGATCTCAATACTACTCTTTCAGTATTTGAAAAATATATACCGAGATTTTTCCAAGGTGTTCGTGAGATATATGACAGTAAGTATGCCTTAATGTTAAAAACATAATAAAAACAAAACAATAATGCAGCCTACAGTGTCGAACAAATTGTACTGAACAAATACTGCCTTTAAAGCTACTGCTGAATATCGAAAAGAAAGTGCAGCCTTTACTTGCTGATATCTAGTTTGTATTTCTTTTCCTTGTTCATCTTGCACTCTCAAAGGGTAAGAGACCATATGAAATTCTCTAAATTTGACAAAAAAAAAACCCTGCTTTTGCTCTTATTTAATGAACGGCGGCTAAACCGCATTCATCGCCGATTAGAATGCTCATGCTACCAATGGTGATTTACAAAATGATCTATTATGAAGCATGAATTGAAATTTTCTTACACTTCCAATGGGTAATTGCATGTAAAATTGCCGTAAATTGCGTTTTTATGTTTTTTTTTTATACAAATTGGGCTGAATATTATGCCTTGAAAGACAGCATAGCTGTTAATGACTTCTGCGCTGGAGCTTGAAAATTCCTACTTCAAAAGTTACGCGTAAATGAGGATACAAAATCGCATATTTTTCAATTTTTTCATTTCTCATGTAAACGAAAAATGCGATCGTCAAGCACCACCCCAAAATTTTAGATTTTGAAGTCGTGAACAACGGTGTTAAATGGCAAGACATAATAAACAGTCCAATTGCAATGCTGCTGCAATTTTTCTCTCAGTGTATTATTGCAACAATATTGAGGGAGATGGGGGGTTTGCGCTCGCTCAAAAACTCAAAACAGTAGCGCGATTCAGTAACATATTTTTACGATTATCGCATTTGTTTTTAACAGTAAACAACAGAATTGTCAATGTTGTTATTCATTAACTTTTATTTACGATAGTAGGTATAGCAATAGTCGTAAACTAACAACGAAAATTTTTGTGTTGTTTTTCCGCATTTAAAATATTGTGGACAGACGGCAACGTTAATGTGTCTATGCTATTAGATAGTGTGTTTAAGAACTATTTGTATCTGCTTTTGTAGCGAAAGAAAGGAAAGGTACGTAACCTTGCTTACTTCCTATCCATTTTAATTACCAATACGAATAGTAAACAATGGCCATATTATTGTAATTTAAATATAAAGAAAACTAGAACTGTCTATAATCGCTAAAGTGTACTTAGTGAATCACATAATCGTTACTGCAAACAACAAAAATCGTTGACGTCTTTTGCTAATGTCGTATTGTTAAAAGTTACTGAAACGCGCTACAGCCCAGGTTCAAATCGCAGCAAAGGAAAAAAATTAAGAATAAAAAATCTTGCGGTTCTTCGAAATTTTAATTAAAAAAATAAAAAATAAGAGGTTCACTCTTTAAGAAGCTCATCCACAAGAAACCGCTCCAAGATATTCCACTCCATTCCACCCTTGGCATTGGCATCAAAGAACAAATTATGAGGAGAAAAGCGTTAGCTACTAAGAAGTAATAGATAACAGCTGCCTACTTAGCGAAGATCGTCCTCACCACAATCAATATCCAACGACAGATGAGGCAATTGCTGTTAGTCATTCAAGGACTCTGTAGCTCTGAAAAAGGGTTGTCAAGGTCAATTATGTATGTATGTTTTGCTTTAAATTAGCAAATTTTTAATCTGTTTATCTGAGAGAAATTCAATATCAAATTTAAGCATTCACAAGCCCTATGATTTTCTTCATTATCGACAGTTTTAATCGACACTGTATTTGCTATATACTATGTAACTCTTGATATATACATATATTTTTCTTTGAACAGTGTTACACGTTCAATATATGTGCATATGTAAGGATATTATAACGCTAGCCAGTATCACGATTTCTATTAAAAGTGTAGTTAAAGTGATCCAAACAAAGCAATATATATTGAACGTTTAACAAAACCTTTGAAATAAAAAAATATTTCTTGAAATCTATATAAAAAAAAACTCCTTTTTCTCTTTTTATATCTTTTCCAGCCAGTGCCGAGTATTTAACAAAAATCAACAAAAATAATTTCAAACCACCCGTAAGTGAAAATGTTAAAGATATTGTGCGTCGTAATTTCACAAATGAAATCGAATTTTATCAGTTCTGTCGACAACGCTTGCACAAACAATATTTGGCAACAAATCTACCCGATAAAACATTGGCTCACTTACAGCCTTAAAATTGGATTTTTAATAGTTTTAGAAGAAAAAAATTAATGAAAACAAAAAGGTATTTCAAATATGATATTATATGGTGATCTTAATAACTAAACGAGATTAATAATAAAATTGTTTTGGTTGTTTTATGTATAAGTATATACGAGTAAAGGCAAATACATGTATTTCCCTCCCTCCTTATTCATAAAAAAAAAAATTTGATTTAACAAAAAGTAAAAGGCTTTTAAAATAAACAATAAATCAGGAAAAATTGTTTTTAAAATCCCCTTTTAAAAGCAAAAATATTTTTATGAATATTGGAAGTTTGAAGAAAACCAAAATTTCAATAAAAATTCAAAAATATGTTTTTTTGAATAAGACCTTTTAGAACAGTTTTACTAGATTTCAGCATTAAGCAGTAAGTTTTTGACTTAAGTAAAGTATTACACATTAATTATTTAATATTTAGGCCCATTATTACAACTTGCCGATACTTAAAGGCAGAATTTTATCAACACAGATAAGTAGCTCTTTGTTATTACTACAAGTAAACTTTAACCTAAAGGTAACGTAATCTACCCAATAACTTTATCGGTCACTTTAGGTAGATGTAAGGAATCACACAACGCAGTGACAAAGTCAGTCAATTCTTAAGGTAGAAGTTCATAACATGCATTGCGCCAATTAAAAAAGTGAATTTTTATGAAGCAATTTACTGGCAAAATTGGCAACGCATCTAACACCCCGTCTATGCGAGCCATAGATTTGGTATATCATGAACAAATATCAATTTGGCTCGTGTAGACTCTCTAAATCTATGTCCTGTTCTTTGTCGACCATCATTGGTAAAACAATTGTTCGAACAACTATGTGCTAATTGACGCCATCTTTTTTACATTGGCAAACGCAAAAATAAACGAAATGCACTTGATGAAAAATTTTTAGGAAAATAAATAAAACGAAACGTTTGATCTCATTTTGTTTTGTTCGTCACAATGAGTAAAACAAAAACAAAACAAAAACAATGAGAGCTATTGTCCCATTTAGTTTTTTATATTGTTTTTGTTTTGAGCACTACAAATACACTAACTCAAATGTGCGTAGGTACAACAAAAAATGAATGAGAAGAAAAAGAAAAGAAGACGAGAAAAAAGAGCAAATTATACGAATGTAACGAAATAACAAAGCAAGCACAAGAGCGAAAAGCGAATTGTTTCGTTTGCTCTCTTTCTCATTTACAAAATATTTGTTTTGGTTTTGCTCATGTACAATACGATTAAAAAAAATTTAAAAAGTTTATGACTTTGTGGTAACGTTTGCGAAATGTTTTGTTTGTTTGCCCACTTTGGATTTGGTAAACCATACTTACATATACAAATTAGAACAAAATTTTGACATTTGCGCTGTCGACGTGTTGTTCATGATATACCAAATCGATGGCTCCTATAGACGGGGTGTAACGTATAGAAGATGAATAACTTTTCTTAACTTTCAGATGCGTTGACAGTTGAAAAGTTGATTTACATTGTATTGTAGATTGTAATCGCCAATGTCATTCGTAACATTACTTGCTCAATAAACACAAAATAGAGCAGTTCGACTGTATATACATACTGATACTTAATCTGTTTAATTTTGTAAATTATTGTAATGAAATTATTTCTCTTTATATCGTAATCGTAAACTTCTTAATAAATACGAGTATTGTGCAAAAGAAAACGAAAAAAATTATTGAAATATTCGGCCTTATTCCAGTTGGCGACATCGCCATCGTTTTACGAGATTTTTGTAATAGAATAAAGAAAAAAAATGTTCTCTTGCCTTTAATCTATAACAAAAATGTCTTTAGACGACCACGATGTCGCCAATTGTAATAAGGCCTATTGAAATATTCGGCTTTATTCCAGTTGGCGACGTCGCTATCGTTTTACTACATTTTTGTAATAGAATAAAGAAAAAAATGTTCTCTTGCCTTTAGTCTATAACAAAAATGTCGTTACACGACGACGATGTCGCCATCTGGAATACGGCCTATTATATTAAAATTAGAGATTTACTTCGTATAGAAATATTTTGCCTTAAATGGTAAATTATAGACCCCCCTCCCCCCCAAAAAAAAAAAAAAAAAAAAACTAAGGTTTTCGTATATGAAAAATTTGTTTTTCTTTCTTTATCTATAAAATTAAATTTCTCAAATATGATATTCTGTTAATAATAAAATTATAAATTTATTTAATGGTCTTAAAAATTATTTTATTAATCCATTACTAAATGCATTATTTTATCTTGATTTTGTATTATTATTGTTGTGTTATTTGTAGTTATTTCTTTTTTTTATCATGAATAATAAATTGTTAGTTTTTTGTTTTTTTATTTAATTTATAAAATTTAATTTTAAGCTAGTAAAAATTAAGGCAACTAAACTAAATATGTGATTCTAAAGAAATTATTTAATTAAAAAAAATAAACAAAAGCTAAACAAATCAAAAAGAGTTTTTAAATTTTTAAATATATTGAAATGGAAACAGTAAGTAATTCTTTCTATGCCACTGTCCCACCCACCAGTAAGTAATCCATATACATAGTTGTTTTTAAATAACTATCAGCTGTTAAATACTTATCTGTCATCTGAGCTGTCATTTATTTGCCGAAATTTTTGCCATTAACAAATATGAATTGTAGAACTTCCCATAACAATATGATCATGATCTTTCCAAGCTTATAAAGAAATTTGAAAAGACAGGAAGCGTACGTTACAGATGTGTTTAGGCCTGTGCATCCTGGCATTGTACGAACTGCTACAAAAAATATCGCTTAAGTTAGTAAAAGGGTTGCAGATAAACCGAATTTGTTTATTTCAAAGCGTTTTCAGCAGTTGGTTGTATCTTAGGGCGTATTATGACGTGTTTTGGCATTTAGATTTGCATCTCCGCTGATATTAAGTTCAAGTCATGCATTAATTAAGCCCGACCTTAAAACACGCTGATTAGTTACTAAAGTAATAGACTGATTTTTCGAGTAGAATTTTCCTTGAATGAAGGAAGCTCATTTCTCACTGAGTGGTTACGTCAATTAGGAAATTGGCACTTTTAGAACCCAGAAACGTGACTCTTGGTAGCGCATCGGGCCGTATTTTTTTGTAAATACCACTGGAAAAACCATTAACGTGAATTTAAAGTGTTATCACCGTATGATAAACGATTTCCTTTGGATGACCTTAAAATATTTGGACAATGCTACGAGAAATTTTTCGATCTGTGACATAAAATATCCACCCAGATCATGCGGTTTGAAGCCATTCGACTTTTTTTTATGGGCTACATCAAATTTCCTCCTTAAATCACGAAGTATTCTGCGAACGGTTAAATACAACAAACTTTTATTATTATTATTCCAATCCAGATCGAGTAAAATTTCAAGACACTGCGATTCATGGGATCTATTGGGGTTTTTTGATTCCAGTGTTTGTTCAGCAGGCCTGGTTGGTTGGTTGGTTGGTTAACGTGACCGGTAAGACATGATCGCCAGCCAATTAGCATCCTACCACACTGTTTTGAAAAATACTATGGCAGTCGTTCCCACGATCAAAATATCCCTCTTATTCAGCTCGTCAGATTGAAGTATCTGAGAATATCTTTCGGATCAATACCTGATATCTTCATGCTAACGCCTATAAATACCAAACTGATAGCAGCATGACGTCCTTTAAGGAGGGCCGGGTAATTGCAAAAAAATATTCAAGTGTCTCCTCCTCCGCATCGATGCAGCATGATTTCTAATCGGCCAACGTCCAGTAAGTACAGCCACCCATCCGAACGCGTACTTTCTACTATGACAGAACAGAGATGTCACAGTACGTCAAAAACAGGCCAAAGCAGCCTCGATATCTTGCAGGCTCCTGCCTCCTTATCGAAATAGCTGAGGATACCTCTCTTTAAAGATGCTATTGCAGGTGCTAAAGAGGCAAGACGAAATACCGTCGAAGTAAAAGTCTTACGAGAAAATTAATCCTTCCGATCATTTCCCTCAAACCCACGATGCCGCCAAAATTCAAATTAGTGTCATTCCAGTAAAAACAGAAAGAGCGTTCAAGGCATCCTCGCACTTCCACACTAAACAAGAGGTAGTATGTAGCATTCTAGTGCAAGGAGTCTCCTGGCTAGTCACGCAACCGCAAATACGGCTCCGGACGTCCTGAAAGGAACGGTTAACTCCTGTAAATCGATCGCCAAAATATGAAAGTATTCGAATAAACCAGTAAATTATTGCCAAAAGCAGTCTCGATATTGAGGAACACTCTTTCAGTCGTTTTTCTCCAAACGCAAGGAATCGCATGGGGGGTTACTTTGTATTTCGATTCGAATCGAAAATATTACGAATTCGTAACAATTTACTAATTTTCGAAAAATGTGTGTATACATTATAATTGGTTTTTCGAATGGGAAATATCTTTCGAAAGCATTTTCGATTCGAATCGAAATACAAAGTAACCCCTCTGGCTTTTAACGTAACTGCAAATACTCTTCTACATCGTGGAATGAGCTTAAGATTTTTCTGCCTCTACAGAAGAAACTAATCCCACGAACCAATAATAGAGTTAAAATCTGTAATATCAAAAGCATCCTTAATATTAATTGTTGGTTTTTCGGTACTTTTTCTGAATTATTACATATCGCTCCTTAAATACAAAAGCACCACAAGTCAAAATAAGCAAATTATACAGGAGCGTCAGTTTTAAAAATAATTTTAATTATTTTATGATTTTTGTAAAAACTATGTGTACTACATAGATTTTTTTGGTATCAAAATATGCGTAATTAAATGGCCTATTTTTCAATAAAGCAATCTTAAACATACCTCGAATGGGTTCTCGAAAAAATGCAAATAAGTTAGTTTTGTATATAAACTTTGACTTCGAGAGCATTAAAATTTTAAAAACTAAACAACCATAATTAGGAAAATTTGAGTGTTATTTTAAACAAAAATATTTTTATAAAACATTTACTTAAAACTATATTGAGCGTATTGCTCGTAAAGGTATAAAAAAACCTAAACTAAAGCATTAATAATCTGTTCCCAACAGTAACTTATGAACTGATTTAGAGACTAGCATAAAAAGATTCATAAACACTTCACTAACTTAATTCAAAATATGGTAGTATTCTAAACAAAAATAAGAGAAAATATCAAATTTATAAATGCAAAACTAACCTACTTCGAAATATTGTACTACTGCACATAAAAATTATAAGATACTTACGTGTATGTGATCTGCAACACAGGTAGTACTTTGAAATGTGGTAGTTTTTCACAAAAAATTCGTGTGCTCGTGGCGAATGACTGTTGACAACTGAAAATATGGTACTTTTGCGCCGAACTCAGTTACAGAAACGGTACAAAACAAAACTAACGGTTTTGGGTTTACGGGTGTTTTCGATCATAAAATGACGGCTGTTTTAGCGAAACATGAAAGTTTCATCGTTTAAGAAGCATTTTATGCAAAAAAATAATTTTTGATATTTTTTGAAATGTGTGACTTTTGTATTTAAGGAGCGATATGTGCCTTGCATGTATCGAAAGTTTGGAATTGAATTGAAGAAATGCTACATTTTAAATCGAAATCGATTTCCAGCATACACATGTGGCCATTAAAATAGGTACCACCTTTATAATTACAAAAATTTTAAATGAGTAAAAGATATTTCTTGGTAAATTTTTATTTCTCGGAAAATAGAAATAAATAGAAATAACAATTAAAAGTTAATATTATAAGATGAAAAAAGGATTAAAATAAAAAAGACACGAAATTCATTTGGTCATAAAAATAGGTACTTAAAAACAAAAACGAAAAATAAAAGGATTATTATGTCATTTAATACAAAAGTAACATTGACTAAGCTTAATTACATCAGTAACTGCTGTGTCCACCATTATTTTTAAGTACTTTATCTAATCTGCTGGGCATAGAAGAGATAACCTTGCCACAGCTCTCGACAGGTGTGGCATACCATATTTCCAGAACTTTTTGCCACAACTGGGTATTGTTTTGAATATTTTCTCTTCTAAGCCTAACTTTGAGGTCTCCCCAAAAATTCTCAATTGGATTGAGATCGGTTGATTGACTTGGCCACTCAATAACACTAACTTTATTTTGATGGAACCAACCACTACTAGCTTCGACGAGTGTTTGGGGTCGTTATCTTGCTGGAAACACCAACGTAGTGGCATTTCCTCCTTGGCATAAGGCAACATTACATTTTCCAAAATATTTTTGTAAACTTCCTTGGTCATAATTTCTGAAATAAGGTAAATAGGGCCAACACCATACCAAGAAAAACATCCCCAAACCATTATGTTACCGCCACCATGTTTAATTGTTTTTTTAGTATAACGTGGGTTAAACTCTTGACCATGTGGTCTTCTAACATTCCGCCCAGCATCATTCCCAAACAAATTTATTTTAGTTTCAGCGCTCCAGAGAGTGTTGTACCATTTTTTAATTCCCTCTGGGCCACACCATATCTTATGACGATTTGCAAAGTCTTTCCTCTTCTGTAAATTCACTTTTTTCAACAATGGAACTTTTCGAGCTATTCGACCCGGAAGATTAAAATCACATAGTCGACGCCGCACAGTTCTGGCCGAAATTAGATTATTTATTTCAGCTGCAATCGCCTTAGATGATTTAAAGGGTTCCCGTTTCGCCAGCATTGTTATGTGGCTAGTTTTTTTCGCAGCACCACGTCTTTCTATTGTTTTTCGGGGCTTAAGGGCATTAACAACAAAATTTTTAGACCATCCAATTGAATCCGCTATAAATTTGTAGGACTTATTCTGTTTCCGAAGTCTTTGAACAAGTCTTCGTTCTTCGACCGTGCAATGCTGTTTTCGACCCATCTATTATTGATGTTGATATTGATATTATATTATTATTGTATTATAAGTAGATAACAAACCTTATAATGTTCAATTCGACCTTAACTTTGGAAAATGGGATATTATTTAGCCAAGTACCTATTTTATTGGCCACAAAAAATTTCTTATTTTTAATAATTTGTTCTTTAAACACTAAAAAAGCAACGAGATATAACGGAATTTTTTATACAACAATATGACAGTGTTGACAATTAAAACCATGTAAAGTTTCCAAAAAAATTTGGACGTTTTTGGGAAAAAACAGTGAAGTTGTAAAAAGTATATTAGGGTACCTATTTTAATGGCCATATGTGTATATCTATAGAGTTAAATCGAAGTTATTTCACTTAGAAAATATAATATGGTATAAAAGAATGTTACAAACATAGTCCGGTATGTAATAGAAAACTATTTCGATCGAAATTGAAATCAACAAATATTTCAAGTTAGTGCTATACATAATCTGAAAAGATTTAAAAGTCTTTCATTAGGCATAACAATGACTATTAAAACTACTTTCGAGATTATTTACATTTGAAAATAATTAAAACACATAAGTTTAATACAGACGATTTTAATTTCGAACGAAATTGTTTTTCATCACTTACCGCAATATAGCATTTAAATATTTATTATATGAAAATTATTTGACGAATGTGTTGATAAAATAAGAATAAACAAAATAATATTCGTAATAATTAGAAAAAGTTTTTAATTGAAAGAATAAAACAAAAAATATGATAAAAATTAAAACGAAAAGCATTCAAAGAGCGATATAGTAAATACATATTTAACCATCAAATGTAGAACTCGGAGGCCTACATAACTAAAATCTTATGATTGAAAATTTTAAATAACAATTATTGTTTAAATTTGGTAATAAAACTAAATGAAACATGTGTTTGTAAATATTTAACAGATAAAAAAAATGTGTTTTAGGGCAGGCAGTCTTACACGTGCATACATATGTATCGCGATATTTATCGAAAGTGTAGTAAGTATGATATCCAAAATATGCATCGCGATCCAAATATTACAATAGTTGTAGGCATATGGAAATATATAATGAAAGCGGTTCAAGAAGAATGTCATTGTCACCACCACTTCTAAATCTTTACATTTATTGAAGGCATTTTAAATGAACTTGTGCTCCTCCTCCGCCTTTTAAAGATTGCATTTTTCTTCTTCCATGTTTTAAGAAAGTCAACTTTGATTCGTTTTTATTGAAATTACCTGGAGGGTTACTTTGTATTTCGATTCGAATCGGAAATTTTACGAATTCGTAAAAATTTACGGAT
This sequence comes from Metopia argyrocephala, assembly GCA_963576795.1. Taxonomy (NCBI): domain Eukaryota; kingdom Metazoa; phylum Arthropoda; class Insecta; order Diptera; family Sarcophagidae; genus Metopia; species Metopia argyrocephala. The sequence goes on from OY756210.1 coordinate 112,525,450, forward strand.
TTTCGAAAGATTTTTTTATTCATTATTATTGATTTTTCGAATGGGAAATTTCTTTTGAAAGCATTTTCGATTTGAATCGAAATACAAAGTAACCCCCCTGATTTAAGAACATATTTTTAATGAATTTATGAAAGTTTACAAAATGCTTTCAAAATAAATTCAATTCATGAGGCGTTTCAGAAGTCGTGAAAATGTTATTCTTTTTGAAACACTTCCATTTTACAAGTATTTTACTGGCAACATTTAAGCAACCATCGCTACACTAATAATTAACACAAAAGGTTTTAATTTAAAAAGAAGAAAAAAAATCAAAGAAAACATGAATAAAAACGAAGACTATTTGAAACTAAAATAAGATCGAATGGTAATGCATAAAAATTAAATTTAAAAATCGCTTAAATTACATATACTCGTTACAAATGGTAGCAGTATGATGGGATGCTGCTCGCTCAAAGCTATGTCACTAATTTAAGTTCAGAGTAATACACTACGTTGTCTCTTTTTAAGAAAATAAAAAAAAAATAAAAAAAATAGAAATCAAGCAAAGAAAAGAAACAGAAAGAGAAGAATATTAGTTTGTTGCGAGATTAATTGATTTTCATTGAATCATACCTGACATCGCAAAAGCAGGGATATACTCTTTGAATAGTTGTGGTTCTATCATTGAAAACGGATTTATTGCTGCAATAAAGAATTAATTTTTAAAGTAGTTATACAATACGTTGAGTATTTTATCTTAAACATGAATATGTATGTGAGTTAATATGTATGTATGGATGTATGGATATGTATAAAGCACGCTAACATGTTAAAAAGCTTAGAACAAAAATAATCATAATCGACCTCATGTGGACCAAATTCGAATGCTTAAATTTTTTTTTTTTAACAAAAATTCTATCTTTGAGAAACCACTCTACTGAAGCATTGGCATTGCCATCCAAATACCAAGGATTAGGGGAAAAGTGCCACTAACTTTAAAAGTAATAGATAACAGCTGCCTAGTTAGCAAAGATCCTCTCCACAATTGATATCCAACGAGAGATGAAACAATTGCTGTTGCTCATTCAAGCGTGAGGATAGAACAATGCCTTATTTGAAAAGTGCTTAATAAAAAAACTTTTTCATATCCTTTCCAGAAAAAGTTCCAATACAATGCACAACATGAGTAGGGGTTTACTCCTAAAGGCGGGTTTAGACGGTAATACAGGGTGTTTTTTTAGAGGTATAGAACTTCGAATTGAAATAAAACACAAGAAAATCGTTTTAATGTCCATCAATTTGGCTTTATTGGAAGGATAATTTTATGCCATTAATGTTTAAATATGATTTCGGGCATGTGGCCGCCGCGGCTAGCTCGAATAAAGCCAATTCTACAGGTCCAATTTTCAACCACTTTTTCGAGCATATGGGGCCGTATGTTGGCAATAACGCCACGAATGTTGGCTTCCAAGTCCCCTAACGTTTCTGGTTTGTTGGCGTAGACGAGCGACTTCACATATCCCCAAAGAAAATAATCCAATGGTGTCAAATCACACGATCTTGGTGGCCAATTGACAGGTCCATTCCGCGAAATTATGCGCTCATCGAATGTTTCCTTCAATAAATCGATTGTGACGTGCGCTGTGTGGCATGTAGCGCCGTCTTGTTGGAACCACAACTCATCCACATTCATGCCATTCAATTCGAGAACAAAATAGTCGGTTATCATGGCTCTATACCGGTCTCCATTAACGGTAACTGACTCTCCAGCATTATTTCGGAAGAAGTATGGCCCAATGACTCCACCAGCCCATAGAGCACACCAAACAGTCAGTTTTTGTGGATGTAATGGCGTCTCAAGGGTCTCATGTGGATTCTCTTCACTCCAAATGCGGCAATTTTGCTTGTTGTCGTAGCCATTCAACCAAAAATGAGCCTCATCACTGAACAAAATTTTGCGATGAAAATCAGCATCGAGATCAATCTCATTTTCGGCCCATACACCAAAATCACGACGCATTGCATGGTCTCGCGGCTTTAATTCTTGCACAAGCTGGATCTTGTAAGGTCGCAAGCCAAGATCTTTGCGCAAAATCTTCCATAAAGTTGATGGACAAAGCTCCAATTGCTGTGCACGGTGGCGAATCGATTCATTCGGGTTCTCTTCAACACTTTGCTCTACAGCGGCAATTGTTTCTTCGGTGCGCACTGTTCGACGTCTCTGCGGATGCGTATTATCACATAGAGTAAACGTAGTGCGAAAACGATCCATGGTTAACCGAATTAATTGCTCTGATGGACGACTATGTCGACCATAAAATGGACGGAGCTTGCGGTAAACTTCGCGAACTGAACCATTATTTTCGAAATAAATTTGCACGATTTGCAAGCGTTGTTCTTTTGTCAACCTGTTCATGATGAAATGGCAAACCAAACTAAATATTAATCACTTGACAGCTGACAAAATGGCCGCCAGTTAAAAAAGTGATGCCAACTTAAAGTTCTATACCTCAATAAAAAACACCCTATATGTATAAAGAAATCAAATTTTAACTTGTATGGGAGGTCAGTATTTAGAGATAAATAGAAAAAAGTGGGCGTGGCAAATTTTTCTCTTGATCAAAACTTAAAATAGATTAATACAAACATTTGAATGAAAAATTAATCAAATCGATGCATCCGTTTTCTGATTTTAGGTAAATTAAAAAAGTGGGCGTAAAAGTGGGCGGGGAAAAAATTTCTTTCCGTAAAAACCTAAGTTGGATCACGGCGATCATTAGAAAGAAAAAATCGGCAAATAAAGGAGAAGGAAACATGTATGCTAGAATGAAACAAAACCTAAAAAGACATACTGAACTAAAACATCTCATTGAAAAAAGCGGTTCACTTAGTTCAATTGAGGGAATAGTACAATTGAACTCGGACGTTCATGTACCATGCAAGTCTACTCAGTACATATATTTTAATTACAAGAAAAAAAGTGTTATTTAGTGAATAGTGTGTTGGCTTACAACGACTATATAGCGGAGTTCAAACCTCAGCTCCGACATTTTGAAAAAAATATATATAAAAATACATATATTTCGTTCGGCCACTACTGCTTAGCAGTCTTGTAAGCAGTAATTGATTACCATTAAAAAGCTTCTCAAATCTGTTGTTCGGAGACGACTTTAAAACCATAGTAGGAAAATAAACAAAACGAAATGTTTGATCTCATTTTGTTTTGTTCTTTACAATGAGTAAAACAAAAACAAAAACAGTGAGAGCGATTATCCCCATTTAGTTTTGTATATTGTTTTTGTTTTGAGGACTACAAATACACTAACTCAAATGTGCGTAGTTAGAACAAAAAATGAATGAGAAGAAAAAGAAGGGAAGAGAAAAAACAGCAAATTATACGAATGTAACGAAATAACAAAGCAAGCACAAGAGCGAAAAATGAATTGTTTCGTTTGCTCTCTTTCTCATTTAGAAAGTATTTGTTTTGGTTTTGCTCATGTACAATACGATTAAAAAAAGCTTGAAAAGTTTATGACTTTGTAGTAAAGTTTGCGAAATGTTTTGTTTGTTTGCCCACTCTGCTTTAAACTGTGGGTTCCGGTACTCATGAATAAAAATTAACACACACACAGCATGAGCGCTACAAAAAGTTAGGCCGTAACTCTGATAATGGCCAATTACGTATGTATGCATGTATGATCTCTCTAATAGCAATGTTACTTTGAAGAGATAAATTATTTTGCATTTATATCTTTAATTAATTAATGTTTGTATAACTGCCTTTAGTCTGTAAGGCACTATTATCCATAGACATAAATTAATAAATAAAAACGAATAGTCTACTGGAATCATTAAATTAGTAATTGCTTTTGCTTCTCATTTACAAATGCTTCTTAAACAATCAAACAGACGCAGTTAAAGCAACATTAAAAAACTGTAGAACTTCAATAGACGACATGTTCGAAAGCTTTTACGCATTAAGGTAGAACTACATAACATGCGTAGCGCAAATTGTGTGTTTCCCACGTCTGTCAAAAAAAAAAAAAAATAAAACAATAAAATTTCATAAAGCAAGTTACTGCCAAAACCGGCAACACATCTAACCTATAGAAGTTGAAAGGAAAAATTTAAACTTTTAGATGCGTTAACAGTTGAATAGTTGACTTTGTTGACATTGTGCATGGTAACCACTGTTAACGACGTAACGCATGCTATGCAGGCATTCTACCTTTAGTCTACTGGACGCCACATGTATGTATATGTATATGCACAAATTAGGTATGGAAAAGTTAATTTCAAATCTACTCACCCTTCAAAACCATAAAAACTTAAATTTTCCTCGCTGGGCATAAACATTGTAACGCTTTTGATAATAATGGGCAAAGTTTCCACCTGGAAAATATAAAAAAAAAATATATAAATCATTGTTTCAAATACAAATCGTAAAGCAAAACTTACCTTTATTATAAAATCATTGGATGATAAAAGATTCTAAAAGGAAATAGAATAAAATATATTAAAACTTATATAAAATTGTTAACCAACCCTCATTATACCTCTTTTATAAATTCATATGGCATTTCTATAAATAATGTATCTTTATGTAGACATGAACGCAGTTTACTATTACCAACCAAGTCTAAGACATAGTCATCGGTTAGTTGTAAAAATTCTGGCATATGGGAATCTATTTGTGTAATTAAAATGTTATTTATTTTGGGTTCTATTTCCTGTATAGCCATGCTAATTATAAAATTGCCCAAGTAATGTTCTGGCAGGGAATAACAATTTACATGGAAACTATAACGTGCAGCAAAAAGATTATATATTTTATTATAATCCTCATAGCGATACTCAATATGGGTACCGCATGCAGAAATTTTTGCTTTCAGAAAGACATCATTAAAATCAATATTTGGTTCACACATGGAGTTTAGATAATAACAATCTCGTCTCAGATAATCCCATTTATCAACATCAATGTTAGTTTTTTTATTGCTAACGATCTGTAATTGTTTTATGGTGTGAGACATCAGCCGGTAAAAATATTAATTGAGCCCTAACTACTACTACCCACCTCAAATATGAATTGATAATGTTTGGGCAGTTCATATTTAAATTTCATTAGATCACCTAAAATTAAGGCTTTAATTAATTCAATGCCATAATTGTTATTGTCACGTAGTTCTGGAAAAAGTTTAGCATCAAGTTGCTGGAAAATAGCATCTACACAGGGAAGTGCCAACTGTTCATGATAGTAATCTTGAACCACATATTCCCAAGCATGTGAAAAGGGACCATGACCAATATCATGCAATAGAGCAGCGAGCTAAGATGTTTTAAATAAAAATATTTTAAATTCTTGATAATAGTTTGAGCCTCAATTCAAAATACATACCTGCACAGCTTTTCTGTATACCACAGGTATTTTATACTGATTTTTTTTACTATTTTCAGCCAATTCATTATTATGCGTAAAAACTGATGTATTTTTTTCCAGAGCATCTAACATTAGGCTGGCACCATAATAAGTTCTACAGCAAAGTAATGTTCTAATAAAACAAATCTATTTGAAATTATTAATGACCACTTACCCTAAGCAATGTGCATAACGATTATGTTCTATATCTTTGTCTTCATCTAATTTTAAAAACCCCAACTGTCGTATTCTTTTTAAACGTTGAAAGTGTTGAGTTTTTACAATATGGGCCACATCCTCGGGTATGGAAAATTGTCCATGAACAATATCATTTATTTCCATCTAAAAAGAAAATTAAAAATTCAATTTAGTAAGTCCTACAAACGACATATTGAATGAAAATCTTTTGATATTTTAAAATTAAAAAAAAAATATTTTCTAAAATTCATAAAATGAATCCAATTTCGATTATTATTAAGGCCAGCACTCAAGGGATGACACCTTCAGTAGAAGGAATTCATTGTTATATATTTTATTAAAAAATCGTTTTTTCTCGTTATACCTTCAAATCATTATAAATAATAACTTTATGCATTACAAATAATGAATTCTAATATTTATTACGGAGGGACATTAAGAACATTTATTACTGTGTTCAGCGTAATGGTTTCCTGAATCAACAGATTATACATTCCCTGTATTACCTTCTCGATTCTCATTGATTACAATTTGGTGTGATTGATTTCGTAGTGATTAAAAGTTACCAGTAGAAAAATGAGTAGACGTGGTAGCTACGCAGTGACAGTTAAAGTTTTTTAATTTGGTCTGAGTTACTCCGTAGTCATCAGTCGAAAAATGTGGCAAATGATAGTGGCAGGTGTAGCGAAGCACGCCGGATTTAAGTTAGTATGTGATGAAAAACAATTTCTTTCGAAATTGAAATCGTGTTTATGTACTTCTAAAGTCATACAAAACATATTTGTTGTAATTATTTTAAATCTCAGCTCTGACATCTTGAAAAAAGAAATATGAAAAAATATTTCTTTCGGAGACTACCTCTAAGCAGTCTTCTGGCAAAAGCTCTGAGAGTAATTAATTGCCATGAACAAGCTTCTCAAGTCTGTCGTTCGGAGTCGACATTAAACTGTAGGTCCCGGTACTCATGGATAAAAATTAACACATACAACATGAGTGCTGTGAGAAGCTAGGCCGTAACCCTGACACAGGGTTGTAATGGCCAATTATGTATGTAATTATTTTAAAATTTTAATAATCACAATTGTTTGATGAGTAAACGAAAAATCCAAATTCATTCGATGGCATAAAATAATCACACTTGAAGAAGCTAAATTTATAATAAATTTCAATTTTTACCATAACACGCCCAGTTAAAGTTAAATTTTTCATTATAAAGACTCTTAATACCACTGTTCTTACAATTCTTGTAGGAATAGCATTGTTGTTGTTATGTAGGGGTTTGTTTACAAAATAATCGAAATTATAAGCATAACTTTCAAACAGCTGTCTCTGCCACCATTTTTTTTTTTGTCTTTTGCCAAAGTCAAATTTCTTGTCTCCAACATCCCATAAACAAAAATATAACAAACAAAAAAAATTATAAAAATGAAAAATTTTATTCTTGCCAGGCTATTTACCTTTTTTTCACCTTTTCCAGATAAAAATTGAAGACCAAATTAGCAAAATTGCGGCCTTTCTAATAAGAATTGTGGCGGTAAACTGGTGTCTGCTTGGTCTGTTACAAGTTTTGTTTTGTTTCACTGATTTTGCTTAACTTGCATTTAAAAATACAAGAATGTTATTTTAAAATGTTTAATAGAATAATTTATTTATTTAAAATATATATTTTTTTAATTGATTTAAAGAAAAGTAAAATTATTTGACCAAAAAACGACATGCACTTTCCAACGGAACACAAATGACTAAAAAATTATTTTCCAATAAAAAAATTAGTCAGCTGTCTATTGAAAAGCGAATTCAATAATGAATTTGTCAGTGATGGCAAAAGACCAAAAGAAAAAAGCTTTAAATTTGATATTAACAGTTTGTCCACAGATGACGCCTTTTAGAAAAAAAAGGTCTTTGTCTGGGCTGAGTAATGTGATGATAAAACAAAAATTAAAGTATTCAAGTTATTGGGCATATAAGTAGATATAGAAAAAACTTTAAATTAAAAAAAAAAACAAAATAAATATTAATTTTAGAGTAAATTATTTACATATGGTATGGTATGCACTGTTATATGCCAGGTAGATAATAAATTTGTTATAATAACCCAGAGTTGCCAGAACTTTAAAAAAATATTTCACCAGATTGCAGTTAAAAACCCGCCAAAAACCACTAAATCTTTAAATATGCAAAACCACTGCTAAATTTTTATTAACTCCTTCAGCCACGGTCTTACCGATGTAATTTTATTAAGAGAACAGCTACATTTTTGGTTTGATTAATGTTTTATTATTTTTATTTTATTTTATTATTTATTTAGGACAACTAAACTTATTGATACATTATTATTAAATAATTTGTCAATGGATTGAATGATAACAAGTTTAAACAAGCAAGAATAGGTGGTTAGATATCTAACCACCAAACCTCAAAGAGTTAAACAATTAATTCAGCAAAACTGGAAAAATAACTTTAAATAAAAATGTCACATATTCTGTTTTTGATTCTAAATTTTTGTTTACTTTTTATGTAAAAGCTAATTAATAAATTAATAATTAATTTACATCTACTCATTCAAAATTATTTGAATTGAGAACAATATATTTCTAAGGTACCAAATAAATTTAAAAACTTTCCTGAAACCTCATAATCATAGCAGCACTTTAGATGTTAATTAAAAACATAATAAAATTAAATACCCTTATTAATTAATTTACTGTCATAAAGCCATTAACGATCTCAGATTGCAACCGATTTCGTAATTTTGATTTTACAGCATTAAGTTGACTAAAAACTCGCTCCACTTCATGGTATGCAAAGAAGATGCAAAGCAAAATCAGCTAATTCCTTGAAAATATTAAAAACAATGCAATATTTAAAATATTTTTTGAATTTTTTTCTGGACTACTACTACTCTTTGTCATTGAAATACGTTATTCACCGAAAAAGTACATCTATTTTTGACAAAATATCTCTGTTATCTGGTAATCTGAAAGTTTGTAATGGTTTATTAGTTGTATATGCATAAAAATAATACTTTTTAATTACCTTTGTCTCAATAGTAATATATAAAATTATGCACGCATAGCTATCTTATTTCTGATTCTTTCTGAGATGTAATTATGCCCTTGTGCTGGTATTTTAGTGTTTCAGTTTCAAACAGATAACCCAAATATGTAACTAGATTTAATGTAATTTTTAAAACATACGATTTTAAATTGTTTTTCTGTACATTTAAATATATAAATGAAAAATATTGCTATTTTAGATTTATTTAAGTAAATACAAGGCCATAAAACACACCAAAAGTCGCCAACTGAAAATATTTTGCAGCTAGAAAGACCGCTTAGCGGTTTCTGTCGCGACAAAATACCTCCAGATCTAGCTGAAAGCCGCCGTTTGGCAATACTGTACGAAACTCATGACTCCGATCAGTGTTGTCAGATTAGGGGATACAAAAATTCATTTGGGAATGGGGATTTTATTGACGATAATAGACAAATTTTGCTTTTAATAAGGAACAGTTGTGAGAATTTGCTAAAGATATGTGTAAGAACAGGGTATGTTTTAAAGACTTGTAGACTAAATGCCTAAACGCTGCCTTGAGGTTATTAAAAGTAAGGGTAATTCCACTAAGTACAAAGGTAAATAAACAAAAAATGTTCCATTTAGGCCATCAAATTTGGTGAATCTATTTTTTTGAGCAGCTAAATTAAGTAGTTGATTTTAAAAATATTACTCAATATGTTTTTTTTTATAAAATAGAAACAAACTAAAGTGTTAATCACGTGTTTCTAATGTTTTTCGGTAACAAAGATGCTAGATCATGGTAAATACATTTTATTGAGCACAACAGTAAGCATATACATACATATCAAATAGGGATGCCTATCCCGAAATCCCGATCCCGAAAAATCCCGGGATTTACGGGATTAGCCAAATCCCGGGATTTTTATTTCGGGATCCCGAAAATAAATATATGCTAAATTTTTAGTTCTATACTTTTTATAAAAGGTGAACTAAATAAGTTTATTTGTAAATTTCATGGTAAAGAACATTTACAAAATCTTTTTGAAAACTATAGATTCGATTCGCCCTTAGATAATGACATAACACTCATATCTTTCCCTAAATAAAAAAATTTATTAAAATGATAGAAAAGTGCAAAAGGTTCTATTGATGAAATGGAGACATATGTATATTGATAACGAAATAAAAGTGTTTATTTTAGGTTAAGATAGAGAGAAGTATGTATTTCGAAACAGATTGTTGACAATTCTTTCAATATCATTGACTTTGAATGCTGTTTTTCTTTTGTGGCATACATACTATATTGGCAATAAAATTCAAGCCTTTCAGATGACATACTGGATGCTTTAATTTTTCTCAAAAGTTTTTAAGAGAAGATAAAATGTAATAAATCGAAAACTGAAAAAGAAGACTAAATATTATATAGATATTTACTTTAAAGCTTTAAAAATGTATACGTATGAACATATATCCATATCGTAATTGATCAACAATAAGGGAATTTACTAAAAATATTTAAAATTTTATTTTTTGCAAGAAATCAAATATCATCATCGATGTAAAAATTTAAATATATTCCGATTACTCTTTCATCTTTAAAACCACATTAAACACATGTAAACATATTTCCAAGTGTAATTTTCTTACTATGATGTATTCGAATTTTCGAATTCTTTAAAAATGTAACCACAAAAAATAATTGGCCTCTACTAAAATTTTAAAAATTTTGAGTCATACCTTCTTGTAGATCAAATTCGATGTGTATGTACATTTTAAAACTTTAAATATTAGTGGTAATTTTGAAATACCGAATACTTTAATAATTTATTTGCTACTCTGTTTTATTTTTGACAATTTGTTTTGTTTTTTGGTTACTTTTTATATTAATGAAATTCAAAGCTTTTGTTTTATACCATTTAAAAGGTCTTTCTTTGATAAAAATTGTAATAAACTTATATAGAAATTAATATACATAGTTTTAATTTTTTATTTTTCAAAAAATCCCGAAATCCCCTGGAATTCCGGGATTTGAATTTTCAAAATCCCGAATCCCGGGATTGGCAAAAACCCTAATATTAAATAATATACATATTTACATATCAAATAAAATATATGTACATTCAAAATTATTGATGCAGTTTCTGTGGGGATTTTTGCGGTTATGTACTTCGAAATTGGGGATTGAAATTGAAAACTCTCTGACAACCCTGTCTCCGATACTATTTGTTGTGTTCATGAAGTTCATGGAATTAGATTTCTAAAAATAAACTGGTTCAGTAACGCCACTTTAGCTTTTTTTCACTAAATTAAAAAACGTGTAAAATATTAAATGCTCTATATTGCTTATTTATTATATACATACATATGTAAATACAATAGGTATCTTAAAAAATTACTGACAACAATTTAGCATAAAATAATTAAACAAAATTTATTTATTTATTTATCTCTTATGAAGTAATTATAACTATATTTACACATATAAAGGACTATACACATCTCGTGGGCTTACTTGTCTGACTGGGCCATGAAAATTCTATTTCCATCGGTTATCACATTACAAATCGTCGCATTATCATCAACGTGCTTTAGAAATTTAGAGCTTTAGTTTGCATTGTGCTGTGTTTTTTGAGGATTTCGTTTTGTGAGAATTTTATCAACGGTCGCTATTTTAATAGAGCTTTAATGTGTAGTGTTGTATACTTGGCCTTTTTTTCCATTAAATTACGTTTTATTTTTATTATTTTTTGTTTGTTTTTTAATTTGGTCATGACTTTTATTTTGTTTTATATTCTTAAACGTTAATCCTGTTTTTATGAGACCATCTTATCCTATGATGATCCTGTTCGGACACTGTCAGAATGTAAGCGCTTTAACAAAAACAAATATTTCACCAGATGCCATAAAAACGAAAAAAAGTGGCCCAAAGTATACGCTGCCTCTGCCATCACTTTCAAATACTGTTCCGAAATACTATGCCCTCGATCCAATCTAAATAGTCATATATTTTTGTATACACACCTGGAGCATTGCCAGCAGCACAAAATTTGCCAAACGATGTAATGCCTATAATGAATTTTACACAATTAAATTCCGGCAACTCAGCATGCAACGGTCCACCAGAATCGCCTTGACATGTATCCTTGCCGCCCGCTAAATGGCCAGCACAGAATTGATGCTCAATTATACCGCGTGCTAAACGTCTCTCCTTGCGATAGATTTTTTCGCATATATTTTGATTTATAATATCTATACTGACTTTTTGCAATTCATTCGATTTTGGACCCATATATTTTGTATGACCCCAACCGGTTGCAATAGCTTTTGACATTTCCAAATCAGGCAATTGCCAGAGGCAGGCAGGTTTTATATGTTCGGAAAATTGAACAGATTTTTTTAGTTTAAGCAAAGCTATATCGTGATATAATAGTGTATAATTATATTTGGGATGTAAGATAATGATTAAAATTTTTATATCCTGTTGTTCCGGACTGGTACGGTTAAGATTGTAACTACCTAAACGTATGACATCAGGGGGTTTCTCTTCAGAAGTGGCACAGTGCGCTGCTGTTAGAACGAAAAGATCACTAACTAAACTACCACCACAGCCCCATTCTATTTCCTTGTCCCCTTGTGTCCATCCCACAGCAGCCATATGTGGATATTCGTCTCTTTGGGTATTCTGACCACCCGCAATCAACGGCTTACTGTCTACACACATTTTGCCAGATAGAGCACGCGGAACATTAATTTTAATACCTTTAGCCGCTTCATGATTATCTTGACACCATTGAGCACTTATCCTCTGTGCATTTATGTGCTTTTCTTCCAGGGGACAGCATATCACTGGCTCATTCTTGCGATAGGTGCATATATCTATTTTCGTACCATGTAGGCGATATTCACGTATAACATGCAAACATTGTGGGGCAACGATACAATAACCACTACGTCCATCAAAAGATCGTCGACAGAATGAACCCTCTTGCAAGTTACTGATTTTATTAAAGGCGTTTGTTTGATTTCCAAAAGTATCTTGAAAATATGTATCCCACGGTGTAGTGAAGCGTGTAGATTTATAATACTGATAAACTTGTGGGGCACTAAAAGCTAACATTGGTCTATCAAGCAAGATGTGCACCAGTAAAAGTATAATGAATTGAATAGAAACTCGTGTCATTTTATCTTGTTATAGTTTAAAATTCTCAAAAATATTTATGTATTTCACTCGTGCTTAATTTGTCACTTATTATGTATATACATTTGTATGTATGTATGTATGTGTATGTAAACACTTTAGTCTTTATACATATTTTTTTGTATGCGAACCTTTCGGTTTTGATCAGATTTTGGTTTTAATTTTTTTCCATTTAGCAGTTTTCCTTTAAATATATTTTTCTTCTATTTTAACTCTTTAAGTTATAAATTTCAATATCCGTTTTTCTTTCTTTTCTCCTACACAGTTTTTTTTATAATTTTCCAGCGCTAATGTCGTTCTAACACTTTGAATGTCAAATTTAAAATGATCTTTTAAAAACTGAGAAACACAGAAAATCGAACATTTCTTTAATCCTTCTTTCATCGCAGGTCTTTCTGTTATCCGTAATTTCCCGACTGCCTACCTGCTGTTTAGCTGACGCCACTGTACAGTTTACAGTAATTTTAATTCATTTGCGCGTTTTCAAAACACAATTGAGATTAATTGTTAGACCAGTGTGACCAACTTTAAAAATATATCCTACCCAATTATATGTAAAAACCTACCAAAATACCTTACAATCTACCAATAATTCAAATTTACCTAACAATAACAAAATAGCTAATGTTTGTTTTATGAAAACATTTCTTTGAACAATAGTTTAAAATAGTGCTGACAAAGTATTGAGTAATGGGTATCGAATATTTGTACTAATTTTTGGGTACTCAATACTTAAAAGTAATTACTCAATACTTTCAGATTTGTGATTTTTCTTTGAGATTATATGGAAAATTAAAATTTTAAAAATAAAATTCGTTTAAAGTATAAAGTATCCAAATGAAAGTACTCAATACTATCGAGTAATGAAATATAAAAACATTTTGTCTTTATTCTATAACAAAAATTTCGTCAAGCGACAACGACATCGTCCACTGGAATGAGTCCGAATATGTTTAATTAGTATGTATTTTAATTTACAGAGAATACAATTACACATTTTTGAACTCAAATGTGTTTGATGTCTAAATAAATTATGAGAAAAGAAGAAACAAGATTTTTCACAAATGCCCGTAAACAGCTGTTATTGTTTTGGTACAGCGAGACTACCTTGTAATAATTCTATTATGGAAAATTCCAATATAACTACGATAAGTGTCGACAACGCCAACGGTGATGCCAATCTGTAGTTTCAATTTTGTTTTCAGTAGCCAAACACGAATGAGAAAGAGGCGACTATGCTTTTTGTGTATAAGTTAGTAAATGAGTGTAATCAGATACGTTCTACAAAACGAATTCGAATGAATTTAAAATTTAGCAGATGTTGGGCATTGAAAAGTATTTTCATGTCTTAATGAAATTTCATCATTGCCAAAACTATGTTTAATTACTTTATGAACATTATTCATTGCAAAGTTGCATTGCAAACTGCATTTTTATTATTGAGGCCAGTACTCAGGGGATGTCGTACCTGATATCAGTCAGAAAAAAATAAAAGTCCTATTTTAAAAGTACGGACCGCAAGGAAATCTGTTGCTGTTGATTAATTATTCAATGGCCAGTGTTATATTTACCTTCAACCCCAAGAAGATCACACAGTAAAGACTAAATTTGGGGGAGGATTAAAAAATCAATAATGTACCGCTAATTGTGCCATAAAAGCCCCAAATGTTGCACTACCAGTTGTCTCACGTTTTGGTATTAAAGATGCTGTTGTCTTTGATCTACTCGCTACTCCACCTTTGTGTTGCATTGGGAGACTCGCCAGAAAGCTATTGTCGTCCACCACCTTAGGCAGTTGAGTTTTTGAAGTGTAAGGCAAGGTGATTATTCCACGTAGAGGGAAATGTGGGGTTATTGATAGATTTACATATATCGCCGTGTGTAGGGCAGCAGTAAGTCTGCTTGAAACAAAGTAGACTTAAATGAACAAAATAAATCTCATACGTCTTGTAATTATGCTGGGCAGTCAGTCAGTTAAAAGCAGAGTAGGAAAATAAACAAAACGAAACGTTTGATCTCATTTAGTTTTGTACTTTACAATGAGTAAAACAAAACAAAAACAGTGAGAGCGATTGTCCCATTTCGTTTTGTATATTGTTTTTGGTTTGAGCACTACAAATACACTAACTCAAATGTTCTTAGGTAGAACAAAAATGAGAAGAAAAAGAAAAGAAGAAGAGAAAAATAGCAAGTTATGAGAATGTAACGGAATAACAAAGCAAGCACAAGAGAGAAAAGCGAATTGTTTCGTTTGCGGTCTTTCTCATTTAGAAAGTATTTGTTTTGCTCATGTACAATACGATTAAAAAAAATTTGAAAAGTTTATGACTTTGTGGTAACGTTTGTGAAATGTTTTGTTTGTTTGCCCACTCTGGTTGAAAGTTAAATTGTAAAATAGTAAAGATCGATCGAATTCAGCTTGTAAAATTTTAATTTTGTTAAAGCTGTAAAACAATCAAGAAACAGATATATTGTATTTGCGTGAAAATATAACAAAAAAGAAGTCATTCTAGCGAAAATAAAAGTAAATTTACATAATTAATCGTGTCTATTGAAAAGGTTAAAAGAAACAAAACGTTTAAAAAAGCTCAACGCAACCATATTTATTTTTAAATCTATAAATAAAAAATTCTTGGAGTATAAAACAATTTTAAGATTCTAATGCAGCAGAAATGACTTTCTCTTTTACAAAAAAAAAAAAATCTAATTTTATTAGTGAGCCGTCCGTCTGTCTATTGCGCAGCGAATTCTTAAAATAGTTCGCCATGTTCTATTGTTTATAAGACAGTCGTGTCAATAGACAAAAGATCTACACAAAATTCACTACTTCGAAATTTCGACCCAAATCTAGTAGACTTCAATGAAATTTGTCATATAAAACAAAATCTACTTCGCTATGAGATTTTGATGAAATCTGCTTATAATGTAGTAGATTTTGCAGTGCAACTCTATTTTCTGTGCTAAAAATATAATTTTTAGTACTAAAAATACGAGAAAAAAGTAAATAAAGCGTTTGAAACACGTAATGGAAAAATTACGAACTAAATAAATTAATAAATAAAATTGAACCAAAGAAATAATTTTAAACACATATGTACGTACTATGTAAGGAAAAGTGCAAAATTTTAGTAAAACGTGGTGCAAATTAACACGTACCCATAAATATTAACGTCATACAGCGAATGTAAATGAATGTGTAAAATGTGTAAAAAACGTAACAACTGACAAATTTTTTTTCTAATGCGAATTTCTTGTCGAAAACAAAGAAAGGAACTCGAACTATATTCGTAAACCAAAATTAATATTTATGCTATTTATTTTGGTATGTATAATGACCACATACATACATACTTACATACTTATGTAAGTACATATGCATGTTTTTTCTACAGATACACACATTTTACATTTTCTTTTTAGCTTTTAATTTAAAAAAAAAATTCACCAATTTCTAAAAATAAAATTTTCTATTTTTTTTTTTGTTATTTTGTTTATTTACATTTAACAGTTGTTTTTCTCTTTGCCGCCATAATAGAATTGCCCTTTTTGTGCTAAAAATAATATTTTTCTAAGAGCAAAAGTAAACAAATCAAGATTTATTGCAGAATGATTATACTGAGGCCTTATTCTCTAACTCTTCTAAGCTAAAACTCTATCGCTAAAAATTTATAAACTTGATTTAGGACTTTTTGGCTACGAATAGAATTCTTGAACGCTTATTGTAATTTAAAAACTTCCTGCCTAACCTCTGAACTTTTTAATTTTATATATTCTAACGCCCAGCCTGTTTCAAAAATATAAAAATTTAGCATTTTAGCTTAAAAGAATTACAGAATAAGGCCCCTGTGCATTGACACTAAATCGATATGTGAGCCATACGAAAGTAAGGCGAACGAAAACTTATTTAATGTGCTGTAAAAATTGTTACATATTCGTACACATACATATACACGATTCGTTCGTGTCTTTAGACTGACGTGTTCTATTAACAGGATACAAGTTTTTCTAATATCGGTCGCGGATATTTTTTTCTTTTGATTTAAAAAATAATACAAACCATTTTGTTTGTTAAATTTGCATTGTTTTTATTTTGCAAGTGATTACAATAACTCAATAATTTAAGGGATAACTTCCCGCGCGTATTTTATAATCTGCCGGTGTCGAATAAAGTACATACCACATAGATGTTTTGGAATAGACCTGAATAGTTAGTTCTAAAGTTAAAATTATTTAATAATAATATAAAATGTAGGCTTTTTGGGATGAACACGTTTTTATGGCCATTTCGTCTCTGCTTAAGAGACTCGTCAGGAGACTTTTTCCCTTTTTTTTTTGGTAAAATTATTTGTTAGAAAATTTACAACTTTTAATTGGGCGTTAACTACGATGCGGTAGTTCATACATTAGTATGTATGTATGTATACTTGCATATTAAAACACTATCAAATATTAATTCAAATATTCGGCCCTATTCCCGTTGGCGTTCTTATTTTAAATGTCGTTTCTATTTGGTCGTCGTTTTAATGTCGCTTCGTTTCTAAAATGGTATTCCTGAAATAAAACGAAGACGACGATATAAAGTTATCGAAAACTACAATAAAACCAAAGAAAAACTTGGTAGCACTAGAAAAAAAACCTGTAATACATATTATGTGGTTTTGTTTACCAAATAATTTCGTCTTTTTTTTTTAATTAAAAATCAAATGAAATGGTGTTAGATTTGTTGTTAAATTTAAAATGAATTTAAAAAAGAATTAAAATATTTGAGTAACTCCTTTTTAAATGTGGTAGCATTGCGCGTTTTCTGAAGGTTATTCGGAAGACTATTCCAAAGACTTATAGTATATACATGGAATTACCGTTGAGACAAAAGGCTCTTATATTTCGGCACAATAATTTTTGTTCCACGATTTGACCTTGCAAATACAATTCTGTTATAAATGTACGGAGGATTTTTTGAAACAATAATTTTGTGCAGAAAGGTCAGACACTTGTATTTCATTAAATCTTCAAAACGGATATTAAAAATCTAAAACGAAAACTAGAGATACTACGGTCATGGCGACCTCTGCGGAAAATATATCGAGCAATGTTATAAGTAACCCTAAGTTTACGTAAGTCAATTCTGTCACAGTTTGCAAATAATTCACATCCATATAGGAGTGATGGAAGTAGGTCTGTTTTGGGCAAAAACATCCGTAGAGAAAGTGGCGTCAAATCAATTATATACATATTTTAAAATTTGTTAGTAATATTTTGTTGTTAATTTAGTTTTACTTATTTTGTGTCAACCATCTCCGTCACGGAATGGATTTATTTTTGCAGCCACTTCCTTCCAAAAACTATTAAAATTTAAAGGTTTTAGGTCTTTTTTGAAACCTTTACGATTTTTTTTTTTCAATTTCTGATACTAAAATTTCAAATTGTTGCAACGTTGTAATTTTAATTTTCTATTTTTCAAACCTCTCATTTTAATGTCGCTACTAAAAATGAAAGCGACAAAAAACAGGCGTTTCTTTGTCGTTTCTATCTTCGTTTTTAAATAGAGAATACCGACATTTTAAGATTATTGTCGATAACGACAACGGTGATACCAAGTTGTCGTTTTTATTTCGTTTTAAAATAAAAACGCCAACGGGAATATGGCCGATTGGTTTGTTTTACATTCTTTTAGGCGTAGGTAAGTACAAGCTTACAAACCTGTATATGATTAATAGGTACTAAATATGCATTAAAAAACATGTTCCTTTAGTTACATATGTAAGTCTTTATGTACATGCATATGTACATATGTATTTGACGATCGACAGTTCAAAAAACTTCTTGCCACTAAATTTCTAAAAATATTCAGGTTAAGTGATGCCAACTTCACGTTGAAAGACGAATTTTATAGCTCTAAACTCAAATCCCGTAAATAAGAAACTGATTGTTATTATTATTGAGCTCTTTTTTCCCTTTATGTTTCTCTAATGATTATATTAAAGTGGTGCACCTTTTTTTGTATTGATAAATGCGTATTCAAATGAAAAAGTTGGGAGAACTCTTAAATTTAGAACATAAATAAACAACCCAATTCTAAATAATAATTCTCCGGGAGTTTTTACCTCTTACAATTTTTAGGATTGAATTGAAATGAGCAAAATTGGAGAAGAGAAAAAATTCTCGTCCAATTTTTAGTCATAACATGTCGTTGAATATATCCAACAGCATGCGTGGTATAGTGGTTAGAGCGCTAGCAAAAAACTCAATGGGCCCAGGTTCAAATCCCAGCAAAGGAGAAAAATGAAAAAAGTTAGTTTGCGGTTTTTTCAAAATTATAATTTAAAAATAATAGATTCACCCCCCACTCCAAGAATACTATTTAAAAAGACACCGCACCCCGACATTCCACTCTAGTCTACCTTAACCAATTTCAACAAAAAAAAAAAAAAAACGAATGATCAGGAGAAAAACAGCTAAACTTACTTAGCCAAGGCACTCCCCACACAATCAAAATGCAACGATGAGGCAATTGCTTTTGGTCATTTAAGGGTGAAGGCCTTTGAATGATCAATTCACAGCAATTTATCTCATTCCTAAGGCGCTTAATAATAATATAAAAAAAATATATCGTCAATGGAATTAAAGAACGCTGTAACTGACAAAAAATCGAAAATACGTTTTTTGCATCATTTTTATCAGAAAAAAATACGCGTCGATTAGTCCCGGTCCCAGATTTTTACGATGAAAATAAATTCACTTACGCCGTCTGCGAAATGAAAAATATCAGTGTATTTGTTCTACTATTAAAAAAGTCTTTTGGCTCTGGTGAACATTTAAGGTTTTGTCAGTTACAGCGTTCTTTAATTCCATCGACGATATGTACTGTCCTTTCCAATACAATACACAGCATTTAGTAGGATTTACCCCTGTGTATTGATCTCAAATAAAAATAAAAAAATACAACCTCAAACGAGACTATCATATTTGTTCAAGCAACAAAATATCTGACGCGTTAAGATAGAAGTACGTAACATGCGAGACGCTAATTGTGCGTTTCGCACGTCCGTCAGAAAAGTTAAAATTGTGTATTTTTATTTTATCAAGTTACGTGAAATATTGGCAATGCATTTAACAGGTCACCTACTATGCACTTACTATAGTTGAAATTTCAAAGAAATCGGTTAAGCCGTTTAGAAGTCACTAGACTTTAAACAAACAAATAAGCACACATTCAGTTTTTTTATACGACAAGCCAATTTTCGGGTCGTTTCGGAAGTGATATATAAATTTCTTCCCGTTCTTAATATACCCGTATCAAAAATTAGTTATACATATAATTTCGTAGGAAAGCTATCATGCTCTCGCTCACTTTTTAACAGATAATTTATATTGACAATTAAGCTATTTCGAAAAAAATAAAACTTTCGCTTTAATCGTTCTGAATACTAATAATAAACAACAATAATTTCAAATACAAAGAGGGCGGAATCGGATAAGTGTTGTTATGCCCACTTATCCGATTCCGCCCTCTTTGTATTTGATTTCTTGTATTGATTATGAAGTTGTTTTGGACCAGAATTAGCGACACTTACTGTTACTTTCTCGAAGATATAAAAAAAAATTACTTTGTTGCCAAAAGCTTGGTTGGAATTTTAAAAATTATTTACATGCGTACATACATACATATACATATAGCCTATACTTCCATCCAGACATACAGGGAGATACCGTAAACACTTAAAAAATCTATTCTATAGGCTTGAAAGAAATCTACAAATGCATAAACATACAGTAATTTTAATATGTACCTATTTAACAGATTTTTTAAGGTTTAAGCCCATTTGGGCTCCGACTTTTGAAAAAATCTTTTTTGCGAATATTTACATTATAAAAATAGTCTGTCTAAATTAATCTGTCTGTAAATTAATCGGCCTACCAGTTTCGTTCGTAAGCCATGTGATTGTGTTTACATATGTATGTACATACGTACCTATGTATGTATGTATTAAAGCCCGCACATGTTAATCTATACAGCATAATGCTATAAACACAACAAAGGCTATCGAACACCGAACACACGACTACAAAAATCGCTGGCTACGAAAGTAGCCAAGTAGCCAGCTACTTAATTATAATAACGACTACAGCTACAAAATAAACATCTGTTTTGACACATTGAACATAACCTAAACAAAATATATTTTTTGTAAATAAAATTGTGAGGAAATAAAAAACAACAAATGTCTGCAAAAAACTTATAAAAATTTAAGAAACTAAAAAGGCAATTAAATAATAAATTAAAAATAAAATAAAAACTGATGTATATAAATGAAATAAGTAAATGAAAACTAAACAAAATATGTAAACAAATGATTATTTATTTTCAGTGGTGCAACCCAAATTTTTTTCGCATTTTTAATGCATATATTTCATATATTGCGTTTTTTAAATACCTTTTTCATGCATCTTATTGTATTGGCAGCACTAAACTGTTTTTTTGTCGCCAAGAAAAATAGAAATTAGCCTAAGTTGGCTACAGGCTACAAAAGTAGTCGTGTGTTCGGTAGTCGTGTAGCCGTTAAAATAATTATTCTCATATGCACACATGCTTTCTATTTTTGACAGCTTGTAGTCGATGGTCGGTAGCCTTTGTTGTGTTTATAGCATAACACTTCGATTCAAACGACATGACATAGCATACATATTTATCATTTTTAAATTACACTTTTACAGTACTTTTTTATGTATGTATGTACATAGTAAGTATATTGTATTTACAAAGATTGTGCATAAAACGGTAATTCTTTTATATAAATCGTTTTTCAGATGTCTTCACGCATTTAATGATTAAAAAGTTGGCATCACCAATCTGGTTTATTATCATTTAAACAACGCAACAACAAAAAATGTCAGCAACAACAACACCCATAATGAAAACGCAACAGCATATGAATTATCTGTATGTATGCATATACTCATGTATATGTCAACAAACAAGAAAAAATTGTTTTACAAAAAACAAAAAATAAACAACTGAAAAAGCCGGTACTAAAAGAGCGAGAGAGAGAGAGAGAGATACAGATAAAACCAAAACTCTCATACAAAAATGCAATATCAATGCCAGAGGCGTAAACAAAGAAATATTTAGGGATTTAAATACGTTTGTATTTTAAAAACCTAAAAACAAAAAACAAAAAAGAAAACAAAAATATTTCTAGAAAATATTTGTATAGGTATATATGTATATATTTACTTGAAATTACCTTCTCGATTCCAAAAGCAATATATTCTGAAGTAATGTATTATATAATTGATTATAAAATAAGGTAATCAATCTTTTCCCGCTGGGTTGTTAATGGCAATCAGTTACATACATACATACATACATACATAACTGGCCTTTACAACCCTGTGTCAGGATTACGGCCTAGCTTCTCGCAGCACTCATGTTGTGTGTGTCAATTTTTATCCATGAGTACCGGGACCTACAGTTTAATGTCGACTCCGAACGACAGATTTGAGAAGCTTGTTCATGGCAATTAGTTACACTCAGAGCTTTTGCCAGAAGACTGCTGAAAGAAATATTTTCGCCGAAAGAAATATTTTTTTTTTTCATATTTCTTTTTTTGAAGATGTCGGAGCCTGGAGTCGAACCCAGGGCCCATGTCTTAGTAAGCCAACACACTAACCACTAGACCACGGCGACTACAATGGCAATCAGTTACTTTCAGATAATTTGCCAGAAGACTGCTAAGAGGTAGTCGCCGAACTAATCGCACATTAGAATCAATTCACCTTGAGAGTTATAATACAAACAAAAATATCATGCATCTTAATAAAGACTCACTTAATCGAGATTCGAGATTAATTGAGTGATGTAGTCTATAGATAGATATTCACCTCTGTTATAGGTACATATACTTACATATATGTAAATTATGTAAGTTTACGCTCCTGACTTACAATGCATAATAACCACTGAGAGTATTTAGAGCGAATGAACGAGGGAGAGCACAACAAGATAATCAAAAGAGGCTGTAAAATAATATTTAAAAAAGGTGTTGGTATTCAACCAGTTCTATCAGAAACAGAAGAAAAAAATTAAATAAATGGGGGCCTTACGGTGGGTCGACCATAAAAAGACTATAAAATTTTCTTTTTGAAGAAAAAAATATTTTTATTCTTGTAGCAGCGATAGGCAACAACAATTCGACAAATTCTATACACGGTGATTAGACTTTAAATGAAAAGAAAAAATTAAAAGAACCAAAAATAAAATACCAATTTATATAAAGATAACAACAACAACAGCACCAATAATAAATAAATTAAAATATCTTTCAACCAAAAACAATTTTAACAATATAAACAAATAACAATAATCTAATAAGAAAATTATATTTGTATAAAAAAAGCCATCGTTTTATAAGTGTTAGTGAGAAAGAGCGATAAAAATATAAGAAATGCAGATGCAAGCCGTGCAAATTATATTGTTGTTCTAATAAAAATAAACAATAGAGAAATAACAAAAGAAAAAAAAAATAAACAACAACAACAACGAATTTGTGCAAATAAATTAAAACAAAAGTGAAAGTATTTTAACAATAACAAAATTAAAAGTAAGTAATAAAAACAATAAAAATTTATCTTTATATACATACATACATACATGTGTATAGGTATATACATACATACAAATATATAGATATATAACACCTACTCTGTGAAACAGTGACGACCTTCAATTACCCTATCCAATAGTTATTAGAGAAAATATGAAACATCTTTTGAATTAATAAATTACTAAAGAAAGTTAAACCAGTAAAAGTGAGAGCAGAGTGCATAAAAGAAGAAGAGTCTTATCTGTAACATTAAAGAGTAACGACTTTCGTTAACCCTACAATAAAAAGATAATTGAAGAATGAAAAAAAAAAAATAAAAATTTAACCGGTATGTGATGAAAAACGATTTTGATTGAAATTGAAATCGAATGAAATTTCAAATGGCTATAACTTCCAAATCCTTGCATATTTGGAATTCATTTTTACTCATTACTTACTGACTATTGCCACTACATACTTGAAAACAGATACGTTTTATATGACTTTGAAAATACAAACGATTTGAATTTCGATCGAAATCGTTTTTCATCACATACCGGAATAAAAGTAAAAGAAACTCTAAATTTGTATGTAAACTATAGGGTGGACAAATTCGAGGTTAAGAAGTAGATTTGCTTAAAAACACTTTTGTTTGTTGATAATTTCAGTTTTTTGATACCAAAGTAAACTAAAAATATGGGAATTAATAATGGAATATGATGTCTTCCAAATACCAATTTCTAGCACGTCTTGCAGACGTTCTTTATGTTCACAAGTTGTTTCTGGTTTGGTCACGTAAATTCGGTCTTTCAAATGGTCCCAAAGAAAATAGCGTTAAATCACAATAACGTGGCAGCCAACTGAAATGCTTGGCCGGCTGTGTGGTTTGCAACCAAGGGCAACATTATCCAATTGTGGCCACAAAAAATCGATTATCATGTTCTTATGACTAAAGATGATTTTGTTAGAAATTACGTTGCTTTCGTTCAGTTTTTCAAAAAAGCCAATTAAAAAAAGTTTGATGCAAACAATGGTAGAGTAGCGTTCTCGGGTTAAAACTTCCCAACTTTTTACAAAATAAATGTCAAAGAATAACAGCTCAGTACTTGAGAGTTAATCATTTGAAAGCCAATTTACTTACTTACGTCAAATTTTCCCATTCTGTATTAGAGTGACAAGCACAAGTAACTGTTAGACCCATAACTAGTAAATATGAATGTATGTGATCCTGCATAGGAAACTTTTATTTTTAATTTGTACATAAAAAATATTGAATTCTCGTATGTAACCACTCGGAATTATATATAATCGTCTAAAAATGCAACACGGATGGGTTGCGTTTTACTTAAAAACTGGTTTTGATGCACTAGATTGGTTTTCTTATTCAGAGTCACATATAAACAGTCGAGTTTAGTATAAGGTAGAAGTACTATACATGCGTTCATTCGATGACAGCTATAGTGCGTTGAAAAATTTTAGCGCTTGAAAAATGGCAAGTTACACAATACGCGTTAAAAACATACTTACCGTCAGCTGTTTGTTATTTGTTTTCCTATTAGTAGAGTAGTTTATGGGCACTGCTACTCGTTCATTTCATTTAATGGATTGATGGATCACGAGCGTATGCTATACGTTCAATATTTATCGCGACAGTATTTCCGTTATTTTTGTGCAGTGCAGATCGGTTATTAAAAACATAACTTTAGCCGAGGAGTCCCACATCGCCTGGAATGCCTCTAAATTAAAAATAAAGTTTTTCAAAATAATTTTTTCGGTTGTTAATTCCGATTCGACCGGCAGAGCCCAATCGCTTTCACTATCTTCTGCCATTACAATTTATTAAAACAAACTTTACACAAATGTAATAAAATCGTTTACTTTTTATTTGTTAAATTTTGTGCACTGCGTCTTTTCTTTTATGTTTTATTTCACTTTTTATTAAGGTATCGCGATCCGCGATCTGGATTCCATATTTTAGGCCATTCTGCGATATGGATCGCGATCCATCAATATTGCATGCTACACGTTCAATAAATATCGTGATATTTGCAAAAAAAGTTAAAGTAGTGTACAGGTTACACCTAAAATTCATAACGCATCTGACGTTTAGAAGTTCGGCAACTTATAACTTTTAGATACGTTGACAGTTAAAAAGTTGACTTGCATTCTACATCGTGACTTACATTGCTTTGGTAAAAACATTTTAAAATTTTTTAATTTTATAAAAGTATTTTTATTTTTAAATAAAATACTTTAACTTTTTTTTGACAGACGTTATTTACATCTATCTTTAGGGTCAAAAGCATACGAGTATTAATAAATGTAATAAAATGTAATGAAATGATATTAAAGTTCCATGCCTCTTATTTGCTGGATAGAATGTTGAAAAATCTTGTATGTACTTATAGTATATATTAACCTATTATTAACACTGATATCGGTAAACGCACAGGGAAAGCCGTATAGGAAAGATAGATTAAGCTAAGAGACGGGATAGGTCAATATGAGTCAACGACTGATTAAAGCGATAAAGTGTTGATTTTATAAGCGTAAAAGCTCCAATAGATAACACTTACAGCCTCTTCATAGAAGATGAATAGTTTAAGGCGTTCCTCTTTTTTTGGAAAAAAAAAAAACAAAAACCATTTACAATTTTGAATGTTGTTCATAGATAAAGATGAAAGTCTCAAAACAATCGTCTTCTAAGTAAAGGCTGTTGTTAGTATGTATTTAAAATTAAGTCATTATACTCGTATTCTTAAGTCGCTTTCAATATTTTTTTTTATTTGTGCTTTGTCTAATAATTCAAAAAGTGTTTACAAATATTCATTTGTTGAATTAAATGAAGTGTTTTTAACAAATTCAGTCCAATTATAAATAATAATTTGCCGGGAAATTTATCAATATACTAAAATTGTAAGAAGGAAAAAAACTCCCGGGGAATTTTTTTTTTTCATAATTGTGCTAATTATAATATTATTTTGAAGTAGGGTGTTGGTATTTTATGATAAATCTTTTAAAACATACGTACATACATACATACGTACATAGGTATGTATCAGCTGTGAAACCCAACTGGAAAACTATGCTTTTCGCTCTATTGTTTTGTTGTAGAGAGCAGTTAATGTTAACGATATCGCTGCCATGATAAATGAATGAATGAATGAGTATGTGGCAACAACAATCACGTTAAGTATTTATAAGAGGGGAGGGTTAATAGAGCATTACACGCTAGATGGGTTTAAAAAAAGCAAAACAAAAAGAGTTTTCTTTTATTTTGTCAAACTGGAAGCGACATAAGCGGCATTAGTTTAAATGCTGCACAAATGTTTTGTAAAAGACGGAAAGTAAATGACTGACGACTAAAATACGAAACAAACAGCAGGCGCACAAGAAAAGAAAACAAAAATAAAACAGACAAACAAGCACAAAAAGCTGTATAGATGGCAGTAGCCAGACGGCGAAAGAAATATATAGAGAGCTCTCTATGACCTTGCAATGCCCTTGAATGACACTGTTGTTCGAGCAGCTAACAGAACAGAACCGAAAAAACACAGACACAAAACAGTTTGACTTGATTATACGGTCTTCTACAACATTTGAACGGCGGGCGGCTACCACAAGACTACGGCTAAACACGGTGGATGACAATATTTCAAAATTTTTAAATAATAATAAAAACAAAAAAAAATAATACCTAAATGGAAATCAACTAAACAACCGCTTCAATAAATGTAAGAAAATAAAAACAATTCGAAAAATACCTACACGAAATTAAAAATATTTATAACAAAAATAAAGTCTCTAAAAAATAAAAACAAAAAATAGCAGTTTATTAAACACCTAAAAATAAAAATATCTACAGTCTCCTAAAACTTCAAAAGAAAAAGCATATCTTTTTGAAAAGAATTTGAATCAAACAACTTAAAGGAATTAAAAATAAAAATTAATAAATAAAACTTAAAAATTTTTCTTTTAAATAAAATAAAAGTTTAAAGAAAAATTAAATAATCAAAATATTGTCTTAAAGGAAGAAAACGTGGGAAAAATTTGTCCCTGTCAAACAAAAAGGACAAAGTTGAATAACATTCAACACACACAAACACAAACATTTTACTCTCTCAACACAAGGCACAAGTAAATTCTCATCGCCCACTTTAACGACTACATTATTTCTTTTCTTTTTTGCTAATTTTGATTACACGTGTATGTTATTAAAAACAAAAAAAACAAAACCAAAAACAAAATTAATAGCAACAGCAACAATTCAAAACAAAGATTTTTCTAAATAACATCCTAACTTATCAATGATAAGCACTCACTTACACAAAAAGGACAGCATTACTAATACCAGCAGCTAAAGAAACGTTAACTGTGAGAAAATTCATACATATAAAGGAATATAGAAGAAAAAGAGTATCAAAGGCATTTTCATACAACAGCATTATTATCCTATTTGCCGCTATATACTACCTATTTTCACAAGTTAAAGTAGCTGAGAAAGAAGACAGTGAGTGTCTGAGAGAACGAACAAAAGTAAGTTTACAGTAATTTTTGCCGTTTTTATTTTGATTCCAATATTCTTTCGTCTAAAATACTCTATTTTTAAGGTGGGTGATAACTATTCACCTTTTTGTTAAAATCAAATATAAACTGGCGAATGAAGGGAATCAAAACAAAACCTAATAATAATAAATAAATATGTAGATACATACATGCATACATACATACGTATGTCTGTACATGCATATACAAAAAAAAACTATGAAAGACATAAGTTTCTTGACTAAAATATTAAAAAATAAAAACAAATATTTAAGTTGATAAGTGCTATAAATAAATATATTAATAAAATTTCTATAAATACCTACACTGGCATTTCAAAGAAGAAAATTAAAAGAATTATTTCATAAAATTTGTTTTTAGTCGTATTCATGCTAAATAGATTACTGTATTTGAACATATTTTAGGCAAAAATTTTATGGAAAAAAATATATGACCACTTTTTTCTGGAAACATTTTATGTCAAATTTTTGTTTTATGTAAACAATTTTTAAAAAAATTATTTAAAAACAAACCAGTAACAAGAAATAATATTTAAATTTTTAATTAAAAATGAATTAATTCTGTAAAGCTATTTAAAGCAACAATTACAATAATAAACAGAAAAATAAAATAGTGGTTACGCTTTTGTTTCTCAAATATTTGCAGAATGTCAACAAACTTTTATTTGTACTGAGTTTCAGTTTTACTATCGCGATGCAACTTTATTTATACACACTTATCGCTGAAGTGTAGTAGTTTCATTTACTCGTATATTTTATGAAGTTGTGTGATAAGACTAAAAACTGGATTCAAATACATACACAGTATCGGACAAAATAAACAATCCATACTGCTATACATAAATGAGAGCAAGTGATTTAGAATCATTCAATTTAAAAGCGTAATTGTTAACAACGTAATAGAGAATAATTATAAACAAAAAGTGGATGTTAAACCAACAATTTTAAGTTATTGCAAATATTTACACAATACATAAGGCCAATTCACACCATTCTACAAATCGTAAGATTTTCATTTGATTTTGTAAAAAAAACCTGATGGTATTTCGTCAGAATGTCAAAAAATCAAATTGTTAAAAATTTGATCATTACATTTTGCTTTTACACTAAATTTAAATCAAATTCAAATAAAATGAGAATTTATTTATAATTATTACATTCGGTCGTAAGGCCCTAAAACTGGTATTTTTTATGAGAGTTAACAAACTTGAAAAAATAAAACCATATCATTCACATAATCAAATTGGAATAGATGGTGAATTAACTAGATAATGTAGAAAAATTAATATGTAGAACACAAAAAACTCTGATGAGACGTTCGTAGCGTGGGTCGAAAACTAGTTCGGTTTGGCTATCGCTTATACACATTCTCTAACGGATGTTAATTCTCTAAGGAATACCAGTTTTAGGATCTAAGGACCAATATAATATATATATAATAAGTAATTCCAATTAGGAATTTAAAAAATAAAATTATTTATAAAATGAAAATCTTTGTTATACATAGAGGGCATAAAACAAATTTTTATTTTCTTATTTCTCCGTTAATGGAGAAGTTGATACGATGATACTTTCTTATATTTTACAACAAATATGTGTATTTGGTTTAACCAAAATCGTTTTAGAGGGAATATAGATGTCCATCCCCAATTTTATTATATCTATTCACAACCATTTCTGCCTTGGCATTAACATTTGAATCAAGAAAACAAAGTTTCCAGTTAAAGTGCCAAAAGAAATCGTTAAGCTCAGCCCAACTACTTTTTCCGTAATTAAAAACTGAGCATTTCATAGCCGTCGTTTAAACCTCATAAAGCCTGGATAACAGAAAAGAAGCAGAGTTGGTACAATGATCCGAATTACCGAGAGGTGTGAGAACCTCAAGTTCATACTTGTTAGGGTGTGAAGTTAGGAAAAGGCTAAGAGTATTATTCTGGTGCCCTTTAGAACACACGAACTGTGTATAGGTTCAATCACTAGTTGCACAAGATGATTGTGTGCGGCAAACAATTTAAGATATTGGTCTTCTGGAGTCGTGCGGTCAGAATGGTGGACCCCGACGAATAATGAACTTTCGTGTAACTCTCTAGGATTCTTAAAATCGATTCAGAAAAAGATTTGAAGTTAGAAAGGGTAATCTCTCTTTCTGCATTTGGACTTCTATAAAGAAACCCGAAATGCAAAAGATGTGCCCTGATTTTGAACTAAATCCAGAGGCAGTTAAATTCTGCAACAAGCATGCCATACAGTTGCTGGCATTGGTACACAACATCATTACCAATATATATAGCAAGACCCCTGTGAAAGTTAAGAAGTCATATGAGGTGATACCCAGGGATATGAAAATCCTGTGGATCAGCATATTCAGAAACCTGGGTCCCACATAAAGCGAAAATATCTGGCCTATGGGGACAAAAATGAGCATATAAAGAGAAGAAATTTGCTCTTAGTCCACGCGCGTTACAGAAATGGAAACGAAAGCAGCCCGCCATTTTTTTTCTAACCTATCGTAATACACAATATTGTGTATATGGTGTAAATTGGCTTTAATACTCCCGATTAGGAATGCCAAACGGGACTGGTTTTCGGGATTGGGATTATCATCCCTACTCATGATGTTACCGGTTAAACAATAGTTAACGAAGTAATTAACCTGGCATGAGCTTTTATTTGATTTCTGCAAAGTCTATTTTTATTTACGGATCACTCGTATATAAATATTTAAAATTAAGAACGCTAATGAAAATATTCGAAAGAAATAACATCCAATTTCATTAGAAGCGAAAGCACTAATCTTAATTCTCAATTTGTCTTCAAGTGTGTTTTGTCTGCTTTTTTAGAAGTAGTCCTTTTGTCTTCAAATAAAACTGTCAATTTGGTATGCTAGCAAGGGTCCCTTTGTCTTTTATTTAGCCCAGTGTCTCATTTGCAGTATTGTGTCTCTGGTGTTAACATTGCTGGAGGCAACTGCTGCCTAACTGACCGTTGTATGGTGCTGGAGAGCTTATCGACGGGTGCTAGTTTGGTTTTTGTTTAATTACTGGCTCCTGTTTGGGAATTCTCCAGTGCAGATGACTCTTTCTGCCACTGTTTGATGCTAGCGAGGATCCCTTTGTCTTTTTATTAGCCCAGTGGTTTATTTGCAGTATTGTGTCGCTGATGTTAACATTGCTGGAGGCAACTGCTGCCTGACCGTTGTATGGTGCTGGAGAGATTATCGACGGGTGCTAGTTTGGGTTTTGTTTAATTACTGGTTCCTGCTTGGAAATTCTTCTGTGCAGATGACTCTTCCTGCTACCGTTTGATGCAATTGGAAAACAGTACATGGTTATTTGTAGCACAACGGATAGTAGTCTTGTGCTACGAAGTCTGATACGGCGGATGTTATTAACTCCAGGAACTTCTTCCGTGACTGACTATCCTAAGGACGTCTTATGTGAGCTATGCGGTGCGGCTAGAGTTGTATTGTAACCGACTAGCGTGGCCCAAAAAATGAAGTATTGGCCAAATAAATGAGATTGATACATATATGGTATTGTGGTAGACACATTGTATTCACCAGAGGCCATATTCTGTAACTCTCCTAAGCTAAAACTATATCGCTAAAAATTTATAAATTTGATTTAGGACTTTTTGGCTACGAATAGAATTCTTGAACGCTTATTGTAATTTAAAAACTTCACGCCTATTATCTCTAAAGATTTTAATTTTATATATTCTAATGCCCAGCCTGTTTCAAAAATCCAAAATTTTTGCATTTTAGCTTAAGAGAATTACAATATTGAGGTACTCATATTAAAAGCTCCTAATCATACCAATGGTGGTCGATCAAGACCATAACATGAACATTTATATACTAAATCGATGATTTGTGTAGATAGGGTATTTACATGTTGATATGCCATAATCTTATTTGATTTTCGTATTGTTCAACATACTCGTCGTACATTTACATTCTTTATGTACAAAATAAATGTCCAAGCAGATTGGCATTTAATGATACCTTCTGAAAAATCAGAAGCCAATTAAATTTACGTCTTTCTTTTTGCTCCAGAATATTACTTCTGCGCGCTATCTATTTTAACCAGAGTAGGAAAATAAACAAAACTGAACGTTTGATCTCATTTTGTTATGTTCTTTACAATTAGTATAACAAAAATAAAACAGAAACAGTGAGAACGATTGTCCCATTTAGTTTTGTATATTGTTTTTGTTTTGCGTACTACAAATATACTAACTCAAATGTGCGTAGGTACAACAAAAAATGAATGAGAAGAAAAAGAAAAGAAGAACAGAAAAAAGAGTAAATTATATGAATGTAACGGAATAACAAAGCAAACACAAGCTAATTGTTTCATTTGCGCTCTTTCTCATTTAGAAAGTATTTGTTTTGGTTTTGTTCATGTACAATACCATTAAAAAAATTTTGAAAAGTTTATTTTTTATTTATTTATTTAATGCTGCTGTAAACTATGCACCCTATAAACTAAAATTTTATTACGACTTTTCAAATATTGTCCTGTAGAGTATTTTATAGCTGCGGTTGAATGACTCTAATATGCTTAAATGGGTACTTTTTTGGTACTTTTTTTTTTGTTTTTGATTTCTTCATGTCATGTTTTAAATTTATTTTTTATCTCTCTTTTTTACCCTTTAAAATGAATAATAATTATCAAACAAAGTAAAAGAATTGATATAAATGAATATGAGAATTTAATTAAATATTTGACAAAATGTTCATATTTTTAGGAAAAATAAAGTAAAAAAAAAAATAATAAAAAATAAAATACACGCACACAGACATGCTGCAAAGTTTAAGGACATAGATGAGACAATTACAAGAACATTTTATTGACAAATCAACGACATAAATTATGTGCCAGAGGATTTATAAATATAGGCTGTTTATTATCTCACTCAGCCTTATCAAACTAAATTTTTTTTTTTTTACAAAATATAAGGAAAAAAATTCCAAATATTTGTTTTGAATTTATGTTGTATATACTTATACTACTCGTATATACAACATAGTAAAATAAAAAATGACATTGATAGATAATTGCTATAAAACAACCTGTCTTGTTAAATGTAGGTTAAAATAAAAATACATCACTGTTTATTGCGCAATTAATAAAAATGGTTCGATTTAAGAATTCGAGTTTAAGAATATTGAAACTGATCGATTTAAAATTATCGTATCTACTGAATCTTTCAATGATGACCCCCTCTAATCAAGCAGTACATAGTGCTAGTCTCATTCAACATCCAGATGGGGCAATTGCTGTTGATCATTCAAGGGTGAAGGTATAACACTGGCCTTTGAGTAAAAAAAAAAATATTATGAGGAGGAGGAAATTGAAAGTAGTGTTTGTGAATATTTCATTTGAATTTGTTCAGATGGTAATTGATAAGGAAAATATTTGCGGGAATATTGTTCCCTCGAAGAAGTCCATCAACAAAGTAACCGGTCCCTGACGTTGCACCCTATTCTATGTTAAACTTTGACAACGAAAAACGAAGGGTCAGGAGAAAAGCGCCACCTGTTGGGAAGTATTAAATAACAGCTAAATCAGTAAACAGTAATTAGTCTCATTCCTAAGGCGCTTAATAATAATAATAAAACATACATACATGCAAACACACGCATACTTACGCTCTTTTGTTTGATCGTCAATCAACCAATAGAAAATCAGCATGTTGAGTGGGAGAGACAAACTACACTTGCAGAACTTCTTCCAGTGTTATTTCGTCACTCTCTACTACTACTTGGGCATCAATGATATATACCAGTGATTACCATTTCATAGCACAATTGTGCAGAGAGGTTTTTTTCAGGCTTACTCAAAAAAACTGATCGATACACTCAAAAAATATTTTATGTTAAAAAATTCAATTTTTTTTAGAAACATTAAAAGCTTGGTTAGTAGGTTATGAACCAAAATTAGATTCTAAATTGAAAATCGCGATTTCAAGCTTAATAAGCTTAAAAATTTTGAGAAAGAGTAGATCATTTAGTGATGGTGTTTTTATTAAGCAATTGTTCAAAAAAATTTGGAAAAGGCCTAATTATAATACAAATATTTTCCGATTTAAAATATATTTGTTCAAGCAACGCAACATATTACTTCTACAATTACGAAACTGTCAAATAAAAATAAATGTAGAAGATTTTTTCTTCTAAAAGTCTTATTTTATCCTAGTTATATATGTATATACTTGTACTTTTAAAGAATATTTTTTAAGAAGAATAAATGGATTTTTTATTTCCCAGCAAATATATAAAAAAATGCCTTAAGTAGAGTTAAACATTTATAACTTTATGTATGCATGTTGATGAAATGAATGTCAGAATAGCGTATATTACTAAAATTTTTCTATGACTGTAAACAAATAAATTCTCTCAACTTCTTTTTTCTCTCTTACTCACTAATACACAACCAAAAAATTTTTGGTAACCCCTGATATATACATATCAAGAACTATATATACAAGAACTACTATAGCCAGTTACAACATTTTAAACTGTATGTAGGTCTTGGCCAAGCATAGTGATAATTAAAATGTATTTCCGTATAATTTTTGGTAGAGAGCAACGACATGTTTTATTCTTCACTTACCTTCATAATAATCAATAAACTTTTTATATCAAATCTAAACAGTTTAGTGTATAGTCCATTAGTCACTGTTTGTTGTACTTTTTTAAAAGCCTTTATGTTTAGTGGAATGGCATTAGTAAAGATAATTCCATATTTACAGGGCACTGTGATCTTCCTATAGTAAAATTAAGTAACATTGGACAAGACCTCTGCCATAAGAGATAATCTATATGAAATTCAGGGCTAAGTTGTTTGGGTGTAGTGCCTCGACCTTCCTAAGATGTCAAGGTCTTTATAAACATCAGATAAAAATATCTCTCAAGGTTTAAAAAAAATTGCTATAATTTTTGTTTACATTTTATTGACCAAATATTTAAATATACAAATTTAAGAGAAAATAAAAAAAAAACATTTTTTAATAGATTTTTTTAAAATTTTGCTTTGCCACACATATTTAATAAATTTTTTTAAGACTATAACAGATTAAATATTTGTGTGTGTGTGTGTGTGTGTGTGTGTATGTAGGCATAGTTTTATACTCTTGTGATTTTAATTAAAAGCGATCATCAATCTCATGGCAGTTTATTTTTGATTTGTTTTTTAATTTGCACTTGAATTTAATGAAAATACGATTTTAAAATTTTTTGAAAAATATTATTTTTTGTATTTTTCAAGACATATTTTAATCCTTTAAAGGCAATACTTCTCAAAAATTATAAAAACAAGGCAGATAACTCAGAATATTCTTACAGAACTTATGTGAATTTTAATACGCTTTTAAATAAACAAAAAAAAACAATTTCTTTAATAATAATTTTTGAAAGAAACGGAGAAAAAAAAGGTAAAAAAATCAAATTTTTTAAAGTTTTTTGCAATTTTGGTGTTGAAGGTGAAGTTGTTTCTGTTTTATATGTTCACGATATTTGTTCTTCATGACAAGAGTTACAATTTTGCCTCAGAAAGTAAATCAAAATTCCGAACGGTTTGCAAGATATGAGCCTCCAAATGTTTGAGGGCATTTCATTTCTTTGGTCTTTTATGATGGGGGAAAGTAGTCGCCGTGGTCTAGCGGTTAGTATGTTGGCTTACTAAGACGACATTTTGAAACAAAGAAATATTAAAAAAAAAACTTATTTCTTTCGGCGACTACCTCTTAGCCGGCTTCTGGCAAAAGCTCTGAAAGTAACTGATTGCCATGAAAAAGCTTCTCAAGACTGTCGTTCGGAGTGGACATTAAACTGTAGGTCCCGGTACTCATGGATAAAAATTAACACACACAACATGAGTGCTGCGGGAAGCTAGGCCGTAATCCTGACACAGAGCTGTAAAGGCCAGTTATGTATGTATGTACGTGTGTCCGTATATTGTTATATTTCCGCGATTTAAAACATTAAACACAGTGTTATTTATTAAAGTAAAAAATTAACACATTCCACTCTATTCCACCTTAACCAGTGTCAACACAAAACGAATGATCAGGAAAAAAAGTGCCACCTATTGGGAAGTAGCAGATAACAGCTAAACCTACTTAGCGAAGGCACACTCACCACACAATCAACATGCAACGATGAGGCAATTGCTGCTTATCATTCAAGGGTGAAGGTATAACACTGGCCTTTGAATGATCAATTATCAGCAATTTGTCTCAATCCTAAGGCGCTTAATAATAATATATGTAATT
Source organism: Metopia argyrocephala (assembly GCA_963576795.1). Classification (NCBI taxonomy): domain Eukaryota; kingdom Metazoa; phylum Arthropoda; class Insecta; order Diptera; family Sarcophagidae; genus Metopia; species Metopia argyrocephala. The sequence goes on from OY756210.1 coordinate 112,561,687, forward strand.
TCTTCTCCAAAAATTCCAATACAATGCAAAGCATTCAGTAGGGGTTTGCCCCTGAGTGTTAGTCTCAAATAAAAAAAAAATGTAATATTGAAAACAGAAAACAAATTTCGTTAAAAAAATGAAACGCTTTGTACTATGGGAATATTAAGTCTACAGATAAGTCCACAGATGATACATTTACATTTTTACGGGACGATACGGAGATGGAGTTTCCCTGTTCGCACATTTCTAAAAAATTCTGCAATAAGATATACTCCTCCGCCATTGTTCGCTTTATTGTCATTAATATGTTACAATGCATATAAACATTCCTAAACGATTACAGAGTTGCAATATATATATTTACAATATATATTGATACATTGTAAATATACATTTAGGAAGTCAGTCGAAATATTAAAAAATTAATCCCTTGTTCCGTAGCAATGTCTACGCTGTTTGCGTGTTGATCTTTCTTATTTTTGCCTTGATTTCAGCAAACTTTTTCAGTGAATTGTTTGATCGGCTGTGTGTCTTGTGACACCGTATTGTTGAAACCGAAGGTTTCCCGATGTCAACACTAGCCAATTGTGGCCTCGAAAAATCGATTATCATGACCTCATGACTAAAGATGTTTTTGTTGAAAAATTCGGTTTTTCGTTTTGTTTTGCATACAACCAATTAAGAAACGTTCGCGGCAAACAATGGTAGTGTAGTGCTTCCTGGTTAAAATTTCCTAACTTTTTACTAAATAAACGTCAAAGAATGACAGCTGAATTCTTGACATTTTATCATTTGACAAGCAATTTATTTCCTAACCTCAGATTTGCATACCCTCTCTTCTACCAATGTGCTGGCAATAAAAAATTATCATCAACTCACGATAACGTGAACTAACATTTACCAAGGCAGTTCACATTTACAAGATTGTTCACGATTTCGAATGTCAAATTTTGGACATTCTATTTACCATCAGAAATAATGTTTTAGCAAAAAATGTGAAACTAGTATTTTATTGATTAAAGAAAAACAAAATAGGAGATTTCCCAATTAAAAGTATCTATGTAAAGTTTAAAAAACTAGCGAGAAAAAGTGTTCACGTTTTAAAGTAGTCTTTATAAAAAAAAATGTTGACGTTTCTGAGTCGTTCACCCTTTCGAGTGTTCACGTTTTTGCGAGTTGACTGTAGATAGATTGTCAAGTTCACTCTATTTTCAGAAAAGCTTACAATTTATTGTTAGAATTTGACTGACAAAAATTTTATCCGGCAATGTATTCAGGCAAAAAATTTTTCATTCATACGGTAAGAATAAGAAAATGTAAAAAATAAAAATATTAAATTTGTTTGAGAAGATTTTATATATCCGATTTTAAGATGTCTGGCAATATTGTTGTCAGACGGTTGCCTGATAATGATTTTTGTGACAATGTTGTTTAGTAAGAAATGTTTGGTTCACACGACTTTAAAGAGGGGTTTAGACGGTAATACAAGTCGTACGTAAATCAAAGAGAAAATATTATGAAATTCCATCCGTATTTTAAAAATGAGAGTAAAAATCTTACGACAGATATATTTTGCGTTTACACGGTTGGTAAAATACCAAAACAAACTAAAATGAAAACATAAAATGCACATACACAAGCACACAAAATTTACAGACATTTTAACATAATCAAACAAAAACGTAAAAATGCATCCATGATCTAATGAAATGCAATGGTTTTTTAAAACATTTCAAAAAAACAAAGAGAGCCGTACGACTGTCAAATTTTCATCCGTATTTTCTCTCAATGTCGTACGCTCTCATTACATATCAAGTTTACACGATACTATTCATTCTCTTCTACACAAAAATTTGATATGTCGTATGACTTGTATTACCGTCTAAGGCTTAAGCCGATACATAAAAATCTGGTTCTTATTTTTTAAGCTGCTTTCAACAAAACCCATTTCAGCATTCCAAAGAGTAGTACTGATATACACACATATGTACATACATACTTATACATATACACATACATACATACATACGTAGTATATAAAAAAAAACCAAATTTTTTTTTTAATTATAATTTCTCTATACTTTTTTCTTTCTTTCACCATTATCACCAAAATTTCACTTTTAAGCTGTTGTCATATTGGTGTCGTTGTTGTATTTCTTCATTATTAAAATCATCATCACAAGACTATTTTTGTGGGGGTGATGAATATTAAAATGGAACTCATATAGAATAAACGCGTCTCAGTGTGTGATTTTTGTATTTCTGTATGACATTGGCTGCCCAAATAAATGTCATACAGACATGAACATTATTTTACTCTTTAGTACTGCTCTCTTTCTGTAGACGAGTTTATTTTTATGATTAAATTTTATTGTAAAACAGAAATATATATGAAAATATAAATTAATTACAATCAAATAAAAATAAAAATAAAAACAAATACAAAAAGGAAAATTACCAAAGAAAATAAAATTAATCTGCAAAGTTTACGTTTTTAAAGGCAAAAAGAAATCGAAAACATTAAAAACGTAAATTGATTATTGAGGAAAGGCCAGAAAAAAAAAGAAAAACAATTTCTGTTTTGTCATTTTGTTTGCCAATTCATTAGTAAACAGTAAAATTAATAAAATAAATAAATAAATCTTTTGTCGTATTGAATATATTGAATAATTCAATGGGCTAATCGGTCTAAGTAGCAGGCAAGTATGGCGGCGTATCATTATCAGTTTCAAAGTTTAAACATCTTCTTTTTATCCTGCACAATCAAAGTTATTGACACAGAAAAAATAGAAAATTAATTTTAATTTGCCAAACGTAGCACAGAAAAGAAAAAAGCTCCAGGTTTAAACCCCAGCTCTGATATCTTAAATAAAAAAAAAATATTTACTTTAGCGACTATCTCTTAGAAGTTTTCTGGCAAAGCTTTTGAGAGTAACCCATTAACGTGAACAAGCTTCTCAAGCTTGTTGTTCGGATTTGACGTTAAACTGTAGTTGCCGGTACTGATGAAGAAAAATTCACACACAGAACATGGGTGCTGCGAGAAGTTAGGTCGTAACCCTGACACAGGGTTGTAATGGCCAATTATGTACATACATATCTACTCGTATGCATGTATGTATCACAGTAAAAACTAAACTGATTTCAATTATGAAAACAACACTATCAATTATTTTTGTTAAAAATTCCTCCGAAGAAAGAAAATTCTGAAAACAATTAAAAAGTTCATTGAACTGTTTTTTTTTTTAACCACTAATCTTTATATTCTAAAAAAATTATGGAACAAATTTCCAGTGAATGTTTTTCCTACTAATTAAGTTATGTATCAGTAAGTTTAAATCAAATGTCCACAAACACTACTCTCTCTTTCCCCCTACCCATAACATATTTTCCTAGACCAGCACAATGTACTGCATGTGTAGCGGCCGTTCCATGAGTGCTGGCCTTTATCATAAAAAAAATAGATTGGAAATTTATTTTCGAAAAAATTTGTATGGAAAATTAAGAATACTAGAGAAAAGAATTGTTATTTTGCTCAAGGAAATTCTTGATTCAATTAAAATTAAATTTTTAATCAGCTGTTTATTCTTTTGTTGCTAGTTTAAGCTGTCAAAGTGTACTGCAGTGTAGGGATGTGGGAGCAGTCAATATATATTTCATAATTGTGTTTGTCATAAAACTGTCCACACCTTATAATCAATTCGCCTTGGTAGCAACCAAAAATGAGACAAGGCAAGAATACATGCTTACAAACATTTCCCAGTTAGCTCTGTCTTCAAGACATTATCGGGGACGGGTGCACTACAACAGAGAGAGAGAGACATAGACAACAGCTAGATCAGTTCGTCAGTGACATTTTCAAACAAATGTCGCAAAAATCGTGCACGACTGTCAGAGCGACAATGTCACTGAGCTCGTCGTGACATGACAAAACCTTAAATGTTCACCAGATCCAAAAAACCTTTATGAAAGTCGAGCAAAGACACTGGTATTTTTTAAAACGAAGACGGCGTAAGTGAAATTATTTTCATCGTAGAAATCAGGGAACGGGACCAATCGACGCGTATTTTATTTCTGATAAAAATGATGCAAAAAACGTGTTTTCAATTTTTTGTCAGTTAAAACGTTCTTTAATTCTTGTGACGATATGTATATAAACTATGCAAGCGAGTCGTCAATATTCTGTTTATGATCGACACCTTCAAGGACAACCGCTAGTGACTTGTCTTAAAGCCATCCTAATCACAATGTTGTGCACGACGTTTGAGCCAACTGGGTTTATATTTATGTATACATATATGTATGCATATAGTCGCCGTGGTCTAGTGGTTAGTGTGTTGGCTTACTAAGACATGGGCCCTGGGTTCGACTCCAGGCTCTGACATCTTCAAAAACAGAAATATGAAAAAAAATATTTCTTTCGGCGACTACCTCTCAGCAGTCTTCTGGCAAAAGCTCTGAGAGTAACTAATTGCCATGAACAAGCTTCTCAAATCTGTCGTTCGGAGTCGACATTAAACTGTAGGTCCCGGTACTCATGGATAAAAATTGACACACACAACATGAGTGCTGCGAGAAGCTAGGTCGTAATCCTGACAGGGTTGTAAATGCCAATTATGTATGTATGTGATATTGATATCTTAAAAACATCGACATCATTGAAAAACCGGACTGTGGCAAGCATTGGACTGATATTTTGTTGCACACACACAATTCCTCTTGAATTCTCATTTGTCCAAATGCTGAAATTTTGCTTGTTCACGAATTCACTGAAGTGAAATCATGCCTCGTCGCTAAAGATGATTTTCTATGTAGTCTCCATTCACTTGTGTATGTTCTGCCAGTCATATGCCGAACAGTGTGACAACGCCGGCATTAAATACAAGGAGTCATTGTAGAGCTCTGAAATTTTGCACAGGTTATTTTTGAGACAATTCCAGTTAAAAAAAAAAAATTAAGAAAATCCGCCCACTTTTACGCCCACCTCCCATACAATCGAAATTTGTAAAATGCCGTATTATCCGTAATCTTTTAGGTGTAACTTTCGATTTTGGTATACTTGAATGTTATATTGTTACAAACATTATCGGAAAAAAATTTTGAACTTTGGCCCACTTTTACACCCACCACCCATACAACCACAACATAAAAAGTGACATATTTTCTAAAATATTTGAGGTACAACCTTAAAATTTGATATTACTGTAATTTATATCATTTAAAATGTTTAATGCAAAAATTACAATAACACGCCCACTATTACGCCCACCTCCCATTGAAATGCAATAAAAAAGAAAAATTGTGTTTTTCATTCTATCAATAATTTTTCAATATCATCATGGTATTCTATTTTTTTCTATTTCCTTCTTATTCTAAATGAATTAATATTAAAAATTGTAAACAATTTAAAAAAAATAAAAGTAAAAAGTTGTAAACATGCTATTGCATGCTAACATATGTATAGCCACAGAATGCGTATTTTTTGCAGTTTTTTGTATGTTTAAAGTAATTTTGCAAAATTTTGCTATATGTTCTTTACTTTAAATGAAAACTGAGATTTCAATCTTTCATTTGGTATAAGTCTTCACCTAGGGCGAGTGGCTGCTCTATATTTTCTAGTCCATTGAAAATGCAAAATGTTCAATTTTTACACCACAATTCTGTTGTTAAGAAAATTTTTTTTTGTGTTTTTTTTTTTAATTACTTTTTCATCTACTTTTTCTACAACAACTAAATTAATAAAAAAAATACTTTAAAGTTATATTTATTATGTATTTTTTTATTAATAAGCTTTTGAATATTACATATTAAACTAACATTTTTCAAGCGCGTTGGTATACCTCAACTTTGACTTGCTCTAGACCAAAAATTAATGAAGTTATGAGGCTGAAATTTTAGGGAGTTGTTACTCATATACCTTTCAATATACTGGGAAAATTTCATCCAAATTGGACGACAAGCCAAAAACCATTTTTGCCGCTGTTACTATCGGGCTGTCACACTGTGCGTATTGACGACACTTGAATTGATCAGTAATAAATTCAAATGCTTATTTAAAACATCAAGTAAATGTTTAGCATACATTTGATATAGTAAACGCTAGCAAGGAAGAAAATGTCATATGTACTCAGTTTTTATTTTAATTTAAAATAAAATTGTTTTCTTTAATTTATTTTTAATGTTTTTGTTTTGTTTGTACACGTTTTTTGACAGTCTTTGCGGGCTATAAAAGGTTAATATACTCAAAAGAGTCAAAATATCACCTTTAAACTATTATTCACTACATTTAATATTTATTGTTCAAGAAATGTCAAAAGGTTATTTTAGCATACATATTTAGGCTGGCATTTATTAAAAATAATTACAGTATAATTTCGATATTTCGGACAGCTGCAAATCCGAACAGCACGGGAAATTCCTTCACTTATTTTACTACAACGGTAGACCATTAATTTTGTCTACCTTAATAATTAGGACAGCACTTATGTATTTCTATTGCTTTTGCACAAATTTGTTTCTTAAGAATTTATACCGTTAATAATGATATATGAAAACAAAGGAACTGTTTACTTTTGCTCATAAAGCAGGTAATACACGTTCATACTTGGCGTGTTGGCATGGCATGAGACAGACTGTTTTGCTATTACACTATAATGCGAAGTATGTTAAATATTAATATACATACAAGCACACATACAAGCAAAATTTCACAGACTTCACTGATTTTCTTTAATGAGCGCTCTAACCAAGCCATCTTTACTTTTCATTGCAAGAAAACACTGACATTTACTCTGTGAACGCGGGATGCCATACTTAAAATATAAAAATTTTTTGACAAAACATGAATTTTACTCTATTACACAAGTATAACAGTATGCCATCATGCCATGCTAACACACCAAGTATGGTCGTATATTAACCGCCTTTATTTAAGATTATTTATTCCCTATTCATGTACACTGTTTAATTTTCAACATGGCACCAATTAATAAAAAGAATCATAATGTTTTAACCAAATTATGAGGGTATATCATTTAATGCAGAACATTACATAGGGGGCAGCATAATGTTACTGTTAGAGCGCTCGCTTGTGAGATAATTTTTAATTTTTATTCCCGATTTTGAAATTCATACCCCAAAAATCCCCACATAAACTGCATCACTGATTTTGCATGTACATATGTACATATGTTTTATTATTTACCACTGTACCTTATGGAATTACCCTGATTTTTAATAAGTGTTAAGAAGCGTTTTGCCATTGAGTCCACAAGTTTTTAAAATATATTGATTGCAATGTTCATCCACACATCTTAAACAAATTCTCACAACTGTTCTTTAATAGAAGGGTTTTACCGCTTTGACAATTTGCCATAAATTTTCAAAAGAATTAAAATTTGAAGACTGTGCAGACCTTGACACCATTATTTTGAAACCGACCTATTGTTCTTTTCGATGTGTGTTTCGGGTCGTTAACTTGTTGAAACACCCATCGATGTCGTTATGATGTCGTTTAAAATATTTCTATAGTATAGGGCATCTTTTTTATCATCAATTCTGAAAAAATGTCCTGTGCCATAGTATGAAAAACATTCCCATACGAGTAAGTGGAAAAGTAATTTGTGGTCAAACGAAACTAAAATTATTTTGTTTATCCCCGAAAGAAGTAGTTTAACTAAGAGGGAAGACCCTCTAATACTGAATTCCTCTGCAATAAAAGCCTTTAAAATCGGTGGCGGAAACATTATGGTGTTGAGATGTTTTTATTTATATTATAAGCAAATCTTATAAACTCATAACTTCAAATGAAATTTTAAAAATCACCGAAAACATGTCGATTATCCCCAATAAAGTCCCCAACTCCAAATGAATTTTTTTATTCCCATATCAGAAAAAAAAAATCCCCATTTTGGGGATAAATCCCCTAATCTAACAAAACTGGAATACCTTGCAAATAAATACGAGGTCTGATCAAAAATTAACCATTATTTTCAAATTTCGCGTCTTACGTATGTTCGATCTTCGCATTTTTTTTCTGTTATGTTGGTACACATGCTGTTATATATGTTGGTAATATCAGCCATTTTGGATTGTCAGTTTGTTTTTGTGAGATAAAAAGTTTAGTCGTGTTTTGGTGTGCTCTTCGATTTTTTACTATTCGAAAAAAATGGATCAAACTGGAAACTGTATTAAGTTTTGTGTAAAAAATGAAATTGAATGGACAAGGACATTTGAAATGTTGACTGTGGCGTTTGGCGTCTCTACTATGAGCAGAACACAATTTCAATTGTGGTATAACCCGTTAAAGGAAGGCCGAGAAGATGTCAATGACAATGGATTTTGCACCATGATAACCACCAGCTCACACATCGATGCTTGTGTGTGACTTTTTGGCCAAAAACAAAACCGTTATCATGCCTCAAACACCGTATTCACCGGACTTGGCCCCCGCTGACTTTTTCCTCTTCTCAAAATTGAAGACAACGATGAAAGGAAAGCGCGTTTCAGATGTGTTTCGAGGATTGGAAAAAACGCTGGCATAAGTATATTACATATATCTTAGGGGGATTACTGTGAAGGGGACAAGATAGTTATTGATGAATAAATAAATACTTTTTGAAAAAATTGAAAATAACGTTTATTTTTTTATCATACCTCGTTTTCATGTTTCGGAAATTCGGACATTTCGCTATGTCGAACACCACATTGATTTCAATTGTCCGAACTATCGAGAGTATACTGTAGTACAGTACTGAAACACATGCAGTAGAATTTTCTTTTAATAAAAATTAATTGATTTTTTTGAAAAATAAATAAAGAAATAATAAAAAAAATTAATAGAATCTTTTGTGAATGTTTAAGGTCCATCAAAAATAAATAAATCATCTAAACGTGTGATAAGTTCAATTGGTCTTATCGTTTGCCAAAAATAATACCCAACACAACAACAGATGCCTCAAATTTATAAGAATACAAGTACACTGATACTGATTTAAATGAATATCATTTAATAAAGAAAAAAGTAATTTATTCAAACAAATCTGTACTGTCTTTTAAAGAAATACATCTACGAGTACATATGCATATATTTTTCGTAAATATTTCTTGAAGACCAAAAAGACCAAAAAGTAAATTAAGCCAATTAATGGAGTCATAATCATATGTTTATTGAACAACAAAATTGTGCATTAAAAATACCTAAAAAGATGACTGTGTTGAAAGAAAAGAATATTTTTGCAGTTGTGAGAGGTTTGTGTTGTGATCTGTTTTAAAAACAGAAGAAAAAGTTGTTGAGTTCTCTGTTGACCATGTATGTATGTATGTATGCTCTTCTGAACACACAATTAATTTGAGGACAAAATATTTTTTTCTGAGGATAATTGTTTTTAATAATTTATAATTTATGTAAAAATATTATCGTTACAGTTTAAGTGTGAACTTTTCAATGAGCTGTTAATTTGTTTGCACTCATCAAAACTTAAGGGAATGAATAATTAAATCAGTGGTACTCACTTTTCGAGAAGCTTGGCCGTAACCTTGGCAGGGTTGTTATGGCGAATTATGTATGTTGCAAACGCCCTTAAAACTCTTGCAAATAAGCAATCGTTGCATATGTGCCTATATATATATATATATATATATATATATTGCCTACGTTTGCTACACTTGCAAGAGTGTTTTCAACGAAAAGCGATTACCTCTATTGTGTATACTTAAAACAGTAAATATTTCAATAAAAAACTTTTCCACTTATCAAAACAAAATGTTATTATTTATTTGAAAATGTTTAAGATATCGTTCAGTTATGGGTTATAACAGCTACACTGACTCTGAGGGGGAGGTCATTTAAAATTGCTTACAAGATGTGGTAAAAGCATTGAAGTTATTCTGAGGAAAAATTATCAACGATGTAATAAGAATGTGATACTTTTTATAATTAAGAAGAAAAAGAAAAGAAAAAAAAAACCTAAACCGCAACTAGGCTTATAGTCAAAATACAAAGAGCTGATTCTTACCTCACATCCACGCAGATACAATTGAACTGAGTTGTAAGGAAATTTTTGACACAAGCCCACCTCAATAAAGGTTCAAATATTTTGGGATTAATCAATCAATCACGGAGAATAAAAGCAAGTATCATTAGCTTATTAGAGCACAGAAAAAAAATACGCGTCGATTGGTCCCGGTCCCAGATTTCTACGATGAAAATAAATTCACTTACGCCGTCTGCGTTTTGAAAAATACAAGTGTCTTTGTTCTATTTTCATACAGGTTTTTTGGCTCTGGTGAACATTTAAGGTTTTGTCAGTTACAGCTTTCTTTAATTCCATCGACAATATCAGTCTTTACATGGCGTAATGTACTGAACACGGTATCAAAAATGACACATTTTAGCCAGAATTCATCTCTACATAATAAAAATATTCAATTACGTTTATCCTAAATGATGAATCAGATTGGGTTGGTGATTCTACACAGGCTATTTATTTCTTTATGCTGTCGGTTAGTGGAAATCCAATCGAACAATACAACGGTACGATAATACAACGATACAGCGATACAACAATACAACGATACAACTATACAACGTAATGACGATACAATTACCCAATTCACAAAATGTTATATTGTTGTAGATTATAGTTAAATGGCATTTCATTTTGTGAACACCTTGTCGTAAATATTGTTGTAGATGTTATCCAGTGTTATCAAATTTCTTGAATAAAAAATTTAAAAAGAAGAAGAGAAGAAAAACATTTTAAACAATTTTTAAAATACATTTGAAAAATAAAAAAAATAAATAAAAAAAAAATTTTTCCAACTCTGGTATATTGATACGACATTTCGGAAACATAGGAAAAATTGTCGTATATGTTGTAGTAGTTTTTCACATGGAAATTACCAACAACATTATGTACAATAGTTGTAGTTTGTCATAGTTTCTACCGATCTACGACAACTATAACATTTTGTGAGTTGGGTAAATTATACAACCATACAGCAATACAACGATATGACGATACAATGATACAAGGATACAACAATACAAAGTTGTATCGTTATATCGTCGTATAATATACGTTATAGTAGACGTCTAAGGCTGTGTATGCCAACAGTGGTATTAAATTCCATAAACAAAGTGCTAAGTTAATGCTCACCACTATATTTACTTAAAAAATGTTTTAAATTTCCAGTGTTTTCGTTTAAGGCAGATTTTGTACTCATAACTCACTTAGCCGGAATTATGTCGCACAATTTAATTTAAAGTAAAATAATTATTTCGTGATTTTCTGGAAAAAACTATACCTTTACCTTTTAAGAAAATAAAACACGTTCTTTGGCTGTGTTACTGAAGAGAAAAAAATCTATTATAAAATTAAATAAATTCTAAAAATACCTTGGACTTTTGAAAAATCGAACTAAATAGTGTATTACCCTCTATTACCTTCAAGGCGTTTTCTTTTCTATCACATTAATTATTATTGTAAAATTACACTGGTCTACAAATTTGGAAAAACAAAATTAACTGCAGAAACAAATCAGGTTTTTTTTTGCTAACCTGGGTGCGCGGAATTTAAATTGGGCCATCACGTCTTGTCAATTTTTTTATCTCATAGCTGGTAATACTGTAAATCAGTAGGTACTGGCACTACAATTTCACAATTATTAATTTGACAGAAGCCCACATTCATTCTAAATCTTCATAATAAGGTGTGCGTCACTATAAACTGTAACACATCAAAAGTCAAATAAAAACTGACTGGAGTAAGCTAGAGTTAAAAATAAAACAGTTTTATTTTGCATTTTTATTACAGATTTATATTCTGTATTATTTTATTTAAAAATTAATTTAATTTTATAAAATTTTTTATTTTATTCATTATGCCATCCATAAGCAATGTTATAGTGTTTTCGGTAATTTTTTTGGTACCAGCTGTCCATTTATATCGAAAACTAGTAATGGTTTTGGGAACAGATGTACTCTTCTTTAGTTCTCTTTTGACCAGAGCCCAATATCTTTCAATAGGCCGCAGCTCTGGGCAGTTTGGTGGGTTAGCCTCTTTTGGAACAAAAATAACATTATTTTTATTATACCAGTCTATTGCGCTTTTACTGTAGTGACATGTTGCCAAATCTGGCCAGAAGAATGTTGATATGTTGTGCTGTCTTAGAAATGGGAGCAACCTCTTTTGAAGACACTCTTTGATATAAATATCTGAGTTTATTGATCCCAATGTAACAAACGATGCACTTCTGTTGCCGCAGCTACAAATAGCCTGCCAAACTAGGAACTTTTTGGGAAATTTTGATAGTTTTTAGTTCGGAACTCTTCGGAAACATTGCCTCTACTATCCGCTACATAAAACTATTGACCAGGAAGCTGCGCAAAGTCTGCAAAAACTTAAGTTTCATCATCCATTACACAACATTCGAACTTTTGAAAAAATTCTTTTTTGAGGAGTTTTGCTCTTTTTTTTTGCTTCAATATTCTTCTTAGCATTTCTATCCGGAACTTTTTGGACTTTAAATGTTTTAAGGCCAGTTTTAGCTTTAACTCGGCGCACAAAACTTTCCGAACATTGCACGCGCCGGGCCACTTCGCGACCAGAAATGTTTGGAAGAGCCAGCAAAAGCTTCTCAACCTTTTTGGCTTTCGCGTCGTTCGTTACCAGTTTTGCTTTACCTGTTCCAGGCTTTCTTTCAATTTTTAGGTCTTTGTTGAACTTTTTGACCACTCTGGAAACACATTGCCTGGTCACGTGGACTTCCCTAGCAACTTTTGTATAACTCCAATATGGTTTTTTTGAATTATTTGAATAATTTTTGTATGCACTTGTCTTTGATTATCCATTGTGAACTAACTAACAAGTCAAATTGGACAAACTGATACATTTTAAAATCTGACACATTTTTCAAAGATATTGTGATTAAGAAAAATAATTTTGATTAAAGGTGAAAAAAGTTATTAAGAAAAATGGGTGTTACACTTTATAGTGACGCACACCTTAGTACCATTTAAACATGTCAGGGAGATCGTTTCTTACTGATTCAAGCTATTTTTGCTTTGTGTATGGTGAATATTTGCTTGAATAGAAAGGATATGCAATATCATACATACATACATAGTTTGCCATTACAACCCTGTTTCAGGGTTATGGCCTAGTTTCTCGCAGTACTCAAGCTGTGTGTGTCAATTTTTATCCATGAGTATCGAAATCTACAGTTTAAAGTCGACTTCGAACGACAGACTTGAGAAGCTTGTTCAGAGCAATCTGTTACTCTCAGAGCTTTTGCTAGAAGACTGCTCAGGGGTAGTCGCCCAATGAAATAATTTTTTCATATTTCTTTTTTTTTCAAGATGTCAGAGATGAGATTTGAATCCGGCGCTATCATGTTAGTAAGCCAAAATACTGCTTAGCTGTCAGAGCTGGAGTTTGAATCCGGAGCTCATGCCTACTAAGCCAACACACAAACCACTAGACTACGACTACTACATTATATGTATGCAATATCAGATTCATTAAAATATGAATTTTTACATTATTATGATCGACGCCATTTAGTACCTCAAGCTAAAGTGAATGATCTAATTCGGAATTTACATTTAACAAAGCAAGACGCAGTGAAAACATCTTGCCGTTAGAGCAAAAGTAACAATCGAAAAAGATAGTAGCTTGGAATGGGATGCATATTTTAAAAAGAATCACTCTATGATGGTTTATTTCAAAACATGAACCACTCATATCACAACACTGAATGGAGATTATTTATTGAATATTATTCTTGTGCATAATGGGAATGGCAAACTATCCATACCAATTGAAGAGTGCTCATCAAGATTTAATGAAAATTACAAGAAATTATTCAGGATTTTACAACAAAAGCATTATGGGAGACTATTGCTAGACTTTAAGCACAAGAAACCGAACCAACAAAATACAAACGACATTCAAGTAACTGATGACTTTTTTTTGCAAAAAAACGAATAATACGAATTTAGACCACCAAATTACCCTAGGAAAGATATTTATGTATAAGTATATATTTGCTACAGTTCAAAACCTTGTTGACTAGTGTTATTATTATATTACTATTAATATCAGAGTAGGAAAATAAACAAAACTGAACGTTTGATCTCATTTTGTTGTATTCTTTACAATGAGTAAAACAAAAATAAAACAGAAACAGTGAGAAAGATTGTCCCATTTAATTTTGTATATTGTTTTTGTTTGTGAGCACTACAAATACACTAACTCAAATGTGCTTAGGTAAAAATGAATGAGAAGAAAAAGAAAAGAAGAAGAGAAAAAAGAGCAAATTATTCGAATGTAACGGAATAACAAAGCAAGCATAAGAGCGAAAAATTAATTGTTTCTTTTGCGCTCTTTCTCATTTAGAAAGTATTTGTTTTGGTTTTGCTCATGTACAATACCATTAAAAAATTTTGAAAAGTGTATGACTTTGTTGTAACTTTTGCGAAATGTTTTGTTTGCTTGCCCACTCTGATTAATATTACTTGTAAAGCGCCATATAGTTGTATACGTGTGTACGACTTAGTAATTCAGGCTTAAAAATTTCAAATCTCGTAATCAGCGGCAGGAATTTTTTTTTTTTTCTGTTCAAGAAAAACAATACCCTGAATATTGGTAAATTATGAGATATTTTATATATAAAGTACATATGTATGTATGTAAATAAAAATAAAACAACAAACCGCAGTTTCATGGCGTCAATTATTTTCCGCTACCTACACCACCAGTATAGACAGGCCAGCAGATATATGATGCAGTAGATGCGAGTAATTCAGATTAATGTTGTCTTTGTTTTGTACCTACAAGTACGTACTAAATAAATGTACTACGAACGAGTAAAATGTTAATTACGAGTAGTTGTTGCAGCGTTTATTATTATTACTATTATTTTGTTTTTTTTTTTTTTTGATATTTAAACGTTTTACACGCGAGTTGCCTGCCTCACTTTTACTGTTAACTCTCTCTTTATCTCACTCTAACACTCTTTCTCTCTCTCTTTTACAGCACTGCAAAATTAGCGTATGTATTATGTATTGGCAAATGAAAAAAGTCACTTGAATTACTCTTTTGATTTCATTTCTTAATTTTTTTTTTGTCATTAAATGCCACCAAAATTCAAAACAAATCAGTGCATCTTCAGACACCGGTATAAACAAGATTATAATTTTTAGTATTCGATGTGATTTAAAAAGAAAAAAAGAAAAATAATTTTTAAAATATATAAATTATTGTTACAAAGTGTTTTATTTTTTTTTCTTTTAAATAAAAGAAAAAACTAGAAGTGTACAAAATTTTGTAAAAAAAAAAAGAAAATTATATTAAAAAATTTCCATTGGAAAAAAAAATAAAAATTTCATACATACACACACACATATGTATATATTTAAAAAAGAAAAGTGAATTTCTATGCTTTATTGCATAATTACAAGAATATTGTATCT
Organism: Metopia argyrocephala; assembly: GCA_963576795.1. NCBI lineage: Eukaryota > Metazoa > Arthropoda > Insecta > Diptera > Sarcophagidae > Metopia > Metopia argyrocephala. The sequence continues at coordinate 112,577,144 of OY756210.1, forward strand.
ACTAAATAAAAAATAAAGCCACAGTGAATACAAAAATTAAAGGCAAGTTGCATCTGATCTATAAGATTTAATTAATATGGATCGACATTTGGCTAATATTTGACAGAAACCAAAAACAGCTTAAACACTATTTAATGATACTTGTTTTTGTTTTTATTTGTTATTGCTTTATTAAATATTTACTAAATAATTATTTTTCCTTTTCTACTGATAGTTCAGAAACATATCGTCTTGCAGGAGTTTATGTGCTCTATCCGCCATTTTATATATCTCGAGTTAATGATGCCAGTTTAGGTTTTTGACACCAAAATTTTGAAAATCTCCAATCCATTTTCGGCTATTTATTTCCGAAACTGGACGAGATATCCAAAAACGGATTGCAAACTTGAGAAATTTGGGGTCGAAAACCTAAAGTGGCATCATTAACTCGAGATATCTAAAAAAAAATGAAATGCCGGTTGGAGCACATAAACTCCCGCACGACCATATGTATATAGGTTGGGCCATTTAAAAGTTTACATTTAAAAATGCAAACAAATTTTTTTTTTTTTGTGAAACGCAATTGTTCCAATTTGAAATGGAATATTATTTCATTTATATCAGGGATGAGCAACACACGGCCCGCGGGCCGCTTGCGGCTCTTTCAACCTATTTGTTGAAAATGTTTTCCTAAATATTAATTATCGATATGGATACAGTTCCCGAAGACTTTCAAAGGGAAGTGATGGACATGCAGAATAATACTGATGTAAAAAATGTATTTCTCTCAGTAAACATCGAGAATGTTTATAAATCCGACCACCGATCAATTACCACCGATCAAGACTGAGTAATCCACGATTAGAAACTTGTGTATGTGTACCTACCTCATCAATTCCGGCTGATATTGATCACGTTGTATCGAAAAAACAGTGCCAAATTTCTCATTAAAAATTTCAAGCAAATACTTTTTTTTTTTGGCATTAAATTTTATATTTTTTTATTCTAATTTTTATTATAAATAGAGTTTTGTAAATTATTAGTATTTATCTGCGGCCCGCCAAAAAATTTTAAAATTTATAAGTGGCCCGTTGATTAAAAAGGTTGCTCACCCATGATTTATATGATTGTCGCGCCTGCCCTTACAGTATCCCTTTCGTTTGGACAAATTTTCATAAAATGTTCAATTGTAGCGTAAAATCTTCAATACTTGAGAACGATGACGAGTTGATGTTGATGGATTCTCACGCACACTCTAAGTCACAGAGTAGTGCATCCACAATAAAACCACCCTGTAGAAAATATTGGAGTACGTAAACCATTTAAGTTTATAGGGAGTAGTTACCCAAATAGTCCATTTTAATGGAGACATAGACCATGTCATTCTAAAACAAGCAAACAATATTTGCATTTTTTAACATATTGAGCATAATATCCAGCGGAATGATACATTTACGTACGGGCCTTTATTCTTTTCATGATTATGATTTACAACATTTAGATGTTGTGTATGTTGTGATCGCCGTAGTCTAGTATTTAGTGTATTTGCATACTAAACGAGCTCTGACATATTGAAAGAAAGATAATATAAAAATAAATATATATGGGCAATTTCAAAAATTTTCGACATTTTGATATTTTTTTTTCGAAATTTTTTTTTTGGATGACACGAATGACGCTTTGATCACGTGAAGGGTGATATTTTAGCATACCAAAACAGTTCGCGTTAATCATTTATTGCAAACGGCGCGAAAGTTATGGAGGTTTTAAGTTAAAATCTCTTAAAAAAAATTTAAAGTCAAATTTATTGGTTTATTTTAATAAATGCATGAAACTCATTTCAAATTCATCAGTGCAGTCCAAATTCATCAATGCACTGATAAAATACATAAAAAAATATCAATTATAATTAAAATTCCTTAACATTAAAAAAGGCGAATTTTTGCAAAAATGTGAATGTTTCACCGATTGTTATAATACGTGTTTATATAACGCATAACTAATTTACAGAAAAACAATGTTTTAACTTGCAAGTTTAAAAAATAAAAAAATTATATAAGAATTATTTTTGAGGTTAGGATTTTTTATTTTGATCTGTAAAATTTAAAATCATGAAAATTTTTTAATGCCTATTCGGTTTTATTATCAAGCTTAAAAAAACCTATCATTTGCTGTTAATCGCGGCGGAATCTATACATAACTGCAGATGCCACAAAGCAAAATGTGTTTGAAGAAAAATGCCACTGTACCCTCTAAATATGGACCGAATTCAACCGTATTTATATATGATCTTTAGTTCACCGCCGCACTTCATTTCCAATACTTTACATTGATTTTAAACCACGGATTAATTAAAAAAAATGCGAAACAAAATCATGAAATTTCGCAAAATTTTTATTTTCTTTATAAAATTTTTGCGTTTCAAAATATTTTAACGCCTTCCTAACGTTGAGGTGCCATTTAATAAGAAGTTTAGATCACACAATACATAAACCAGTTTTAAACAAGATTGCAAATGTCAGGCGCGAAAAACCGTCATTTTTGAAAAATTTACGCCAATTCTATAAAAGTTTGAGGTCATCGTTCTCAGCAACTAGCAGCCTGACATCGACGTGATGTGGCGCAAATTTTAGCAAATTATACCATCTTTTAAATACTGTTGACGAAATGCAATTTTCTTGAACGGCGCAAAAACGCTATAGAAAAAACTGCGAAAATTGAAAAATCGGAAAATTTTGGTTTCAAAAATGAACCGCTGTACAACTTTTTCCCAAATAGTAGTATGGGCATAACTTTTATAGTATAAATATCTACTAACTCTAGTGACTTTATTTTATATCAGTGGGCATCGGAAGTTTAAAACTAAAAGTAGAAAAGTGATGAAATATGAAAAAACTCTTGTAAATTTCAAGCCTGTTTTTGAGTTTTTCAATATTTGAGTGCCCATAACTTTTAGAGATAAAGAACTGATGGTCTGAAATTTTGAATTTCCTATTTTTCTAGTGTGGCCTACCATTCCCTTTTGACCGTTTTGGTCAATTCGAAAAACTGGAGAAATAATAAGCATCTGAACTCAGTTTCAACAAATGTTGAAAATTTTTGAAATTGCCCATATATCTTTCGGCGACCACCTCTTAGCAATCTTCTGTCAAAAGCCCTGAGAGTAACTGATTGTCATGAACAAACTTCTCAAGCTTATCGTTCGGATTCGATGTTAAACTGTTGTTATCGGTACTCATTTATAAAAATTGACGCACACAATATGAGTGCTGCGAGAAGATAGATCGCAACTCTGAAAAAGTAAGGTAATGACCTGTTATGTATGTATCTCAGTTGTTGTTGAGTTGTTCTTTATTATATTTTATATTTCTCTAAAAATACATTTTTAAGCATAGAAAACTGCTGGTTGAAAGCAAGTATTATTACGTGTAAACAAAAAATTAAGAGCACAGTGCAGTATTAAGCAAACACACATGACCCGAATTCAGAGAAAGAATTTGGAATAGCTTTAACCCTTTTGAATTACTCGATACTGAGTACATAAAATTCAATTAAAAAATTCATCATTTATTTTTGTTTTTTTTTAAGTTTTTTCATCAACAACTCAACATCATCATCATTTGTTTCTTAGTGATTGTTTTCATATAAACTATTTCCAATTATGCAAAATTTTTTCAAATTGCCAATTACTATACGTAACACTTAGAAGGTTTTTTCCATTTTATTTATAAATTATTGTGGCAAGAACACACAGTGAGGGGAGCTGTTGTAAGATTTTTCTGATCATAATTGTGCTTGTTAAACATTGACAACATAAAATACAACACTTGTGATGAGGCTTGTGAATCATAATCGCAATTAAAAAAAACATCAAATTTACAACTGTTGTAAACCATAATTGGGACTTAAGTTTAAAAAAAAATTATTATTATTTACTTGTAGTTAAAACAAGTTTTTCAAATATTAACCAATTAATAATACTGTGATAATCATTTAGAAATATTTTTTAGAAAACCTACAAATACATATTTTATTTTTTGTTTTAAGTACAACAGAACACCTAATCCTCCTTTTACTGGAAAATGCATTATTTTGATTACACAAGTTTAAAGGACTTAAAATTTAAATTCTTTCACAGAATTGTAATAAAAAGTTTTGCAAAATTTAAAAGAGTTCTAGAAATTATTTGATGTAAATGTACCAACTGTAAGTGAAAAAACAAATAAAAATAAAAGTGTAAGGACAAGTAATTCAATGTCGTACAAAAAAATAAAAAAAAAACTTGTAAAAACAGTATAAAGTATGCGCAGTGATTAATATCCTGATTAATTTATTCATTATTATTATTAGATTTAACATACGATTAATTTAATTTTATTATATTGTTAAAAAGAAAACAATTACATTAAAATATGAAGTAGTTTATGTTAATAAAAAACAATGAGAATTAAACTTATGCAACTTAATTTTCAATTACTAATTAATTGAAATATTTTGAAACCTATGAACTTGAATTTGTTTTTTGAAGTTGGTTTCAAACAGCGTTGCCACGAAAGAAATTTTTTTCCTACCAAAAAAATTTCAAAAAACCTACCAAAATCCTTTGTAGCCCACCAAAGGTCAATAACATAAAAAACACAGTGCAACACGAAAAAAAAAATAACCATATACGGACACCACTACGTGATAAAATATCAAAATAAAAGGAGACCCCTGTCTTCCAGTTTTGTCCAAAGTCATGAAGTTTTTTTTTTCAAAACGGTACCTTGTGCTAATTGTAGTTGATCAAGTTTTCGGATTAACTGGCCATTTGACCTACAATGAAGTTTTTTTTATGGGCCCCTAAAAATTTTGGGGCCTGTGTGTCATTTTTGCAAAAAAGTGATCATTTTCTCAGGCTCATATCTTGCAAACCGTTCAGAATTTTTATTTACTTTCTGAGGCAAACTTGTAGCTCTTGTCATGAAGAACAAAAATTGTGAACATATGTATAAAATAAAAAAAAAACTTCACTTTCAAAACCAAAATAGCAAAAAAAACTTTACAAAATTCTATATTTTTTTTGCCTTTTTTCCCCTGTTTAGGTCCATAGGTGGCAAACCGTTTAAAATTTAAGGATGCAATGAACTACAAAAGTTTACCTAAGATATCGGTAAACAATTTTGTAAAACATATGAACTTCATGGAAATGCTCCTTAACACCGTTCAGGTAGCGCTTAAAGATACCCTTACACGACATGTTTTATACACTGTTAATGTCAACTTTTACATGAGTAAACAGTTACATGTCGTGTGTGACTTCTAAAACATGGCTTGTGTAAAAAACACAAGGAAAGTCTTATGACGAAATTTCAATTAGAGCTTGCTCTAATTTCGTATGTGCACACATGTGATATTCAATTTCTATAGGCCTCGTTACTCAAACGTAAACGTTGCGGATACATAAACGTTGCGGCCGAGTTCAGCGAATGGTTTAGAATTGGTTTACAATTTTTAAAGAGCTGATACATAAAAAGGAAGAACAATTTTAAATTTATTGGATTCGCCCGCAACGCAACGTTACGTTTACGTATGAGTAATCATTTACACATAGGCTTGATAAGCAAAACTTAACAGCTGTTTCGCAACGTTTACGTTTACGTTTGAGTAACGAGGCCTTATGCCTGCACAAACATTAGTCGGCAATGAATTATGTGTAAAACAGTTTTTTTTATAAATTGTGTGCCTGAAATTATATTATTTACTTACATATTTAATTCTACATATACGTGTGTGAGTAAAAATTATAAACCTTATGTAAATTGAATAACTGTGACAAACATAAAAACGTATGTATTTTAAACTAAAAAAACACGTGTAAAAAACATGTCGTGTAAGGGTGCCTTAAGTAATTTTCGGAAAATTTTTATTTTTGCGGCTACCTAAGCGCTACCTGAATGGTGTTAAGGATCATTTAGAAAGCTGTTTATTGAGATCATAAGATATTTTATATACATACGTTTTATACATTTGATTAGTAACTTTATCATAATATATTATCAGTTTTCAAAATTAAAATCATTTTTTTGCAGATCACATGTAAGTGTTTTTAACTAAAATAAAATCTTAACTTAACTTGTTACAAATATTCAGTATAAAATTGTAATATTGTTTGGATAACATTCAGCAGTTAATTCGTAAACAAAAATGGTAGGTTGTGGGTAATGCAAAACATTATTAAAGTCAGTTCAACATGCCATACTTTTATGGCTCTTTTATGATGTCCCAATTTTCGCTCCAAATAATAATAATTTTTATCATAGTATTTTGATGATTTTTAATATTTTAAATGATTTTTGAATACACAACGCACAAAGAACAACCTTCCTTTTCCTGGAGAGTGTCGAAAACATGTGGAAGCAAACTGTAGCTGGTATAGTGGTAAGAGAGCTCGCACAAAAACTCAAGCACCAGGGTACAAGTCCCAGCAAAGGTGAAAAAGTTAGTTTGCGATTTTTTCAAAATTATAATCTAAAAATAAGAGGTCTCCTCCTCCAAGAAGTCCATCTTCAAAGTAACCGTTCCCTATTATTTCACTCTATTCCACCTTAACTTTTGACAACGAAAAACGAATGATCAGGAGAAAAGCGCCACGTATTGAGAAGTATCAGAAAACAGCTAAAAGAACCTACTTAGCGAAGGCACTCACCGCAACCAACATGCAACGATGAGGCAATTGCTGTTGATCATTCAAGAGTGAAGGTATAACACTGGCCTTTGAATGATCAATTTACAGCAATTTTTCTCATTCCTAAGGCCCTTAATAATATAAGAAAACAGTTTCGTTCGGCTTCTGTGTTTTTGATAAATATCTACAATTTATGTTTGCAATATAATAATATTGTTTAAATGATTCCTATGTATGCAATAGAACAGAGATGTTTTATATATACATAGTTGCCCCACTTGTGAAGATGTTTAAACAGTGTTAACAGTAATGCAAATTGTTTACACGAAAATCTACCAAAAATCTAGAAAAGTTGCAACAAGCCAACCAAACGCTGGTTCCAAAGACGAATAGCGTAAAAAAATTGACGCTCTGAGAAAGCAGTTTTATATTTTCGTTGAATCAATATTATCCGTCTGGTCGATCTTCCGATTTTAATAGTCTTATAAAAATAGTCTGGGCATAATACAGTTTATTATGCAATAGTACTAAAGTCTTAAATTTCAGAAAGTTTTCAAGACTAATTTTGTTAATTTGGTAAGAGAATGAGGATATTGAATCACAAGATTATTTTTGTTTTTCTTGTAAAATTTTCGTTTTTGCAAAAACATTTTTGGTTAACGTTATTTGTGTTTTTATTATAGATATATTATTAACCTTGATGATGATCAGTGTATTTGGTCGAAATATTGGTTAAAATAAACAATAATAAAATAGAAAAGTAATAAAACGCATTTTAATTATTGGAAATTTTTTATAAATACAATCTTAAGCATATAATTCATAGTATTTCTCCAAATCATAATCTTCAGTTGATTAGAAGATAACAAATCAAAGGATATACAAATATTCACGCATTATTGAAATACAAAATTAGAATTAGCTTTAACTCATCAACCCGATAAAATATAGTCAAATCACGGTTTGAACATGTGACGAAATTTTTAATTTATGAGAAACATGCACGATTTGAACCTTAAGGTCTCATTGAAGATCACGTGATTAGATTAAAAACCTTGACAAAATTACTACCTTTAGGTATATTCTATATTTATTACATTTGAATTAAATTTTCGATTCAATTAAGGAGAAGAATGTATGATTTTAACGTTAGAGTCTCATTAAAGATCACGTGACGGTGCGAGCATTTAGATAAATTCAACTCATTTGAAATGAAGTGTACGAATGCGTATTGCGTGAATAAAATAAGTTTTTTCTGTGTTGGTGAAAGCATATATAATTCCTTTCATTGCAAATCACATGACTTTATTAGAATTTAGTGATGCATTTAGAATGATAATGACACAAACAACGTTAGAACCTGAAAGACAGTAAAAGAAACCCAAAAATACAATTTATTTATTAAGAATTTCTAAAATCTTTAATAATAAATGCGGCGCCAAGTAAGAATAGAACATTTACTTTTCAGCGAAGGTAATTTAATTTATAAAATGGTGACGACTAGTACACCGTAAAGACAAAAAAATAAGAAAAAATTGTTTCTACACAAACTGTACATTGTACAGAAGCGTATGGTTCTAAACAAAACACAAATCAAAAATCTATAATTAAAAAAAAACAGTAAATTTACACTTACAAAACCAGTGTAGAATCTTAAAACATATATGTAAGTGGATATATGCACATGTGGCTGTGAATATGTCACATGCTTGCACTTACTACTTCAAAGATTCATTAAATTCACTTTGCACTACAAGTAGAATACGGAAAAAAAGGAAATCGATTTTAATTAACAAATGAAATGCAAAAGACTTGCAGGAGAAACTTGAGGACACTGTACTGAGCAGAAGACATAAATCTGGTTATAAACCAGAGCAAGCTGAATAACGTACTGGGGCGATTAGAACCTATCCCACAGATACTAGATTTTATCCCACTGCACATTAAGAACATATGATTTCTTATACTATTAAGCGCCTTAGGAATGAGACACATTGCTGTGACTTGATCATTCAAAGGCCAGTGTTATAGCTTCACCTTTGAATGATCAACAGCAATTGCCTCATCGTTACATGTTGATTATGGTGAGAGCCTTCACTAAGTAGGTTTTGCTACTTACCAATAGATGGCGCTTTTTCTCCAAATCATTCATTATTTTCTTGCCAATGGCTAATACTATGTTCAGGTATACACCTTTATTGCGTAAATCGCAATAAACGCCATTATTGAGCTCAATATTCCATACAAAATCTCAATTATTTATTGCGTAATAATACGAATATTTTTATAATATTGTGTAAAATTTAAAATGCAACACTGTACATTACCAATAAAAACGAACAAATTTCGTTGATGGTTGGCAACTCTAATGTAAATAAGACAAATAAAAGATGGCTAGTCAGGTGGAAGGTAAGTTTATTTTTATGAAATTTCTAATTTG